>CM029595.1:66394732-67594732 GCA_017311375.1 Mytilus coruscus | reverse complement strand
AGACGAACTAAGTTTTCTTTTAGGTGTTTTCAAAATTGCTGGACTTGATTTATTAATTGGTTTTACAATCAAATTATCATTTGAAGTCCTATCTTCATTTTGAATGTTACTATTAATAGAAAGTCTTGAAGATTTGCGTCTAGCACTAGATGAACTACTGGTAGTACTACTACTGTCTGATATAAGTGACACTGTATCAAAAGCATCGTCATCCATCAGAAATTTTGTGACATCTTCTCCCTTGAAACATGCATATTTATTTCCATAAGCTTTTGGGCTAATTAGTTCTAAAACAAATAAATCTAAATTAAGAGCTGGACATATTGTATTGTTTGTGCTTGTACTTCTAATATTGATCAATCTATTGTGACATAATTTTAAATGGAGAAAGATAAAAAAGAAATCAAAATTTGGTAACCTGGATTAAAAAAAAAATGGGGAGATTGCTGCCGTCAGTGTAAAAATTCAATGTATATCGCCAAAATGAAGTCCACTTTCCAGTAAAATAATGAAAAAAAGAAGAAAAATGTTTTTCTCCAGATGCTTTCTCTTGATCATTAAAACACTATATGGAACTCAACACTTTGTTCGGCATACTTTTTCAAAAATCATTTTCTTGAATTATTAGTCAATATTTTTTCATCTCTTAAAATGCACTCTTAACTTTAACTTAATTTTCTACTTAACTATGTTCAATGACATTAATAACTCAAAACTTAAGTCTGCTTGTCAGGAAAGTATTTTATACTTACTTTTTTCTACTTCTTTAGCTACAGCAGACTGTAGAGGTTTTACTGTGGACAATGAACTTTTACATTCATTATCTTGAATGTTTATATTATTCAAACTTCTCCTTGAAAATGCTTTTACTATATTGTCACCTCCATTAATGTGTGCAGGCATAGACTGTCTCCTTATCCTCCTATCTTTTTCTGTTTTATTTGATTGTTTTAAAGGAATAAAATATTTTCCATTATATGATCTTGATACATAAAATTTCATTTGTTCATTCTTTTTCTGCCGACTGCTCAGAGTTTTCATTTCATCCACAGCTTTTGTTTCTATCTGCAATATAAAACAAAATTACATCTAAAAAAAAAAATCAGAACTATACTATGCTTTCGCTGAAGAACCCTTTTTTAATTCATATGCAATTCAAAGAATTATTTTATCATACCTGAAATGTTACATTAATGTCACAAACATAAAATATATATATATATTTTTTTTTATTGGTTGGCAGGAGGCTAAAAATTGAATGTTAATTGCAAAAAACGTAGATAAAAACACATAGTGCAGGAATTTAACAGAAACATTACATTTCTACATAGTCAAATGTAAAACTCTGGAATTCCATTAATGAAAACTATATAAATTTCAGTTTTCATATGTATTAAATCGCCCTTCGTGGATTTTCAAATTTCAAATCAAGATGTCAATAGGAAACAACTCATGATATATGATCTGAGAACTGTTTTACCAAGTGCCCCCACCCCTCTCTCCCTGACATCTTTTGCAAGGACGTTTAAATTTCTAAATATGTGCACAAATTAAAGTCTGTAGAACACGACTTACATTTCACCATAATAGTATATGTACCTGTGAGATAACCTCCTGCTCATTAACAAGTAAAGGATACTTGCCTGACATTTTGCTAATATAGTTTCAGGATCAATCTCTTCTGGGATGTTAGTTAAGTTTTTAAAAACTTCAAATGGATGAGCTTCAATCGAAGCTAGATGAGAATCAGGTAACTCTTCCCGTCTCCAGTACCAAGTAACCACTGCAACAATTTCTTTCTTCTTTGACTTTGTCTTGTATTCTGAAATATTTCACAAAAATTAATAACACACCTAGACATATATTTAGGGACAAATTTCAAAAATTCATTCACTTGCCCAGTAAATGTGTAGCAAGGTAACTTTTCAGAATGACAACTATCTGCCCAATTCACATTTGAATGTTCAGCAAGGTAACCTTTTAGATTGAGATAATGCTGACAAGTAAGACTCTGTTATGAACTTTATAGGTAACATGGTAAAACACTGCAGAAGGACATGTCAATTGTCACTGCGAGTCACTATTCCAAATACAAGCCTACCAGTCTATTTTTCACCTTTCATTCATATGCAACCATAAGATCGTCAAAGAAAATACAAAACAGGTCAAGTTATCTCATCTCATTTCCTAAAATAATCAAAGAGCTGATAGCTCTGAGGTGGAAGAAGGTGAATAAATTAAAGGTAACTTGAATTACCATAAAAGCAGCCCCACTAACCCAGCCTGCTTTGTTCCATTATCGCTATGATGTATTTTTTCTTCAAACAAGAATGTGTCATAAGTACATGGATTTCCAATCTATACAATCATTTTCTATGTTCAGTGGACCGTGAAAATTAGGTAAAATCTTTAATTTGGCAGTAATATTAGAAAGATCATATCATAAGGAACACATGTGTACTAAGTTTCAAATTGATTGGATTTCAACTTCATTAAAACTACCACGACCATAAACTTTAACCTGAAGCAGGACGGATGGACAGACCAGTAAACATAATGCCCATAAATGGGACATAAAAATAGTAAGACTTGTTACATACCTGCCAACTTTTGAAATTTCCCATGGGGTTTTAGTGTGCGACAACAATTTTAAAGGTTACAATTTTAGCGAAGTATTTTGCACGATCTGGATTGTCTTGAAAAGTGTCATATTTGTATGATGAGCTTACATGCCTTTTTCTTAAGTCTGTTTGCATGATTTAAGTTTTAAATCAGTAGAAAAGATGAACATGTAGCTAGCAGACCAGGGTTTATTTTCTTGTGTAAGAATATTAGATGCTTGTTGAAATTTCCAATTTTGAATTATGCAAAGATGTGTCACCCTCATTAGAAGAACATTACAACCCACTGTAAAAATGAGCACCTCTATATTCATATTATTTGATGAAACTTTTCCCCAAGAACTATGCATCTATCAAGTATTAAAGTGTCAAAACATGTCAAAAGAATTTTGTGATGTTTCTAAACTTATATCTTCTTTATTAATTTGACCCCTCATTTAGAAAAGTTGTTCCAAATATAATGAATTTTCCGCTTTTGAGTTAAAAATCTTAAAATTTTCTTTCTTTTTTTTCAACAGTAAATGACCCTATTTTTAGGGACAGTCCTCATTTAAGGGACACCACTCATAATGGGTGGGGTGGGGGTGGGGTCCCAACCTGTTTGTTTGTCTTTGTGAAAAAAGAATAGTACATTGGGCTTTAAATGATTTAATTGAATACAAAAATAACATATGTTACAAAAAGTATAATGTCAATAAATTAGTGAAAAAAATACTATTTATTATCTTTATGGTAGTACTGCATCATTGAATTTGGTCAATCAGTCATGCTTTTATCCTTAAGCTGTGTAAGAACCTCCTTGCAGATGAAAATTCACATGCCATGTTCACGATTTTACAACTTCTTCTTCTTCTTCGTATTTCCTTCCAATTAGGAACACCAAGTAGAAACGGAGTTGTTTTCACTTGTATTATTTAAAAGTATTTTTTTAAAGTACTAGATGAAAACAACACAAGTTCAAAATCTAGCATGTTAGAATAATCTTCAGAGAAAACGTTTTGATTGGCTTATTAATTTGATCATGAGAAACACAGAATTTGATTGGCTGAACACTATTGTCTTACCTTGGGAACAAAATAAGGAACAGATGATTTTCACTAAATCGTGTTTTAGAGCTTTTTAACGATACCCTTAATATCAATATTTTTAATAAATGCAAGGACGTATTATAAAACGTTACGAAGAGAATGAACACAGGGTGAACGTAATATACGGGTGAAAGAACTCAGGACGAACAGACCAAGGCGAACATGTAAACAGGGCGAGTTGTCCCGATACCAAATTCACGCATGGTACTACAAATATCTACATTAAAACATCCGGTTACAAGTAAACAAATAACATTCATGTAGATGAGATGAAATCTAATAAATTACATAAATAAAAGGGTAAATATTAACGATAGTGATTGTTTTCAATCCTAATTTACAAATTAAATGATTCAGATGCTTAATCATGTGTAAAAATCGGTGTCAAGAATCGGAAGTTGTTATGAAATTGTAATGCGCAGAAACGGATGCGGCATACGGAGGTGGTTCAATGATTTTAAAAGTCGGCACCATAGGCCTTCAGAAGACTTGAAGTCTTCTTCCACCAATAAATCACTGAATATGTAGACCCTGCAGTATTCTAAGTAAACTCAAATAATGTTAGGCCATTAAATCAGTCGTCATGTTAATCAATAGGCCATCAAATCAGTGTTCATGTTCATCAATGGGCCATCAAATCAGTGTTCATGCTAATCAATAGGCCATTAAATCCAAGTTCAATGATAGCAATACATCATTTTCAGATTCCTACCCTTTTCAATGACATCTTTAATCTGTGCTGTAAAAGCAGTGTCTTTAGACTCCAAGTTTTCATTTCCATTTTCATCATTTGCAATCAAAACAAAATCACCCACAATGTATTGCTCATCATCTAACGTAAATGATCTGTAAAGATAAACAAGATTGAAAATAAAATCTCACAAATCTGTTTATGTGTAAGTTCAGTATTTAATTATTAAACTTATTTTCAGTAAAATATATATATTGCTATTAAAACCAGCTAGATCCTGAATCCCTGTATTAAACATGTGTAATGCTCTTTGTCTAACCTGTTTTATTTGTCATGATCTTTCAACACTTAAAATTAATTTCCTTCTGATCTTCATGTTTTTTTCCTTATTTATTTACAAATTTCAGGTACATGTATACTAGATTTGACATCGGTATTGTCAAGAAAATGTTTCGTTTAATAATATTAGGCAGAAAAAAATAGGGAAGGTAGGTAAATGATTTTTTTTTTATAAATATTTTAAAAATGATACAAGGAAATTTTCTGGAATTTTCCTCAACCAAAAAAAATGTCCATTTACATGAATGTTTGCACCATGATAACAAATATCTTGAAATCCAAAGTTTATATTCTGATCATTGAAAATTAATACCTGTTTTGGGTATAATACCTAAAAATGGGGATAATACATATTTATAAGGATCTTCACTATCATGTGTGAAGAAAAACTGGTGACCCTTCCAGAACACACAGGTTAATCTTGTTTTTGGTGGGGTTCATGTTGCTCAACTTGGATCTCTTGTTTTCTGTGTGGCGATTTGTAGATTGTTGTTTCAGTCTGTGCCAAACATCGTTGGTCTGACGGTCCTGACAGACACAATTGGTCTGGACCACCAAATCATTTAGATGCAGATCCAGGATTTTGAAAAAGAGAGGTCTACCCAAACTAGAAAAAATTAGGAGCGGAACAAGTGATGTCTATGTATTAACCATACATGTAGCTCCATAAGGAGTCTGTCATTGCTTCTATCAGTCTGATTGTCCAATGATATATCAGTCCTGTTCAGGGACAGTTTACAGGAAAATGTGATATGCCACAGCTAACAGCTGTACTAAATTCTTTTGATTATATATTTATCTGAAGTCTGCCACTAAAATTTTTATATATTCCTTATAAAGACTTTTCAATTGAAAATTACTTTTTCATGGACTAATTTTGAAATTATTATCTTTCACGTACTGCAATACTAGGAGTGATTAAAACCTGAATACTTTTAAAATTCTGTGAGTTTCTGGATAAGGTTATTCCAGTGCATTCACGAGTGGTGGAAAATTTGTTATAACCATAATTATTTTTCCCCTGTACATATAGTTTCGAGTCAAAGATGCCTGCAGAAAAATATAAGTGAATAAAAAAAATCGTCAGGGGTTTCTTGGAACCCTGTGTCTCGCCTGCGATTGCTGCTGCTCAGTGTAAAAGTGTAATGTTGACTTAAAAAGTGAGTACATTTATCAGTTAAATACAGAATTTAAAAAAAAATCAAACTTTTTCTTTAGATGCTATTTCTTGGTCTTGAAGATTAGCTTCCGTCCAAGTTTCATAATATCCATAAAGGTTTACAAATTTATCATTTCAAAAAAATTTACTCCCAGATGATCTGTAAATGTTAACTGTAAAAACAAAGTCCATTTATCAGAAAAATACTAAAATGAAAAAATATGTTTTCAAAGGTTTGCTTAAGACAGTATCTCTAAATCATTAAAAGCTTCTTCCAAAGTTTCATAAAACTCAGACCCAGCCAAACTTAAATTGTTTTAACAGGTCAGGAGGTCCAGTAACAAATATTTTTACTGGACCTTCATTGCTGTTACAGGACCTACTTATTATCACTGGTGAGCAGCGCAAAGCCCTGTGAACTTGCTAGGGGGTTTGGGGGTATGCCCCCCAGGAAATATTTTAAAAATTAGATGCAAAATCCTGCATTCAGAGTGCTTTGACTATGATAAATGAAGTAACCAAAACTACTATCTTGTACTACACTTTTGCATGTTTATTCACATTGAATAAAACTTCATTTTTTAAGACTTTATTTAAATGCAATATGAGCAAGTCATGCCAGTTTCATTTTGTTGTTGAAGGTCAACCAGTCTCTACCTTCTCTCCATTTGTCACAAAATTTCCTGACAACACGCTTTTCCTAGTATGCTTTCCATATCTCAACTTTTTTTTGGCATGCTGTACTTTGATCATCGGCCTTCCGTTTTGACTAGGCATGGCCCTATCATAAAATCGGAAGAAACTCATGTTATTGTTTACAACATGTGTTTCCGCGCATGCGTAATGAACCGGGAAAAGAAATACGGAAACTGATGCAACGGACATGACAATCGAGATACAAAATCTTCAAATTGAAAGGGTTTCGACAGCAGGGGACAAGCCAGTGAGCCTTAAAATCATCTTATATGTTTTTTAAAAAAGTCACATTAGAAATACCATTTTTTAGAGAATGCATAAAATAGTTGACAAGAAAATCTTGCCGTGTGTCAATGGAAGCGTGATTTCATTGGCTGCTTTTTATATTATTGCATTCTGATTGGGTTACTTTTTGTGTTGCCCATATATATCTATAAATATGACTAGGGTATTTCCGCGATCCTAATTAATATAAGGACAATTGTTTTCATTGATCTCGGAGATACTGCATGCTGCAAAAATGTACAGGTCAGGAGGTCCTGTAGTTCAAAGGATGGTGGCGGACCTTCAAGATTTTACAGGTCATGACCTGCGGTCCGACGATGTTTGGGTTGGTCTGAAAACTCTATGAAGGTTTGACAAAGTAATTGATGTGTAACAAACTTTAACCTCAGACTGTATCTATCTGTTAACAGTAAAAAACTAAGTCCCTTTATCAGTAAAATACGGAAAATGAAAATAAATATTTAAAAATTTTGCTCTAGATATTGTCTTTTGGTAATCATAAACAAGCTTCTGTCCAAATTTCATAAAATTCCATGTAGGTTTGACAAAGTTATTGATGCGTAAAATAAACTTTAACCTCAAACATGTCAAATGTTAACTTACTAAGTCCATTTATATACCAGTAAAATACAGAAATATGAAAATAAGTATTTTCAAAATATTTGCTCTGGACACTGTCTTTTGGTTATAAACAAGCTTCTGTACAAATTTCATAAAATTCCATGTAGGTTTGACAAAGTTATTGATGAAAAAAAAAAAACTTAACCACAGACTGAACCAAGGATCTGGAAATTTTTCACACAATTTCGGTCATTTTGAGATGACTTAAGTTAAAAGTTGGTGCCCTCTTTTCAAATTGTTGAAATCATACTACTACTACTAGCACTAGTCACTAGATTCATAGCAACAAGGAACTTGTATTGACTGTTTCATCGCATTTACTTCATGAATTTTCTAACCATTTTCCTAAAAACGCTCAAGAACAGTTTAGGAAGGCAACAGTTTAAAACTGAAATGATTTTAAAACTAAAATGGTAAACTTCTCAGACATCGCTAACCTATCTTTCGATTTTGAAGATGAAACTAAAACCGGAAGTTTTGTGACAATACACATCAATTACTTTTGTGACAATACACATCAATTACTTTTTGGGGCCCTTTATAGCTTACTGTTCGGTGTGAGCCTAGGCTCCGTGTTGAAGACCGTACTTTGACCTATAATGGTTTACATTTATAAATTTTGACTTGGATGGAGAGTTGTCTCATTGGCACTCATACCACATCTTCTTATATCTATTAAGTACGAGTAATTCTGGATTCAATTCGGGATTCGTTTTGTTTATCAAACTGACAGGAAATCACCTGCTTTTTAATTTTATTACCTTTAAATGTGTTTGAATATAACAGATAATAGTTGCACTCGTTTAACAGTCAGGGACTTACTTAAATGAGTGATTTTTAATCACTGATTCAAGTAACATTGTCATGATTGTGTCAACAAATGTTGGAAGTAAGAGTTGTCTTTCTTTAATAATCACTTATTTAAGTAGTACAAATAAATCACTAGATTAAGTGATTTAACTTTATTGTAGCTTTAAATATACAATACTAATGATCCAGGGACTAATTATGTTGCTAAAATTATCAGAATCAACATCTGTGTTGATAAGATGACCGGTCATGTCAGGTGATGACCTTGTACTGAATCTGGGATAATGACATGAAAATTTGTAAGGGTTCCGTGGAACCCAGTGTCTCGCCTACTTTTGCTGTTAGTCGCAGGCTCAACAATCAAAGAGCTGATAGCTCTGAGGTGGAAGAAGATGCATAAAGGTAACCTGAATTACCATGAAAGCAGCCCACACCAACATAGCCTGCTATGTCCAATCATTGCTTTCGACGTATTTTCTTCTTCCAAAAATAATATTCTTCAATAAAACTCATGTCTCAACCAAAACTGACAATATTTAACATAGTAAATCAAATACCGTTGATTCAAATTAAATTTTCTATAATTCAATACATTCGTCTCAGCATGGTCAACATGATGCAAGCAATTATACCAGTAATTGAATAGGTTTCACTTGAAAGTTTTTCTGTCAAAGGTAGACAGTTCACTTTGGGTATTATAGTCGGACTTCCTTCAGATAAAAAAACTCGCCACCATGATAAATTTTAGTCAAGTGTACTTAAAATAGGGTTTAACACCAACATCAATCAGATAATTATGAATTCTTATAGTTGGTCACAGTAACATGTTTTTCTCATTATGATATATTGAAAATGCTATTCACATACAAATATATCCAATGCAGATTTGTCCCAGGTCAGGGATTGGGTTTTGAGCATTTGTTAACATTTCAAACCTGTTCATTTTCTGTATGTGTTTGACCCAAATTGTTAACCATTGATTTACTGTCGTTAATCAAATTTGTTTTTCATCTAATATTTTTACATAAAAGTACAGGGTAGGAATGCCCTTTTTGTCAGGCGTCAAACGGTGATTTTTCTGAAATGTTTCATCAGACTTAGGATTTGTATACTATATAAATCCTTGATCAGCCAGAGAAAATATAATACATATATGTCTATGGTTTCGTGAATGATTGACAGCAACGAATTATTGGTTTCGTGCTGTGGGTCATATGTGTGTGTGTGGGGTACCTCCATGACAAATAACGGTAACAAGCTAGACTATTTATATGTTAAATACCGCTTTTTATCACTTAAAACTTTGAAACGTAAGGCAATAAAGGTAATCATTGAAGACATTCCAACGACGACTGACATGAAAACTACGTACTTTTAATATTGATTCCGTCAACTGACATTAGTTCATACATTGATATTTCTGTCAACTGACGGTCCATTGTTTGAAGCGTAAAGCACCAGAAGATTTACATGTGCTTTTGACTCTTCATTACTGCAATAACATACTGAAATATTCTAACTTTCGCTTAAAAAGCATGTTTTATAAAACCGAATATGGCTGATTGCATTAAAGATATGAACACAGATGGAACAACTAAATCCGTGTATTTTGTCAAGCATCATTGAGTTGAAGTTGTACTCTCCGCGAGATATATGACATTAACATAAGATGCATTGTTTGAATTAATGAAAACTCAGTTCATCATTTTCTTGAAACTTTCAGATGCACAATTCAATTTCACATTTATACACATGCACAGAAACGTAACCAACTTAGATTAACCCAAATAATCCAGTTAATTCCGATTACTCCCACGAGAAACGGCAGTGGATAGAGGACGCTGATTTCGGATCGTAATTTAACATATAAGTAGCACAAACTCTTATGTTTATACTCCGGTATAGTTGGCATATTAATAAAGTAAATTTAACCTAGACTTATTTTGTGCATCAATTAATTTTATAAGGAATTAATAAAGATAATAAAAATTTGTTTTCACGTAATACAATATATTCTTTATTATGTTTTGCAAATTCAGTAACATGCCTAAATGATGCTGCCATGTAAAATATATCATTTAATAATTTATAATAATTTATATAATTCAAATCCTCTTTACTACTTTGTCTGAGTTGTCCTTATAGATGATCCGAGTTGACTTTCTGACAGTCCGACTTGTCTCCGGGCCGAGTTGTCCCACATTCATTAAATTAACGATGTGTACTACCAAATCTACTTGAAAACATCCGGTTACTAGTAAATAAATAACGTACATGCAAGATGAAATGAAATCTTGTAATTGACACCTAAAAAGGCAGACATTAAAACATGAGAAATTATAACACTAATGAAAGTGATTGTTTTTCAAGTCTAACTGTACATTTGTGTTATAAAAGGATGTAGGTGTCATTTGACAAACTTGAAACCGATCATGTAAACATCAGTGTCAAGATATGACACGGAAGTTTATATGCAATAGTAAAGCACAGAAAAGGATACAGCAACACTCCTGGTGACGCTTCAATTATTTTACAGTCGGCAGTATAGGATTTCAGAAGACTTCAAAGTCTTCTTCTACCAAAACTGGGGAAAAATTATTAAAATTTTCCTCTAGATACATCTTTTGATTGTAAGAAGTTCTGTTCAAGTTTGGTAAAATCCAAGAAGGTTTATGAATCTAACAGATGTTTTAAAACTTTAACTGCAGACTGTACGTAATGTTAACTGGAATAAAACTAAGTCCATTTATAAGTAATGTATCGGAAAAACAGGAAAATTTTTAAAAAATTTCCTTCTAGATACTAGCTTGAGATCATAAACAAGCTTCTGTCTAAGTGTGGTACAAATCCAGGATAGTTTAAGAAAGTTATTAAAATTTTAAAACTTTAACCACAGAGTGAATATTTGTGGATGCCGCCAACGCAGATGGAATGTAGGATCGCTATGTCTCACTTTTGCGACTAAAGTCGCAGGCTCGACAAAAATCACTTGTTTAAGTATCATACCTCTATTTTCTTCCAAAAATCATTTCTTTATAAGTATTATTATTTTAATTACCACCCACTAATTTCAACGCCCCGAACAGTGAAATTTTTATCGCGAACAGCAAAATCTTATTACATAATCTGTAACATGAAACCTTGAATTTTACTGGAAAATTACTCCCCTGCTGGGAAAAATCTGTTAAGAAAGTATATGTTCATTATGTAAAGCCTTAATTACAGCATTTTTCAACAAATATAGAATTTACAGCTAAATGATTGCTTCAAAGGCATAAACCATGCTGTTAAAAAAAAGAAAAAGGTTCATTTTTTCCTATTTTACTAATAATCTGAACCTATATGTTTAAAATTTTGGTAAAACTACAAAATCACAATTTGTGACAAAACTTCTAATTTGCTATTTAAATAAGTGATTTTAAATTCTGATTTTGTAATTCCCTGACTGTTTAATTTAGCATGAAATCATTTTGCATTTTATGATTAAGTGTCTCTGCTGAAGACAATTTCATGCATGCGTATTACATGTAAATAAAGCACATGTCAATTGCATATTAAACACGTGAAAAATTACTTTTTACTACGTAAATTAAATTAAGTTTCTTTCAATTTTAAATCAGAATTGACAACTGTTTTGCTGAAAATAATTAAATAATGAAGACAGTTGTCATGGAACTTTAATTTCTTTATGATAATAGTTCTGAGCTTGTGATCAATGTCAGGTGTGAATTAAAACACAGGTAAACAGCCAGGGACTTACTTAAATGAGTGATTTTCTAAATCACTGATTCAAGAAACATTATGTCCATAAAGGTTGGAAGTAAGAGTTGTCTTTCTTTAATAATCACCTATTTAAGTAGTACAAATTAATCACTAGACTAAGTGATTAATTTTATTGTAGCTTTAAATATAGAATACAAATGATCCAGGGACTAATTATGTTGCTTAAATTATCAGAACCAACATCTGTGTTGATCAGGATGACCGGGTCATGTCAGGTGATGACCTTGTACTAAATCTAGGATAATGACATAAAATCACTTGTTTAAGTATCATACCTAAATTTCCTTCCAAAAATCACTTCTTTAAGTATCATTATTTCAATAACCCCACTAATTTCAACACCCCCGAACAGTGAAATTTTGATAGCGAACAGTAGAATTTTATTACATAATCTACAAGATGAAACCTTGAATTTTACAGGAAAAATACTCCCACTGCTGGGAAAAATCTGTTAAGAAAGTATCAGTTCATTATGTAAAACCATTTTTATAGCATTTTTTCAGCTAAAATAGAATTTGCAGCTAAATGATTGCATCAAAGGCATAAACCTTGCTGCTTAAAAGAAGCAAAAAAGTTCATTTTTTTACTAATGAAAAGATATTATCTAAACCTATGTGTTTACAATTTTGGTAAAACTACAAAATCACAATTTGTGACAAAACTTCGAATTTGCTACTTAAATAAGTGATTTAAAAATCACTTATTTCAATAAGTCCCCAATCTCAATGAAATGACCAAATTATTTCTGTAATAAAAAAATTTGTTCTACATGTTCTAAATCCCAATATTTCGTTTAGGACAAATAGCTTTCAGTTTAGGTCATGACTGGCAGAAATGACTGTTTCCAGACCCTTTGACTGAACCTAAATGTTGACACCATCGACAGAATCTAGGATCGCTATGTCTCACTTTCGCCAGACTCGACAAAAAGCAAATTCCAATTTTAAAGTTGTTTAAAGTATTATTTATGGAATTGAAGCAGCAAAATAGAGATAAATGTACAATTTAGAGAATGCTTACCAATTCAAAGTCGTGACATGAATCATTTACCTAGAAAATCTCTGAAATAGTAGGGAGAACAAGACAATATACAGTACATTTGAGACTTACTACGACGATAGTCGGACATCTTACCTGTCCGTCATCTCATCTCGGACATCTCGGACATATGTCCGACAGTCATAAATCAATTATTTGTCAGGTACAGCTACCTACATGAGCACTTTCATCCTTAACCGACACTAAAGACCAGCACGTGTTAATCGATCTCTCACGGTTGAACGCTTTTATCTACCTGTGTTAACCAGGTAATGGTTTTAAACATGATCATTATCTTTTCTGATGCAATTGACGGAAAATGATATAGATGTATTGTAACTTTATTACAATATATTTTAGTTTTGTCGTGTGATAATTTTTTTCCTTTTTTTCTGTTGGTAACACTTTTTATTGTTTTCTATCTTGAATTTTTTTAATTTAATTGTACTTTTAACTTCATGAACTAAATGTACTTAATGTCTTTTACGCTTTATACCAATAATAAAGGCGATTTTGTTTTTCTAATTTATATTTTGGAAAGTACACAATAAATTATGTCCATGAAATCTATTATTCATGAATTAGCACACTCTATTAACTATAACCGTGGGAAAATTACGGAAATATATATACATTGAAATTGGTGCTGACTATTCGAAAATTTTAAACTAATGGATTTTATAAATTTCAACTTAAATATTAAGAATTCGACATATTCATGTCAATTAAAAAGACAATTTAAAAACATTACTTTCGTGGTCTATAAATCACCTCGATGTAGATTATTAAATCAGAATTTTGTTAGTTTGGGATGAAAATATATAGATTGACTCGTGTAAATAATTTAATGTCCATTTGAATAGATAGAAATAAATCATCATAGTTAAAAATGTCAAATCTAACTTTTAATTAACTTGTACTTTTGCTGGTCCTTGAATTTTACGATTGCATACCATGCATATATTATAATAAAACCAAGGTGTTCAATTGACACAAGTTGTCGATCCCCACATAATTAATTTTATGACCGGATGTAGAACAAAAACATCGTAGTATTGTAATCCTATAATAAATAGGTGGACTTCTTTTCATACAATGTGTACCGGTAATGTTTGCGATGTTGCAAAAAGTCGCTGGAATTGTGCTTCTGATCAAAATAATAGTTATATTAATATATTGTACATGTTTTGTATCGTTTTCTTTGTAAATTTAAAACCAGAATTTAATTGGCCTTTTTTGTATTGGTTTTTTTTTCTCGGAAATACAATAAAATTGAGAATGGAAATGGGGAATGTGTCAAAGAGACAACAACCCGACCACAGAACAGACAACAACAGAAGGTCACCAATAGGTTGTTTGAATAATTTTATTGTGGTTTTCGATTGAATTGACTCAAAATGCAGAATGGTAAGAATATGGATGAGAATATGATTTTTTTCCACCAAAATTCGTAATCAAAACCAACTGAAAAACCTTAATTATCAACACCAACAATAAAGAGATTGAAACTTGTCCTGAATATACGAAACTTGCCACTGGACGTCAAACAATCATCTATCCATCTATCCATTAACAAAGTCTATATTTTTATTAACTAGAAAAAAACGATGTATGGTTATATCATAATTTATTTTACCTCTAAAAATCAAATATTCAATCATCAATATTAAAATTACACAATAAAAAATCATCAATTGTCATCAATACACAAATGTCATTTACTTCTTCTGTTGGATGGGCCTACGAAGAAACTGGTTGATTTTCTCAATCACCATAGCGGTGTATGCTGATTCCGAAGTCACACTTGGGTAGAATGCAGTTACATAGTTTCTTGTGTCGTCTAGTGGTCTTTTGCTCAACTTTCCACCGCCTCTATAGGAAAAATACACCCTAAGGTTGTCTGTAGTAAAGAGTTCTTGAAACAAATACTTCAATAACGAAACGGCAAAAGCTCCAGGTGTGGTCGAGCTGCTTGCTGCTCGGTTCAGGTTATTTTCTGACAGACGAGCTCCACCTGGAATGTCCGCGAATAGGTGCATAGGTACAGATCTTATTGTTGTGGGTGCTGTTGGAGTTGTAGGCAGAATTAAAGGCATTACTGGTGGAATTGACGGAGTAACTGGTGTATCTGGTCTTTCATCTCTAGTAGGAGTAGCCAGAAAACTCCAGACACCAGAATACCAACTAAAGATTGCAAGTTTAACAGTCCTTTTAAGGGCTACACAAAATTTTCAAAAAGAGTCTGAATGTTGTACATCAATCAATAAAGTCAAATTAAGCTCTACTCCATTTCCTCTCTTCTTGTTTACTTCTGTCATGTATTGCTAATTTTATGAAATATACAATTTTTGGCTAAAAGTGTGATGTAATATATTTTTTATAGCTAATACATTCTTTTTTAAATCGATGACTAATGAACACACTCAATTAATTCAATTCAAATATTTATTGTCATATAAACTCTTTTACCAATAAGTTTGTGACAAAATATATATGAATGCAAAAGCATATACAAAATACAAATATATATTTCATGAATCTCCACAAACGCCGTTTATTTCATAATTTTTTTTTTTTTAAATAACGTTTGTCAGTTTTTAATTTGTTTATTATTTTTATACAATTCAAATATAAACATGATAAAATATGATCAATTTCTTATCATTAAGTAACATTTCATATTTTAAGTATTCTTTAACAAGTTGGTGAAATACGGTATCAGGTGCGAATCAAAAATTAATCATGCATTACAATCTACTGTTAGATTATCGGAAACGTACATTTTTTGACACAATGCAAACAAAGTCGTAATTATATAATTAAATTAAATTAATCAGTAATATCAATTAAACACATTATTAATTCATAAAATGAACTTGACCTCACTCATTTTATAAAAGATGTTTACTAGCTGACAACAATTTACAAAATCCTGCCGACAGCACGAGCTAATATTGGCGGGAAAATACTTAACGGTAAACACGAGTTACATCAATGGGTCAGATTGCCAGGGTCAAATAAGTGTATTGATTGATGGAGAACTAAAATGATAAGGCTCTTACGGGTATGGAGATGTGGGAATTTATTTTTATACAACTTATTAATTTCCCCGATTTTGAAAAATGATTCAGTTAGTAGGTTTGAACAATTTGAATGTGTATCTTAAATGTTTCTTTTTAGAAATTTTTTATGCATTCACAAAAAATAATTATCCTTTTCTGTTTATTCAGCCGTAAATTCTTTCATAAATTGGTTCGGCTGATCTAGGTCAAATTCCAGCAGTGATTGACATGAGAAAATAAACGTAGAGGCTCTTACGGGGAATGTGAAATCGGAAGAAAAATAAGTTTATAGTTTAAAACTGATTTATTTCCAAAGTTTTAAGTGAATAACAATTGATTTGTACATTACTTATATCTAGCATGATGAAATATACAACTAAGCTGAAATATACAATTTCAATGTTCATATTATAGCTAATAAATAAAAACTAAAATATTTTTTATCCGTAATTTCATCTATCAAAAGAGTGAAATATGTTACAGGATGCTATCATTCATTAATCTATAAAATGTACAGGTAAGATTACAAATTTATCAATCACAGCTACAGATTAATTTACGACCTTCCAACAAGGTATTACACAGGTACATCACTGCAGGGGTAATTACAGTCAGGCGGATGTCCGACTAGTCCGTCTTCTTGTCCCATTGGGACATATATAGGAGCAAGACTTAAAATGTACAGTAGTCATAAAATTCATTTTTCCTGTCTAACAAAAATCTTATTCCGTTATTGGTCAGATGTAAACGGCATGATTGTTGGACCGAATGTCAGACAGATTGAGTTCGGCATAGAATGTTGTTGGTATTTTCTTTACTTCTTTTCAAACTTTTGTCATGTTGTTGTGGTTTTTGGTTGTGTCTTTTGGTAACATCTACAACTTTTATTGTATTATTTTCAATAGAGCATGGTGTGTCAAAAACTAACTTATAATGTTTATATGATGAGTTTCTCTTGTCCACTTCAAATTTGCCGACCAAGCAAAGCCTTTTGATTTCTTTGCTGGGAAAATATTTCTTCACAGGCATCTTGTTTATCAATCAGCTGTTTCACTAGAAATTTCCCGCCATAAAGTCTATTCCAAGAAATTTATTATACTACACAAAATAAATAATTGGGACAATATTTATCATTGTTGTACAAAAAAATAGAAGAAATAAATAAATTTCTCTTTTTCGAACACTTTTTAAAGTTAGATTTAGATCTTTTTATAAATTAAAGCATTCGTGAGATATATTAAAAATAGACTATAGCCATGCGCAGTTCTCAAGATTATTATATCCAGTCCGAGAAAACCCAATAGCCTGCTGTGAAGTCTTGTTTGCGTTTTAAATTATACAGGTTTATGGCCATAATTCATCATTAGATTTGACTTTGAATTATTCGTTTCGGGAAAGAGAATAGTGAAACATCCACTGTTTTAGAAGCATTTTCTGCTACTAAATGGCCAATAGAACAGTGAAAGATGCACATTCCATTAAAGGAACAAACCCACAGTACCTTGTGGAGAAAATTATTCGTACTCGTATTTATGAATGTAAATACTGGAAAGAAGAATGTTTTGCTCTTACAGGTAAACAAAAATTACTTACTGGCCTCTCACTTTTATATATATATTGCCGATTTCAATTATATGCACACGATGGAAGCAATAACATGCGGAATCTTATTTCCTGTTATTGTTCTTTTCGAGAGTTTTCTCCTCCGTAAAACATTCAGCATCATATAATTTCCAACATACGATTTCCACAGTATCTGGTCTGTTCACCCTGATTACATGTTCGCCCTGGGTCCATTTGCCCAAAGAGTCCATTCGCCCTACTTGAAAAAAATAATATAGTGGTATTAAGGTTAAATAAACGTTGAGAAAATATATATTCTCGAAATTCATGAAAAAACATGGAAATATGTAAAAATCAATGGCTTGTTTTGGAGCATTAATGGGCTTCATTCTTACATATTTTTTATTTAGAATTAATGTTAATGATTGTTGATTGGAATTTAGAATGCTGATTAGGTATAATTATGATGTCTTTGAGCTCACTGATTTTTGTATCAATTGTCTTTGTTGGATAAAATAATGAAAGTAACATTTTTTATAGCTAAACTGGTCAGTTAGAAATGAATGAAAACAACGATGTACGAATTGTAAGACATAAGAGGATTTTTCCTGCACACAGTACATCTTGGGTTCTTTGATCTCAAGTGCGTGTTTTATATTAAATACCTTGTATTCCTGGTACTCTATAGTGCAAATCAAAGGAAATAATTTTTGGTAGCAGCAATACAACATAAATAATCGTGAAATTTTCAACAAACCTTAACATACCCTTTTCAAATAATAAGCATTATACAACAAGACCTCAGAACAAGACAGCATGATAAAATAAAAATCAGGGCCAACAGGTATAAGGGCGAACGGACCCAGGGCAAACAGGTATTAGGGCAAACACGAATCAGGGCGAACGGACCGGGATTCGATTTCCAGACCTGCCAACTATCCCGATTTATGGGGATATCCCCATGAGAGGTCTCAACCTGAATTTTTAAATTCTTTATTTTATAACTTGAACACCTCAAAACAGACATTTCCATTCTCAATTTTAATAAAATGAGTTAAAAGGGTATTTAAACACATACATACTTATTCAAACAATTAAGAAGTAGATCAAAAGCACTTACAGTAATAACAGAGGAGCATTAGTTCCTCTTTAAACTTAAAATGCCCCATGGAGATTTTGAAAAGTTGGCAGGTATGTTTCCGCAAATTTTATATTTGATAACCAAAAGTAACCTTTCAGAGCTTATCAGGTACATGTAGTATCTGCTTCATATTATTTAAGGGTCAGAAACCTGTCCAGGCTGATATACTGAAACAGCGTATTTACTATTTGTTATTTTGTTGCATATATCTATTTATGATTAATAATGTATAATTATTTTTAAAGCGGAGTTAATGGTGGACAAAGCTATGGATTTAAAATTTGTAGGTGGTGTATATGGAGGAAACATTAAACCAACACCATTTTTATGCTTAGTACTAAAGATGTTACAGATACAGCCAGAGAAAGATATTGTGGTAGAATTCATTCGAAATGAAACTTTCAAGTATGTTCATATCAAATTTTTGGATCATACTTTAACATTAATATCCATTATATTTGTACATGAACCCTTGTAAGGATTATAATTTATTTGTTGTTTTAAGGGGCTTTGTGGTCTTAAAGTGGTCTTAGTAGTTATTTATTTACGAAATGGACATACTTGTGTGAAAATAACCGGAAACTTCCGCTAAATTAATGAGAGCAGTTTAAAGAAAATCATAAAATTACGTGTCACAAAGTTTTGTATATGCAAGTAAAAAGAAAATATTATTCACCATTCGTTATGCTTAATATTTACGGCATTTTCGTTTTACGATTTGTTGGCATTACATTAGGATAATAATACATTTCGGTTACAACAGGAATACTTCCACAGCTGCATTAACTCGTCTTTGTATAATATTTATTTTCGCACAATGAATGTAAATATTGTGTATTTTGAACAGTGATCTTGAAAGATTTTAAAAAAATTATTTGCCGTGCGAAGACAATTCCACGATACACATGTCAGTTATCAACAGTTTGGGTTGAACTTGAACTTGACTTACTTAACAATGTTAAATGCTAAAAATAGTTAACATTAATTTTATCCACAGCACGAGATTTTTAAAGGGCGGGGAATAATATCACGTACCAGTAAACTCAGGTGACCTTTCTGGACGACCGTGGGAAAATTCATTCATGTTTTAAAGATGCAGAACGAAATGTTTGTGCGTACTTATTGAGGCTCTAGAAGGTCCTTTACAATTGATTAACCGGAATCTAAAATATATTTTTTTCCGAATAAGCGAGAACACATCTTCTTTAGCTATTTGATTTTTTATGTTTTATCAGTCAAAACAGGACGTAGACCTGAACATTAGTTATACGTCAATAATATAAATTTATGGTTGGTGAAATATTGAAATTATGATGGAAATTGTCCGGGGGGATCAATTGTGTTCAAATGACAAAAATACGATAAAGAACTGCCAATTGTGGGCGGTTGAGAAATTTTGAAAATGAAATTCTGACTGATTTAACTGGAATAGAATATTATGATGGGCAATTGAGGTTCAATAATAATTAAAGGATTAGTGACCTATCGGATGGCGATAAGCGGATTACTTATCATCACAATTTTAACATCGTTTGTAAAAGTTAAATGGCTGAGCGTCATAAACTTGTCAAAAACATGTAGACAGGTAGAATTATAGTAATTTAATGCGAAAATATGTTTACACTTTCCAAATTTAAATGACGAAATTGATATAAAATACTTTCGTCAATTTGAAAACCGTTTCGTAAAATACGAAAATGACGAGCGCTAGCAAAATCACTTGAAGTTATTCCCTTTGTTCAACATAGTTGTCACTTTACAGTTTCTTTTCGTAATTTAAATTATTCAAGTCTGTATAAATGTACCGAGGTGGTGAAACATAATATTTTACATTGCTCAATAAATTGAGTTTACTTGTTGATCCGATTAATAGATTGGACGATCTAGTTACCGTTTACCGTAAAAACTACATTTTTTTTATAAGCCAGTTGATTTTTATATAATGAACAATTAATGCACGGATATTGCTTATTGAGTAAGTCATAAAAGATTCTAATGGTGGCAAAATCGTCTTTGTTGAAAGAACACAATGTATGACCTGACCGGACTGTAATAGAAACACAAAATAACAAGTTTTTTCTTCATATTTTTTTTGTTTGTAAAATTATTTCAAAGATAATGGCATGGGACAAAAACATAAAAGATATAAATGATAATTTCACATCTTTATCTGTCAAAGAAAGGAAAACATTTGTTAAAATTTTAATACCGTGATTTTAAAGCACACCTGTGCAATCAAGATCGATTAAATGTACATAGGTAAATTATCTGGCTAATCCGATTATGTTGTCACGCGTCGTTAATTTTTAGTACATCCGATGGGCAATAAACCAATTAACAGCCACGCGGTGTTGGGAGAGAATCTTTGGAGGAATTTGGGAGTGAAATCCATGGTACTCGGTGTGGCTCCGAAAACACGGAATCGGAAAAACGATATCGAATCGATTCGTTTAAATGGTACTGTAAGTGATAATTACCCTCTCCACACTGACATGACTGAGTTTGGGTTTGAAACCTGCTTGTTGCAAGGTGTGTTAACTCTGATAAACTTATCAAGTATTAAGGTTATAAAAAGGAAAGAACAAATTTCACAAGTTTTACAGCTTCCATTACAAATTTGTTGATTGTTGCAATGACTCAGTGTGTCAACTTACTGGAGAAATGTTTTCTGTTCCTTAATTCCACATGAAAACTATCACACAAAATCATATAAAAATCAACAAAGTTAGATTTTCTATAAACAGTAATAAATCACACTTTGCGTTAACTTTTAATATAAAGATAGAGAATATTTATGGACCAGCAATGTGAAAATTCTGAGAGTAAAACAGCAGAATAGTAAAAACTGTATTGACAGATGAGCATAGCATGATATTATTACAATTTATATGTTATTTACAGGTATGTTAGAGCATTAGGTGCCCTTTACATGAGATTAACTGGGACGGCTTTAGATTGTTACAAATACTTGGAACCGTTATATTATGACTACAGGAAAATAAAGAGACAGAATAGATCAGGAGGTATGAAATAGGCTAATTTAAAAAAGAACATTGCAACCAGTTCAGGAAAACAAGGAGGTGTTTTAACATTTTTTTTTTTAGTTCTAAAAAGAAATATATAGTCATGATTAATACCTATAATTCATAAAGGATAAAAAAACAAACAAAATAAACAAAGCAGATCTGAAGGCATCACTCTTAAATATATCTATACCAACTTCAACAAATTATAGTCATGATAGTTACTACTGGTACACTGTATTACAAAAAAGAATGCTATGTATGCCCAATGGGATATCAGCATCAATAAAAGATGATTGATGCTACTTTACAAAAATTTCACATCTTGTGTTGATTAAAGCAAGATTAATGTTGGACCCAGTGAACCTATGGTCATAAACTAGTCAATTGTTGAACAGAAATGAATCCCCATTCAATTTTATATTTCATATAGGTATGTATTTTGTAAGTTAAATTGGATGTTTGGTGTCAGGAGAATGTCAAACTGTATGCATACAAAAGAACCCTTTCAGAAACTCTTATAGGGGTCAAAAGATGACCTATAGCAAGGCAAAATTTTTGTTCCAACCTAATATACTTAATTTCCGCAATGACAATTCAATTTTTTCCACTGGTCAGCTTACTTTTGCATAACCTGTCTAATTGCTGTACAAAAACAAATGTATTGTTTCACCCTAAATTTGCATGAAATATTAGCAACTAGATGTTGAGCAAATAATATTAACAACAAGTCAGTATGTCAACTATTTCTGAATTAAATATATGTATTATGAAAAATATCTATTACATTATGTATTTTGTAATTTACAGACTTTGAGCTTGTTCACATGGATGAATTTATAGATGAATTGTTACATGAAGAAAGAGTTTGTGATATTATTCTTCCTAGAATACAGGTATTTTATTTTATTGTGTATTTTGTGTAAAGATATCCCTCCTTTGAAATGTCAATCATCATAAAGGTCACCAATTCCACTTAGAAATTTATGCGTACCTTGCTAATGATGATACATTACAATGCAGAAGAAGATGTAATTTCTTTTTTTGAACCAGGTTAATGTAAATAACTGTTCCTTTCAAAACACAACATGTATGTGACTGAGAACATATTAAAAAATAAGAATGGATTGACAGTGAATTTTAACTTAATTTTCAGCAGAATGTTTTTAGTTTGGCTGCCTTTTTTGGAAAAAACTATAGATTTCAAAACTTTCCAGGTTACATAACAGCTGAGAAGCAAAGTATTTTTTTTCAACATTTTTGTCATATTGTTTTTAAAAAATGCTTTTCCCAGTAATTTTATTTGTTTTAAGGATATCAGAATATTCTTCATTAATTAATGATAATATGTTAAGTTTTCATATTTTTCACATGCATACTTGAATGTTGTTAACTCTTTTCAATCAATTCACCTTGTAAATGAATAATTAATATACCGGTAATGGAATTTTTTTTTAGAAAAGACTTATATTAGAAGAGAACAATCAGATTGAGGCTCGAGTGAGTGCTGTTGAAGAAGATTTAGAAGAAATGGAAACATCTGATGAAGAAGAGGCCATGGTATCAAATTTTATATTTCAAAATCAGCTATTCATGTTTAAAATAAAATATCGATATACAATTTTCACAATATATTTTTTATGCTACGTTTTTCCTTTAGATAAGTAATTTTATATCGCACTGTTACTAGCTCCCATCTCTTATTAGAACAGAATACATTGCACCATGTTGATGTATGTTCCTACATTGTTGTATCTTGGATACATGTGAGTTAAAGGAGAAAGGGGGTATACATCAATGAGACAGCAACCCAATAACACAAATAATTGAAAGTCATTGCACCCTTTTGTTCAAAATAAATAGTCCTATATCAGGGCTCACGCTACCAGGCGACTAGGGCGAAGAAGTCGCTTTCCCGTCCGTCACTTCGCTTTGCCCGACCCTCAAAAGCGAAAACAAGTCGCCCTGTTGTTTACGATACTCGCTTTCAGTCGCTTTCGTCATCGGACATTTTCAATTTTTACCAAGTTGATAAAACATCAATTTCTTATTGATTATTAAAGAAATTCAGACATAAACGATTCATTTTCTTAAGAAAAGGGGTTTAAGCATTGACTTTACAGTGTGTAGCAGGTTATTTAATAACAAAAACTTTTTATCACTGCATGCACTTCTGGTACTTGTTACTCAGAGAGCGTTCATCAATCTAACTTTCAGCAGCAAAATAAGTTTGTTACTTCATTTGAAAGTGATAAAAGTTGCCTCCAGTAAATGTTTAATCCATTTATTGCATTAAAAACGTCATATTCTTTCCAAATAGCTTGTCAAACATCGTTTATTTTTGTAAATTTTCTTCGTCCGCCATTAATCGTTTACTAACTACGGATCGGTACCGGACCAGCTATGACGGAAATCCGTATTTTTACAATAATAACTACGGACGCATGAATGGAAAAGGTGACAGAAGAATATTGATCCCAAAAGGAAAAATTACGCATTCCACACGCATAAAACAGACTTTTGGTTAGATCTATTTGATTAATGTATATAATTCCATATAATTTATATGGATTGTTTCAAAATATTGATTAAAGTTGCTTAACTACTAATTTCAATATATTATGGCCCAGCTTAACTTTGTATATCTTTTGATGAGAAACACTGAATTTCATAACATGATAAACAAGTTTTTAATTGAATTGTAATTCATATATTATAATTTCTTTACCTTTTGACCTAAAAAATTCTTTTAGTGCTAGATATTTAGTTGGTAGTTTCTCACAAGAACCTAAACTTAAAGAACTTTGAATTTGAACTGTTAATTTAATTGTATACTCAGATATGAATTGAACAATACAAAAAGAACATTATTTACATATGACCCTTTATACTATAGTAAAATCAAAACATTGTAGCGCAGGGCGCGAAGGAGCACTTCTCTTTCAAATCTCACCACTTCTCCCTATCAGTTTCAAAAAGAGAAGTCACTTCTCCCTATGATTCTGAAGTAGTGTGAGCCCTGTTATATAATTATATGTCAGGTTAAAGTTATTTATCAACATTATGATATTTAGATGAATGGAATACAGATGATACATTTAAATTGTCAGAAATCATGTGACCTTGCACATTTTTATAAAAAAAAAAGTCTTTCAGGGTTTAATGCAAATGTTGTGCATCTTATTCATTCATATCAATGAATAGTACCAAAATCTACATTCAGATGTGAAGGAATAGTTGATAAGTGTATATAAGTGATCAGATAACAAGCGAGCTTCACATGTTTAAAGATATTTTTACCTCAAGAATATACGGAGAGATATTTCAGTATGAATCACCTACTTTTACTAGCATTCATTGCGAAAAATAACCAGAATGATATGGTAACTGGTTCACTTTGTGTGTACTGTATTTTTTCCTTAAATTCAATTGTTTGTTTTTATCGATATTTTGACAATTTTATCCTGCTTTTTTTACCTTTATCATATTTTTTGTGTAAACTACCATTTTACCATTGTTGTCTTATTAAGCACTGTTATGTGTATAACGGATTTATATGCTTCCATTCAGCTATAATTTGATATTTTATTTTTTTATTGTATATTTTAAAATATGTTTGTTATTGTGTATTTAGGAAGACAAAGATCAATCAGCAGACAAAAGAAAATCCAACTATAAAGATTTAGACAGACCTGAAAGAGGTACATCACCAAAATATCGCCGAAGTCCATCTCCTGCAAGGTAATTGTTTGTCTGAAGAAGAGTGAAATTTTCATGATCATGCCAGTTTTAGATATTTTGAGAATATTTATTGTAAATAACAAACACATTGGTCATTTCTGAATTTCTTATTTTCAGCTACTTGCATCCTGCTAAAAAGTATTGCTCACTTAAAATTATCTTGTGTAAAGTATATAACAGGCTGATGTTTTTAAAAGAGACTGTTAACATGGTTAAAACGTACATATAAAAAAATTTGTGTATTTAATTTCTTAATAAATGTGCATAATTTACATGTTTGTGAGTCATACAGTCTGTTTGTGAAACTGATCCCTAGCCTTGAATTTGTTCTCCTAGATAATACTTGTTTAAGGGCTATATATAGATGTCATCAACCACTTAAAAGTGTCTGTTGTTATTTGGGCAAGGAAAACAATACAAAGGTTTTGGAAAAGAAATGTTATTGAAAAATTGAAACAAACGTTAAATGCTTATGTGAAGATTGGAATGGTTATTAGTCCCCTACCAACAAAGTCGAAGGGGACTTTAGGTTTGCACTCTCTCCGTCTGTCCATCCATCAGTCCGGTAAATCAGTTTTCTACACTTTTTTTCTTCGTGCTTGAAGATATTGATTTGATATTTGGTATATTGTTTTATTATGACAAGTTACAGATCAAGTTCAAATTTTGTTCCGGTCTGATGATTTTATGCAGAGTTATGGTCCTTGGACTTCGAAAATTCACTCAAATAATCAGTTTTCCACACTTTTTTTCGTCATACTTTAAGATATTGATTTGATAATTGTTATATAGTTTTATCATGACAAGTTACAGATCAAGTTCGAATTTTGTTCCGGTCTGATGATTTTGTGCAGAGTTATGGTCTTTGGACTTAGAAAATTCACTTAAATAATCAGTTTTCCACACTTTTTTTCGTCATGCTTGAAGACATTGACTTGATATTTGTTATATAGTTGACAAGTTATAGATCAAGTTAGCATTTTGTTCCAGTACAATGAATTTTTAACAGGTAGGGGACTATGTATTGTCATGCAATACTCTCAGAATGCTTGTTTTTTATGTTACACAATAAACAACTGCATGTTCAAATGTTTTGCTAAACATTACTTTATAGGAACTGATATGCATCTTTTACAGGGAAAGAAACAGAAAACGATCAAGATCAAGAGATAGAGAAAAGAGAGGTATACATGTGTTTTGTTTATATTTTATATTTTCCCTAAAAATATAAGTCACAAACTTATTTTACATCACTATGATCCCCAGCTTGATCAAAGCAAAGACTTTAAAATTGGTATTTCTGCTTCTCAACATTTAGGAGTAAGAGCAAAGGCTTGCCAGCTGGGCATATAAAATAAAAATAATCAGCAATACAAGATCTACAAAAATGACAATATAACTGAAATGACAAATTGACCCCTTATAGGTGTTACTGGCCTTAACTGACTATATTAAACACTTTTACCTATTATCTTTAAAACTATAATAAAAAGACAGAAACTGTATACAGCATAAATGATCAGCAATTCCAGTACTTTTATAACTCATCAGCCTATCACAATCTGTTGAAAAAAATTCCCAAAATTCAGTGTTTCACTTATTCATTATTTATTGAATTTCTTTTGTAGAACAAAGACACAGAGATGATGATGAAAGGTAATTATTGATTTAAAAAATTGTATGATTACTGAAAAATCATGACAATTTCACTTAAATTTATTCACTGTCAGAGTTAAAAGGTCTAACAGATGTCATAGATAAATCTTCCTGCAGTAGGTGTTCATTTTGGTGTACAAGATGTATAAATATGCAGACACATCCAGTTGGAATTGGGATATCAAATCTGATGTCTCTTGTAGGGACAGTGCCAACTATCTACATATAAAGGTTCCTAAGGATTGTCAGGAGTATAAAAATATTGTCACCTGTCTCAAATCAGGCAGTAATAACCAGGTTTTGGTTTGGCTATGAGATATACAAATATGCTGCCAGGTAGACATTAAATTTGAAGCCTGGTGTTCAGAGAATGCTACACACTCCATGTAAAAGGAACACTTACAATAACTTTTTGAGGTGTAATTGACCTATTCATTGAAAATGTCTGACTGCCGTATCCAACATGCACTGTTTTTAGTGGCAGTCAAAATTTCCAGTCCTTCACCCTGTTTTGAAGAACCTACCTTGGTTTAATATTGAATTAGTTCTCATCATCAATATGCATGAAATATTTGTTACTGGAAATAAATTAAACAAAAATAAATCAAATTGTTACATAACTAACACAGCCACACTCTCAAAATCACAATTAAGCATTACATTTGATATATTTTCAAGTTATTTCATATGTAAAATTTTATATTTGAATTTTATTGTAGGAGAAAGAAAAGAAAGCACAGACATGACCACAAAGAAAAAGATAAAAGTAGAGACAGTGATCGACACAGGAGACATCATGGTAATGACAGACATCATCATAAACGCAATCTTGGGCCATCAAAGGATGAAATTAACATTGAAGAAGCAAATGAACTTAGAGCAAAACTTGGACTTGCTCCTCTGAAACCCTAGTTAATTTGTGTTATATATGTATAATTTGTAATAAAATAGACAAATGATTTTATTCATTCATTCAGTTTAATTTTAGAAATAAAATACCAAATACGAATAATTGTAATTTGATATAATTGGTATCTGCTGTTACAACACTAAGCAAACATCAGTTAAAAATAAGAGCAAAGATTGTTCCGCTTAATGTCAAAATATGTAGATGGATAAGGTGACTTGTTTTACTTTGGGCTGTTTATTGCCATCGTTGTATTGGTCTTCCATTGTCAGCCTTTTCCATAGTTTCCCCCTTTCAATTATCCTTCATGTATTTAGTTTAAGTGCCAATCTGCCTTAGAATACACCTTTCCACTCTCCTATCAATCATCAGTAAATTGACCAATCACATGTGGTAAATTTAAAACATGTATAAACATTTGATAGCAGCACGTGTTGTCGGCCATAACCTTGGTCAAACATTCTTATCTAGACAGTTTATTTGATCTAATATTTCTTTAAATTTTCACAATTAAATCGTCCAGAATTTTGTTTTTGGGAAAGCAATCAATGTAAGAGGGTAGAGGAGGTCGTTGACAACTTGAAACAAAACATTTTTTTAATGAATGACAGTTATTAATTAATCAATTAAAAGGAATATGCTGGCAGTGCAAAAGTTTTTAAAATATTGTTTACATGCTATTTTGAAAAAAAATAATATATTCTGAAACACGAGATTTGAATTGATATCATACAAATTGAGTTGAAATTGATATTTGCTTGCAAGTTAGTATGTATAATTTCTGGAAATTACATTATATATCATAAAGATTCAGCAACAAAAAAATTAACACCTTTCCCAATTCAATTACAAAGAATTATCTATAACTTATTCAAATGTTAAATATTTGTACTTGGAAGCCGTTTAAATTGAAAACTTCAGAATATCATCTTTTGGATGGACAAATTTACAACATAGTATTTCCATTTTCCAGTATAATATTTGTACAAGAACTAGTCAATGTTCTTTGACAATCAAATTATTTTAGAGGTAGTGTAAGTTTTCCCACCTTAAAATCAATCTGGAAGACAAAATATACAACCTCATTGGAATGAGATGGAAATTAAAATTACTGATCTGAAAGTCTGCATGAAATGAAATGATGTAGTGAATTAGATATTTGTAGTCTTTTTATATACAAAATATATAAAAATGAAAGTATTTATGTTTGTACTGCCCTCATCGTTAGCATTTCTTTAAAAGACAGCGGGGAAACTCAAATAATAATAAAAAAAATTATGTTTCAATAGATGCTTCATAAAAAGTAAGATAATGTTTAATTTTTATATGACTTTGGTCTACTGTCAATGTGGGAATATTTGCTGATTGTACTTGACTTTCTTTCAAATTTTATGTTTACATTACAGAAAAGGAAAAGAAGTGAGAACTATTGGATATGTTTTATTTTCTTAATTTGAAAAAGGGTCAGTACAATGTGCAAAGATTCCTGTTAAGGACAAGAGTTGAATGTGAATTTAAAACAAAGACGGAGTACAATGGCCAAATATTCCTGTAAGCAAATAATCAATTAATCAATTAATCTTCTTTTGTTCTTTATATTTTACTTAGTGATAGGAATTTTTTAATTATCATCAAGTTATTGATGGATATAAAAACAGAAAACCTGTTAAATGTTATTTGATAAACAATCAATAGGTACTGGAGCAATGATGCTTGTTTTACAAGTTGACCCATGCTGTGTTTGTCTACACAGTGAACACGCTTATCAGCATTCATTAGACATGCTTAATTAAACCTGTAATTTATCATCATAATTTATCATATTAATTATGTAATGTAATATTCTATATCTTGTTGTTAAACTACATTTTTAGGGAATGGGGGTAATCCAGTAGCTTCAAATTTGCAATATTTTGATTGTTTCTTTTTATTCAGTATAAATGGACATAATTTCTTTAAAATGTCATAAATTTATCTCCCATTGCAACCCTTCATGAGTTATTATCTCATTATACTTTAAAAGCAAATTTATGAACAAAATATTGGCTTTTATTTATATTTACTTAGAGTGGGGTGCTCATTTTCGCCATAACTTTCCATGTTTTCTGCAGTTTTGTTCAGGTCATTATGTTTTTGAAGTATACTGATATTTCTATATGAAGATAACATCAAAAACAAAATATTCTTAGCTTGAAAATGTGTTTCTTTGAAAAAAGATCATCTGAAAAGTTGGATTAAAGGCTATTTGAAATTTCCTGATGTTTTGTCAAAGGGGGACACATATTCGCTGTTTGTACACATCTATCAAAAACCAAATAACTGCAGCTTTAAACAATATTTATCAAATCAATTTCATTATAGATGAATAGCAGACATTTCAAAGGTGTAAAAACTGAAATTTAGGGCAATCAGTCAAAGAATTACTAAGAAATACTTCTTTGAAATCATTTTTTCATTCAGGAAATTGGACGAAAATCGTTGTCTGTTTTTTGGTCCTTTGCGGTAAGTGCCGAAATTTTGTCTAAGTTTAAAAATTAATCATATTTGTTATAATAATATAATTTACCGGCATATTTCTTCCATTTCATTCATCCTTTGAAGTTTTTACACCTCAAAATCATAAAATGGCGAAATTGTGTCCCCGGCGAATATGAGCGCCCCACTCTAACAAATTATTTACTTTGTTATTATTCAATGTTCATAATGACTGCCATTTTGTTGACCACTTTGACCTAGGATGCTGGGTTGCCATGTGTTTTTAAGGGAGGCGGGGCATACCAGTGAATAGTGGAAAGGTGTATCAGGCAGTGGTGAAAACATGACAAACAAAACCGACTCAAGTTGACATTAATTTATGTTCAAATTGTATAATGGTGCATGTATATAACATTAGTTTCCTTTTCCTGTTCTGGTAATTCAAGATATTATTTGGTTGAAATGCACTAGAAATTAACAATTAAGGGGAGCTAACTCTGTAATTTGCTATCATTCTAACCAAAAGTTATCTAGAGATTGCTAGAATTACCAGACAAGCAGAAACAAAAGACCTACCCTTTTTTACTCAGGATGAGGGTAACTTCAAAATAGGATGGTTAGGTCGGTGGGTTTTTTTCAGCCATGTTTTGAAATTTTCCTAATTTGCCTGATTCTTACAAAGACTGGCACTTTAAAATAATTTTTGTAAGAATTTTATAGTAACTAGTTTAACGACAGTAAAAATCTTTATTAAAAGTTTTTCTTTTGCAAGCAATTGTGAACCAAATAGGGCGGAATGATTCATGAGTGATTATTCTAAACATTGCACTTGATTACCAGGTGAGCATTTCAAGCTCCTTAGAGCCTCTAGTGTATGTTTGGTGTGGATTGCAAAACCAAATTTACTCATGTAATAATGAATTTTGGTTGGATGAGCTTGAAAGTGCATGTCAGAATCCCCTTGGAATTGCTGTTAGTGGTTTTAGTGATATTTAGTTCATCCTCTAACTTTATCCTTCACAGATAAAATCTTTAAGTTCGTTCGAATTAAAATACAAGATAGCAGACACTAAAGGACATGACAACAACTTTAGTTTTTCAACAGCCTGAATTCTGATTGTGTTTGTATTTGTCTTTTGTTCTTGTTCTTGTATTTGTAGTTGTAAATAGGTATTTGTTGCATTTCCCTTAAGAACATAGCTTTTAGGATTAAGAACAAAGACCTGTTTGTTCAGAGTCGGAATAGTATGTCTGGGTAGAGTGACATGTCTTTATGTGGAGTTTCCTTGTGAACTTGCACATAAAAAATCCAGCTCAGTGTGTCTGTATAGTACAAAACAGGATTCATATTCATATCACATTAAAATGTTCTCCTGATATCCATGTGATATTTGCCACTAGACGTTAAAACACCAATCCAGAATATTCATCATTGTGTGAATATTAACAGACAATGGTACAAGAAATTTATCACATTTGTGAAAATATACTTTTAAAGATGCTTCCTATTCTGGATCATGATTCAGAATTGGATTCTTTGAAGTTACATAAAAAAGCACTAGTACTGAATTGCAGTATCACATTTTGTTAAGGATGTTCAATCCTCTTGTTTCTGAATTTTTGCCAGATATTCAGAATCCTCTGGTTTTTAATCCATGTAGTGCCTTTAAAAATTTTACCTGTACCCATAGTTTTCTTTTCATAATTTTATTACATATAGTTTTGAAAGCCATATTTGAAAATCTTATCAAATCCTTGTTATTTTTTCATTGATTTTGAAAGTAAAAAAGTGCCAATGTTAAATGTTAAAAATCTAGAGAGAATCATTTCCTGCCAAATTTTCAATAGCTTATACCTGGAAAACAAGCACACGAACCCTTAATTTTTTATAACTTTTTCAGTTCCTTAATATATATGCTATCAATTTATAACAGTCTTATAAAAAGCTTGTTATTTTGGAACAGAGTAGGGAACATCCTTTATTTGGGGTATTTAGAAATGCAAGTTAGTTAACTATGTAGAGTATAATTTTACACAGACTGCTGAAAAATCAAGATAAATTATTTTTCCTGGAAACTTGAAGGATTGACTTAAGTGTTCCTTATTTGTTAACCTTATTTGAACAAGACATTTAATTTCAAATCCACACTACTACCACTGTAAACATTGCTTTGCTCTCCTTTTTCTAGTGTATAAGTAGAATAAACAATGTTTTGTGTTGGTACTGTAAAGCCTGTTGAAAATTTATGTTAAATGACTTGAAACAAAAATTTGCCTAAATTTCAATCTATTTGGTGCAGCTGTGAACATTATCTTTGACAAAGTGACTTCAAAATCAAATGGGTCTTTTTTCCCAAAGACACATTATCCAGCAAAGGCAGGTAAAGATCTGTTTTATTGCTAAAAAAATATTATCTAGAAACAAAACTCTTCTCAAAATGTCTTTATACGCACTGTGTTCTCAACTGTTGACCTACTGACCCTAACATCAATATAGTCTAATTCTTTCCAAGTGGATTTTCAAAGAAAGTTTGAAAAAGGTTCATTTATTATTGCAACAAATGAATAAAAGTCTAGATTAATCAAAATCCTATCAATTAGTTCATAAAGTTCATTTTTGAACAGATTGTGTGGAAGAGTTGTGTATAAGGTTCATAAATCATTGCATTGGTCAATAATATTTTGATGACTGCTTATGAGAGGACCATTTAATTGGGTTGTAAATAATTTTGTTTATCTGGAATTTTTTACCTATTTTTCTCAGATAAGAGATTGATTCCTGTCTCATTGATGTATATTTCAAATCTCCTTTAATTGGATCCTCGGTGGCCAAGTGGTGCATCTTCAGTGAATACAAGCCTGTCAACTCTGAGGTTGTGAGTTCAAACCCAACTCATGGTAAGGTGGTTTCTACTCCGATCTTAATTGGCAAGAACTGCAGGTTTACTTTTTGAAGGTCAGTGGTTTCCTCTTTCACTAACAACTGGTCACCATGATATACCCAAGGGAGCTTAAAATGGTGTTAAACAACAACACACAAACAAAACATCCTTTAATTCATACTATCAGTCTAATTCAAATGATTGACTCTCTGTTTCATAAGAATGAAAAATAAATAAACTGTTAACACAGAGATATGTCTCGCCTATTTGTTATTTTGATAATGCAAATGTTGAAACTAAAATAGCAATACTTTAACATGTAAGTTATGCAAATATTCAGAGCCAATGAACCATGAATGAAGGTACAGGGCTAAACAATCTCCATGGAAATGAGATGTGCCAATGCTAATACAACTGCATACCAAATACCATTGACTTATTATAAGTCATTCCCTTTAAACAAACCTAAACACAAACATTAACTTGTAAACTATGTAAAAGTTTCAAAGTCAATGAACCATAATGAGGGGGTGGGGTTATATAATCTCCATGGAAATGAAACTTGCAAATGCCAATACATTTGCATACAAAATATCATTGACTTAACATTAGTGGTTCATCTTAAACAGACCTAATCACAAGCTAATACATATGTAAACTAAGCAAAAGTTTCAAGGTCAATAGACCATGACTGAGGGGTGGGGCCAAATATTCTCCATAGAAATGAGATGTGCTAATGCTTATACAACTGCATTCTCCATAGAAATGAGTCAATAGACCATGACTGAGGGTGCCCATGGAAATGAGATATGCTAATGCTTATACAACTGCATACATTGACCTACCACTAGTGGTTCCCCATAAACTGACCTAATCACAAACTAAAACATGTAAACTAAGCAAAGTTTAGAAGTCAATAGACCTTGACTGAGGGGGCAGGGCCAAATAATCTCCATGGTAATGAGATGGGCCAAAGCTAATACAACTGCATACCAAATATCATTGACCTACCACTAGTGGTTCACCATAAACTAGACCTAATCACAAACTAATACATTGTTGACGACGCCGCTGACGCCGGAAACAGCATACCTATGTCTCGCTTTTTGACTCTGTCAAGGCGAGACAAAAATAAAATAACAAAAATACTGAACTCCAAGGAAATTCAAATTTAAGTCCCTTATCAAATGGCAAAATCAAAAGCTCAATCACATCAAACGAAATGGAAAACAACTGTCATATTCCTGACTTGGTACAGGCATTTCCTTATGTAGAAAATGGTGGATTTTATAAATCTGGTTTTATAGCTAGCTAAACCTTTCACTTGTATGACAGTCGCATACAATTCTATTATATTGACAACAATGTGCGAACAAAACAAACAGACTAATAGGTAAAAATGTCAAAAATAAAACATCTTTGACTACAGGTGTAAAGAATCAAAATTCAAATTTTACATTCTTTTTTATTTAAAATGAATTTCACAACATTAAATCAACAATAACCTATCTGGTAAAATATAAATATTACATTCACTTCCATCAGAATTTCTCTTTTCATTTAGTAATACATTATCTTTTGAACACATCCTTAAATTTTTTTGAGAAATTGTGATCCAATCTTTCACTCTGAACAAATATTTTTTAGTAAAATAGCACTTTCCTGCATACAATTAAGTCTTAAGTACAAAAATGGCTGCAGTGCAATTTAATATGCAATGCACTAACCATTTTCTACTGGGTAGCAAAAAACCTTGATAGAAAAAAACATGATTTATTTACAGTGTACATGGTCATTTCAGTTTTTGGTGGGGTTCGTATTGCTTAATTTTCCGTATAGTATCTTGTGGACTGTTTTTTGTTTGTTCTTCTTTTTGTCATGGCATTTTCTGTCATACTTTTGAATTAATGTTTTAATTGACCATTTTATATCTTAGTATATATATGAAGAAAGCCAAAAATATATACTTTCTCCAAATCCAAGAATTAAAAAGAACTTAAATAAAAGTAATAACAGTTGATGCAACTATGGATAGGAATCATGAAATCAAATAATAAATTGGTGACATTTCTAATAAAAAACCTGAAATGCCCTATAAGTCAGGCCATTATATTAAAAATTCACTACTGGTAATGCCAATACAACTTGAGAAATAGACTATTAATCATTGTGATTTCAGGAACTTCTGCATATAAATAATAAATAATGCTTTCAAAGCAAAAAATGCTAATTTTTATTTTTGTGACAACTATCCCTTCGCAATAAGAAAACAATGCCAAAATTTAAGAATTTACAGTACTTCTGTTAAGACAGCCTCATTGTATTGGCTATCTTAAATGATATCACAGTATATTCAACTCATACTAAACATTCCATAACTTTAAATGAAGAGATATAATAAAATTAATCATAGCAACATCTCTAAAACAAAAGTTTGCAAATGCCTTATTTTATCCCACCTTGTGTGGTGGACTTGCAAAATGCCTTTATTAACAGTTGGTTTCATTAAGAACAGAAAAAAAAGGAAAAAATGTGATTATAGAAATAGATAAGAATGTCAATAGCATGGTTAATAGTCTTGTCATAAAAAAAATGCCATCATTCAGTCTTCTGAAATGCAGTTTTCTTTTCATAATGAAATTCTGTCCAGGACAATATTTCATTATGAAATAGTGTTCTTGTCCATGAAATTTTGTCACCTCCTTCTGGCAATATTTCACGTATAAAAACTGTCCATGACAATATTTCACTGTGAAATACTGTCCATGAAAATATTTCGTAATCTTATGTCTTCATCTGCCATAAAATTATGAGCATTTCTGGAATTTTTAAATATTTTTCATGAAAAGTATGTGTATAACCGTAAATTGTTGCATAAATTAATTGTGCAGGTTTGTTTGTTATTATCAATCAAATGAAACATATCATTATCCAAAATACCTCCCTTTCATGAGACAAAATTTCATGACAATAAATCTATGAAATATTGTCTCAATATACACAATATATAACCTTGTAACATGAATAGTAATTTTTCCTTTGATCTTCGAGTGAGTTAACTTCGGTTATTTTTAGAGGAGTGCGTTAACTGAATGATTTTTTAGTTATTGCACTCTCCAGTCCCGCCGTGTGTCGCTTGTCATAGGAAAAGCAAAGAATGGGAGGAGCTTAGACCAGTGCTCTAACTTCCATCTCAAAAGTTGTTATTTCACTGTCTAGCTCCGCCTCCTTGGCCTACTAAACTATGAAATCAATGACCCTAAAATGTCCTAATAAATGTAAACAAAATGCATACACAACAATATATCAAAACAAATCGAGAAAAGGGTGGGGTGATGGGACTTACCCTAACACTAGCCAAACATGTAAACCTAACCCCAATTTAAAATGATTCCTATATATATTTTACATTGTACTTGAAACAAATGAATGCTCGATGAGAGCTACAAAAAGAAATAACGTGGTCTATAAACGAAGAGGCAATATTGATAAATTGGGTACTTTTTTTTATCGTGACTATATAAATATTCCAAAAATTGTCTCTGGAAATTTTGGTCGTTTAATTTCCTCCACTTAATGAAAGAATAAAACAAAATGTAATAAAATGACTATGAATTTTCCTATTGTTATTTTGGTTGGATACCTGTTTTTATCGTGTCGAAATTAATGATATTCTAAAAGATATATGTCACTGGATGTTTAGTAATTTTTTTCATTCTATAAAGGCCTATCTCCGTGAATTGATCATGCTTCAAATATTTGTCCCTGGATCTTACACTCATTCAACATGCAACCATTGCAATCAATTAACCGATCTTTTTCCAGTTCTTGGGAATGGAAGAATAGTATTTATTACCTTCATAATTGGTATTAGAAAATGTTTCCTTCTTATCACAACGATAAAACTCCTTTTAAATTACATGACATTTTCGAGTTGGAGGGCAGATAAACATCGAATAAAATTTTGCAATCCCCCCCCTCTTTTTCAAGAGTTTTTTGGGAGAAAAAATATTAAATAACACGTAAATGGCTATCGAGCCTGAATCCCACGGCAACAATTCGTTTAAATGTACCTGTATCTGACATACAAATCCAACTGACATCTGCTGCATGCGTTAATTTTCTGGAAATCAGATATAGTATCACACCACTATTTGATTGACATATTGAAAAGAACAGTAAAGTTTAATTGGTCAGCATTTAACTTTTGACGTCTGTCATAGCCCATTTATGTTACAAATCATATATAGCCACGCCTTACTCATTAACATATTTAATCCACTCAAAGCTACGCTTTTCGTGAATTAAATACGTTAATTCATAAAAGGCGTGCTATATATATAACTTGGATAACCTCCCTTAAATAATACAAGATTTCATATTTTCCATCTATGAAATATTGTCTGCATATGGACAAAATTTCATATGGAAATTTGTCCATTTCTGGTCATTATTTCATAGATGGGAACAAAATTTCATGATACAAAGTCATGAAATATTGTCTTTGGGGACAATATTTCATAGGACAATATTTTGCTTTACACAGTACAATTTTTCATATATTTTGTGGTAACAAACAGTTATTTATTGTTTACCAAATTTGCAGCATTCTCAAAAAGAACACAATCATATTTTTGTTCTTCAAGAATTTAAATACTTGTAAACATACAAAACAAAACAAAATTTTACCAACAAAACAAGGATAACATAATTAACATAATTAACAAAATCCTTTGTTTTGTAAATACCTTGTCATATAACACACCAAAGCAAATGAAATCAATCTGAATCAAGTTGTATGTATTATGCTTGACAAAATTTCACAGTATGTATTATGCTTAAAAATAAACAAATAAAAAATGGAGTGAAATAAACTAAAATAGACATTTAAATTTAATAGTTATAATGATTCAATGCCTCTTTTGTATAGATCTCTCTTTTTTTAAATGTAGTAATTGTATTGAGGAAACTGACCTTATAAAATAGCTGAACCATTTGAGGTTAAAATGCATAGGTATTAATACAGCGGGACAAGAAGATGGTGATTAGACATGACAAATTATTGCTAGGTTTTCTTTGTGCATTTTTCTTGTCCCTAAATTTGATCGTCCTTAAAGATCAAAGTTGCCAAAGGGATATTTTCAAAATTTTAATTTAGTCACAAGATTAGTGAAAACAAATCTCTCTAGAAAATATTCCACTTTACATTATTCTTTTAAAAACAAACTTCAAATAACACAAAATTAACTTTGTCATTTTTCAAATCAGTTTAACTCTTTTAAATACAAGGAATTTTGGTTGGTAAACAGATCAATCTTATAAATCTTTTATAAGAGTTGGAGTTATATTTCAAATTCAACTACTGTAATTGTAAATCTTTCTTCCTTTTGGTTTTAATTTGCTTAGGATTCAAAACCAATGATAGAACAATTTTGTAACTCGATCAATCTTTCTAGTACATGTACCCCATCATGAAATAAATTGAGATATTTTTAAATAAAATACTTGTTTAACGAAAGGTTATAGATTCTGATATGAAAGGCTGAACTGTTAAATTTTTTGTCATATATGCAAATTTAACAACACATAAAATAAATCAACAAACATATATTATAAAATCCAAACAGTACTATGTTTACATCTTATTATATGTATTAAGACCTGGAATGCTATGTGAAAAATCAGAACTGCCAAGTAAAGCAAATTATAGAAACTCAAAATTATATAATTGGATGAAGTTTTTGTAAGATATGTATGTCAAGCTATGAAAAAAAAGTATGAGAAAAAATGTTATTACAGTGATTACAATGTAGCTGCACAGTGTTGAATAAATCCAGATGACTAGTGGTAAAATATCATTAATAATTTACCATAGGTTACCAAAAAATTGGACATAAGCAAAAAGAACTACACCGCAGTAACTAAAATATGAAAATTAGTTAAGCATTATACTAAAAGTCTAAGGGGATGAAGTATCATTTATCCATTACCTTAGGTTTTTGGAAAGAGCTTGTAACTTTAACACCAGTTACTCTAGCAAAAAACATTAACAAGCCACTCTAGCATGAAATTTAGGTCAAAGTGACCAAAATAGTGTTGAACAGCATTCTTTTGTAGCAGAAGATTATAGTTGTTTAAAGATCAATGAGATATAATCATATATTTCCAAGAAATTGACCTAAATGCAAACTTAACCAAAGTCACTTAAGCATTATATGTAGGTCGTAGTGACCCAATAGTTGCTTAACAGTGTTGCAAAATATAAAAAAAATAAATGTGGATTGTGTCCACATGTGGACACAGATGATGCCCCTGCTTGCATATCATATAGTTATAAAGGGACATAACTGAAGAACAGTAAAAGTGACGCTACCCAAATTTGAACTTGATCCGAGTTTTGTGGTAATAAGCATTGCGTGTAAGTCTCATAACATTTGGTTGAGGCTAACTTAAGTAGAAAACGGAAACGAAAAATTCAGCAATTTTTCTATTTGTAAACACGCATAACTCTAGAACGGTTGTGTATAAGTTTTATAACATTTGGTTGAGATAAACTTAAGTTAGAGAACGGAAACGAAAAATTCAGCAATTTTATGTTTATAAAGGGACATAACGCAAGAATTGTAAAAGTGACGCCACCGGATTTCGTACTTAATCTGTATTATGCAGTAATAAGCATTGTGTATAAGTTTCATAACATTTGGTTGAGGCATACTAAAGTTAGAGAACGGAAACAATATTTGTACTTGATCTTAGTTTTGTGGTAATGAGTATTGTGTATAGGTTTCATAATGTTTGGTTGGGGCAAACTTAAGTTACAGAATGGAAACTAAAAATTTTGCAATTTTTTCGATTTATAAAGGGCATAACTCAATAATGGTTAAAGTGACACTACCCAAATTCAACTTGATCTGTGTTTATCAGTGGAAGGCAAAATTAAACATTGCATTGTATAAAGCATTGATTGTAGTTGATTTAACTATAATCATGGACAAAGGAAGATAACTCCAATTTTAAAAATTACTTGAATAATGACTGATATTTTTGGAAAAAAAATGAAAAATTTAGCAATTTTTCCATTTGTAAAGTGGCATAACTCTAGAACAGTAAAAGTGACGTCCCCAAAATTCAAACTTGATCTGTGTATTGTAGTAATAAGCATTGTGTATAAGTTTCATAACATTCGGATGAGGCAAACTTAAGTTAGAGAACGGAAATGAAAAATTTTGCAATTTTTCCATTTATAAAGGGGCATAACTCTAGAACGGTTAAAGTGATGCCACCAAAATTCAAACTTGATCTGTGTTTAGTGGTAATAAACATTGTGTATAAGTTTGATAACATTAGGTTGAGGCAAACTTAAGTTAGAGAACAAAAACCAATTTTGGGACGTACGTACGGACGGACAAGGGTAAAACTTAATGCCCCCTCCACTTCAGCGGGGCATAAAAAACCTTCAGTGGTCAAATATCATTTAAATATAATAAAATAGATCTCTGAGAAATTTTCAGTTTTGTGTTGTTGGGTTGCTGTCCAACTGGTGTATACCCAAATATCTTTTATTCATGTTAAATGAAAAACTTTACCATATCAATATGGACGGACAGAAAATAGTAAATTTATATGCTTCGTTTCTTGCTACAGCTGGGCCTTAAAACCTACTGTTAAACCAAGTTTATTTTGGCAATTAAAGGTAAGATGGAGCACCAAAAGCTTATATAAAGGTAAATACAAATTCAATGATAAAATGATATAAATGGCAAGTTTAGCATTAACATAAAGCTGTATTTTGTCAGGTAACAAAAGATAATATACAGTGAAACCTATTTAAACTGAACACCTGGATTATACAGGTGCTTGTTTAACACAAGTAAGGAACATCCACTATGTCATGATTCAATGGTCAGTTTAGACAGTTTTTCATTTTATTCAAGGTTCTGTTTAGACAGGTCTCACTATATATAATAGTTGACTATAAATTCTACAAAATTATTTATATCACAGAATTTACTTTTTCTAATAGTTTAATATGGTAATTTTATTTTCTTTCAATATGATTTCTCTTTTTACAAAATATGGCTTTCCAGTATCCATCTCCACACTAGAATAGGCATGTAATTACCAGTATGAATCATAATGAGTAAACGATCAACTATTGTGATATGAATCATTGGAGCACTTAACTGCTTAACAACTGTATCAAACCTATATAGCACTAGAATATTTCTGTAAAAGATAACTAGCGATAACTACAATACAGATACAGCATGTGATCTGAATGACTTCCTTCACATGACTGGTGAGATACATAATGAGATCTATTGATTACTACACATTCATCATGACACTGCAGTATTATGAATCTGTGGTGGTTGTAACTTTTTAAGTTCCTGTTTTAAATTCTGAAACATCCTGGTTAGTCTACGATTGTCATGTTTGTCAACCCAACCTTGAACTTCCTGAAATGGGAAAAAAATACAGTTATCTGATCAGACTATCATTTGATGATTTAATCTAAGCCTGTTGTCTACCCTTAATTCTTTGTAAGGAGGAGGAAAACAACTTTTAAACCCAAGAATGAAGTTGAGAGAATGTAAATTGTCAACATCTTCTCAGGGTTGCTTGATTAAAAAACAATAACTTACTAATGTAAAATGTTAAAAAGATATTTTTTTCTTTCTGAAGAAATTTTGTACAAAATGTCAACAGATTTTGAATATTAATACTACATTGTAATTTATGTGTCCTATACACTATATCTATACCAAAAAATTAATATAAGTATGCACACATCACACAAAAATTGATTTATCTTAATCACTTTCAATTGTTATTTTCTAAAACCTTACAACATTTTGTTCTCTTTATGCATGCAATTCAATTTATATCAAAATAGTACCTTTATCATTTTATCTTTCTTCATATAGAAATGGGCTTTAATCACTTCTGAAAACTCTGGTGGTGAGTTCTGTAAATTTCCTATCATTGCATATTTTATATTGTTGTAGCAAACATCTGAAAAAAAGAAAATATAATAATAGTTTACCTCATAAATGAGTCAACAGTTACTTAAAAGCATAGTGTTTTTTTAACAAGAGAACATATGCTGAAATGCCTCGCCTGCTTTTCTGATCATGACTGAATTTATGTTGAAAGTCTTAGAGAAAAAGATTATACAACAAGTTTTACATAAAATTAATATTATTAATGATCCTTGCAAATAAGGTATAGGTCAAATGAACCCTGTCAGACAGTTATTACTCAGTATTGGTACATGTGTTTTCATCACTTGAGAGTTTATATTTTTTACAGCCAACTTAATCATAAACAATTGGGTTTTCAAGGAGAAATTTAAAGTGCACATTGAATGAACTCCACAGAGAAATATAGCTATTGTATTTGTTAAATGAGACAGTTACTTTCCAAAAATTTAAATGGCCAGGTAAACATCAAATGAATCTGGGGAAAGGTTTTTTTTCCTTTGCGATACTTCACCTTTACTTTCAATAACTTTTAATAAATTGCTTCGCTGAGCGTAGCTGGATATGACCGCAGATGTCCAACCCTGAAAAAATGGGGCCAAAATGGACACAATATTCACGCTTGTTACAGGTTTGAATTTGGATTATAATTAAATATTTGACACATAATAGGTTTCTGCCACAGAATAACTGTAGTCAAAGAACTTAAAAATTGGTTATATGATTTGAATTTATATTCAATTTTTTGCTGTTGTGCAATACACTATGGTGTTGTAAATTGACCCCTTCCTCTAAATAAAATTGATCCCTTTGAATATTAACCCCCAAAAAGTATTTGAAGAAATTTTCTTTTAATTTCTGATTCCAAAAAAAAATTCATTCCCTCAAGATATAGTCATAATCACAATTCAAATTTCTAATAAAGTTTGCAACCATAATTACCCTTTTAAAAACATCATACAAGTCTTAAAATATAAAATGACATACATAGTCATGGCTAAAATTAATATTAATTAATTTTAACTTTTAAAAATAAATTGACAGCTAATCACCTCAAGACAATCATCATTTCTTAATACATACTTTACAAGCAGTGTAAGGGAGGTAATCAAACATTGTTGTTTTAAATTGGGATTGGATTACCTCCCTTAGACTGCTTTTAAATTGTCTTAATTGTCCTTTAACCAGAAAAAACCTTGTTTCCCCCCTCCCCTTTTTTTGCCTCTAATTCCTAAATGGTTTAAGCCATAACCCCCATAGTCAATCCTAACCATCCCCTTGTTGTATGGAAACTTGTGTTATAATTTCAGAGAGATTCATACACTTTAACACAAGTTATTGTCTGGAAACTACAAAAATGCTTATTTGGGCCCCTTTTTTGGCCCGTAATTCTTAAACAGTTGGGACCATTAACCCCAAAATCAATCCCAACCTTCCTTTAGTGGTTATAAACCTTGTGTTAAAATTTTATTGATTTCTATTATTTTATACTAAAGTTATTATCCGGAAACCATCTGTCTTCGGACGACGCTGACGACGACAACTTGATACCAATATAGGACCAAAAAATTTTTAATTTTTGCGGTCGTATAAAAATGATTGACAAACTAATGATTGACAAACCAAGTCAGGAGCCTCTGGCCTTTGTTAGTCTTGTATGTTTTTTAATTTTTGTTGATTTATATGTTTTGGAGTTTAGTGTGACATCCATTTTCACTGAACTAGTACACAATTTTATTTAGGGGCCAGCTGAGGACCACCTCCGGGTGCGGGATTTTCTCGTTGCGTTGGAGACCCATTGGTGGCCTTCGGCTGTTGTCTGCTCTTTGGCATATTTTAAAGCTTTCATCGGAATTATACTAAATAATTGTGGCTGTATCTTTTTATAAAAGGAAAATACCTATGCATGTTAATAGAAAAAGTTAAAAGTAATGTCCATATAAGGTGAATCAACACACATTAAAGTCTCCAAAATCTAACTTCTCCTTATTACCATTGAACTTTTATTGTCGTTAAAACTTGTCAACATAAATCTTAAATGTATTCATATTAAATAAAACTTTATCATCTATTCTCTGATAATAAAATTGTGAACTGATGTAATGTATTCAAATAAAAGAACGGTAAAAGTGACACCATCCAATTTCTAACTTGATCTGTATTATGTGGAAATAAGCATTGTGTATAAGTTTTATAACATTTGGTTGAGGCAAACTAAAGTTAGAGAACGGAAACAAAAATTCAGCAATTTTTATGTTTATAAAGGGGCATTACTCAAGAACGGTAAAAGTGACGCCATTCAATTTCAACGTGATCTGTATTATGTGGAAATAAGCATTGTGTATAAGTTTCATAACATTTGGTTGAGGCAAACTAAAGTTAGAGAACGGAAACAAAAAATTCAGTAATTTTTATGTTTATAAAGGGCATAACCAAGAACGGTAAAAGTGACGGCACCCAATTTCAAACTAAATCTGTATTATGTTGTAATAAGCATTGTGTATAAGTTTCATAACATTTGGTTGAGGCAAACTGAAGTTAGAAAATGGAAACAAAATATTCAGCAATTTTTATGTTTATAAAGGGGCATAACTAAAGAAAGGTAAAAGTGACACCACCCAATTTTGAACTTGATCTGTTTTATGTGGTAATAAGCATTGTGTATAAGTTTCATAACATTTGGTTGAGGCAAACTGAAGTTCGAGAACGGAAACCAACTTTTAGACGTACGGACCTACCTACAGACGGACAAGGGTAAAACTTGATGCCCCCTCAGCTACGGCGGGGGCATAAAAACACATTCACTCCTTTTGTTAATGACAAACCTTCGTTATATTCATCGCTGTGTTTCTGTCCTGTTTCTGTACCTATTTCTTGTTCAAAACCTGGTTCATTAAAGTAAGGATCAGGAACTAATATCAGGGACTGGATAGAAACCAGAATCTACAATGTAAATACATAGATTCTTATTATTCCAAAAAGCCCAATGAAAAAAAAACTAACGCCTTCTGCCATTTTTACAAATCTGCTGCATGAATCCTGGTCACATGTCCAAAAAATAATCATCTCTAGTATAAATATATCAAAATGTCGAAAGAATTTCCTCCATGCCTCATCTTTGAATATGATAATTGGTCCAGGGAGCTAAAAATATATTTGGTAAAGCCTTACCGGTAATATCTATATCTTTTAGCTTTAGCAATTAGCTCTGGAACAAATAGTTTATCTATTGGTCCTAGATTAGTTTAATAATTTGAAATGATACTTCTGTCACTTTTACAGTTAGATTATTCAAAATCCTTGACCGGCAATATTTAACCTGTATCTGGTTATTTCCATGTCAGGTTTTGTTCACAGTTTAGGCCTTAGAAGGGACATTGTAATTTTCAGGGTTAAGAAATTTTGTTACAGCTCACTAGCCCAGGGCTAATTGGTAGTAGGATTTTACTAGCCCTGTTGGAAGAACTGCTAGCCCATTAAAACTGACCTGCTAGCCCGAGTATGCCTTACAAATTCAGAGTTTGCTGCATAATACCATGAATTCTATAAACTTTTTATCCATTTTACAGTAGATTTCGGCAAATCGTATACCCAAACTTTATGTCAGCAAAAATATATCCCATTAGCCCATATATTCAATTAGTCGATATTCATTGAATATTCTGCAATAATGAGTTGACCATATCCTGAGATGGTACAAGTCTTGACCACTGCTTAACATGTATATATAAAGGATTGGAGTGATTTTTATCAGATACATCATCACGTTTGTGTAAAAGAATTATCAGCTGGTTATATGTAATGCTCATATTTGTTTTCAGTTTTTGAATCCTATATTTATCAAATTAAATCAAATTACCTCAAATATTTATGTGAATAAATATCAACCATCCATAGTTTGTGTCTTTTATATTTGTTTTATAAACAAAGTGATATCAGGTAAGCTAATTGTGGGCTATAAATAGATTACAAAGTGAGTCTTTAAACTGAAATTGTATTTGTAATATATTTTATTTCTTTAAAAATAAAATTTATTTGAATATCAATGAAGATTATCATGATTGATGAAATATTATTGCATCAAGTTTAAGTTTTCTGACTGGAGGCTTCTTCACAGTATATAAACAAAAACAAAATGGTGTGTGTAACACGTGGTCATGAACAAGTTACAAATTAATATCTGACAAAAGTCAAAAGGGATTCACATTTATATTGCAATAAATTATTCAGAAGGAGGTACAATCAGTATACATTATATTTCTTTGGTTGCATAAGCAATGTACAATATCCCCTGTACTAACAAATCGATATTGAAAGTACAGGATCCACCCCAAGTTATTTGTTCTATTTTTTTTAAAAACTTACAAAATCAGTTCAAAATCTGGGAATCCCTGATGACTTAGTTGAATCTGATTGGCTACTAGAAAAGTGATAAGGGGATTTTCCACTCTCTATTTTGGGAGCTCCAAGAATTTTTTGTTACTAGTCCGTCGGGCATATTGGGTTACAAGTTTTGATTGCCAGAAGCCTAAATGCTGTAGTCCAGGGCGTCGGGCTAGTGGATTTTTTAACCCATGTCTTCCTTGTGATCACTGGATCCGTCTTTTATAATGCATTTAAATGGATAGTCAATTGAATGCATAAGGATGAAGTCATAATCTTTCAATCAGTTTAATTGAGGTCTGGAGCTGCCATGTCAGTAACTGCTTATAGTCCTTTGTTAATTTATGTTGATCATTGTCATTTTGCTTGGTTTCTTCAGTTACCTATTCTAACATCGGACTCAGACTTCTTTTAAACTTAATTTCAATGTACGTATTATTGTGTGTTTGTTTATTCCACATTGGCTAGAGGTATAGGAGGAGGATAGAGATCTCACAAAACATGTTTAACCCCGCCGCATTTTTGCACCTGTCCCACATCAGGAACCTCTGTAGTCCAGTGCGTCGGGGGCCTTTGTTAGTCTTGTGTGTTTTTTAATTTTGGTTCATTTATATGTTTAAAAGTTTGGTGTGGCATCTATTTTTGCTGAACTAGTATACATTATTGTTTAGGGGCCAGCTGAAGCCCACCTCCGGGTGCGGAATTTTCTGGCTGTGTTGAAGACCCATCGGTGGCCTTGGGCTGTTTTCTGCTCTTTGGTCGGGTTGTTGTACGACACATTTCTCATTTCCATTCTCAATTTTATAGGGGAAATATCACATTAAACTGCATATTGTGATCTTAACTAAAATTAGACACACACAAAAATTTCTTCCTATATGGAATCTCTTTAATAACTGTCATTAAATGGTTTTGTAAAGTTGAAAGTGTATGACCTGATAATGATATAACTTAACAAATCTTATCACATTTATTTTTAGTTAGCCTGCAAAAGTTTGAAACAGTTGAAAAATAAAGATTTTTTTTGTCATGATCTTGATATGTTTAAAAGATTTTCTTTGATAAGACTTATCATGTGAAGCTATTCTTTTCTATAGTTTTGTTGGGGAGGAAAGTCTTTACAAAAACTGTGCACCTTTATATCCTTTTTTGGGGGGTTCAATTTGGGAACCATATTGAAGATGTGAAAAATCAAATAATAACAGATACTTTACCTGTAGAACAGTTGAGGTTTTTTCATTCCACTGTTCTCCCTTCTGTCCCTCCCATGTTCCAAGTAATGAAAGACATACTTTTCCACATCTGTAAAGAAACTTGGTTAAACTTGGTAAGCATAAATCTACTATCTCTGCAAAAAGTCACATTTTTTTTTCAAGATCTTTTTTAAAATGATTTTTTTGGGCATAAAAATGTGTTTAGGACTTCTATCTACAATGTAATAAGCACAAATAATGTTACATTTATTCATAACTAATCCTCACTTTATTAAAATTACACCCTTTTAGTATCATACTCTAGCACATTTAACAAGATGGTATCAGGAATGACAGATTGATTTGTAATAAACCTTAAAATTCATCAGTCAGTGATATATATAGTTTGCAAGTCACAGTGACACACTTTCTCCTTTATAGCTTTATTTGATCCTTAAAATATTGTTTAATATCATAAAAAATATAAATAAATGGGGAATGTGTCCATGGGACACAGATGATGCCCCGCTTGCATACAACATTATAAAGGGACATAACTCAAGAACGGTAAAAGTGACGCTACCTTAATTCAATCTTGATCTGTTTATTGTGGTAATAAACATTGTGTATAAGATTCATAATGTTTAGTTGAGGAAAACCAAAGTAAGAGAACGGAAATGAAAAATTCAGCAATTTTTCGATTTGTAAAGGGACATAACTCAAGAACGGTAATAGTGACGCTACCTTAATTCAAACTTGATCTGTTTATTGTGGTAATAAACACTGTGTATAAGATTCATAATTGTCCCATTTGTAAAGGGTATAACTCTAGAATGGAGAAAGTGACGCCACCAAAATTCAAAATTCATCTGTGTTTTGTGGTAATAAGCATTGTGTATAAGTTTCATAACATTTGGTTGAGGCATACGTAAGTTAGAGAACGGAAACATAAAATTCAGCAATTTTTTCATTTGTAAAGGGACATAACTCTAGAATGGTAAAAGTGACGCCACTTTAATTCAAACTTTATCTGTGTTTTGTGGTAATAAGCATTGTGTATAATTTTTATAACATTTGGTTGAGGCAAACTAAAGTTAGAGAATGGAAACCAATTTCAGGACATACAGACGTACGAACAGATAAGGGTAAAACTTAATGCCCCCTCCGCTATGGCAGGAGGGTTAAAAACTATGCAGTGAACTTAGGTAACAAGATCTTTGACAATCAATTTCATGTTGATTGATTAGAATGAAGAGCAGACCACAGTTATATAATTTAGAGAGAAAGCCAGTTTAAAATATTTTTTTCTTGTATTAAACCTTATCCAATTTGGATGTAATATATGATCACATGTGGATGTTCACTTGCACATGTATATAAATGCATATATTCCCAGTATCCATGCACATAGAAAATGCCTGTTGTTAGAAATCTATAGAAGTGTAACCCTGTGATGTTTGTATGGTTTTTAAAACAAGAGGGTGTTTCTCAGCTACAATCTCATTGAAGGGTGACAGCCCTGAGAAGAAATGTGGCCAAGAAACATCCTAGAGTTTGAAAGACCATTGATAATCTGTCTATTGCTATTTTGCCTATGACGTCGCTGATGTTTACATTGATAACGTCACATGCGCCCTCAGTTTCTGACAATAATTTTCTATCTCAAGCGAGTACCGTGATATGAAAAATTATCACAAAGAAAGATCAAAGGCAAAATAGCGATAAAATTAGATATCTCTGTTTCTACTACTTCTACTTACGCATACAAGTTTGGGTTAAATCTGACTTTTCCACTTCCTGTTGTATGAAGATTAACTTGTGGAGGGCATCTTGGGTAGGCAGGAGGGAAATATATGTCAAACAGGAAACATCCACCAGAATAAGGGGTTCCTTCGGGTCTGAAAATTAGTGTATTGATTTTCAGAAAATTCTTTATAATAAAATAATAGATACCTTTTTATCATTCAAATAATTACATTTTCATTGTATTTAATAGACTATGCTTTCTTGTTTTGAATGAGGAATCCAAGACATCTATAAACTATGAGAATAAAAGGAAATGTGATGTATATATCAATGAGATAGTAACCCGACAAAAACAATAAAAACCAAAAAGGCACTTACCCTGTAATTAATGCTCTCATTAAAGTTATCTTTTCATCATCCTACAACACAGTAAATGTGACATATAATTCAATTTTGGATGTAACACATCTTCTGATTGGCTGAAAGTTTTTTGTCTATCAGCTCAAGACATAATTTTGTCATGTGACCGTGACATCATCAACGTTTTTTCATGATTTATTCCTTAAATATGGAATTTAGAATTAAATTATAAGGAATGACTGAATTATTTTTTCTGTCTATTCGAAATAACCTAAAAAAATGTGGTGCACACTTTTAAATAACCCGCTACACAGGTTATTCAGTGTGCACCACATTTTTGATGTTATTTCTTCATAGACAGAAAAAATATTACAGTCATTCCTTAAATACTGTGGATTCAATTATATGAATTGACAATTGTGTTCATAAAGAAAAGTACTACTACATACTTTGAAATACTACTACAAAGGTATATTATCTAAAATTGTTTTAAGATTATCTATCTATTATCAAAGGTATATTATCTGCATGATTTAAGGTACCTTAAAATTAATGCAACCAATTTCAAAAGCCTCAGAAAATATGAAAAGAAAGATTAACCAAGGAAATATCAGAAAATGTGTGACATGATATTTCCAATTTTGCTAAATTAATCTGGAAAAAGATGACTCCATCTCTGTTCACTACTATTCTATTTTTTTTCCGGGTTACTCTGTTCAAGTTTCATTAGCAATGCATATCCCCATTCAACATATATTGTTGTCTACTGGCACTCTTTTAAATTGTTCAATGGAACATAAGGATTACATAGCAGGAACTCATCAATTGCTTCTGGATCTGTGCTATATAGGTTTAATGTTGGAGAGAATGGTACATTCTATGCAAGAAAACAGCAATATCCTGTGTTTAAGGATACAAAGTGGTTATGGTATCTTATAAGAGACAAGAAATAATGAAGTTACAATGATATATTACAGTCTTATATAATTTCATGATAGTTTAAAAGAATAGAATCAAGCATTTTCAATTCATAAGGATGACTTTAGCAAGTATTGTTTACTTACTGTTCTGACAAATATAGATGAAGACAGATTTAGTGGTAAACTTGACGATAAAGATGTTAACTCCTGGGCTATTCTGAATATCTAAAATAAACACAAACATATCTAATCTACTTATCTTATACAAAAATATTTAATTATTAACTACTGCTTTCACGTCCTACATCTATGAATAAAATGAAATGTGGCATATTCCTCAATGAGACAGCAACCCAGCATCACAAAAAAAGATCTTGAGAGCCACAATTATTCTTTAACAACATACAGGTGTCTATAAAATATGACAATGTACAAATTGTCCAGATCTTAAAAAAATGTGAATAAACTAAATACAAACTATCAAAGATCTGTTATCAGCACCTAATTCTCCAAATAACTAAAAGTCATTAAGATATGACTTTAGACAACCATTGACGAGGTTCCTGACTTGGGACAGGCAAATCTCAACCCTCCCCTTTTAAATCTTAATCAGTGAACAAACAAAAGATCATATTTAAAAGACCATACTGGTACACTTAATTCATGCAAGAAAAGCACTTAACCTCAATACATCATTCATGTATTGCAAAGTATAAAATTACAGAGGATAACTCCCATGCATAATAAATGATGAATTATTCTTTCTTCGTCTCTCATGGAATAGATTTCCTACCTGTTTCTGACCTCCAGCTTGATGTGACTTGTAAAGATTTGCATAATGATGACCAATGTTTCCTTCCACTATATAAAAGATATCATAAATATTACACATGTAATACAGATGTGAGTCATATGAAAAGATGACAGAACATATTTATACTCAGTGCATTGGTAATGAAAATGTTTTATTATAAATAAGAAGGAACATGTGATATACAGCCGTGAGACAGCAACCTAACAATCTTATTTAAATATATGTCCAAATGAAAAGGAACCTTGGATATCAATAGGACAGCTACACATGAAAAAGACAAATACTAAAAAAAACAACTAAAATAAACTGTTAACACGGAGATATGTCTCGCCTATTTGTTATTTTGATAATGCAAATGTTGAAATCAAAATAGCAATACTTTAACATGTTAGTTATGCAAATATTCAAAGTCAATGAACCATGACTGAAGGTACAGGGCTAAACAATCTCCATGGAAATGAGATGTGCCAATGCTAATAAAACTGCAAACCAAATACCATTGACTTTTCAAAAGATGTTCCCTTTACACAAACCTAAACACAAACATTAACTTGTAAACTATGTAAAAGTTTCAAACTCAATGAACCATAATTAGGGGTGGGGTTATATAATCTCCATGGAAATGAAACTTGCAAATGCCAATACATTTGCATACCGAATATCATTGACTTAACATTAGTGGTTCATCTTAAACTGACCTAATCACAAACTAATACATGTAAACTAAGCAAAAGTTTCAAAGTTAATAGACCATGACTGAGGGGTAAGGACCAAATATTCTCCATGGAAATGAGATGTGCTAGTGCTTATACAACTGCATACCAATTATCAGTGACCTACCACTAACAGTTCCCCTTAAACTGACCTAATCACAAACTAATACATGAAAACTAAGCAAAAGTTTCAAAGTCAATAGACCATGAATGAGGGATGGGGCCAAATAATCTCCATGGAAATGAGATATGACAATGCTTATACATTTGCATACAAAATATCATTGACCTACCACAAGTGGTTCTCCATAAACTGACCTAATCACAAACTAATACATGTAAACTAAGCAAAGTTTCAAAGTCAATAGACCTTGACTGAGGGGGAGGGGCCATATAATCTCCATGGTAATGAGATGTGCCAATGCTAATACAACTGCATACCAAATATCATTGACCTACCACTAGTGGTTCCCCATAAACTGACCTAATCACAAACTAATACATGTAAACTAAGCAAAGTTTCAAAGTCAATAGACCTTGACTGAGGGGGCGGGGCCAAATAATATCCATGGTAATGAGATGTGCCAATGCTAATACAACTGCATACCAAATATCATTGACCTACCACTAGTGGTTCACCATGAACTAGACCTAATCACAAACTAATACATTGTTGATGCTGCTGCCGCCGCCGACGCCGGAAACAGCATACCTATGTCTCGCTTTTTGACTCTGTCAAGGCGAAACAAAAATTGGGTATAAAGATACAAATATCCACTGTTTCATTTGCATGAAGACTTGGAAAACAATTGGATTATATTCCTGAATAGTAGCACAAAAATACATGCACCTAGATTCAAAATAAGTTTTATTGAATCCCATTCCTTCCTTTTCATTTTTTTACTTATGAATAAAATTCAGTGGAAAAAAGTTGAAATTATGACAGCATATATATTATAGGTCAGCTATGAACTTTCCACTAGTTGTTTTTTAAAATCAATAATAATTAAAAAAATTTCTGCATTGTTAAGTTTTCCCTTTTACTCAGATGAATGAGTGCACTCTGGTGATCTTGAAAGCATGGCACAACGTTGCATTTTATCAGCAGTTCTTCTTTAATCTAATATAATTGGTTTCCTTCAATATGAAATGCCAATGACTGAAGAACATTTAAAAATTTTTAATATTTTCCTTAGGAAATATCATTCCGACTTACATGGCAGGTCTGAACTACCAAATTGCATGCTCTTTAGAACTTGTTTATATTGCACTTCTAATTCTGCATCCTGAAATATAATGCATAATATTCCATTAAAAGCTGCAGGTTGGAAAAAATAGACATAATCTCTACTTGGATTCAAACTACTGATGTTGAAAAGTTACTCATATTTCTGGTTGATTTCAATTCTTTCAGTGAAATTTTCAACAAACTGTAAAACTTAAGGAGAATATCAAAGCAAGTGATTAAACATATAAAAATACCATGACTGAATTTCATTTAAATAATTTTTTTTTTAATAAATATGTGTCTTTTCTATAGACAATGTTACAAAGTCAATGTGTTAAAATTTCTGTTTTATGCTTGATTTCACACATAACATTTTCTGATTTTCCTTATCTTTTTTGCATTATTCCTAACATCATACTTTTGTCCATGAGCATGCCCTCTGGAAATTGATTTTGATTGATCATATTCTTATCAGTTAAAAACTTTTTAACCATTTCTTTTACAACCAGTGTTTTTAATTCTTAAATGTGTCTTTCATTAGTTATATTAAAGTCAAATCTGATAATAATAATATTCCATAAGTCCACCATAAACTGAAACTATGAATATTTTTGGACTCTTCTAAAATCCCCAACCACATTTCTAATTAAATCAGTAAGAATTTGAGAAATACATACACATTTAGTATTTAGTACATCATAGGGAGGAATCTGTTCTCCATATATGGTCTGATCATTATCACTACTATTATTTCTGTTTCCTAGTAAATTATTCCTCTCTAATGTATCTGTAAATAGTATGATATATATGTATATGTAAACATCACTGTGATGTACAAGTGTCTTTTAGATAAACAAAATGTATTCATTACTTTATTCTAATGTAGAAATTTGCCAGGAGGCAGGGGAGAAAGTATTGTGTATAATCTATTTTAAGGAAAAAAATGTCCACTGTATTGACAAATAGTAAACTTTTTCTCTAGTAAAGCACATATTTTATTTTCATAATGTTAACAGACTAACAGACTACATATCATTTCTTCAAACAAAGCAGTTTAAAAAATATATGCATGTTGCCCTCTAGTTGCCTTAGTGTTATTTTGTTATTTTGTTGTTGGATTACTGTTTCATATACCACATATTCATTCTTCATTTTTCTTCTGGAATATCACCTCAATGCAAAAAGACAGTAAAATGCTGTAGCTACTTTTAAATCTATAAAACACTTTAAATGTAAACCAAAGTCTTCTTAAATGTGCAGTCAAACTTATTTATTTCTTACCTTTAACATTGTTAAATAACGAAACCATTTCCCTGAAATAACAATTAATATCATTATTCAACAAGATTTTTCATTTTAAAAAAGAGTTTAAATTGTCATGTAAAATGATTTTCTGTCGAGTCCTTTTTCTTCTCTAACCATAATTTAAGACAACATTTAAAAATCAACAAGAGATATAAATATGAAGTTAAGTATACATGGACCAATTTGAAAAGTTATCTTGTTAATGAGTGTTTGATTATTTTTGTTATTGGGTTGCTGTCTCATTTACGCATATCCCACATCTCCTTTTATTAATATAATATGTTACTTAAATCAAAAATATTTAGAACAATAACATTCCTATGAGATGGAGTTAAATTACTTGTTGGAATACTTGAATTACTAAACATTTTAAATAAATGTCTGTGTGTATTTTTTGATTGATTGATTGATTGATTGTTTTCGGTAAATGTTCAGTGGCAAATGTTTCATGTTTATTTAGAACTATTGAACTAAGGATGCAATGTTCATATATGTATTTTCTATGCTTCAGATTCTGTGACTTGATGAATATGTACGCAGTTGAACTATAATAGTCTAAAGTTACACCCAAAATCATTATTTTGAATTTTGATCAAATTTACTATTTGTAACAAGTCAGGTGACAAAATTCAAGCAGGTATTTGTTATTAGTAATTATTTTCGTAGTAGATATCTGTTTTCACATCTTTTGGATCATATTTTCTGTCTTCAGCTTTCTGTGTTCAGTTTTTATGCATTGATTTTTTTTCTTATGGAGTTGTTCATTCTTTTAATTTATAGTTCTTTATAACCATTAGGTATTTTTAATCTCTCTTTTACAGCAGAAAAGCTACATTTTTTTTACAAATAACCAGATATATTTTCATTTAAAAAACACACAAAAAAACCGACTGAAGGTGAAATCAGAATATTCAAGTAGCACTGTTTTAAATTTTCAAATCTATTTTTCAACTAGCTATAACTGAAATTAGAATAAATTATGTATGAGGTTGAAGAATTAAGCTGTAAAAATCTTGATATAGGGTTAATAAACACTAATTATGTTCACTGACACTGAAACCAAAGCTACAAATTATTTTCAGCATAAATACCTTGCAATTTTTTCTTCTTCTCCGTCTGAATCAGAAGAGGAACTATGTGAACTACTTTCTCTGCATCTACCAAAACATTTTGGTATGAGACCAAAAGCCGAGGTCTCTGGTGGATCATCCCAGGACTGATGAGATGTTGGTATACTGCCATTTCCAGCTTTACATAAATGTTTTAACATCATTGATGCCTGCAAAATATTTTAATATTTTCTATACAAGTATACATCTTGTAAGCATAAGAAATTTGTGGACGCTATGGAAATCTTCATTAAAGACAAAAACATTTCAAACAAGATGTACTGTGGGGTCGTGTGGGCTACTGCTCACTTATGATACCCCAACTATAAGTATTTGGTAAACAGGTAGTTGATATGTGATGGATGTGAAAATGCATCATATTTCACACACGGCCATTAGTGATGGAATATAGATATTGAGTAAACAGGAAGTGGATGAGTGAAGGTTGATTACTTTATCTTCAGAATAAATGTTGCTCATTGCAGGGCTTGTGGTAGTGATATTTTTGGCAGATTATTTGATAGACCTATTTACCAAATTTCTTTAGTAATTAATATAAACAACATGACAGCTTGAATTCAAGTTACACATAGAAAGCATTCCTTACATTTGACAGTTAGTTGAAAAAACAAAATAGTGGAATTAGAAATATTAAAACATTTACCTCTTTCAGGTTTTTAGGAAATTTGACATTCAACTTTTTTAAAAGACACAAATCATTGTATGAATAAATTCATACCTTCTTTTCAAGTTGTTCTAGCAGCTTGTAAACAGACAACTGTTGATTTGGTAAAGATACGAGTAATGGCAGTAACTGTTTCTGTCGAGCTGAAATACAGTATTAATGACTAAAAACTTTGTCTTTTGTAGGCATATATACAATAATTTTTTTATCTATGATCTATTAATTTTACAAAAACCAACAGACTGATTTTAAATCTTGGTAAGTGCAGAAAAGTTTGGAAAATTTAAAGAATCTTACAACCATGGTAGCTGCAAATATTTTTTGTTTTATAAAGCAGACCATGGCTTCCAAAACGGTCATATATTCTGGACATTTATAAATTTACCGGACATTGTCTGTCTGGGATAAGCATGAAACGGTCATCTACTTTTCAGTTTTCAAGGCTTTCTTAAGAAACGGTCATTTTAACATTTTATGCGATCTTTTTGACCCTATGTTTTGCCTTAAACAGGCACACATTTCCGGTCATAAAAGTGACATGATGATTAAGTACTATCAAAACAACCCCTACTTTAATACCTTCTCATTTCACACAAATGTTTTAATCAAGGCTAATTAGTTGTCGGACAGCTGAAATTTACCTGTTCAGGTGACAGATTAACTATTTTGTACCGGACATTGATAGGTCTATTCAAAGTTATTTTCTTACATTTAAGCGGTTTGCATCTAATTAATTCAGCCAAAAAGATTAAAATTATCAGAAATACATTTATAAATATGATTGATAAAAAATTAAAAAGGTTTTAAATGAAAAATCGTCAGAACCACGTTGTTTGAACAAGTACACGTATGCGCAGGTGGGAAATTTAATTATGCATCCTAATTTCTTCAAAAATGCTAAAATTATCATTGATACCTTTATCTTACGTTCATTTCAAGTATTTTCTTGAAGAAATAATGAGGAAAGAGCTTGTTACACTCAATCGTGCTTTGAAAACGTACACAGATTTTACCTATCCGTCTCTGGTCAATGTTTTATCATTGTCAAGTCAACATCCGGTATTAGGAAAATGTGTTTTTAAAAACAAAAGTAAAGTTTTTGACAACGTTATATTGCACAAATAAAGAGTATAAGGCAGATATTAGTACGCTGATGTTCCACACTTCGAATGATGCACTGCCAATTTAATAGTTTACGTCAGAACATCGAATTTATATCAAAGTAAAGTTTAATATCGTTTTTTTAATGTCAATCATTGGTTATATGATGGCCAACTGATTTACATAATTGCCTTTTGTTACTTAGTCTTAAGGGATTAAAATCGGGATAAGACAAAAAATGTCCGGCTGGGTCAAACATTTTTTGGCAGCCCTGAAGCAGACACTTAGTAACTTAGTAGGAAATTTCTATAACCTGTAAAGTGCAAGGAAAAAGTTTCAAACCATTCAATTTAAACTTTGAGTTTAATTTAGTTTAAGTCTAGGTACAGGTAATATGCATTCATAATTATTTATGGAGCATTAATTTTTGTTGATTTTTCTGGTAAAATTAGACAGACTTTTAATGTGTCCCTGTAAAACTGTAAAACTAGGAAGTTGCATTAAATTTCAAGTATTGCCTAGACCGCTTGCTTCATGAAATTTAATGAAAAATGGGATGCTGTGTGGGTGCACAAAAGTACAGTTTCCTATTACACTAGTATATTTTCCAAATATATATGAAAAGTATTAAATTCTTAAAGGGAACAATATTGATTCATCAATCTAATAAAACTCACCTATTTCCTTTATTATATCTATTATAACTCTATAAACCTGCCAAAATAAACATAACTGTGTTCAGTTTCATTTTTTTTTTTTATATAAATACATTATCTTTAATTTTGATTCAAGGAAATAAAAAAAACATGGAAATATGTCACACTATGAGATATAAATATAAAGGAAACTGCCTTAAGTTTATTATTTGTACTTTACTTTTATATGTGCACTTGTTTTCAGAATAAGGACGGATTATTTTCATGTAACATTATAGACACAAACAAGTTTCTAACTTTCTAATGCCTGGCTGATATATTTTCTATCCCTCCAAGCTCCCCCTCCCCAAAAATAGAAGCTTGTTTGAGAACTTTAATATTGAAATCAATATGTTTATTTCATCATCAAACAAAGCACTTGTAAACATTACATAGGACTTATTTACTTTTTTCAAATTTTTTTATATTTTCAAGTGATTCTTAACATAGGGTTATATCTTAAGTTTTTAATCACATAAATTGAAAGCAAAGACAATTTACCAAGAAAATATAATTAATATCATACTTACAACTGAATGTCTACATATTTCTAAGAAGGAATCAGCTGTTAGATATTGCTAAAAAAAAAGATATAACTCTGTTTAAATACAAAACCACAGCCTTTATAATGATATCGCCAATGATTTAGTCGAAACGTAAAATAAGTTCAAAATACAATTCAGTATTTATTTTTAGTGCAAACATCAAAGCAAAAAGTTGAAGAGACATACTGGTATAGTCTTGGTACCAACATCAGTTTTAGCCCGTATATATAATGTAAATAGTGATTAGACACAGTTCTGGCATGTGCTTAAATACCAATAGTTAAGGTAGAATGGACAAGAAAAGTAGAAATACTACTGCATAGCAATCCAGCTACACAATACAATGCAAATTTTTAATTTTGAGAAACCTATTCCATTGCAATTTTCACAATACTAAAAATAATGCAAAAATTTCTGAATTTTCCTTATATCGAATACTCACCTCAATGAATGGTATCAAGGCTGAACCATCCAACACAGTAAACATATCTTCAACAGGGTCTATAACTCCGGTCTGACCTGTGTCTGGCTCTGGTTGACTTCCTAATGTTCGAGGTTTTAACTGTGGTGCATGATTTGTATATAATAATTTTAGTTCTTCTAGAATCTTGTGTAATACAGTTTCTACCTGAAAAGCAAAACACATACTAATCAAAGTACTTGTGAGCACTGATGGGTAAGATTTATTTCATTTTGCATTGTTTTAAATATGTTTTGATTGATTGATTGTTGGTGTTTGACACCACTTTCAGAACTATTGGCTATATCTTCTTCTTCTTCCAGGTAAGGAACCGACAGTTTTTATTGGTGGAGAAGCCAGTGTGCCTTGAGAACACCACTGACCTTCAGTAGATAAACTGACAATTGTAGTCAATTAAGATTGGAGTTGAAACCACCTGCCACGTGCAGGGTTCAAACTCACAACCTCAGTGTTGACAAGCTAGAGATACAGTAGAGGAGCTACTTAGACCCAAAGGGTTTGTACTCTACAAATTACTAAGTCTTGCCATCTAATAATATTCATGAATAATTTTCGTGTGAATTTTGTAAAAAAATCCAAAATGGTCCACTCTATTAAAGCAAATAAGTGCATACAGATAGGTTATGAATGTAAAATTATGAATGTCAATAACTGACAATTTCCCTTTGTGCAAAACAAATTAGGCAACAAACCTTATTATCCTTCTCTTTCTGTGCTGCTATATAAGCATTTATGTCCCATTCTGAAATATAGAAGTGATGAGCAAAATATATATAAACTATCATGTAAATATGTTACTACTAAAAAAATAACATCTAAAGCTTACTTTTTCACAACATAATTAATTGTTTGATATTTCCAATGTAAAAACTTCCATTCTGCCTAACAGCAACATAATTCTGTCACAGATTTTTTAAATAGTAGATCACCATAATAAATAAAGGCCTATATAGCAAGTGTAATATATGCTAACTTTTAGGAGTCTGACAGTTTTTGTCCGTTAGTAAATACTACAATCCTTCAGATTATGATGTGGCCTATTATGTCTATTCAGTTGATTTGTACCAGTGACTCATTTTACAAAAAATTTACGAGTAAAAACATTTGTAAGTCATGAACATTTCAGTATAACTTACGATTAATTTAAACATAAGAATTTTTGTGAAAGGCGCCCCAGAATCTGGTACCCAAATTCCTTAGTTTATCAGTGACAGGAAACTTTTACTTTAAAGTTTGGACCACGTTATGGAAAGCACCAATTTTCTATACCAAATCATACAGGTTTCTCTGTTCCCTAGACAACCTCCTCAGTTGTGTTACGATTTAGTAATCATATGTTTTAATTAATGAATCTCATGTTTAGAACCACACTTGTCAGTAATTTGTGGTAGTAATTTTATGAATCAGCTGTTTTATTTACACTTTCACGTCGCTGTTTTAACGATGAAATTTCACCTCATACAGAATATTTTACGGTTGGTTGGCAGGTATGTTTATGATAAATGATGCGGGAATGTTGTTAACTTTTTAACTAACTTATTTTCTTGATATAATAACTTGTGTTTAAGCCTTAATCATCTAAATCCCAACAGTGCCATAGACTATTTACTCGAGCAGCCATATTAGTTGTGTTTGACGTTTAGTACACGAGATTGCTTGTTTACATAACAAACGTTTTGATTGGTTGATCTACTACCCGCAAAACTTATAAATAGAAGGTTTACAAAACGAACTTTAGATTTAATCTCACATCTGTCACAGAGTCTTGAGCACAAAAACCTTTATAAAGTCAACCTTAATAGCAATATGTCTGAACCAAAGTTTTCTTAAGTCTGGTACGCAGGTTTCAAATGTTTTTAAGAAAACTTAACCTTCTAACGTTAAGGCTTTCACATGGCTAATGTTTGTTTTGCATAAGTCAACCTTCAATCTACGGGAAATTCCCAGTCAACCTTCTATCGTTATAATAATATGAGAGAGGTTTTTTGGAAATCTTTCATTTTAACAGAAAGAAATAAGATAAATGAATATTTTTTTAAATCAACCCTTATAAGTATTTTATAATATCAGTACCGGAAGGTTGAAAAGATCAACCTTCTACTGAATCAACTTTCGGAAACAATCAACCTCCTTGTAATTTTAGTCAACTTTCCTGACCTATAAATTGGATGATTACGGCATGTTATTTATAGATATAAATGTATAGTTTGTCAATGAATTATAAATATTAGATTTTATAGATGCTACATAAAGTACATCTGAAAGTTATACCTGACTTAGTTATTATTTCAACCTTATACCAACTCAAAGGATCCATGCAAATTATGTTCGATCAAGCCTCTTATTCTAACTAATCTTATCCACTCGGTTTAAGAGGCGAAATCGTTACAGTATACAGCTTACCTGATCTGTAATGATGTCCATATCCTGTTCCTTTTGCCCAGTACTCTGGTTTGTTTTTGCCAGCAGGTCCTCCTGACTTATCAGGCTAAAAAAGGATAAAATTTAACAAACTATCATATAAGGATATTTTTCATTTCAATTCTTTGTAAGGCATATCTTTATTAAAACTTATGTTGAAGTTCATAAAAAAAGTTGCATAAAACTAGGAATAAATTGCATCAAACAATTTAAAAAAAAGATTTCCACCTTACATGTAAATAATTATTCCAAATGACCCATTGACAACTTATACAAAATTAATTTCAAACTGTGATGTTTAACCTTTTCCCCTGTAATGCCAAAATTTGGCACCATCATGTGATTAAAGAGATTTTCAAATATCTAATAAAAAGATCTATTGTAGAAATTCTGGTAACAAAGGAAGGGGTTTGAAAGTTTAGATAGAGAGATTTCCACTGTTTCATTTCAGTGTTATTTCTGGAGAAAGTCCATCTCTCATAACTTACTGGTGTGTTAGGCTTGTTGGTTCTTTGTTCTGTCAGCTGACTGATATCCATATCATACAGGTAATTAACACGTGGATTCACTTCGCTCACCTGCAATTAATTCATACAAATAAAGTTATAAAACTTAACAAACATTATAACATAAATGAGATTTGATGATACCTCCCTTTTACACTGGCCCAAGTCACATTATTAACTAACAACGTAACATCTTACAGGAAAAACATGTTTAACCTATTCAAACACATTACTTGGACTCAGAGCCACTGAGGATATTGATCTTATAATGATGACTACAGGAGCATGCAATAAATAACACAATTTATGCTTCTGTAAAACTATGACACTAAACTTACCAGAGCAAGTGTTAAGAGATGATGTTCTATTTCAACATATGCTCCATATGGGTATTTCAGTAAATCATTCCTTGGACTGTTTACTTCTAACCTACAACAAAACAAGTTATGAAATAAGATTTACTGAAAATAATTCCAAAGAAAGATAAAAAATAAACAAATAGCTTAATATTCACTTAAATATATTGTTAACAAGTATTACATTCTATAGTTCCTATCAAGCTACTTTGAATGGATGTTGTCTATTGTTTTATTATACCAAAGACCTGTCAACATAAAATTCCAAATAACCTGATATCATTTAATAAACTCATTGCTCTTATTCTTTGTTCTGGCCAGTTGGATATTTTTTAATAAACCACTCCTTAGTTTTGATTTAATTGTCACATGCAATTTCCCAACACTACTTATGGATGTCAAAATTATGTTAAAATATAAACATGACGATTAGTGTAAAAGCATAGGAGATACTCAAATAGTAATGGATTTAACAATATTATGTTTTTATGGTCTAGAATGGAAATGATTTCATTTCAAAACACTCTTTTTCCACAACACTTCAATGTTATCCTGTGGTGTTCCCTACTTCTGCTGAAGAACTTTAATTTGGAGGGCAACATAAATATTACCTAGCCCATTGCTGAAGAAATGTTTTGATATCCTGTATGACAGATTTCATATCCTTTGTAGGGATCCAGTAAGACAATTTCAACATCTCCATATTAGTTACTCTTTGCATCATAGAACACTATAAGAGAGATATAACTAATAACATTATGTCATGTTATAAATAAGTTGTAGTTCAAAATAATGTACAATGAGATATTAAGATTGTTAATTGTTTTTGATAAAAAAATAACAAAGCCCAAAAATTTGTTTGTATCAGGAATATTTTATGGCAAATTATTTTTATCTTTTATTACTTGGTAAACTAAAGAACAGGAAATGTATTTCAAAAAGAAGTTATGAGAAATTCAGCAGTGCAACAATTGTTTTTTATAATCCTGTATCATTTAAGCCGTTGAATTATGTGAGAAATTTAAAATGGTGCAATTTTTTGTAGAATTCAATACACATATTTATGTTGTACTGTTTATAATAGTAAAATGTGTATAAAGATAAACTGTACCTGAAGTCTTGGTCTCATCACTTTAACTAAAGGTGGATAAAATGGATACAAATCTATTTCAAATGTCTGAAAAAATCAATAAAACTGTAAAATATAATAATATATAAAATGCTCCGCAGGGAGCAGGTTGATACGACCGCAGAGGTCAAACCCTGAATAGTTGGGGCAAGTATGGACACAACATTCAAGCTTGATACAGCTCTGAATTTGGATTGTGATTAAATATTTGACACAGCATAGGTTTCTGACACAGAATGAATGTGGTCTAAGAACTTAAAAATTTTAAATTGGACATTCACCTATTATGGTCCAATATCCAAAATCTAAATACATGGGTAGATTCAGCATATCAAAGAACCCCAACAGTTCAATTTTTGATGAAATCAAACAAAGTTTAATTTTGGACCCTTTTGACCTCAATGTGGACAAAGTTGATAACAGGGCCCAAAAATCAAAAATCTAAATACATGGTTAGATTCAGCATATCAAAGAACCCCATCTATTCAATTTTGTTGAAATCAAACAAAGTTTAATTTTGGACCCAGATTTGGACCAACTTGAAAACTGGGCCCATAATCAAAAATCTAAATACATGTTTAGATTCAGCATATCAAAGAACCCTAAGAATTCAATTTTTGTTAAAATCAAACTAAGTTTAATTTTGGACCCTTTGGACCTTAATGTAGACCAATTTGAAAACGGGACCAAAAATTAAGAATCTAAATATACGGTTAGATTCGGCATATCAAAGAACCCCAATAATTCAATTTTGATGAAATCAAACAAAGTTTAATTTTGGACCCTTTGGACCTCAATGTGGACCAATTTAAAACGGGCCCAAAATCCAAAAACTTAATAAACGATTAGATTCAGCATATTAAAGAACCCCAAGAGTTCAAGAATAAAACCCCATTGAAATTGGTCAAGAAATCAGCAATTTATACAAAGTATCTTCTTTTGCACAATACTGTGCAATTGAATATTTCTTGCAACTGCGCAATACTGTGCAACTGAATATTTCTGGCTATTGCGCAATACTGTACAATTGACAATTTCTTGCTATTGCGCAATATTGTGCTATTGGATATTTTTTGCTATTGCGCAATACTGTGCAATTGAAGATTTCTTGCTATTGCGAAATACTGTGCAATTGAAAATTTCTTGCTATTGCACAATACTTATTATATAATAATTTACACATCCTGTTTGGTGTGTATCTCCTGCCATATCATTATTATTTGCTTTTAAATATAAATCAGAAATAACCAACTTAAAATGGAAAATTAAAAAAAAAAAGGAAAAAAAAAAAAAAAATCCCCCAATTTTTGAACCCCTTATGATTCATCACCCCAAACTCAATCCCAGCCTTCCTTTGAGGTATGGTACCTTGCAGTACAATTTCAGAGAGATCCATACACTTGAACACAAGTTATTGTCTGGAAACTAGAAAATGCTTATTTTTGGCCCTTTTGGTCCCTAATTCCTAAACGTTTCAGGCAATTACCCTAAACTCAATTCCAGCTTTCCTTTGTGATATGGAACCTTGTAGTACAATTTCAGAAAGATCCATACACTTACACACAAGTTATTGTCATGAAACTAGAAAATGCTTGTTTTTGCCCTTATTTGGCCCCTAATTCCTAAAATTTTGAGGCAATTACCCCAAAAATCAATCCCAGCATTCCCTTTGTGATATGGAACCTTGTGGTACAATGTCAGAGAGATCCATACACTAACACACAAGTTATGTCTGGAAGTTACAAAATGCTTATTTTTGGCCCCTTTTTCCCTTAACTGTTGGTACCATAACCCCAAAATCAATCCCAACCTTCCTTTTGTGATATTGAACCTTATGGTTAAATTTCATAGAGATCCATTCACTTAAACTAAAGTTAGAGTGCGAAAACCAATGCGTCTTCGGACGACGACGACGACGACGACGCTAACGTCATACCAATATCGACCACAAAATTTTTTGCGGTCGTATAATAACATTACATGTTGAAAGTTTGATGTCTTATATATTATATAAGTGTGTCAATACTATTTCAATTAAGTAGAAAAATTTTGTATTGATATCCATGTATTTTTTAAAATTAAAGACATCACAAGTATCTTTTACCATTAAATACATATAAAGTTTTTTTTACAATCTTTATACATTACCATTTCTAGTTCTATATAATTGTACCCAAATTTGGACTGAATCTGCAGGAGATCTTCAGCTAAACCACTGGAAAATACATAAATTTTTCAATTTTAAGAATCATATATAGAATGAATGGATTGGTAGAGGTTTAACGTCCACCAAAGAATCTTTTAACAATCTTATCTAACAAATATCTTGTTGTGCTATGTGGCTGTCTAAAAGTTTCCATTATTTTTTGTATTTCAAAATGTGTTTGTCCAGCAAAGTGACAGTATCATTTAAATAGTCTTTTTCCCTAATAGTCCATAATTGGACAGTATTGTCCATATCATAGATAATATCTAATGGTTATCAAGCAAAGAGTTCCTAAACCAATGCTAGAGTCCATCTTTAAATGGCAGTGATGTTTAAGCTATTGCTCCACTTGAAGGCCTCACTGTAACTTTGACATAGTGTAGAGATTTTGTCATGAATTAATACACAATATCTCCTCTTTTTTCCATTTCAATCATATTCAGAACAAGAACATGTTAATGTGATATAAATATGAACTGAGCGCTAGAACAACATGCTGGATCAGATTTTAAATGTGCTAGCTCAGAAGGTAGCATTGCAAAGGAAAAAGTGTCATCCACTGAGACAAAATATCCTGAAACCTAGCTAACAGTTTTTGTTCTTAATCCTCAATGCAGTGCAGTAAGTGGAAAGGTAGAAAATACAATTTTTAAAGTCTTTGTTTGACCCACCTAAGATCAAATCAATGATTTCCTATATTTGAGGTGAACAATTTACCCAGATACCACTAAGGTGTTCAATAATATATATAGATATACATGTAGTTACAAATATTGACAAGAAATAAGTTGAAATCATTCTCATAATACCATATCATGACAATTCAGCTTCTGGCATGTGAAAGGAAAGCAACAGCATTTTGAACAGAATTTTGAATAAAAGTATTCATCAATTTTCAGTTATACTTTTTCAAAGTACAACAAGAGTGCACACGCTGAAATGTCTAGCCTTCTTTACTCACCATTGATATTATGTTGATAGTCCTAAATATAAAGCTTTACTACAACTATCACATAAACTTAACATGATCCAAGAAAATGAGGTCAAGGTCACATAAACCAAACAAGGAATACATGTACACCTTACAATCATTCAATACACTAAATATAGTTGACATATTGCTTATAGTTTCTAAGAAACAGACTTAACCAAGAAAACTAAACACTGACCAATGAACCATGAAAATGAGGTCAAGGTCAGATGAACCATGCCAGGCAGACATATACAGCTTACAATTCTTCCATACAACAAATGTAGTTGACCTATTGCTTATAGTTTAAGAAAAACAGACCAAAACCCCAAAACTTAACACTGAGCAATGAACCGTGAAAATGAGGTCAAGGGCAAATAAAACCTGCAACACTGACATGTACATCATCAAATATATCCATACACCAAATATATTTGACCTATTGCATATAGTATTAGAAAAAAAGACCAAAACTCAAAAACTTAACTTTGACCACTGAACCATGAAAATGAGGTCAAGGTCAGACGACACCTGACAGTTGGACATGTTCAACTTACAATCATTCCATACACCAAATATAGTAGACCTATTGCATACAGTATAAGAAAAACAGACCAAAACACAAAAACTTAACTATAACCACTGAACCATGAAAATGAGGTCAAGGTCAGATTACACCTGCCAGTTGGACATGTACAACTTACAATCCTTCCATACACCAAATATACTAGACCTATTGCTTATAGTATCTGAGATATGGACTTGACCACCAAAACTTATCCTTGTTCACTGATCCATGAAATGAGGTCGAGGTCAAGTGAAAACTAACTGACAGGCATGAGTACCTTGTAAGGTACGCACATACTAAATATAGTTATCCAGGCCATAATCTTGCCGGCGAAATGATGATTTAAGTCGCCAAAGAATTTTGAAAATCAATAAAACTCGCCGGCCGACTGACTTCATGGCGAAGTCAAATCGCTATCAAAATCGGTAAAGGGAGACAACTTGTAATTTACAAGTCTCACAGGTAAACAAAAATGGCGGACGACAAGGAAAATAGAAATTTTTGAAACGACCCAGGACTAATACTGTCGTCGTTTAAATGAAATAAATAAAACGGCATCTTTGAACATCCATGGATTTAACATTCAAAACTATTGAAACGAGAAACAGAACGTCTGTTTGAGTTATCATTGTACGATGATTTTCAACAGAGGATGTTGCGTAATCACTCAGCTGATTTGTTTTCTTTTTATTTATCACGAGACGATCAATTTTTGGAAACGATAGGTAAGGGTGTTTTATATTCTTTGATTAAAAATTGAAATATTAAAGGTAGAAAGATACAAAATTATGACATGTGATGATAAACATTAATTGCCCAGTCATTAAAAAGTCATCACATAAACTGGGAGTCATGTTTTTCTGGACTTTATAAAAAAAAATTGAAGTAGATGCACATGGGATTAATGCATGATAATATTACTAGGCAAGCAACAAACTTAATTTCAATTTGACAGCACAAAAGGTTTAATGAATAAATACCAACTACATTGTCTAAACTTTTTTATTAAGAATTTTCAATTCATACATTTTATACAATATCATAATCATATAAAACACTGCAAGTATATTTTTTATTGCACAAATAAAACAATTTTCCCTTAATGATGTTCACGAAAACACTATATAAACGAAACGGTAATGGAATTTCACTTCTCCAAGAAATTGACCACTTCTCCCAACTCTCTCATGGAAGGAGAAGTCACTTCTCCCTCTCAAAAATCCTAGATTAGGCCCTGGTAATCCTATTACTCAATATAAGAGAGAAATTAACATTACAAAAAATCTTAACTTTTTTTTCAAGTAGGCACTGAACCATGAAAATGAGGTCAAGGACAATGGACATGTGACAGACGGAAACTTCGTAACATAAGGCATCTATATACAAAGTATGAAGCATCCAGGTCTTCCACCTTCTAAAATATAAAGCTTTTAAGAAGTAAGTTAACGCCGCCGCCGCTGCTGCCGCCAGATCACCATCCCTATGTCGAGCTTTCTGCAACTTGTCGCAGGCTTGACAAAAACAGCACTTTCAAGATATAAAATTTATAAGAAAGATAGATGAATCCAAGAATTTGGATAACTTTAATTGGAAAATTGGAAACAATGTACATGAGAAAGAGCTTGGGAATCATCAAGTTAATCTGCTATATAATTTATGAATAGTTAAAAATAATAAATAAGTGTAAAATGTCATGAAAGAACTGTAGATTTTGTGGTATTTGCCAAATGATTGTGTCAAACTTTTGTAATTATTTATGCTAAGTCAACATATTTGGAATAAAACAAATTTAAACTGTATGAAATTTACAGCATAAGACTGCATTCAAATAAATGCATATTTTTAAGAAATGTGTGACAGTGCATAGACAATCAGTTTATGATTTAATACCTATTAATATTTGACTTTGAAATGTAATATAATTACCATTCAGCATCAAAATGAAAGATTTTAACCCTCCAGTTGTATATATTATCTTCTATTGGTTCTGCTGTAAAACTTAATTCCTGAAGAAGAATAATGTAATTTATATAAACTTATATAAGCCATTTCAATGCATTACTCATGGAAATTCCATGTGGTACACAGGATGTTATGAATTATGCTGGGTCAAATTATTGTGATAAATGAATGTAATTTTTACATACGAACAAATAAATATATATATATATTACGTATTTATTTAAAAAAAGGGACACAGATGATGCCCCCGCTTGCATATAACATTATAAAGGGACATAACTCAAGAACGGTTAAAAGTGACACTATTGATCTGAGTTTTGTGGTAATAAGCATTGTGTAAAAGTTTCATAACATCTGGTTGAGGCAAACTTAAGTTAGAAAATGGAAACGAAAAATAATTTTTCCATTTGTAAAGGGGCATAACTCTAGAAAGGAAAATGTGATGCCACTCAAATTCAAATTTGATACGTGTTTTATGGAAATAAGCATTTTGTATAAGTTTCATAACATTTGGTTGAGGCAAACTAAAGTTAGAGAACAGAAACCATTTTTGGGACCTACGTACAGACGGACAAGGGTAAAACTTAATGACCCCTCCGCTACGGCGAGGGCATAAATACTGTGTTCTCTTTATAATTTCCTGAAGATTTTATCTATCTTCAATCTGCACTTAAACATAAAACCTAAGTAAATCATGCATCTTAATATGATTGAATCTTGCACAAGCTGCATGTGATATATCTAATTAATTGTCTCTTTGCAAAGGAGTTATATGATATGGATAATTTGCTAAATACAAGGATCTAATCCAATTAATATGTTTTCAAAATGCACATGTTTACATATAAATTTCAATAAATGTAAATTTCAAGTTTAAAATTTACCTGTTCTTCTTCCATGATTCTGACAAGATCATTGGTTAATATCCCTGCTGCAGCATTGCTGGTAAATATGTTTTCTGCTGGTTTTTTCTCCATACTGCCAGCTCCTGAAATTAAATCTCAATATCATAACATAGTTGTGAACCCTGAAAAAAAATAAAGATTCAGCATAATTTATATAAACAACAAAAGAAATGAAAGAAGAATGAGGACATGAATGACCCCCTTTCAACCTTTGCAATTTTCCAAGTTAAAAAGGGGCATAACTCTAGAACAGTACATGACTCACTGCCCAAATTTGAACTCTGTCTTATTGTTATGGTTCTTAGCATTGTGCATGAGTTTCATAAAATTTGGGTGAGACAAACTTAAGTACGAGTGAGGAAACTGAAAATTTGCAATTTTCCAAGTTATAAAGGGGCATTACTATAGAACGGTTAATGACATACTGCCAAAATTAAAACTCTGTATACGTGTTGTGGGTCTTAGCATTGTGTATGAGTTTCATAAATTTGGATGAGGAAAACTCAAATTAGAGTGTGGAAACGAAAAAAATTTGCAATTTTCCAAGTTATGAAGGGCATAACTCAAGAACCATAGGTGACTCACTGCCCAGATTCAAACTCTGTCTGCAAGTTTTGGTTCTTAGCATTGTGTAAAAATTTCATAAAATTTGAACTTAAGTTAGAGTGAGGAAACAAAATGAGACGGACAGAATACAGCCTTAAAAAATTTAATAAAAAATGTGTTTCAAACTAATTCCTGATGGAGTATTAATTGATTAGTGATAATTAAATTTGAGAATCTAATAATTGTCAAATAATTGGGATCAGGTCTGTTTATACTCGATTCTAGTTGCCACAATCCTCTTTTCCTAGATTTTGATATCTTCCAATGAGACTTATTAAATATTTCATAATGCAATGAGCAACATGACAGGTGTCAACCTTCCAGAGCAACAGAGAGCATCCCTGGTTTATCATAGAGTATGTGCTGCTTAGTCATTAGTTTTCTTTGAAGTGTCTTTTAGAAGTTTTTCATATTTTGCTATGGTATTGTTGGTTTTTCTTTAATCTATGATTTTTTGTTGTCCTTTGGTATCTTCTGGCTCCTTTTTATATTGCACTTTTTAAAGAAATCTCATAAAGCTGCTTCACCTTGTGAAAGCTTTGCCTTTTTCATCTGGTCTCTTATTTCTGCCTCTTTCTGAGCCCATCGTTTCTGAAATAACAGAATTATCTCAATATATAAAACTTAACAATGAAATTGAAATGACTACCAAATGTTCACAAAAAAGGAGTCTGAATTAAATGGTGTGAAATTTTATGGAAAATGTCTAATTTCTGAATCAAAACCATGTGTTTGTATTTCACCATTCAGTTTATATTTGATGAAGGTTATTCCACAATTGTGTTGTACATATAAAATTTGGTATCAGTAATTATTATATTCAAATCATTGACCATTTCTGGTTTAAAATGTCAAATTACCACAATCGATATACATTAATCATGATTGATTGATAAATCTGTTCATGAATTAATATATTATTGTTTAAATTAAACTGTGTGTTCACGGATCTTAAGTTATCAATTTAAATGTCCCCCTTTTGAAAGTTTCAAAAAGCATTTTCATATAAATGTACCTTCTTTCTTGCAACCTTTAGATCCCATTCTGTTGTGAAGGCATCATCATCAGCCATCATGCATTCCTATGTGATAAGAATTTTGATAAAAATGATAAAACTCATGTACATATGCATGTTAAAAGAATATAGGGGAAAATACATGAAAACTAAAAATTCTCCTATTATCCAAATCTCATGAATCTATAGGCTAAAGACCATGTTCAAAAGATGAACATGCAACTAAATAAGGAATTTCTTTCTTCCATACACTTCTTTTTCAAAAATTGTATCCAGGAAATCGAGATATAAAGGACATGTATCAAAATACTAGAAGCTTTTATATCACATATAGGATCCACATATGTTTTGCTTTCTGACTAAAAAATGTTTTTATGAATTTTGAATAATTGAAGCATTTTCCTCAAAAAAAAAGTCAGTATCATTCTCCAACTCCTTCTTTATTTATTCCTCCAATCGATCATTGGTTATTTACTTGTCTTGAGCGACAGGACAATGCCACTGGTGAAGCAGGAACAGCTTATCCATCTGCAGCAACTGAGTTCATCCCTGATTTTAGGTTAAGTTCATGTTGTCCCATCTTTTTTTTCTGTGTTATGTTTTTTGGACTGTTGATTGTTCGTGTTTTTTCTTTCTTTTTGCCATGCTGGTTGTCAGTCCTTTTTTATGCATGATTTTGATTGATTTTTTACTGCCACTTAGTATTTTTCTTCTTTCTTTATAGCTCCATATAAAGAAAGGTCAAAACAGTGCAATGTAGCATGTAGAAAGATGAAAAATTATCTGAAATTATCTAGTTCAAGAACATTAATTCCATTAAAGAAAGTATGGTTATTTCTTCTAGTACCTCCTCCTCTTCTTCTTCCTCTTCAGATTCTTCGTCTTCTTCCATAATATCATCATCACTAGACATCTGTAGGAGTAAAAATAATATGAAAGCAGTGTGGCAAACAATGTGGATAAGGATCTGCTTTCCTTTTGTATCATCCCCCTCTTTTAAAATTAACTGACAAACTCCATCACATACTAGCAGATAAAGTGCATTTAGACTTTCTTTCAAATGACTGCAGTTAGTCTTGCAAGAACACCATAATGTTGATAGACTGGAATAATTCATATATATAAATGTTGACCACCATGCATGCATCCTAAATCGACATGTGATATCCTGACTCAACCAACGCCTAACAAAGTACATTGCATTATGATTTTTTTTTGCAAAACCTAACATGAAAAAACTAATTTACTAGTGATGGTATTCTCAAAAATTTTGGATAATAGTTTCTCTAATTTTTTCACTATTTTCACATTTCCCAACTGATTGTGAAAAAAACTGTTCTCCTCACTAGTGAAATATCTTGGCAAATGATTGGTCAAAATTTAATTATGACGTCAAACTTTCTTGGTTTCTTCTGAATTTCCAATTGTGACGTCAAGAAACATAAAGAACACAACTTTCTAAAAATCTTTGAAAGGAAGAATAAAAATCATTAGAGAAACAGATTCCACCACTATAACTCGTGTATTATGATATTTCTCCACTCTCAACAGTTAAATCTTAATTATTTAAAAAGCTTGGCAAGCCTCACGCTTTAAATATTAAAATTTAACTGTCTCGAGCGAAGAAATATCGTAACACACTTGTTGCTGTGGTGGAATCTATATTTATTTTCAATTTAACTATATGAAAATTTTCCTATACAACCATAGATAACTTACATGTCTTTGTTCAGATCTTTTGTTCTTGTTGGTATGTAAAACAACAGCCCTGTATCAAACAGCATAATGGTTTATTCATTATTCATGTATAAATCAATCAGAAAATACACCAAAACAACAATATACAATTAAGAGCTAGAGTGCTATTATAAGACCAGGCTGTGTAATACTTTTACTTAGTCCACTGAAAGCTCTATGAACTTTCCAATGAGAACAAAAATATAAATGAACCATTAGAATCTGATGAAATTTCTTTTTCAGAGAATGTTTTGTCCTTCCATGAGTCTTGTGTGTCTATGAAATTTCTTTATGTATTAAAATATCTTTTCTTATTCATTGTAATTGAGTCAGTTGCTTTTGTACTGTCTTAATTTTCCCCCTTTTATCTATCAGGTATATTTTTTTCTTTTTAATATGAAGCATCAAGACACATTCAAAGTACTGTAATGTACACATAATATATTAGTCTTTCACATATCCAAGTGTAAACAAAGCACATTGGTATTAAATTGTATTTGACATACTAATATGTGACAACAATACATTAGTTGCTCACATATCCATCATATGCATCAACACATTTGAATATTTGGTAATGTAAATGTTTACCTTTTTTAAAACATTTTCGGAATTGTAAAGCTCATCTAAATTTTACAAGACAGAAGGCTGAGTACAGAACCATTTTTTTTTTCGGACAAAACAAATTTTAACCTGACCTTTGCAATAACTACTGTGGTATAACGTACTCACTTTTTCAGGAAATCAGAGAGTTTTATCTTGTCCTTCAAGTCAACAAGAGACTGAAAGAAATAGTAGAAAACTGATGCAATTTTGAGTTTTTTTTCATTTAAATGTTTTTTGATGTCTGGTGCATTAGTCACTTAAGCTTAAATGGCTTAAAATAATCTTAAACTTTCACCGACCAAGAATCATTACTCACATTAGTCCCAGTCTAGACTTAATTACCTTATCTAAGTGTAGAAGTTATAAATATATCAATTTTACTGATTTGTGTTATTTCTACCAAAATAAAAACAACAACTAACATACATTTCAGTCGTACTAAATGCAGAATTTCAGATTTAAAGAAGATATAAAGTAGATACTTAAACTAGTAACATATTTACACAGAACAGAAGCAAACAGTAGTCAAGATACCATATGAAAATGTCAGCTAGAGTTATCTCTGATTGAAATGACAAGTTCTGCAGATCAGCAACGATGTACTTTTTTTTAGAATACTTTACACTATTAATCAATTAAAATGGACAATCAATAATCAACGCAGTTTATATTTATACAGCTCAATTGTCTGATAATTTTTTTTTAAATACTTTAAATGTATTTGGATTACCTCTCTTACACTGCTTTTAAATTGTCCATTAACCAGGAAACCCTTGTTTTTCCCCCTTTTTTGCCCCTAATTCCTAAACGGTTTGAGCCATAACCCCCCAAAAGTCAATCCTAACCATCCCTTTGTGGTAAGGAAACTTGTGGTATAATTTCAGAGAGATTCATACACCGTTCCAAAAGTTATTGTCTGGAGACTAGAAAAATGCTTATTTGGGCCCTTTTTTGGCCCCTAATTCCTTTACTGTTGGTACCATAACCCCAAAATCAATCCCAACCTTCCTTTTGTGGTATTAAACCTTATGGTAAAATTTCACAGAGATCCATTCACTTAATCTAAAGTTATTGTGCGAAAACCAATGTGTCTTCGGATGACGACGACATTGACGACACCAACGTCATGCCAATATACATAAATATACAAAAAATCAGCTCGTAATCTGCAGGAATTACAAAAAAAGTTCAAATATGTACAATTTTCATGAAATTCTCTAAATCCAAGGGCTGTTATTCTACCCTAAAGTCGACCAACAGGAACAACATAAAAACTTAATCTGCAAGTCATCGTTATCCACAAATGCACTGAAAGTTCCAGATCTGCAGGCATTATCAAAAGTCTTGAAAAGTACAATGGCCACAAAAAGTAAGTCAACCAGGAATTGTTGCAAAATCCATCTGTAAGTAGTCTTTCTACACAAATGTACCAAAAGTCAGATCCATATGATATCTGCAGGCATAAGGATAAAAGTCAGGACAACTGTTTCATTACAGAATGACAGAAGGATGAACATGGGTAACACTAATGGCAGGGGCAAGGAAAATTTCTACCACTAACTTATAAGATGATAGACATATCTACATCTGTGTGAATCAATGGGGGAAAAAACTGATACAATGTAACTATTTTTCCTCCAAAACCATAAAGTTTTTCGAAAATCTATTCTATTAGCACAGGCATATTTCAAGACTAAATAGTAATTCAAAATGACAGAAAAAGATGGCATCAATATACATGTACAAATTTCTGTAAAAATATATTTTATTAAATTTATTAAATGTCAAGTAAATAAATTAAATTTCATGATTAGCTGGGGTAGTTTCACTCTAGTATAATACTGTACATATCCTTTTTCTTCAGATGAATTAACAAGACTGTCATAAAGTACAATAAATCTTTTAATTAGCAAAACATCAATAACATCCTGACATCATGATTTCACACTTAGCACGAGGATTTTCCTAATCAATTTTATTATCTTATATCAAGATCAATACATCATGTATCAACTTATAGTAAGGTTATTTATAACAATATCTTTATAAAATGTATTTTAAAGTGTTCTAAGTGAATATATATGACAATTACCACATCTCCTTATTTTTCATATTATTCCTCATTTTAAAAAATACCATGTCCACTTCATTCTGATGAAAGTACAAGTTATTGTACTGGATAAATGCTCTAATGGGCTAAATTAAACACTTATACTTATAATTTCACAAGTTTGATTGCATACTTCACAAAAATAAATTATCCACCAAAAACTCATATAAATGTGATCAGTGGTTGTCATAAAAGGATGAACATGACTAATTTCTCCTTTTAATGCAGTATCATGCATGTCATGTGACAGATGTATGTTGAAACAAACACTTTCCATAATAAATAAGCATATTATTCTTTAATAAATTGCTTTGCCGAGCGCAGCTGTATACGACCGCAGAGGTCCAACCATGAACAGTTGGGGCAAAAATGGACACAATATTTGCACTTGATACAGGTCTGAATTTGGATTGTAATTAAATATTTGACACATAATAGGTTTCTGACACAGAATAACTGTAGTCAAAGAACTTGAATTGGTTATGTGATTTGAATTTATATTCATTTTTTTGCTATAGTGCAATACACTATGCTGTTGCGAATTTACCCCCCTCCCCCCCACCCAAAAAATATTTTACCCCTAAAAGTCTTAAAATAGAAAATGACATACTTAATCATGGCTAAAATTAATATTCCTTACAGTCCCTGTAACGTAAAGTTAACACTTTTGCATTCGGGAATCGTCACGTACAGCGTTCGGGAATCGTCAGATAGCGTTCGGTCATGATTCGTACATCATTCGTATAGCGTTCGTACAACGTTCGGTCAGCGTTCGTTCGTCGTCGTTCATCGTAGGGTAAATGTCATCGTTTAGGGTTTTGTATATCGTATGGTTCATGGTATCGTTAAGCGTTTTATTTGTCGTATGTGACATGATATGGTTTAGCGTTTAACGCTTCGTTTATCGTATGGTTTAGCGTTTCGTTTATCGTATGGTTTAGCGTTTCATCTATCGTATGGTATATCGTTTTGTTGAGCGTATGATATATGGTAGGGTTTTATTTCAGAAAGTTATTTCGTTTATTATTTTGATTTGAAATAATTTTATATAAAAAATGCGAGATAAAAAAATACAAGATTGGATTGATTAATAGTTGGTTGCGTGCTTGTACATCCCAAACAACCAAACGGATACACCACTTAAGGAAGATTTTTACTGTCAGCGAAAGACGACCTGTAGTGACCATATTTCTATCCCTTGTCACCCTTTGTACTTTATCATATTGGAAAGATTGGATTGAAACATGTAACTTGTTAATCAAAACAAGTTATATTAATTATTATATTTTTGTTTAATACTAATTTCGTCATTAATAACATCTCAAATTTGATCTTATAAAATGTAAAAAAAAATAACCTAAACAATAACCTTAGTTCAATTGAACGTAAACTATCTATTTTACATAAAACTTATTTAGTCGTAAAAATAGTATTGGTTGTCACGTTTTATCTTGATTGAGAAACGTTAAGCAATGCAATAAACTTACTTTAAATGTATTATAACTTAATGTAGATTTCAAACTGTATACCGTTTCTTACCGATAGAAAAAATGTTTGCAACTAATATCATTACACTATGGAATAGCCTGCTGTATAAAACGAAGGGTAAACTTTTCCTTCCATCACATTTTGACAGTAGTACATTTATTGTAACACGAGACCAAGTCACGCGAAATATATTAGTCTCTTTCTCCTCCTCCTCCACCAAATATTTCTTTAATCCAAATATTTCCTTGACACAATAAACTATATATAACCTTCTATAAATGAGGCTTTATATGAGATACACGTAATATATCTAAATGTATTAAAAAAAAGACAAGATATCCATGGTATTTGTTCCCCTCAATGTCAGAATCTGATTTAAATCGAAGATTGCGAGGGATAGATAAAAAATCGTGAAGATTTCGTTTAAAACCAGCGTCGCTTGCAGTTGCTGCTGTTGGTGTTAAAACTTTTATTTTGACTGTACAAATTGTTTAAGTCCATGTAGGAGTAAAATACAGAATGAAAAAATAACTCTATCTTTTTCATACATTTATTTATTTTAGAGGTAAGCTTCTGTCCAAGTTTCATAAATTTTAACGCAAATCATTTAGATCGAATCACCTAAAATAACCAATCAATTGTATATTAAAAGTTATTGATTTTTCTTTGTACGGATTAATGAAATATTTGTCACTGGACGTTATGAATGCAATCAATGATCAATTACAAATCTATAGTATTTATAAAAATACTGCAATTGTATATATGAAAGAGACAAAATAATATGAATATTAATTCTTTCATACATATTTGAAGGATCGAAACAATCAGTTCTACAACTGGTTGTTATTGAAAGACTTAATGCAAATTTTACAAATATAACATGCCTCTGTGAAATTTCATATCGACGCACCAAACTATTTCCTTTTATCGTGCATAGCTCATTTTCCAAATCACTTAAGGTTTTTACCGATCTTCCTAATTGTTTATTACATTCTGAAATTAAAATCCTACACAAATAGCCAAAACTTTTATTCTCAGGCTAGCCTGATAGCGTAAAAGATGAATGTACTTTTGTTAGTGTACAAACGGTGTTTTGAAGGCCGATATCCATTTGCGCTGAAAAAAGAATTAATTTGCCATACATAAAGTACGCTAATTCTTCTTTTGCAGCATTCATTTGCGCCAAAAAAAAAATGTAGAAATATCGCAAAGTACCTCATAAGTGCACCAAGAACAAAGTTTTGCACTAATTTTGAAATCAATGATAGTATTGACTCAAAGAACATGGCATATAGAAGGAGACTTTCTTAAAGTACATAATTTCAAATTTGAAAATCATATCTTGAGTAATTATAGATTAATTTAATGTTTAATCGACACGCCACACTCCGTTGATTGTCACCTGTGTAATCGATAGAAATTCATGTTCGTTCAACCATGACCCGTTTAGATCCACTTGTATTTTGATTAAACATATTTATGGTATTTCAATTTTCTCTGAATTTTTGTTTCTGGGACTGCCGTATTTATTTTGTTTGTCTGTCTGTTATATTTCATAGTTCTATGTAATACTGTATTTTCTACCTTTTTTTTATTTATGTTCCTTTTCTTTTGCTTGTTTGTTAAGCTTACTCTTTTATAGTTCTCTAGTATTTTTAATAAAAATATTTTAGAATGCATATACTTGTTTACCAGCACATAAGATACACATGTTCAAAGTATTGTACCAGTGACACGCTGATTAAAAATTCAATAAGTTTACAAATCGTACCTAGGTGTATTTAATAAAGCAACATTTGAACTTATTAATATCATTTTTTTATTGTAATTCTATTTTTATTTTTTAACAGTTTATTACATTTTTGTCGAGCCTGCGACTTTTGTCGCAAAAGTGAGACATAGCGATCCTACATTCCGTCATCGGCGTCGCCGTCGGCTACACAAATATTCACTGTAAGGTTAAAGTTTTTGATATTTAAATTACTTTCTTAAACTATCCAGGATTTCTACCAAACTAGGACAGAAGCTTGTTTATGATCATAAGATATTCAGGAGTAAATTTTGTAAAAAATCATGTTTATCCGTATTTTACTTATAAATGGGCTTAGTTTTTCTGTCAGTTAACACAGAGACATATAATACATTATATGTCTCTGGTTAACATAACATTCACTCTGTCGTTAAAGTTTTAAAATTTTAATAACTTTCTTGAAATATCCCGGATTTCTACTAAACTTGGAAAGAAGCTTAAAATCTATTTATCCGTATTTTATTTATAAATAGACTTAGTTTTTCTGCCATTTAAAATTACATTCACAGGCTGTGGTTAAAGTTTTTTATTTTTGAAAACTTTCTTAAACTATCCTGGATTTGTACCAGTGACACGCGCTGATTAAACAGTCAATAAGTTTACAAACGTACCTTGGTGCATTTAATAAAGCAACATTTGAACTTATTAATATCATTTCTTTTATTGTAATTCTATTTTTATTTTTAATTAATATTACCCGATAAAATTCACTTGAATGAGTATTTCTACTGTAAATATCACACGTACTATCTGCAATATACGGAAATGACACGGCTGCGTATTGCAAAGATACTGAAGGAAGATTAATGTCAAAGTCATATCCCGGGCGACGAAATTACGGTTTGTCAGAGAATAGAGAAAATGGAGAAATATAATGCAATAAATTGACAGCTAATCACCTCATGACAATATAACATTTCTTTTTTTTCCGGTATTTGTAAAAGCTGCTCATCATAATTTAAAAGCAGTGTAAATTGCCGCAAACAATAGTAAACTGAGTATTTATTCACAGTACGCACTTCCTATTATAGTTGTGGTGACAGGATACACGTTTGAGAAATATGTGAAGTTCTTCAAATGCAGATTTAAACCTTGTTAATATTAAACACAATCCGCATGCAGCTGTGGCCATCCTGTTGAGGATAGTATTCACTATTTTTTGGTGCCCTGTTCACATGGAAGCAAGAGAAATATAGTTTTCAAAATTAGAAAGATCTACTATATTCTTTTTGTAATCTAAACATAATATTGGTTTTGTGAAAAGAAAAGACACTTTTGATGGGTACAAATCAGTATTCATGAGTTACCTTTTTGCATTAAACCACATTACAACAGAAATTGGAAAATATGGCCTGGAAGTATTTCTAATTGTCCATTTAACAGGACACCCTTGTTTTCCCAAGTGCTTTTTCCCCTAACAAAATAATTCCTAAGGGTTTATTTTCGGTTTGAGCCATTACACCCCAAATTTTAAATTTTACCATCCCTTTGTGGTATGGAAACTTGTGGTATAATTTCAGAGATCCAAAACCATACACCATTCCACAAGTTATTGTCTGAAAACTACAAAATGCTTATTTGGGCCAATAAATTTAATGGCCTCTAATTCCTAAACTTGTTTTCCCCTTTTCCCCTAATTCCTAAACGGTTTGACCATAACCCCAAAATCAATCCCAAACTTCCTTTTGTGGTCATAAACCTTGTGTTTTAAATTTCATAGATTTCTATTTACTTATACTAAAGTGATTATGCGAAAACCAAATGTCTTCGGATGACGCAGACATCTCGACAACTACATGATACCAATATATGACCGCAAATTTTTGTGGTCGATATTAAATAAAATGAACCCTGAACAGTTGGGGCAAGTATGGACACAACATTCAAGCTTGATACAGCTCTGAATTTGGATTGTGATTAAATATTTGACACCATAGGTTTCTGACACAGAATGAATGTGGTCTAAGAACTAAAAATTTTAAATTGGACACAACAATATCCAAAATCTAAATACATGATTCAGCTCTGAATTTGGATTGTGATTAAATATTTGACACAGCATAGGTTTCTGACACAGAATGAATGTGGTCTAAAAGAACTTAAAAATTTTGAAATTTAATTTTGGACATTTTTGACCTCATGTGGACAAAGGTCCAATATCCAAAATCTAAATACATGGTTAGATTCAGCATATCAAAGAACCCCATATATTCAATTTTGATGAAATCAAACAAAGTTTAATTTTGGACCTCAATTTGGACCTCTTGAATGTGGACAAAGTTGATAGCATATCAAAGAACCCTAAGAATTCAATTTTGTTAAAATCCTAACTTTAAAACCTTAATGTAGACCAATCAAAAATCTAAATACATGGTTAGATTCAGCATATCAAAGAACCCCAATAATTCAAATTTTGATGAATCAAACAAAGTTTAATTTTGGACCCTTTTGACCTCAATGTGGACAAAGTTGATAACGGGCCCAAAATCAAAAATCTAAATACATGGTTAGATTCAGCATATCAAAGAACCCCATATATTCAATTTTGTTGAAATCAAACAAAGTTTAATTTTGGACCCCAATTTGGACCAACTTGAAAACTGGGCCCATAATCAAAAATCTAAATACATGTTTAGATTCAGCATATCAAAGAACCCTAAGAATTCAATTTTGTTAAAATCAAACTAAGTTTAATTTTGGACCCTTTGGACCTTAATGTAGACCAATTTGAAAACGGGACCAAAAATTAAGAATCTATATACACGGTTAGATTCGGCATATCAAAGAACCCCAATAATTCAATTTTTATGAAATCAAACAAAGTTTAATTTTGGACCCTTTTGACCTCAGTGTGGACAAAGTTGATAACGGGCCCAAAATCAAAAATATAAATACATGGTTAGATTCAGCATATCAAAGAACCCCATATATTCAATTTTGTTGAAATCAAACAAAGTTTAATTTTGGACCCGATTTGGACCGACTTGAAAACTGGGCCCATAATCAAAAATCTAATACATGTTTAGATTCAGCATATCAAAGAACCCTAAGAATTCAATTTTGTTAAAATCAAACTAAGTTTAATTTTGGACCCTTTGGACCTTAATGTAGACCAATTTGAAAACGGGACCAAAAATTAAGAATTTAAATACACGGTTAGATTCGGCATATCAAAGAACCCCAATAATTCAATTTTGATGAAATCAAACAAAGTTTAATTTTGGACCCTTTGGACCTCAATGTGGACCAATTTAAAACGGGCCCAAAATCCAAAAACTTAATACACGGTTAGATTCAGCATATTAAAGAACCCAAGAGTTCAAGAATAAAACCCCATTGAAATTGGTCAAGAAATAAGCAATTTATACAAAGTATCTTCTTTTGCACATTACTGTGTAATTGAATATTTCTTGCAATTGCGCAATACTGTGCAATTGAATATTTCTTGCTATTGTGCAATACTGTACAATTGACAATTTCTTGCTATTATGCAATATTGTGCTATTGGATATTTCTTGCTATTGCGCAATACTGTGCAATTGAAGATTTCTTGCTATTATGCAATACTGTGCAATTGAAAATTTCTTGCTATTGCAAAATACTTATTATATAATAATTTACACATCCTGCTTGGTGTGTTTCTCCTGCCATATCATTATTATTTGCTTTTAAATATAAATCAGAAATAACCAACTTAAAACAGAAAATTTTAAAGAAAAAAAAAAGGAAAAAAGGAAAAAAAAAAATCCCCCAAATTTTTGAACCCCTTATGATTCATCACCCCAAACTCAATCTGAGCCTTCCTTTGAGGTATGGTACCTTGCAGTACAATTTCAGAGAGATCCATACACTTGAACACAAGTTATTGTCTGGAAACTAGAAAATGCTTATTTTGGCCCTTTTGGCCCCTAATTCCTAAACGTTTCAGGCAATTACCCCAAACTCAATTCCAGCTTTCCTTTGTGATATGGAACCTTGTAGTACAATTTCAGAAAGATCCATACACTTACACACAAGTTATTGTCATGAAAATAGAAAATGCTTGTTTTTGCCCTTTTTGGCCCTAATTCCTAAAATTTTGAGGCAATTACCCCAAAAATCAATCCCAGCATTCCCTTTGTGATATGGAACCTTGTGGTACAAAGTCAGAGAGATCCATACACTAACACACAAGTTATGTCTGGAAGTTACAAAATGCTTATTTTGGCCCCTAATTCCTTAACTGTTGGTACCATAACCCCAAAATCAATCCCAACCTTCCTTTTGTGATATTAAACCTTATGGTAAAATTTCATAGAGATCCATTCACTTAAACTAAAGTTAGAGTGCGAAAACCAATGCGTCTTGACGACGACGACGCCAACGTCATACCAATATAAGACCGCAAAATTTTTTTGCGGTCGTATATTAAAAAACAGTAGTTGTGGCGAGGTTTTCCTTACTTTAGGCTTCCAAAAGATAGCTCTTGTTTCTTTTTATTCTCAATGAGACAGGAATCAAACAATACAAACACAAAACTAAAGGCTCCTAGGAGTTACAAAATATATAAATGGCCTTATTAAAACAAAAGTTGCCTTTTATCTCCTATAATTTTAGTCGTACCAACACAAAATTTTGACTTTTTATTAAACCAATTAAGGTTGTTAAATTAATTTAAACTTAGGCACCTGGCAGCATACATAGTTACTGTTTTTTTTTCAACTAAACAAAATCTTAAATTCATCAACTGAATGATTTATTCTTTCAAACCATATAAATCCATTACCTCATTCAAGGCTGTGCTCCATAGCTTGACTGCAGGGTCTGCTTCCACAGAAAATGTACCATTATAGTCTGGATAACCTGTTTAATCACATTGTGAATTTAAAGACCAATACTTTATATTTGTTTTGAATTATGTGACAGTACTAAATATATTTTGAGTTAAGCTAAATCTTGGTAATATTCAAATTTTACAACTTAAAGAACATCTTACTTTTCTCTGCCTGAGTTTAGAGCAATTGTAATATACTATGCGGTATGGGATTTGCTAAATGTTGAATAGAAAATGAAAGGATATGGAGTAAATGTATATGGGACAAAATCGCACACAATACATAGAAAACATAGAAAATTATCAATGAACAGGGCTATGAAGACCATATTGTGACCTATAGTTGTTAACTTCTATGTCATTTGGTCTCTAGTGGAGAGTTATCTCATTGGCAATCATAACACATCTTCTTATTTTTATAATTTGAAGATCTTAATTACTTAAAAAAAAATTGTGAAACTATTGATAACAAACAATACACAAATTGTCTACCAAAAAATATAAGTACTGCATTGTACATCATGTATACTGTATCTCAAGGAAATAATGACTATATCAAACTTCAAGGTATATTAAAATATCAATAAAATTGAGAATGGAAATTGAGAATGTCTACATATACTGGCAAAATTCAGAAAAAATCTTTCCAAATGATAAAATTTGGTATTAATTGGTGATTGACTGTTATATTCCTGAGTTTGCAAATTAATGTTGTTGGTTGAGTTAAGTTTTCTGGCATTTTAATCATTCCACTTGTATGACAGTCTTTTCAGCATTTTATAATTATCCAATTAACTATTTCAATCCATATTTGTGACATAGTGAAATAATCCTAGACTTCTCCTACCTAGTACTGACTTAATGATAAACATGTACAACCACAAACATCTGCATATGGGAATGAATATTAAACTGCACATTGTTGACATTATTTTTTTGTTACAGAAATATAACATATAAAGGCTAACTTACCCAAATACTTTTATTTCCAAAAAAAAAGATATATTAACAGACCTCCATATATGAGTATTTATAAGCATTTATTATTTGTTCCTTTTATGGCTGAACTTAAATGCAGATTTAAATCTCTGGGCTTTAAATCTCAATTGAAAAATAAAACACATACAGGTTTGCAAATATTTATAACAAGGCTATCAGATATGATGTTTGCAGAAAATACAGCTGTGAAATACATTGTGCACATTGATGACATTTATTATTGCGAAAGAAAATCAACTTTTTATGTCAATCAGTGTTTATATTGAACAGATCAAAAATATATTATTGATATTGAATAAATACAACATCACATGGAGTTTTGGGAGTTGATACATGTATTTTCATCTACTCAGAAGATAATTTTTTTTCTTCAGGTAAATTAATCAATGAGCAAGATGAGTGATAGATTTCTCGTAGAAGAAATTTCAAGGTCCAAGTGAATAAACTCCACAGAGAACAATAGCTATTGTATTTATTCAATGTGACAAAAGAACTGACAAAAGTTTAAATCGACAGGTCAACTGCAAATGATTTTGTGGAAAAGTTTCAATTCTTTCGCAATAAACTAAGGAGATACATGTATGAAAAATATGATTTAATGAAAAATTGGACTACAGTGTACCACACATTTAATCTTTACCTTTTGGTATATGGAGTTTAAATTCATGTTCTGAAGCCAATAACATCAGCATCACAATGTCATTATTTTCATCTGTACTTGTCTGAAAAAAATAGCACATACTACAAATTCAGAATTTTTTGCATTATTCATTATTGCAACAGTTGAACAATCTATCCATACAAAATTGCAAAATCATTCTTATTGCGATTTCAGGATACACTGAATTCAAGTTATGCTATCAAAATAAAAAAATCTTATTTCTACATGTATGTCTGTAATACCTACCTATTCTGTCATAATTTTTGCAACAACAAAAACTCTAAAAGATTTCTGTATTTACAAAACATGAAACATATACACAACTGCAATTCTGTAATTGATGTCCCTTTCATGTTTAAAAACTTGAAAGGGTTTAATGATTGATTGATTGATAAGTGTTTAATGAAACTTTTAGCACTACTGTGCTATTTTGTGGCAGTCACTTTCTATTCGTGGAGGAAGCCTGAGTGTCAGGAGAGAACCACCAACCTTAGGTCGGAAAACTGACAATCCTAATCAATTAAGATTGGAGTCGAGCGCACCTACCACATGTGGATTTGAACTCACAACCTGTGTTGACAGGGTAGTGATACAGTAGTTCCACTACTTGTACCACTCTGCCACTGAGGACCCAAAGGTTGTAATGCCAGGAATTATTATTGCACAAACTATATATTCTTAATTAAACACATCCAAAAAGCACACCAACATTAAAACTTATCACTGTTAAAGTGCTGACCAAATATGAAGTCATTCTGTTCAGCATGTTCAGTAGTACAATGTATTGGAGAAATTTGTTATGAAACTTTTTAAGCTTTTCAACATTTTTAAACATTCAAAGTACAAGTGAAATTGTAGTAGGTATTTGACTGATCAGAAAAGTGCACATATTTTACAACTCATCCTAGTCAAGCTGCTGGCCAAATGAAAAGTGATACTGTATAGAAGTTTCTGAGAAAGTGTGATGAAAATATTGTTGGATGAATGGACAGACAAGGTCCAAAGATTAGCAAATGCAAAGAAGAGAAGGATATAGGGGTGGTCATAGATGAAGATCTATCATTTGAAAAGCATATATGCGAAAGTATATAAAGCCAATTTAATGTTTGCGGCACTATAAGAAGATCTTTTAAAATTCTAAATGCTGAAATTTTCCTTCCACTATACAAAACATTAGTGAGAACACACTTAGACTATGCAAACTCAGTATGGGCACCTTTCAAAAAGAAATATAAAGATAAAATCAAGAATGTACAAAAAAGAATGACACATCAGATACCAGGTTTCAACAAATTAAGCTACCCAGAAAGATTGAAGAAGCTTAGGCTACCAACATTATCATATAGAAGAGTCAGAGGGGACATGATTGAGACATATAAGATACTAAATGGAAAAATGATCCAGAAACTAGTACATTTCTCAAACTAATATCAAACACAGAAAATAGGCATAGCACAAGAGTTAATAGTAACAGGATCATTTACCAACGATTTAAAACAAGCCTGAGGAAAAATAGCTTTGCAGGAAGAATCGCCAAAATATGGAATAAGGTACCAGATAAAGTTATAAAAGCTCCATCTATAAACTCTTTTAAAAATAGACTGGATAAACAATGGGAATATGAAGAAATCTATTATTCTGATTATCGAGTTAAATTAACAGGAAGCAGCAACAGAAATAATAGAGATAAAAGCATAATATATGCTGTTGTGATGTTATACTATTGTTTCAGAAAAAGGGAGAAGGTTTGGTACCATTAAAACGTTTAATCCGCTGCAAATGTTTGCACCTGTCCTAAGTCAGGAATCTGATGTACAGTACAGTTGTAGTTGTCGTTTGTTTATGTAATTTATACGTGTTTCTCGTTTCGTTTTTATATATACTAGACCGTTGGTTTTACCGTTTGAATGATTTTACACTAGTACTTTTGGGGCCCTTTATAGCTTGTTGTTCGTGTGAGCCAAGGCTCCGTGTTGAAGGCTGTACATTGACCTATAATGGTTTACTTTTATAAATTGTTATTTGGATGGAAAGTTGTCTCATTGGCACTCACACCACATCTTCCTATATCTATGATATGAGTCTGGTGAAGAGGAACCGTGAGGATCCTGTACCCGAAAACATCACAGTAAGGTGTTTGCAATATATACATGTAGCCCCCACTTTAAGAGTTAGGGCATAATAATAATACTTTAAACAAGTACAATTACCTGTAAACACAAAGAACATGTTGCTTTGTTTACATTGATAAAGATGTCACATATCAAAAAATTGTATATATATACAATTCATACATGTCATATTACTCAGTCATGGTAAAATCCTAAAAACTCTCAAAAATGGTTTATAGCATTTATACATTATCATGATCATGATGATTATAAAAACGATCTTCCAATTATATAAGTGCATTATATGAAAAAAAATCTGACGCCATAAAGCAAATTTCTTCAAGTATTAAAGTCCTATGAAATGTTTCCTCCAAATTACCCTTGTAAACTGGACAATTCATTCTAAAATGGAAATTGTAAAGTCTATTTTAGTATTTATCTGGTTTTTTTTTTGCCCAAGAAATTTAAAATCATACTTATAAAATTAATTTAAATTAGAATTAGAAAAAAAAGTAGCGCTATTTAAACAGCTGATTTAAAGCAATTCCTCCTCACAGATAACACTGTCTCATATTATCATTTGAATTTTTTATATATTTATATTCGTTGTTTCCCTGTCGCATGATCTCAATGATGTTATTATGCTTTACATGATAGTTTCTTTGTCAAATCTGTATTGTTCTATGACCTTACTTCCAACAAAAATATTGCCTCTGAAGATTCTGATGCTTGCCATTCTTCAAATTCGCCGATTAACACATCTGTAACTGAACTTTCACTTCCAGCTGCCATTTGGCTGTTTCGCAAATTTCTGAAATATTGATGTTTGACCTTTTACATCTCCTACATTGAAGAGTTCAAAACAAATAAATGGTTTCGAGACTTTACCTTACTTGTAATCTTAAGGTCAGAAGCACACCGAATCGAATTCGGACTATGGCTACTAATAACATGTCAACAGAAGAAATAGCCACCGGAGAAGAGAACGACGAGGTAAAATTCCTATATTAACATTATACATCAAAGTAGCAAATGGTTGTACAACTAATGGTGACAAAACATATTGGTGTAAAGGCACTGTCTGTCACTAAACAGTTAAATAGCATTATATATAGGTTGTACAAAAATATTCCAAGATGTTTTTTTCCAGGAACAGAGGAAATCACAGTTACAACTTATACATGTACTTTGATTCTTTAATTTGTTAAAATTACCCTGCATCTGTGTTCTTTAGTTATCAGGCTATAGGTGATATATACGTAGTGTTGAAACTTGAGTACAGTAAATGTGGGACTATTATGCTAACATACATGTATATAATAGTCCCAGGGTAACTGGACAAAAACCAAGTCTGGTAATTTTGTCATTCCAATAGATACAATCATTAAATGAATGTAATTAAAGGACAGACAAATTACTGCCCAGGATGATATCATCTCAGCCCGGTATGGTTAATAATAATACATTATCTGAAATTATCAGAGGTGTTTAATCAATAATTAACATGAGTAATTATATTTCATTTTGATATATTTGTCATAAACTCTAAAATTCTAAATTCTAAAATACAACTGAAAAATACCAAAAAAAATAGTGGAGGTTTATATGCTTTTGAAACAATTTTTCTGAGACTATAATGTATTTGTTTTTTTAATTTATAGCTGCGGAAACGTAGCTCTTAGGTCCTTGTGATATTTTTTGACGATTTGCGGACCATAGATATGTCCGCACAAATCAGAAAATATATTGAGGACCATTAGAGTTACAGTTCCGCAGCTATTTAATTTACAGATGATAAAAAATGACAGAAATATGATAAAAATGAAGGACTTAAAATTATATATCAGACTCACAAAATTTAGAAAGTGTTATTTTCATTTCTCTTATAAAATGGTTGAAGAAAAATGGGGTCACCATATTTTTCATTTTTTCCATTAACCATTGATAACACAAAATAGAAATATTTACTGTACATTTCTTTATAAAATCAAATTATCCAATTTATCTCCTCTTTCAGGCTAAGAATCAATAAAAACATTCTGTATTTCGAAAAAAAAAAGCGCTAGCCATGACAATAGTATAAAATTATATCATCTTCTTAAAGTAAATGACCCCCAAGGGTGACTGGGGAATAGAAGTATTGTCACCATTGGTCTTCCTCCGACCGGCAGTAAAACCCTTGCTAAAGTGGGACGTCCGTTTGGCTGTACGGGATGTACAAATTTGCAGCCACGTCCGGTCAGAATGGGGACGTTAAATCCGATGCCTCGTGTAAAGAGAGTGCCACGCTCTTTGCACGTTAAGAACCCTTGCAACAACTCTTTGAGGGGTCCGTAGGTGACCTGTTGCAAGGCTAAATTTCTGTCCCTATCCAATATACCCTCATTTCCCGTGGCAGTCTAAATTTCTCTGACCTTAATCCCGGACGCCTCTATTACATAACCTACCTATTGTATTTATTGTTAATTTGTTCTCATCCTGAATATGCATGAAATATTTGCCACTGGACGTTAAGCAACCAACAATCAATCAATCAATCTTAAAGTAAATGAAAAGTCTAATAAATGAATTTCATTTCAGCCTCGAAATTTCCTCTATTTCATTACAAATCTAGACTGATTTTTTATGCTAAGATAACAGAAGACCCTGATACTACTTCAACACTAACTCAATCATGTTACTACATTTTGGTCTGGATGGATGTCGTTAATTTCAGTAGTCTTTAAATTTTTAGGGCCTTTTTCTTTATCTTTAGAAAAAATGCTTATTATGAAAAAAATCTCATGAAAATCATTTTACAATTAAATCTTTCTGTAATCAGAAGATTTCTTTATTCTGTACATTATTCATTTCTGTAATCAGTATTTTAATACCTCATTTTTTTTTTAAATTTCAAAGTTATTCTTTATACTTTTGCATCCCATTTTTCTCCCAGTATTCTTTATATTTTTTTCTCATTTTAGCTAATTTTTTTTTGGCCATTATTCAGTCATGTCAGTTTTCTGTTTACCATGTTCAGACCCTCATACATCAATTGTCAACTACCTTGATAATTGTAAACATAATCAATTATAAGAATGGTCTGACCATAATAATTGTAAACATAATCAATTATAAGAATGGTCTGACCTTGATAATTGTAAACATAATCAATAATAAGAAGGGTCTGATCTTGATAATTGTAAACATAATCAATTATAAGAATGGTCTGACCTTGATAATTGTAAACATAATCAATTATAAGAATGGTCTGACCTTGATAATTGTAAACATAATCAATTATAAGAATGGTCTGACCTTGATAATTGTAAACATAATCAATTATAAGAATGGTCTGACCTTGATAATTGTAAACATAATCAATTATAAGAATGGTCTGACCTTAATTATTGTAAACATTATCAATTATAAGAATGGTCTGACCTTGATAATTGTAAACATAATCAATTATAAGAATGGTCTGACCTTGATAATTGTAAACATAATCAATTATAAGAAGGGTCTGACCTTGATAATTGTAAACATAATCAATTATAAGAATAGACTGACCTTGATAATTGTAAACATAATCAATTATAAGAATGGTCTGACCTTGATAATTGTAAACATAATCAATTATAAGAATAGACTGACCTTGATAATTGTAAACGTAATCAATTATAAGAATGGTCTGGCTTTGAAATGAAAATAGCACTTTATTAATTTCATGCATCTGAAGAGCTTTTCTGGATTAATCTTTATCAGAAACCCTCAAATCAAAACATTGGAAAGTTGAGGATGTATAAGACATAAACATGTAAAAAGGGACCTAGAAAAAATGACCAAATTCATTGAAGGTCAACTTTGCCTGAGAGTGTTGAAACCTTAATTTCTTAATAATTTGTTAATTTATCATGGTCAGAGTAAATACGAAATGTTGGGTACATCATGCATGTACATATCTATTTGTACCAACTGCAAGGAGTTTACTTAATGCATATGATGTGAAAAAATTAAATTGAATAATGGTCTATTTATACATTTGTATCTAAAGCAATCTTGAGAATTCAGTTATATAACATACGTTGAAGAGTGTTAAGTAAAGGGTGTCTTCTTGAAATGATAGAGGTGAATGGTAGATTTATTTTGTAAAATGTATTTTTGCCATTATGTAGTATGCAGGTAGAGAATTTATATCCGAGTTACAAGGATATGATAGAGTTCATGAATCTTACAATTGTTTTCTAATTTTTTGGACTTTTTACTGCTGAAATTATCTCCAAAACTACATGAGCATATATTTTACATTTTAATGATTCTGGTAGAGTATCTTTCTATATGAAAATTATTAAAGACATGTTGTTTGCCTTTTGGTCTTTTGTCTTTTTTTTGACTTGGTGTTGCCAGTTTGTTTTCAACTTATGAGCTTGAATGTCCCTTTGTAATCTTTCACCTCTCTCTATCTTTATCTTTATCTCTTATGCAATCTTCACAGGTACAAAAAAGTCCATTGTAAAGCCATTAATTATCATTTCATTGTATTGTCAATTGCAATATCATTTTTTGGTATCCAATATAATAAATGTATCATATGTAACCAAGGTAATATTTAGTTAAAGAAATCCTATCAACATAGATAAAACTGTTATTTTCTATTTAGGAATTTGAAGATGCAGAAGAAGAAGTTTGTTTGTAAGTATTACAAAAATGTACTTATAAAGATTTGTTCTAGCCAAATTTGTCAAAGTGAAAAGGTATTATTAAAAGCTCATTTCCATAATAATATTGAAGTAGTTCCAACCTTCCCCATACTCAAAAATTATCTTGGCTAATAATCCTATATTTAGTTTTCCTCCATCATGGCTTCATATTTGGTAGGAGGGTGTAAAAATTGAAAATCCTAAAGCATCCACACAGTGACACCCCCAATGTGTTTGCTAGTCAAAATCCATACATTTGTATGTTTAAATCTGTAAGAATGACAAACAAGCATTATCTTACCTCAGTGTCCTCCCCAGGGCCTTTTAACATCATGGTAATGTGATACTATCATGAATATATTGCTAGAATGTGATGCTATCTGAAATTAGTTTCTTATAGATAGTGTTATGGATGTGATGCTATATTTTCTAGAAACAAGATGGTATTTCTTAATTTCCTGTTTACCAGGATGATATAAGAAATTTCTGAGGAGAACACTGTAACCTTGCATGTACATGTAAATGTATAAGTGTCTTTTAGTGAGGTACAATGTAGCATTCCACTATACTTGCATACAATAAGCAGATCAGCATGACAGATTTCGTGTCATAAAACAGGTCACTGTAATGTGATATATTTCCAAACCAAAGAAATTCCAAAGTGTAGAATCTAAATTTGCATGTACAGTACACACAAAGTTATTTAGCACAAAATTACTGTTGCTGGTCTGAGTGATTCACTGTGAAATAGGAAGGTGATTACAGTCTGGTTCCCTGTCATGTATTACAAGTGTACCAATAGAATACATTTTGAGATATTTCAGACTAAATCTCTCACAATCACATGCATTCACTTTGAAAATTCACTGGCACTAAAGTGATTTTTGATGAATTTATTTGTCTTGTTGTACTGTAGTTGTACCAGGCATGGGGTGAATTACATTGCAATGTAATGCATTACATTACAATTACTTTGACAAAACCATGCATTAAATTACAATTACAATTACATGCATTTATCAAAGTAATGCATTAAATTACAATTACTTTTGCAAAGTAATGCATTGAATTACACATTACATTTGTAAATTTTATTATCAAGTGAAAAGAAAATCAAGCATTTTGACATGAAATCACAAAAGATTCTAGCATATCCTTGGCTTTAGTATGAATAAGTTTAGAAGAGAGATGTTTTCTGCTTGGAATATTCAATTTTGGGTCAAGTTTTTAACAACATTCTTGAAGTTTTGGCTATCAATTGTAGCAAACAGAAGTAAATCACCAGCAATATACTGAATTAATGCATCTGTAGTCTCCTTTTGCTTAGGGTCATCCCAATGATATTTCGGACTACCTGACTGTTTCACAAAACTTATCAAAGTCGGTTGCTTTTCTATCTTTGATTTTAAAGTTTCAATATATAATACATCTCTGTGTTTCTCTAAAAAGAAGTGACAGAGATGAAGTTTAATCTTCATTTTAACTTAATGTTAACTTTTCTTTTATAAATATACATTTGTTTTGTTTTTTTAAATTTCAATCAAAATATTTACAGAGAAATACTTTCCTAATTATAAAATAAACACAGAACTTAATTTATGACCAAATGTTGTTGATTGTAAAACAAACTAATTAGTGTTTTATGACAATGTTCAATTATCTATAATTTAATTATGACAAGGTACTTTATGATCTTTTGACAACAATGGAACACTTTTACAGTCATGCTTTTCAAATATCAATCTGTTTATGCAGGAAAATATATGAAATAAAATGAAATAAAAAAACTAAGTACGAGAATGATAATCCCATTCTTTATTATGATTAAGTACAAGTGGGTAAAGTGTAAAAATAAATAGAAAATCAATATTCATATGATAATTGTTTAGTAATCAAGAAATCTTATATTCTGCTTTTGTTAAATATCAAACAATCTGTTAAAAGATATATATATAGTATCAGAAAAAAGTAATGCCATGTAATGCAATGTAATGCATGAAATTACACAACTTTTTGCTAAAGTAATGCATTAAATTACAATTACATGTAATGCTAAAATTGCAGAATTACACATTACATGCAATTACTTGGAAAATGTAATGCATTACCACACATTACAATTACAAATTTGCATTACCCCATGTCTGAGTTGTACATTATTATATGTCATTGAGTTTAAATATGAATACTGCTTGAAAATATTTCTGGGAGTTATGGACCTTGGAAAAGGTGATTTATTGAAAAGTTAAGTGTTCTCATAATGACAAGAGGAAGAAGATCATAGCAGACACGTGACAGAGATGTGTAGTTACAACTGGAGATTTGAAAATTTTCAGCTGGAGTTTTGGCCTCATAGTCATAAATTTAACTGGAGATTTGTAATCTCTACTTTATTGATGTTTTTCAGTGTCCATTTTGATAGTAAAACTTGAGTATTTCCCATTTTTGGCTAGGTCTAAAACTGGCTTATAGTTTGTGATGTCGAGCAGATGGGAGGATGAGCAAGTTGGGGAAAAGTGGGTACCTAATTTGGTAAATCAACTTCTCATTATTTTTATACCCAAATCCTAGAAACTTTACAGGAAAATTGCACATATGTTGAAGTTTTGCACCTGCTATTAAGAACTGTTAGAGGAATTTTTCTCTTTTTTCAGGACTTGGTAACTTAGTCTTTTTTCATCAAAATTTATGAAAGAGAGTACAAGCAAAATTTATGAAAATGAGTACAAGGTTTTGTGTGATCAACTCCTCCTTCAGTTTTCAACCCAGATTCCTGAAACGTCATAGGAAGATTGCACATACATGTATGATGAAGTTGTGCATCTGCTATAATCATGGAATTGTTTGAAGAATGTTTTCTCATTTTTCCAAACTTGGGAACTTAAGTCTTTTTATTCAGGAAAATTTCTGAAAGAGGGTTCCTAATTTGTGTTGTTTTTTTTAAGCAAAATTTTCAAAAGACTGTAAAACAATTTACATTTAACCGAATTCTTTACAGAGAGTTAGCAAACATATTGAGGTGATGGACCTTCCATTATGGAGTTGTTTAAAGGCTTTTTCTATTTTTCCTATTTTTCCATTTTATGTTTTCATGTGTTTAAATGTTAAGTGTAGACCATTCTCCATTGTTAAAGAAAAATCTGCACAACCTGGCCATTTGAATCTCAGTAGATCTATTTTAGTTAGATAAAATCAGTACCATTATTGTATTCTCTAAAGATGAATGTAGAACTTTTGCTTTGTCCTAATTTAAAAATATGATGTCATAAATTTGAACTTCTGTTTGAGTTAAAAAAAAGATAAAGAAAAAAAAGAGTTTTTTAACAGAAATAAGAAGTTATGTGAAATTTGATTGTGTATTACTGTGCTTATTTAGAAGACTCAATGTCTTTTCACAATACCATTGGTAATTTTTTTTTACCCCATTGCAGTTTGAAGCACATCTACAAATAGATCAACTGGTACAGCATTTTAGCTCATTGCTTCAGTGAATAGTTGTTTTAAAATATTTAGTGAGTGCAGTGAAAAAAGATAATGCTTACCATCCAAATCCAGCTATTTAATGTCTGTGTCATGAAATTGAAATAAATAAACACCTACTATAATATAAGGATCATTGCTTTAAAAAGGTTTGACTTGAATATGTAAACTTCCATCCTAATGACATTTTATAGATAACCAGTTCCAAACATTATTTTGTTGGTCAATAATTTAAAATTTGCTTTGTTTTCTAGCAGGAAGTTATTATGTAATTTTATTTTAGATATTTTTTTTTAAAATCAAATTTATGCAAAGGTTTACATCAGTTGCACAGGTTTGTTTCAACGAATACTTCCTCCTCTTCAAATAGCCAGTTAGCTGTGATATGTATCCTTATTTTAATATTTCATTTCATGCAAAGATTGGTATGTCCAGTCCTCTCTGTTGGCATACAAAATACCAGCAAAGTCTGTGGACTTTTTTTTCAAATAAAGAACTCAATTATCTTAAACATAATTATGTCCCCTGTTCGACAAATGGAGACATTATGTTTTTGTAGTCTAATTCTGGAAGGTCAAAGGTTAAGTCTGGAGGTTCTTTTCTTCTCATATCACCATGTCTGGGCCTTAACCATTTTATGTTTTGGCTTATTATTTTTTGCACAAAGGTGTAATGGGCCATAACCATTTTATGTTTTGGCTTATTATTTTTTGCACAAAGGTGTATTAACACAAATCTTTGTGTTGCATATCATCATGACCTTCATTTGACATTGACCTTTGACCACAGGGTCAACATATTTTGTTGACATTGTTTGTAACAAAACTTTTATATCCTTGACATAGGCTTTTGATATTTTGGCACATGGGTGCCCTCCTTTATATCATTAATTGTTAAATATATCAAAAACAGTATATACTTGTATTCTGAACTGGAATGACTGCCTTTTCATTACTACTACATGTACTAGATTGTTTTTGTGTCAATTCTTTATTGTATTGACTTCTAGAGATAAAGTATAGAGATTAGTCCACTTAAACAATACCAATTGGTTTGTGTCTGAATTGTCATTAGTATTGCTTTAGAAATATGCAACAGTTCATAGACAGGGGATATTAAAACTCTGTAACAATGTTGTTAAGGCCCACCACTAGTTGGCAGTGCCCTATGGTAATCACTCTGTCTGTCAGACTGTCAGCAATTCTATGTTGTATGATAAGTTAAGATTTCCTTGACTGATTTCAATAATTTGTATGATTTTTAAAAAATCTTTTAAAGGAAGGTCCATTTGAAAACATATTTTTGTATAAAAATCAATATATTTAATATTGGAAAATTGGAAAATTGGAAAAAACTGTTGTAAACATGGTAAAGACTAAGCTATTGTTAAAAAACACAAATATTGAGAAATACCTTTTTATGCTAGGATTTCAATTAAATTGATAAATACATTTTGTAGTTGTACTGTTGTATTTCAAGTTGATTCCTGGAATCAAATTTGTGGTAAGTCTTAGTGTTTGTTAAAAAGTCGGTCTTGCTGACATTTCAGTTTTCTTGTTGACTATTATTTAGACTTTTATGAATGTGTATATCAGAAACTTAAGTCACCATAGGGGCAATAAAGGTCAATCATACCCACTTTTCATGCTATAGTTTCAGTCTCTTACAACCTTGTACTGGACAAAACTGTTTTATCTTTTGACATTATTGAAATTGTCTGAAGTGGTTATATATCAAATACTGTTTAAATACCCACCCCTAAATCATTTATATTCTTAAATGCCTTGACAATGTCTTTCCAATACTATATTACTGGAGTGAATTTACAGCCAAGAGGGATTTTTTAGATAATCTCTTTGTGGGTACTATATGTAATGATTGTACCACTAAATCATTTGAATACATTTGATGTACTACCAAAAGATGGAAATGAAGAAAGTAATGTGAAGATGTATGCAGCAGCGAACGAATGATTGAATTATCGTATGTTGCATATTTTGATGAGCAGAATTGATTTTCTTTATTGATAGAAATCAGGCATATTGACATTTGTATTTAACCATCTATTGGTAAAAATCAGCAATGATTGCTGCACTTATAAAGCTTAAACAATAAATAATCAATAATTTTGTTTTTCTGCCGATTCCACCACATAAAGTATTATGATCAATAAAATTTCTCATTGAAAGTAGATACGGCTGACTCAGTTGTTTTCTTGGATAACAAAATGAACCATCTGGTCAATACATAACTGTTTAGGATGGCTAGTTCTGTAGAAAATTTTTCTTGGTAAGTCCAAAGAATTTGATCATGCATTCAGGATTCCTTTACCATTTTCATACTTTTATTATTTTGAATATTGTTATTGATATTCTAGCCAATTGACACAATAAAAACATATGTTTTTAAAAAATTTCAAGGAACTGGTACAAACTTTTATTTACCATTGTCCTGAGGAGATAGAATGAATATTCCAGTCGGTAAAAATTATTGATCAATTGTACCGGTAGTTGTTCATACTATTTTATGGGGAACCGTCTGTCACTATTAAGCAAATTTCTAAAATTTCCAATAAAGCATTGCACAACCTTTCCTTTTCAGGTCAAAATTAGATCTATCAGATGCTATAGATCAGACCAGTACAGCTCTCAAACTTTTTCTCAACAACAAGTTCACAGATGCCAAAGCTAGGATGGAACCTGGGTTTGTTACAAGCTTTTCAAAACACAATTTCCTATTAAAGTTTATTTAAACATTAATTAGATTACTACATGTTTACCAACAGAGAATCTCAGAAGAGAATTTGATCTTTTTATTAAACATGAACTTTGGAATTTAAGAAGGGCATCTGATCATATTTATTTTTTTTTCAACCTTAAGCTGATATTACACAATGATTTTAATTAATTTTTCAAATGTTTTTTTTTTGTAAATGCAATTGCCATTTTGTGCACATGAATTTCTTATCATTTTCATTTTTATTTGTCAGTGTTAAATGATTTAACATAGTTAAAATGCTGCGGAAAGTGTATTTTTATGGAGATTTTAAAAGAGCAGCTGCAGGGTAAAGATAGATGTAATTTGAATTTTCATAAAAACATGTATATAGATAATCTTCAATAATTATACAGAGTGTGTCAACAGAATCTTAGAATATAGGTCTGGCACAATGTTCTTTTGACAAACTTGTTCAGCTTATATTCCACCTTTGAGGAGTTACTTGATTTTAAAGCTATTTTGTAGGTCAAGCAGTAGTATGTATCATGCCCTGGGATACGGGACCATACTTTACATTCAGGCTGTCATGACATTTGACATGGTAATAATCAGTTATTGGTTTTTATATGTGTAGAAGGCAGAAGTAATAATGATATAAGAATATGGCTAATTAGCATACTTTGTTTAAAAGTAAGGGAAACATTCTATGTCCTGAAAAGAACAGAAAAAAAAATATGGTTGGGACCATAAAAATATTGTTTAAAAGCTATAATTATAGAATTTTCTATATATCCTGTAATTTTTACTCTCACAAAATGCTGAATGAGCTTACTAATTTGTGATGGTTGCTGCATCTCTTGCTGTGACTCACAGTTAAAAGTTTTCATGCTGGCCATAATGTAATACACCAATCTCAGTTGTTTTTTATGAATGAGTTACACCGGTTGACCCAAGGTCAGTCGGCGTAAATGACATCATCAAACAATCAGTTCTTACTGTGACATAACAACAAAAGCATTGTGACATAGGAAATTTACGGGAAAGTGCATGAATTTGAAAGTCGTCCTTAATGTTTTTAGCAGATATTGCGACTTTACATACATGTTAAAAATTACGTTTTTCAAATTTTTTAGACTGATATTGAGGCAGCTATTCAGGCATTGAAGAAATCATTACATGTTTGTGATCGACACAGGCGTAAATATTCATTCACAGAAACCATAACACGTTCTGGAATGAAGACATCTCAACTAAAAGAAGGTAACACTAGATGGTATTTAGATATTTTATTGTATTGAAGCATTTGCCATGTTTGCAGCAAGATGTTTTTGAGTGAATATACCGATTTATTATATAGCAGAATGATATTGTCTTTAAAGCATAAAATTATAGTATAGCTGTATGATTTATTGATTAGTTAGTGGCTGCTAAATGTCCAGTGGCAGTATAACATGAATATTCATGACAGATATACTAGACTGACTCTGATGTAAGTCTCATCAGTCCCACTATTCTGACTCGAAGTCGACCAGTCTTTAATTTTACTCCTAAATGGCCCATGCTTGCAAAGAAGCAGCATATACCAATTTTAAAGTCTTTGATCAGGGATCCAACCTACAACCATCTGCACTTCAGGCAAGCAGGCTACCAGTTATTTCTGTGGGATATTTTATTTTGCTATACAATAATATTTTATATTCTCTATTGGACAGTATTAACAAATTCCTGTAATAATCTTTTTATTGTTTAAAAGGTAATAATGTTTTAACAGCAAACAATGTCATGGATGTTGCTTTGTGTTTAATGTTTACCAATCACATTGTTTGTAGTAGATTTTTGAAATCATTACCAAAGATGCTCTAGATTCTTAGTTTGTGAATTTTTTTTTTTTATTAATAAAATAAATCCATGGACTTTATTTCAGATGAAATCCATGCGGAGCTATGTTATGCTGAATGTTTACTTCTGAGAGCATTGTTGACTTTTGTACAAGATGAGAATCTCATCAGTTTTGTTAAAGGAGGGTTAAAAATTAGAGAATGTTACAAAGTTTACAAGTAAGTAGAATGTTATAAAGTTTACAAGTAAGTTCCATGCATGATAATGATAAAAAGGATGAATTTTTGACATCACAGCAAACCATGACAACTAACTGGCTCAGAAATTGGAAATGAAAACAATTAGACAGTCTTTAGATTTTTGGTTTTTGTCGAGCCTGCAACTTTTGTTGCAGAAAGCTCGACTTAGGGATAGTGATCCGGCGGCGGCGGCGTTAGCTAACTTCTTAAAAGCTTTATATTTTAGAAGGTGGAAGACCTGGATGCTTTATACTTTGTATATAGATGCCTCATGTTACGAAGTTTCCGTCAGTCACATGTCCAATGTCCTTGACCTCATTTTCATGGTTCAGTAACTACTTGAAAAAAGTTAAGATTTTTTGTAATATTAGAAGTAATAGGATAACTATATTTGGTATGTGCGTACCTTGCAAGGTCCTCATGCCCGTCAGACAGTTTTCACTTGACCTCGACCTCATTTCATGGATCAGTGAACAAGGTTAAGTTTTGGTGGTCAAGTCCATATTGCAGATACTATAAGCAATAGGTCTAGTATATTCGTTGTATGGAAGGACTGTAAGGTGTACATGTCCAACTGGTAGGTGTCATCTGACCTTGACCGCATTTTCATGGTTCAGTGGTAATAGTTAAGTTTTTGTGTTTTGGTATGTTTTTCTTATACTGTATGCAATAGGTCTACTATATTTGGTGTATGGAATAATTGTAAGGTGTACATGTCTGATGTTCAGTAGTTGTCGTTTGTTGATGTGGTTTGTTGATAGGTCTACTATATTTGGTGTATGGAATAATTGTAAGGTGTACATGTCTGATGTTCAGTAGTTGTCGTTTGTTGATGTGGTTCATAAGTGTTTCTCGTTTCTCGTTTTTTATATAGATTAGACCGTTGGTTTTCCCGTTTGAATGGTTTTACACTAGTAATTTTTGGGGCCCTTTATAGCTTACTGTTCGGTGTGAGCCAAGGCTCCATGTTGAAGACCGTACTTTGACCTATAATGGTTTACTTTTATAAATTTTGACTTGGATGGAGAGTTGTCTCATTGGCACTCATACCACATCTTCTTATATCTATCTACTAGCTGGCAGGTGTCATCTGACCTTGACCTCATTTTCATGGTTCAGTGGTCAAAGTTAAGTTTTTGAGTTTTGGTCTTTTTTTGTAATACTATATGCAATAGGTCAACTATATTTGGTGTATGGAAATATTTTATGATCTATATGTCAGTCGTGCAGGTTTTATTTGACCTTGACCTCATTTTCACGGTTCATTGCTCAGTGTTAATTTTTTGTGTTTTGGTCTGTTTATCTTGAACTATAAGCAATAGGTCAACTAGATTGTTGTATGGAAGAATTGTTAGCTGTACATGTCTTTCTGGCATGGTTCATCCAACCTTGACCTCATTTGCATGGTTCATCGGTCAATGTTTAGTTTTCTTGGTTAATGTTAAGTTTATGTGACAGTTGTAATAAAGCTTTATATTTAGGACTATCAACATAATATCAATGATTAGTACAGGAGGCGAGACATTTCAGTGTGTGCACTCTTGTTAGTGTTGTTGGGTTACTGTTTTTTGACATAAACCTTGTTTCTCTTTTATTAATTAAGGAGAAAATGTATAATTAAGAAGAAAACACACTGGCTGGATTAATGTATGCTCACTTTGAAAAGAAGCATTTTTAATAACACTACAAAGTCTAAAAATATAGAACAGTTTTCATACACACAGCACATTCAAGACAAAATGACAAAAAAAGGAACATGGTAATCGCACTGTAAAAGCTTAGTATAAATTACTTAAAAAAGATGGATCTATCTAGTATTTGAATGAAATCTTATGAGAAAAGTTGAACGTAGGTTTAAAGAATCAATAATTGTATTAATATTGAAATTAAGAATATTTACCGTTTCAATTATGTCTATTGTGAAAAAAACAGAAAAATGCTATGAATTTGATTGCGACCATAAAGGTATATATAAATGTTCATTGGGTATTGATAAATTAAAATGACTATTTCATGATGATATACTAGCATTTGAAAACTGCAATGGATGGTAAAGTTGTGCAATTTCAAAGGGAAATTTTAATACATGTAATCATTTGTTTATCTAGACAAATGTCACATCTTGCCATCCCAAATAGTATGTGAGCATGCTTGGATATTATTGTATGAAAGGGTCTACTTTTAATGTTCATGATTTTTTTACAGGGAATGCAATAAAATTTTACTGAAGAGAAATTTTGCAGATGAGAAACAGAAACTCCATTTTGAGAGTGGTGTGTTAATGGGAGTTGGTGCTTTTAACTTGGTATGATGATATTTATAAAACACAGTACATGTAGTATTTACTTATTAATTGATTATAATTTTTCACTCATAGGTTGTTTCAGCTAGACCTCTGTTTTATGTAGTCAAGAAAGTGATTGTATTTTATAAAATATTTTAATAGAATTAAAATTCATGGAAAAATTGTCTTTATGAATAGTCTTGTGACCTGTGAAGCAGACATTCCTATAAAGTGTTGTTTAACTCCATCAGAAAACAATTTTCTTTAATAGAAATCAGAACTTCCAGAATGATTTCATAATTTCAATCACATTCAATAGATGTTGATTGTGATAGCTTGCAATAGCTGTGAATTACTTGGGCAATATGGAACTAGAATTGCTGTAGTTAATTCGATTTTATATTCTTAAAGATTGTAATTTTTAATCTTATACTTATGACTTTATATATATATATTTATATGTGTTTTATTGATACTTCTAGTCTGTTTATAGATACAATGTCACACATGTTAAGTTTTTTTTATGTTGTAGATGATTTCACTTCTTCCAAGTAAGGTTATGAAACTTCTAGAATTTGTTGGATTCTCGGGAAATAAGGTATTTATGTTGACATAAGAAATCTGATTTTTTCAATCCATTAAAAGAGTTTCTATTGCTTACATAAGACAGGAAGGGTCCTCATTGGCAGACATGGGGTAATTGAAATATGTAGTTGTAATTGACCGTAATTAATTACAATTTCTCAAGTAATTGAATGTAATGTGTAATTAAGCATTTTTTCAATTACAAGTAATTGAAAGTAATGAATTACATAGCCAAAATTGTGTGTAATTGACAATTACATTTCAATTACATCTCAATAACATTTAAATTTTGGATCAGAAAGATTGAATCGTGGATGTTCTAAAAAATAAAGAAAAGCCATGACCTTGGTAAATGTTTTTAGCTGACAAAACCTACACATTATAGTCTCTATGTTATTACACAACCATGGGAGATTCTTTATTTTGTATTGAATTTACAAAAATAAACTGCAAAGAAAAATAAAATTATAAAAACATGCAATAATTTGTGTATAAAAGAAACCATTAGTAAGTCACTGTCTTATACCTTAATTAGCTTGTTACCTACATGTATATTTAGATAGATATTGTTAGACATTGATTTAACATAACCAATAAATATAACCTCTGGCTATTTGTTTTATTAAAAATATAAAATTACTGTTTTTACAACAGTTATGTTTGCATTTTAAACAAGTGATAAAGACAATTAGAGAAAGATAAATATTCCCTAGGTACATGATTTTTAAAATCAATTGTGATTAAAACTAAAGTATATTTAAAAGGTCAGGCTTTCTAAATCATGTAAATCAAATATTTCTTTGGGAAAAATAATTTTAATAAGTTGTGATCAAAATATAAAAATCTTTTCAAAATGTAAAAATAAGGGCTCATAATTCTTATATGATTTGCATATTAGGAATACGATGATATGACTGGTCGAGGCGACTTCGGTAGTTGATCTTGGCGTTGTTTATTTTTCGATAGATGACGTTGACCTAACTTCTTTTCGTAACCAATGTAAACAAGATGGCGGCGATAAAAACACCGGCGTTAACAAAATTTATTTTCACTGCACATTGATCGCGTTAAATTAAATAATCAACACAAAAAATTCGTTTGAATGATAATAAGAGTTTTTGTAGTTTATTTTTATCAGATTGTAAATTTCATTGAGTACATATTTTGCAATAACCAACAAATATATTCATGCGCCAGGCCTATTCAATGACACAAATATACAATTTACGTGTGATAGAGGAGTGGGAAAATATATTCCTTATCTCCGATTTTAAAGATTATAAGGATTAACGCTTTTTAAAGGAATTTATTGGTGTATAAACTGGACCAAGTCACTCACAAAACATATCATAAAAGTCCTTCGGACTTTCATTTGTTTGTGAGTGACTTGGTCGAGTTTATACACCAATAAATTCCTTTAAAAGCGTTAATCTATAATTAAAATTTCAATAGGTAATAACAACAAAATTTAATGTTTTCAAAATACTGAATGAGGCTTTTTATCATTTTGAGCATTTAACCAAACAAGATACCTAAGTTTTGCTTATCTTTGATACTGACTGAATTTGAAAATAAACGCTGAAGAAATTATTTGTTATTACTATAAAGCAATGGATGATAATTATGTACATATCATAGGAGAAATACATGTCTTCAATATTTTATCTAAATTATCCTTTCAAAAGTAATTGAAGTAATTAATTACATTTGTTAAGTAATTTGCAAGTAATTAATTACATTGGTAAAAAAGGTCAAATCTAATGTGTAATTTAATTAAAGATTTTGTAATTGTAATTGAATGTAATTAATTACTTTCAAAAGTAGTTGACCCCATGTTTGCTCATTGGTCGAGTGGTCTGAGTAGTTGAACTACTTTATCACTAGCCTGTCAACACAGATTGTGTTTTGAATCCTGCTCATAGTAGGTGCATTGGACTTTAATCTTAATTGACTTGGATTGTCAGTTTTCCTGTCGTAGGTCTGTGGTATTCTCCGGGCACTCCGGCTTCCTCCACCAATAATAACTGACTGCCATGAAATAGCACAATAATGCTAAAAGTAGCATTAAACAAAAAGGAGGTTCCAACCTTAGCTATCTGCAGCCTTTGCTTTAAAGAGAAACATTGTAGAATAATACTCATTAATAAATTTATTTGACCAATGCATGCCGAAGTCTATCATAAGTGAGTCTTAGACTCGAGTACTGATTACACAAAATGACCCCCCCCCTCATCCAATATTTAATATAACACTCACCACAGAATATTATACAATTATAGCCTTTGTATGAGGTCGATACAACGATATATTGACCTGAAAGAAGAATATTGACTGAGGACGAAGTCCGAGGTCGATATACTTCTTTGGGTCGATATATTCTGTATTGACCTAATACATAGGCTATAATTGTTATATTATTAATTTCCGACCATACTTGTATTAAAATCGTGATTTTGTTGGAATTTTATAGATATCATATTGTCTGCTAGACAATCAAAACATATTAGTTGTTATTTCATTTACTTTTTTTTTTCTTTTTTTTTTCATCTTATGTATATAAAGATTTGTTTTCTTCAAATAATCTATCATAGATATTTTTATAAAACTTTTGACAATATCATGAAATTCATTACATGACTAACAAAGTATATCGGTTTTTAGATATTCTAAAAATAACCGTGCAATATGCTTTTTGACGTGCAATATGCTTTTTGCTATCCGCCGTTTTCACTCTACCTTCAAAAATATAGTTTAACATGTGACTATCCCTGAACGAATGAAATTAGTTAAAATATACGAATTAATAATATAGTTTTATATAACACTTTTTTTATCTCTGAAACCACTGATCTAATTCACATCAAACTTGTACTCATCCATCTAGTTGTCACCCATTTTCATATTTATCTGAACAAGGATCCCAAGACGTTCGCATCATTTTAAAACTATGAACTTTGGAGGTTAAAGAAAAACAGTGAATATTTTTTTCCAGAATTCTATTTTTCATGTGTTTAAATATCTATTGACAATCCTGTTGAATTTGACACTATTGTGAATAGGTGTAAATAATTGAACCACATGGCTTCAGTAGTAGATAGTTTTGTAAGTTAATTAATTGAAACTCTAAATCTTGCCTGTAAATGGGCTAAATAAGTAGTAACTGTTCTTATGTTAAAGATTTATTGTTCAGAGGTAAATAGCTGTCAAAAGATGAATGGTCTGAAATACCATCTGACAATAAAAGTGAAGAAACAAAAACCTACCTGTATACTGTAAATTCAGAAATTATTCCGAGGTTTTTATTAATGCAAATAACGCGACTACTTGAGTAGCGCAATAATAAAAACTCGCATTCTGATATCAAATACATATATCTGTATGTTGCTTTTCCAAAATTCCCAATAGTTAAACTCGTATTTTCTTTACTTTTCAAAAATTGCAATAATAAATGCACGCAATTATTTCTGAATTTACAGTATGTCGGATCTCTCTAAATGTAATTCTAATTCCTTGGCAGGCCTTATCAATTCTTTCTTCAATTTTGGCATGGTAATAATTATGTAATGAAATTGAAACAAGGAATTACTTGAATCTGGAATAATTTTGAATTCCGGAAAATTGATAAGAAAAGTATGATGAAAACTAACCCAACTAAATAGGGTTAGCTATGCGTGCATGGCTAAGGTTAATTTTACTTTCACTGATATTTCAATATGAACTAGTTAACCCCCCTATATAAGCCATGCATGCATGGGTAACCCTATTTAGTTGGGTTAGTTTTCATCATACATTTCTTATCAATTTTCCAGAATTCAAAATTATTCTAGATTCAAATAAATCCTTTTTTTGAACAGATTTGTGACTTTGCTGAAAAAGAAAAACTAATATGTGTATCTGTCTCTGTTTTCAGAAAGCTGGATTACAAGCTTTACTTAAAGGAACCGAAGATTTATCAAGTCTAAGAGGCCCACTGTGTTCTATAATTCTAATAGCATATCATACAGTAGTTTGTTATGTTCTAGGTTGGTATATTTAAATCAGTTGTAAGTTACAGATTATGATGACAAATTTGAAGTTTGATCTAGATTTATGAATAGACAAACCAGGGTAATACTGTTTCCCAATATTAATCAAGGTTTCTGGCATATCTTGCTAAACTTCTACTATTTCTTTTTTGAGCTTAACTTGTGAAAGTTGTTGGTCTACCAAAGTACAATGTTGTTTTGGTAAACTTGACTTGTGTTATTATTTATTAGAACTGTGTATTGCATGCTTTTATTAGGTCATATGAATATTGGTGGGACTTCAACATTCAAAGGAGTTTTTGTTGGACCAATCAAAATTCATTTTCTTGAAAAAAAATTAATTACGTGAAAAGAACACTAAGATTGGCACCAAAATGCATGTCATTCTTATTTTATATACAAAATCTACTATATCCATGAAAAAAATTGTCAACTCATTTTTTGGAAAATGACGCTATCAGCGGCATGTTTCCGATACCATTGACCAGAACTTACGGAAGTCGATTATATTTCTCCGCCTTCCCCACTCGGTTTCATATTAACTATTTTACATACTAACTGGAATCTGCTTGTATTACGCTACACTCGAACAAAGTGTTGTAGTCGGACGGGAACCAGTTTACATACTTTATTTTATTTACCAAAAAAATATCTTGACCTGTCATATGTTTTTACTATTAAATGGTATTTGGAGCTATCCCTTTGTTATATTTTTCATATTTATTCGAGCTTTCACTTTTATGCACATGTCTTACAATTGCAAACAATCGGTATGTATAAATAGATCCGTTTTGTTATGGTGTTGGACTTTTTACACTCCAATGATCAGCAATCGCTAGACAAAATAGTTCTCCTAAATAATGTCAGCCTTTCATGCCATTTCAACTTTACAATCATTAAAAAAGGTAATAATCGGAATCATTTTGATATCCATTGGATAGATACTGGTCTATATCCAGATTTACGAAGATTTTAATAATCGGAAATTAGTAATATGGTTATACCCACGTGGTGCGTATGAATCTTTGTTTACAAAGTTACAGCAGCAGAGTCTGTAACTGTTTCATTATTAATTAACTACACTGTTATTGTACTTAATATGATGCAAACTGCCTATGCAATATAAGGTGTCAACTCGGCCAATATAGATTTTTTTTCTGTATTGGCCGAGTTCTGATCCGGCCAAAACAGGATTTCGGAATGTCTCTAGTTTTTAGATCATAAGTCACGATAAACACAAACTGAGGTAAACAGTTGTTTATAAGTTAATATAAGACGCAGTTTTTATTTACTCACCATAAACAAGCTGAAACGTTCAGTATGGCACATATTTTAGGCTAAAGACGGTCCCATTCATTTAAAAAGCATTTTGAAAGCAGACGATGGAATTATTTCAGGTTCGGGGAACGAGTAAATTATTACAAAGTTCATTTCTTGACGATCTCATAATATTTCACGATGTCTATGGTACAAATCGATTTTTACTGTTTACTTTCGCTTCTAATGTTTTGTAAACGGTATTTTATTTTTAAACCCGAACCAGACATATGCATTCTGTAATTGTGCAAATCTTCGTTCTTTGGTCATTTGGCTTATGGATAGTTGTATCAATTTCAACTCTTATATTATTTTTTTTTAAAATATATTTGCATTACACATGCAATGGCAGTACCTTTCCAATTACTATTTATGTGTTGTGTCTAAATTTTTAAGTTGTAACACTTTATAGTGACTGGAAAGGGTAGAAAAATTCATCAGATGAGAAAAGGCTGAAGATACATGGAAATGGCACCAGATCATTTATAGATATTGCATCTTATAAAAAGAAACTGAGATTTGGATAGTTCCACTTCAAGGTAAAAATGTTTATCTCTCTTGTGAAATGAAATAAAAAAAATATTGTAACACTGTAGTTAATTAATAAAGATACTATTACGTGTATTTCTGTATTGGCCTTGTTATTGGTCCTCGGCCAGCTGTATTGGCCTGAGGCGGCGAGGCCAAAACACCAAGCCTCGGACCAATAACAAGGCCAATACAGAAATACTTACGTAATAATATTATAGAATGACAGTATGGTTCAATAGCGGTAATCAGCCCCTCAACTACTTTTTACATAAATTATTAACTTCTGGCTTCAATGCCTTGTTCGTCTTGTCAAATCGAGATCTTGTTGTAGTTCCAGTTTGGCAAGCATTTTGGAGACGTATCCCGTCCATCTTCTCTTGACTTGTAATCTCTGGTGATAAATTTTGCCGCTTGACGTTGTATCCTTTCAAGCTTGTTTATTTTTGTTACCATGTAGGGGTCCCATACTATGGCTCCATATTAAATTATAAGATCCATTCCTAAAGGTCTAGATCATTGTTCTAATCTGACACAAATTTCAATAACTGGAATGCTACCCAAGGTGAATATATGGTGACCTACGAGAACAGCATTATCACTAATGAAATTGTGTTTAATACCATGATGGTTCAATATCATTAACTTAAATGGAGACAGACATTTGACCTGAAAGATGGTGTGGGAGTGCAAAATCAAAAACTAACTGACTATGATATATGGTTAAAGAATGAACATCAATTACATGGGTCAACATGGTCAAGGGCAGAGTTAATATAAAATAACAATATGGCAGAGAAGTGGTTTCAAGTTTCATATAAAGCGACCTGACTGACATGAAATAAAAAATCAAAGGAGTATCCCTATTTGTCTAATCTTCAAGGTGAAATAAAACTAGTAAAACAATATTATACTATTGTCTAAATCTACAGAAATATGATTTGCTTCAAGTAACAGAAATAACTAAGTCACTAGTAACTTATTTAATGAGTATGTCGGGTATAAGAGCTTGCTTACAACAGGCTCTGCATAATCATTTGGTTTGAAAAGGATACTAGTAGTCTGTATTCTTGATTTAGAAAAATGTAATTGCAAGAAAAAAATCACATTACTTAGAATACTTTAGATCATTCAGGTAGTCTTTCTCTATTGTAACTGTATACGTATACCTAACAACAAAATTATTTTATTTACCTGTGTTTAAAGTTATTGCAAATGGCTGATATTTTTGTTCGAGCATATTGTTTTTCTTAAATTGTTTAACATTTCATACCGATATAACATGTTATTTTTATTATTCTTCCCTTAGTTTATTTATTTTGAATTTACATTGTATCATAGGTCAAATTTATTTGTTCAGTGTATGTTCAATGGTGTTAATATGTCCTTTGATTGAGTTAAGCTATTTCAGTTGATATTTTATAGTGTGTTTTCTATGTTGTGATGTTACACTATTGTTTCAGAAAAAGGGTGAAGGTTTGGTACCATTAAAACGTTTAAACCCGCTGCATTTGTTTGCACCTGTCCTAAGTCAGGAATCTGATGTTCAGTAGTTGTTGTTTGTTGATGTGGTTCATAAGTGTTTCTCGTTTCTCGTTTTTATATAGATTAGACCGTTGGTTTTCCCGTTTGAATGGTTTTACACTAGTAATTTTTGGGGCCCTTTATAGCTTACTGTTCTGTGTGAGCCTAGGCTCCGTGTTGAAGACCGTACTTTGACCTATAATGGTTTACATTTATAAATTTTGACTTGGATGGAGAGTTGTCTCATTGGCACTCATACCACATCTTCTTATATCTATTTATTTATTAGTACAAAAGAACAGCCAGTAGTCATTGGATATTGTAGATCATTCCGGTAGTCTTGACCTATTTATTTATACAAAAAAACAGCCAATAGTCATTGGATACTGTAGATCATTCAGGTAGTCTTGACCTATTCATTTGTACTAAAAAAACAGCCAGTTGTCATCTTCACTTAACACACACACATATACGAATATCAATTATACAGTACACACAGAGAGTTTGTAATCCCAAACTCCATACACCGCAATTATTCCTGGTGTGACACCAGGAAACTCCGACATCCCTCCCAAATTCTCGGAGAAATTTGGGAGTATTCCCTCCGACTTCAGCAGAATTCGCTACCTTTTGTTTATTGTATTAGCGACATCTCTCCCAGTCCGGTGTGACGCGGTGTCACACCAGGTAATTAATTGCCCTAATCCTTCTGATCTATGATGGCACACGACAGTCAAGGTATGTGAGATTTCTAATGTAATTAAACAGTTGTATTTCCTGTCTATTGATAATCAGGTTATATATCTGATTGCTTGAAACAAATAAAAGATTAAAAAGCAAAACGTTATTGTTAATTCTTTCAATTACACTGTACATTTAAAATTAGTTTTATTAAAACAACTATATTTGATTTTGACCTCAGTTTTTTGTCAGTAAATAAATGTTTAATTTACAAAGAGATATAACTGTGTAAAATAAACGGAGACTAACGCTGAATAAATGTGAGCAGTTTGAAGAAAATTACACGTCTCAAAGTTTTGTATACAAGTAAAAAGAAAATATTATTCACTATTCGTTATGCTAATAAGTCTACGCCATTTTCATTTTACGATTACATAATTGCTTGAAAAAATAAAAGATTTAAAAGCAAAATGTTGTTGCTAATTCTTTCAATTGCATTAAAGTTTTATAAAAAAACTTTACTTGATTTTGACCTCGTTTTTTATTGGTAAATTATATTACTTACGAAAAGAGACATACTTGCGTAAAATAAACGGAAACTAACTCTGAATATAAAATGTGAGCAGTTTAAAGAAAATTACGTGTCTCAAAACTTGTATATGCAAGTAAAAAGAAAATACTATTCACCATTCGTTATGCTTAATAAGTCTCGGCATTTTCTCTTTACGATTTGTTAGCATTACTTTAGGATAAATAATACATTTCGCTACAACAGGAATACTTCTATAGCTGCATCAACTCGTCGTTGCATAATATTCATTTACGCACAATGAATGTAAACTTTGTGTTGTATTTAGGACAGTGATCTTTAAATATTTTTAAAGGAATTAATTGCCGTGGGAAGACGATACACATCTCAGTGATCAACAGTGCGTGGTTGAACTTTGAACTTGACTTCGCTCACAATATTGAATGCTAAAAATAGTGACATCAATTTTGTCCACGAGATTTTTATTTGGCGGGAAATATTATCATGTAACAGTAAACTCAGGTGACCTTTCTGGATGACCGTGGGAAAATTCATTCAGGGTTTAAATTTGCTTTGTAATGATTGACTTTTGTGTGCGTTAAGATTGGGGCTCTAGAAGGTCCTTTTACCATTGATTAACCGGAATCTAAAATATAATCTTTTTCTGAATAAACGAACACCAGCCTTTTATTTTTACGTTTCTCAGTCAGCACAGAACGTAAACCTGGACATTATTTATACGTCCATGGTCAACAATATACATTAATGGTAGATGAAAACACGATGCATGTCGTTCAGTTCCTGTTGGGCGTTGGTAGAGATCCTCTGTGAAAATGTGCAGATCGTTAAAATCCGATCCACATTTTTTTTCTCACGTATTTCTTTCACGATATAGTTTCATTTTAATATTCTATAGTAATTGTTGAAATACTTCTTTTTTTTTTATTTCGACAAGGACTTTTAACATCCAATTTTATTTTGAATAATAAAGGATCAATAACAGATCATAACAGAGATAAACAACACATGATTTTTTCTTCTTCATATAATTAATTAGGTTGTGATTATTGTGTTGTGTCTGGGCGGGGAATGTCTCTTAGTGTTGTGTTTTTATGAATATAGGGCACATTGCATACAAAACGTTTTCCTTCGTTCAACAGAATTGTCACTTTACAGTTTCTTTTCTGAATTCAAATAATTCAAGTCGGTAATGTACGGAGGTAGTGAAACAATATTTTACATTGCAAAATAAATTGAAAGTAACAGAGTTCACTTGTTGATCCGATAAATTAACTCTTGGGTTAAGATTGGACAAATTACCGTTAAAACAACATTTTGTTTTAAGCCAGTTGATTTTATATATTGAACAATTAATGAACCGGATATTGCTCACTGAGTAGGTCATAAAAGATACTAATTGTGGTAAAATCGTCTTTGTTGAAAAAACACAAATTATGACCTGACGGACTATAATAAAAATACAAAATAAGTGTTTTATTCGTATCTTTATTCGTTGGTACGTTTTATTTCAAATGACAATGACATGGGACAAAAACATACAAGAATAATTATCTTATTTCGAATGATAATGTCACATTTTATCTGTCAAAGAAAGGACATTTTAATACCGTGTTTTAAAGCACACAGGTGCAATCAAGATCGATTAAATGTACATAGGTAATAAATCTGGCTAATCCGATTATGTTGTCACGCGTCATTAATCTTCAGTACATCCGATGGGCAATAAACCAATTAACAGCCACGCGGTGTTGGGAGAGAATCTTTGGAGGAAATTGGGAGTATAATCTGTGATTCGCGGTGTCACACTGCTACACTCCGAAATCGATGATTAGAGTTCGCGATTACAATCTCTCTGTGCGTACTGTATGCTTACAAGACATGTTGCAATGTTAGACTAATTACGGTATGTGAAAATCAAGACTTGCATAAAAAATATCACAATATTAGAGACAGTGGCGTCATTTTTCCTCAGAGCTTTAATTAATAAAAACTGTAGATACTGCCTCTTTAGTAGTTGAATAGTTTTCTCATTTCTTTGAACTCTTGCTATATGCTTTTCATATTTTGAATGTGTAACTTTATATCAAATTCATATGAATTTTTTTATGTGTCCAGGTTTAGCTGATGGTGATATTAGTTTGGCTGAAGAACTATTAAAACCTTGTCTCACACTTTATCCAAAGGTAAGTAAATTAAAATGCAGTTGTACACAAGCTGTGATCAAGAAATACAGCATTAGATTTTATCACTGATTATAGGCATAGCCATGCAAATTTATAGTTGACTCTTCTTCAAAAGTATTTTTGATTTTTACAAATTATTATTTTTGGTTTTGTCAAGAATTTGGCCACTTGTATCTATTATCAAATACTGAAAAGGATGATAATAAATTGGTGAAATTTTTTTTTCAAATGAAATCATTTTTGTATCAGTGGTTCTGATTGGATGACAACAAGGGTAAAATCCTCTATCTACCTGTCTGTAGCCAAGGGAAGCCAGCATTTTGAATTCTGGAATGTATTCACATGTTATTTCTTCAGTAATAAATAGAAAAAACACATTTTTCAACTAATAATGTTCTTTTATCTAATTTAATTACATTCTGAGCATACAGTAAGCCTGAAAATGCCCTGTGTTTACATTTTACGCTGGAACCATACATGTGACGTCACCTTGTTTAGTTGACAAAGACGATAAGATCATTTCGCTGAATTTTCCTTATATGAAATTTTACACAGAGGTAATGACTGAAATGGACTGATTTGTTTATTTTGCATTAGAATAGAGATAACCATATTGTATTTGAAGCTTGGTCTACGTAAAACTTGGTTTTTATTGTAGAAAATATCCGTTTACCAGCTCCGCTGTGTGTCGCAAGGTAAACTCAATTTGCGACAGTAAAACCGACGTTTTAAGTAGGCCAAGCTTCAAATAATATATAGTTATCTCTTAAAGATGCGTAATTTTTTAACAGGAAAATAGTTGTGCCAAAGTTTTAATGTGTTCTAAAAATAGAATGGATTATTTCTAAAAACAGAATGAAATATTTTCACTTTTGATGGTAATGACAGAGTCCCTTCATATATACCCTGTCATATAACACATACCAGTCAACTGATCACCCATAATTTGCAGGTGTGACTTGTGAATAACCAGCTCACCAGAGATTTTTCAATAACCGTCTGGGTAGGATTTCATCTGTATTCTAGTGCCATGAGACTTCCAATGTCTAAATTCTAAAAATTCCTATGAAGAACGGCATATTGGAAATTCTTCCTGGACATGAAGTTCGATATTTGCTCTCAAATGAATGATCTACAGCTATCAAAACATAATTTTTACACTCTTAATTGAAAGGTAATAACAATTTGCTAATTATCTTGTTAATTGTACCCCAGAAAGGTTGAAGCCAGTCAAGCTTGACATACAATTTTATGACCTGATTTATAAAATTTGCTGTTTGCAAATATCAATTATCCTATTTAAATCATATTAAAATCATATTAAAACAATTTGAACCTCTTTATACATATCTGTTGCAATGATGCAAGTCTCTAAACAATTTTTAACCATTTATTTTTGTTGTCACTTCAAATCCATGTCTACAAACATGACAAATGTGCACAGAATGTAAACAACAGTAACTTCTTCCTTCTCTTTACTTTCCTCCTGTGTATAGGAGCACATTAGCTATACCTGATTTCTTATTATAGTTGGGTTATAAAATTCATTAATCAAAAATAGTGTGAATGAAACAATAAGAGGGAATTGTTTTATATTGATATTTGATTAATGATAAATATTTAACACATACTTTTGTACAATGAAGTTAAAATGAAAAACATAAATTGAAATTTTAAAATTTTCAGCAAATACTTGACAATTGTGAATATTTCTAGGAAACTGGTATATGTTATAGAATATTAAAAAAAATCCTCTAAATACTAAAACTCAACTGAAAAAAGTCTGTATGCATTATGACCTGACTTTATCTTCCTCAATATAGGTCATGACCTATATTTTCATTTTCAGAGGTTGACAGGTATGAAACATCAATTTTCATAACTTGCTTCCCAAGGACTTTTTGCATTTGTATGGATTTCTCATTGACAGGCTCTTAAATGTAGCTTGTAATTGGTTGGAGATAAATACAATAAGCTTAATGCATATTTGGTTTTTTTCAAAAGCCATGTCAAGTGAAGTGAGTTTTTGCAGTATTATGTTATGAAAAATTAATTAAAATTCTAGATATGATGCCTTGAAACGTCATCTTTTCACAGTGCTGTCGATTTTGTTAATTTCATGGAGCTTTTTTATTTTATTAATTAGATGCTTGATTTAATTTGCGAAAGTTTGTGTTTGGATGTTTGCTGTTCATGTCAGCCATCTTTTTTTACATTATTTTACGCTTCTCTGATTTTTTCTCTTGAGTTAATAGAATCAGGAAATTTTGCCCACTAACCACACAATATCCTTGCACCATCTGATAAAAACATTGTTATTTCTTAAAATATTTTGACAGTGAAAACATTTATACAATATTTATAAAAATCAAGAGCACTGTTTACTGCCTAATCTTTATATGATTATAAATTTTAAAAAATACCTCACAGCCATAAATTTTTCTGGCTTAATCTCAATTCTTCAGCAAACATATTTCGATATACTTGTATATTAACCATTTTGGAACCTTGTTATTTTTAAACTCACCAGCGAAATTCAAGTGTTTCTAAATGTAAGTCTTAGTTCAGTTGTGCATTTGCATTTGAATTGCATACAATGGATGTGCTCTCTAGGAAATGTTTTACTCATATTGTTCAGTAATGAATACATTAAAATGTATAGTATAAATGTAATTCTGTTTTGAAATTGTAGGGAGCATTATTTTTATTTTTTTCTGGAAGAATTGAAGAAATTAAAGGAAATATAGATAATGTAAGTACTTGTTTTCAACAGCAGATTAGCACTTTTGTGTTGACATGAATTATCATTGATATGGTCATGATTGTAAATTAACTGTTTACAAAACTTTGAATTATTGAAATACTTTCTATCCCAGGAATACATTACCTTAGCTGTATTTGGCTAAACCTCTTAGGAATTTTGGGTCCTCACTGCTCGTCAAATTCATACTTTATTTGGCATTTTTAACTTTTTTGATTTGAGGGTCACTGATGAGTCATATGTAGAGGAAACGCACGTCTGGCTACACAATTTTAATCCTTCTTCTGTTTGCAGTTCAGTCCACCTTCTGGTGTTTTTTTGAAACCTGGTATATATGATGAGTTAAATTAGTTTTAAATTGTAGCACTTCTTGATTGTCTTAGGTAATGGTGATTTATAGTTGAAATATTTCTTACAACTCTTATTTCCATAGTAGCTCTTTATTCAAATATGTAAGTAAGCAGGGATAACCACAGCCTGTTAAAACATAAAGGTCCTTTTTACTTGAAATTCTTTCACCACTCGGATCAGCATTAGGATTAAGAAGACAATTGAATATGAGAAGTGTTATATTGAAAATTTTTAGAATTTGATTGATTTGAAAGGCAAGTGTCTTGACAGAAATATAACTAGGAAGCTTTTGTAGACATTAAAATATCAATGAACCCAATTATTTGATTCATTGTACTGAATTGATCTGAAGTTGTTTCCAATACAAAAAGATTAAGGTAAAAACAGCTTAATGCAGGCTTTAATGAACTTTGAACTTAAATATAGACATTCAAGTACAAATACAGTTTGAATTAATGTTTTTTTATCAAATTTGGTCAGTTTTATGTATAAATGTAACAGTTTTGGTGGTGTCTAAACTCTCTTTTTATGTAGTTGGGTAATTTTCAACTGTGGTCAATTTTAATTATAAACCACCTAAGTGGTGTCCAGTCTGTCTTTTTATGTGGTTGGGTTATTGTCTCAATAACGTGTGACCAAAATCTTCTTTTATTCATAAACAGATTTAGAAATGATAGTTATATGATATTTTTTTTATTAAATGTTTGTTTAATTTCCAATATTCAAGGGATTGTTGTGTCATGTATGTTTAGTTATATCCTTTCTTCTTGATGATAGGAAATGATATGCATAATGTTTGAAAACCTATTAGGGAGAAGCTCTAAGAAATGAAATATCGTATAATTTATTTTAACTTATTTTTCAACGATGCCAAATTGTAAGTGGCTTCCCAATTACAGGCACTAATCTAATTGTTAACGTGAGCTTTATATGTTATAAAAAAATTATAGCTATTCTGTTTAAATGAAGATTTTTAATGTTATCATCTTTATATTTCAATTTCAGGCTTTATATAGATTTGAAGAGTCCATAGATTCCCAGCAGGAATGGAGACAGTTTCATCATTTATGTTTTTGGGAGTTGATGTGGTGTCATTGGTATGTACATGTTGTTTTAGCATTGCCACAAAAATTTGAATTTAAAAAAATTGTTAAACTTATACTTCTTTTCTCTAAAACTATTTTGCCTAAGCCAAAATTCTTTAAGTAAAGGAATTTTTTAGAGTCAAATAAAATAGAGCATTTGTTGTATTTTGAGCCCAGTAATTTTAACCCAGTCTAAAATAGAGCAATATCTTGTTGTAACATTTTGAGCCCAGTAACTGTTTACTTTCTGACCCAGCATGGCTTTTGGTGGGGGTTCTTGTTGTTCAATCAATAGTTTTCCATGTAGTGTTTTGTGGACTGTTGGGCATTTTCTATTGGCCATGGTGTTGTTATGTCTTATTTTGTTTTATTAGATTATGAATTCCACTGTCAATTCCATGGTTGACAGTCAGAATCATGGCAACAGCTCTGCATACACCAGGAACATATATATTAGATATGCTGTTCCCAGGCATACACTATGACATTTGGAGTAGACTGTTTTAAATGTAAGGAGCATAGTCGTCTTTTGTATCTAGATCATAGACTAAATGATTTATTTTTGCGATTGCATACAGGTAAAATAACTATTTGATTGCTGGTGATTTCTTTGTACGAATAGAGACCAATTCGAAAGAGTTTTAATTTGTAAATTTTATTTAATTTGCAAATTTTATTTATTTTATTTTTTGCCTCACTAGGTAGGTGAAAATGTTGTATAAAATTTATTGTAAAATTGCGAAACTTGCATTACGGGCATATTCTATACTTCTGAGTTTGAATAAAGAATCTAAACTTTTTCAAATATGGAATACGCAACCAGATCTCTGTAATCTTATCCATGTTTGAATTATGTTTCTGTGAAAGGTTGATTGGGTATTAGTTTAAGGTAGGCGTGGTTTTAGGTAACTTTCCTCCAATCAACTGGCCTATTCGACAAACCTGTGTGCGCTGATGCGTAAAACTGGCTATGACATTGTAACGCACGTGTCTTACATCAGAGTATGTCGTGCGTGACCAATGTTTATTGTAGTATTTCTTGTCATGTGGCCAATCTTATCTGATATCCAAGTTTTAAAGATGGAAATTTAAATTCGCTTTTGAAAGATAATTTAAGCAGTACCCACGAGATACGGTCTTAGAGTGTTTAAGAAAACAAAACTTTAAAACTTTGAGAAGGATACATATTTACAGAGACATATACTACATGTATTATATGTCTCTGATACTAACTATAACGTGTTTTGGAAAAAAATTAAGTGTCAGAGAATTTGAATTACACAATTAGCGCATCTCGATCACTTTTGATAAAATAGTACATCGTTGATTTTAATATTTAGAACTGATTTGTGACTGTTATAAGCAGAGACATCTATACACATTCTGGTTTAAGTTTACTATGATCACACTATAAATCATTTTGGGGGTATGTACGTATATGTAAAAAAGCGTCAATATTTGACGTGAAGACGAAATTGATGATGTAATTTTAACGTCCAGTGACATATATTACAATGCATGTCGAAACAGAACTTGAAATTGACAATAGGTATTAATAGAACCGTTTTCACGCTTGTTTTTAATTTAAATCTGTGATTTTCTACAATCATAATTTTGCAAATCAAGTTAGATATAGATCTGGACTGATATGCATAAAACAATACCCAAAAGTATTGAAACATGTAGAAAAATCCGTCTGTTAAAAATCTTAACTTAAATTTTAAATCAGATCGGTTCTGGAGGTTTTATTTTCAAAATACAATTATTGATTGTGACTATCTTTATTCCGTATCTTTCTATCTGTATAAAGTAACGATCGACAAGTGCGTACATTTTTGTGAAATAAATATTTATATGTTTTAAAATGTCAATAATTATTGACAAGTAGTACAAACTTACATTTTTCAAATTTGACCGATAGAAAATATCTCCATAAACTGTTATTTCCTCATATCTTTGGTTGAATTAAATATCATTCATTACACCAGAAATGTAATTCATAAACAAGTGGTAGTAAAATTGACTACACGTATGAGTTTAGTAATTTATGGTATATCACTGTCGGACTCAAGATACAAAACAAATGTACACATGATGTATATTATAACAGATAATTGATTTTAAATATAAAGTTCCAAATTACCAGCCGCGTACACAACTCAGCAGTTACTGTAAAGCGATACGTGAACCAGCATTACGTGTAATAAAACTTTTAAGCCGACAGGAAATCGCTTGAATACCGGAAGTGTCACCTCACAGTACCTCTGGCAATAATTCCTTTAGCCATGGTCAAGTTAGGAATTTAATAAAAAATTAAATTTAAAAAAAGTCATGTTGTATATTGAATAGTCCCAGATAAAAAGTTATGAACAAATTAGATTATTGGAAACAATTTTACACGGAAAACTGCATTTTAATTATGGCTTTAAACTATAAGAGAATCCATAAAAGAAATCGCTCTAAACTAAAATTAGAGAATGTAGTAAAGGAATTTTTAGAGTCAAATAAAATAGAGCATTTGTTGTATTTTGAGCCCAGTAATTTTAACCCAGTTTTTAGAGGAGATTTACTCACCAATATCGCCATCTTCACATAAAGGACAAGTCCGATTTTCTCTTGGGATATTAGACCACCTCCCACATTCTATTGGCAGTTTATGGTTGACCATTCTAAATTTACAGAATGTAAACCCATCTTTGTCGTTAGAACATCAAAATACTTTTCAGTTTTAAGTGATTCCTTAAATAGCCTGTAGTTCAGAGTTTTGCTGAATAAAACAATATCTTAAGAAACATGACATGTGCCATGGAGCAGAAACTGTTTACTTTCTGAAATACCATGGCTTTTTGGTGGGGGTTCTTGTTGTTCAATCAATAGTTTTCCATGTAGTGTTTTGTGGACTGTTGGGCATTTTCTATTGGCCATGGTGTTGTTATGTCTTATTTTTTTTTATTAGATTATGAATTCCACTGTCAATTCCATGGTTGACAGTCAGAATCATTGACAACAAGGATTCGCAATCACAGTGTATTATTTTGGGATATAAACAAATTTTAACTTTATGTTTTATTTGGCACTGCAATGCCAGTAAAACTGCATTTGCGACTGTCAAATCCCTAATTGACACTGGAAACTCTTCAAAAACAGTACTGTTATTCCTTGATTCAATATTTCAGATCTTGACTACTCACATTAATAAAAGCACTCTTTTTTTCAAAATTAAAAGCTGTGATAGAAAAATTCAATCATTCTTTTTATGTGAGATCAGATTTTCATTGCCATTGAAGTACATGTACTTATATCAAGACTGTAAAACATAGAATAATAAAGAGTATATAATTTGATACAAACCATTGATTTTTAGTTTCAAAGGAGATTGGTTAATGGCCATGAAGTATGCTGAGAGACTTTGTAAGGAGAGTAGGTGGAGTAAAGCTACATATACATATCAAAAAGCAGCATTTTTACTCATGTGTGACGATCAAACTGAGGAGACAAAAACTCATCTTCATTATTTATTTAGGTAAGTTGTCTTGAGAAAAACTACTGTGTCTCTAGTTGTGTAAAAATGGCACCCTTTAAAAAATTTTTTAATTTATTTTATTTTTTGAAAGCACATGATGCATAATAAACAATTAAATACAAATATTTATTATTACAGTGCAGATAAAACAGTGTCATATAATTTTAATTAATTGTTTTACACTTATCATACTATTTACCCAATGAGGGGCTTCAGTGGCTGAGTGATCTAAGTCAACTACTGTATCACTAGCCTGTCAAAACTGAGGTTGTAAGTTGGAACCCTGCATGAGGCAGGTGCATTAGACTCCAATCTTAATTGACTAGGATTTGTAAGTTTCCTGCCAAAGGTCAGTGGTTCTTTCTTGGGACTCTGGCTTTTTCCACCAATAAAAACTGACTGCCATGAAATAAATGTGCTGAAAGTGGCTTTAAACACTAAATATCAATCAATCAGTATTAACCTTATGATACATTAAAAGGGATACCATGAATTAAGATTGAAATAGGAGATTTGACAAAAAAAGAAATATGAGATGTAAAAGAAATAAAAATAAACAGAAATTTGTAAGAATTACATAATTTTGTCATTGGTGGTTTACTTTTAATATTTCTACAAAAAATAACAAAGATGAGATGAACAGTGTCAATAGCCAGATTTACTATTATCATAAACAAACTAATGGAAAGAGCCTTTTTTGGTTGTGTGATTTTAATATTAGCACAGAAACTGACGTTATTCAATTCCCTTTAAGACTGTTTCTGTTTTTGTTTATGAAACCATATTCTTTACAGTGCAGTACAGTACAGATCATTTAACATTTTCCTAAGTGCCTGAAGTGATAAAAATCTTTGATTTTAAGTATCTACTTGAATAAATATAATATTTAATAGGAAGCAGTTATTAGTCCTCTACCGACGAAGTCAAAGGGGACTTTAGGTTTGCACTCTGTCCGTCTGTCTGTCCGTCCGTCCGTCTGTCCATCCGTCAGTTCGGCAAATCAGTTTTCCAGACTTTTTTTCTTCATGCTTGAAGATATTGATTTGATATTTGGTGTATTGTTGTATCATGACAAGTTACAGGTCAAGTTTGATTTTCACGATTTTAGCTTTTTTCCTTGTTCAGTTAAAGCCCTTTCCCTAGAATTAAAATTTTGATGAAATACTTATTAATTAATAGATTTCTGTTCAAAGGGAATTAACTCATTTTTTAACTTTCCCTAGAATTAAATTTTTGATGAAATACTTATTAATTACTAGATTTCTGTTCAAAGAGAAATAACTCTTTTTTTTTAAAGATTTGTAAAAGACATTGTATTAAGATAAATGATATTTTGGATTTTTTTCCTTTTCTTTAGTAAATTGTTTGAAGAATTTAGTGGTAGGTTTGCTCCATTACAATGAATTTTTAACCGGTAGGGGACTATGTATTGCCATGCAAAACTCACAGAATGCTTGTTTAATTTGTACTTAATAATTTCTAACATTAAAATACCAAAATTAGAAGTCTTATAATTATAATTAAGTGTTATGATTGCTGTAGATAAAACCCAGATATCAGTTTTTTTACATCACATTCCCATGAAAATGAAATGGTATCTTGTTGTATATGCAAAAAGTGCATAAGTGACTTTAAACGATTTTATTTTTTCCAGGAAAGAATTTGTAGTCTAAACTAGGTGGTGTATGTTGTATTGTAACCGCTGAAATCTAGCATTATTATAACACTCCCACTCTAGGAATGGGGGTTATATTGCATTCACCTTGTCCATTCATCTGTCTGTTTATCCTTCAGCTGGTTTGTCCTTCTATCCATTTGTCCAACAAATATTTTCATCACACTTTTTTGTCTCGCCTTGACGGAGTCAAAAAGCGAGACATAGGTATGCTGTTTCCGGAGGCGGCGGCGGCGTCAACAATGTATTAGTTTGTGATTAGGTCTAGTTTATGGTGAACCACAAGTGGTAGGTCAATGATATTTGGTATGCAGTTGTATTAGCATTGGCACATCTCATTTCCATGGAGATTATTTGGCCCTGCTCCTTCAGTCATGGTCTATTGACTTTGAAACTTTTGCTTAGTTTACATGTATAAGTTTGTGATTAGGCTTAGTTTACATGTATAAGTTTGTGATTAGATCAGTTTAAGATGAACTGCTAATTTTAAGTCAATGATATTTGGTATGCAAATTTATTGGCATTTGCAAGTATCATTTCCATGGAGATTATATAGCCCCACCCCCTCATCATGGTTCATTGACTTTGAAACTTTTACATAGTTTACAAGTTAATGTTTGTGTGTAGGTTTGTTTAAAGGGAACGACTTATAATAAGTCAATGGTATTTGGTATGCAGTTGTATTAGCATTGGCACATCTCATTTTCATGGAGACTGTTTAGCCATGTACCTTCAGTCATTGTTCATCAACTTTGAATATTAGCATAACTTACGTGTTAAAGTATTGCTATTTTTTCCAACATTTGCATTATCAAAATTACAAAAAGGCGAGACATATCTCCGACATAACAGTTTATTATAATTAAGTGTTACCTTTGTCCGACTGCCCGTCTGTTATACGTCCCAAATTAGTTTCGGTTCTCTAACTTTTGTTTGCCTCAACCAAATGTAATAAAACTTATACACAATGCTTATTACCACGAAACAATGCACAGATCAAGTTTGAATTTGGGTTGTGTCATTTTTACCGTTCTTGATATAAGTAATTTTCCTTTATAACGTTATATACAAGTGGGGGCATCATCTGTGTCCCATGGACACATTCTGCATTGATCTTAGGTACTACTGAACTGAATGACATGAAATTGGTCAGCAGCTTGACATTTTTCGGATCTGCCAGACACCTACTTCCTGAATTCTTGTGGATTCTTTAAGTTTTTCAACATGTTGAATGAGCTTAAAAATTTTCTTCACACATTTCTCAAGTACTGCTGAACAGAATGACCTCACAGACTTGGCAAACACCTATTTCCTGTTTTCTGATACTTAGAATTATGAGTCGTGGTATACATAGCACAACGATGTGTGCATTCTTGTTTTTGATTGAAGTTCTTAATGAGTTTCATTTCTTTATCAGTGATGTCAAACTTTTCCACAAATTTGTTTTTATTTGTATGTTGATTAAGATCTGTTATCAGTATACAGTACACGTCTTTAGAACCTTTTATGTGTTTTTTTGGAATGGTTAGGTTCATACTCAGATGCGGATCCAGCATTTTGAAAAAAGGGGGGGCTTGGGCCCTAAACTAAGTAAGTTTTGGAGTCGCACATGTAAAAAGCCTATGCATTTACCATAACTGTTGCTCCATAAGCGGAGAGCTGGGCACCCTGCCCCCCTCCCCCACCACCACCACCACCACCACCCTAAATCTGCCTATGATACTATCATACTTGGGAGATCTAGCATTTTAAACAAAATTTCTGGAATTCTGTTTCGCACATTGTGTTAAGAAACATCATTTCAGAAAGTCCTTTATGTGTGATAAATCTTTTTGAATTTGGTATGTGAAATATTTATCCTGATTCATTTATAAAATCATTTACAATGCATAAAAATCAGTTGAACTCTGTTTGTAAAACAACACTATTTTCAATTTTAATTTTCTATTTATATCATAAAGGCATATTAAAAAATACTCCTATGTGTATTCAATATCTATGTAAAAAAATGTTTCAAAGCACTCTAACTGCCTTTCCAAAAATGATTTGTACACAAAATCATTCTATTTTCTATGTTGTTGACAAATTTATTTTCTAGTAATTTAAAGTTAGTCATGTGAAAAGCAAATGTATTTTGTAATTTTTCATTATTGAAAAACCTTTGAACCCATGCATATTTCAGAAAATTTATGAAAGGTTTTAAAATAATCATTTTCAGGCCTCCTTCCAAAAAGTATTGAAATAATGTTTTTCCTTTTACGGTACCAAAAGGTTTTTGCCATACAAAACTGAAAAAAAATTTTTGGAGGGAAACAGCTGTATAAGTTTAGGCAATGCCAGTGTATCTATCACTGTAATATTAAAAATAACTGCAAAAATAGATACCTACCAACATGTAACATACTAGATTGAAAAAAAAAATTGATAAAATAAAAATAAATGTTTTAAAGTACAGTCCAAAAGTTGTCAGTTAAATTGAGTATTATCTTGAGCCAATTAATTTCAGGAACAAGGGCCCCGGAAATGGTCATATTTGCCAGACATTACCTAATCTGAAAGGTCACTGATCAAAATGGTAGATTGGAATTTTGGTCAAAAATTTTTTTTTTTACAGAAATAATTTTGTTAATTTCATAGAAATCGGGTTTATTAATCATTTTGCACTAATATTTGTTCTGAATCAGGAAGGTGATGTAAGTAACATTTTCTTCAATTCCTCTGTCTGTATCATAAACTTTGCTATGTATGATTGCTCTTTTCAAAGATGAGAAATTTTTGCATATGTGGTTAAATATTTAGGGTGTGGTTCAATTTTCCACAATTTTAACAAACCCCAAAGAACTCTTTGTGATGCAACTTTTCAAAGTGAAAAATTCCTACTTTTACACAATGAAATTCATTGGTTATTCAGTTCTTTGCAAATATTTAATAACTCCATAGTTAAACTGTTTGAAAATCTTTATTCTGTGGTCTTCTGCTCTTCAAAACAGATCACATTATTAAGCTCAGTCAATGATTAAAAATAGCAACATGTTGAATATCATTGCAAAGATATTTTTTTGTTTACATATCACATTGGTGTTTCTAATTTTGAGGTGCATAACGGATATTGACCCATTTAAGCAATTGTAAGACATTGAAATCAATTGCACAGATGAAAAAACTTGCTTCTTGTGACCTACTTAGAAATAACTATATTAAAGTTCCAACCTATCAATTTTTACTGTACCACCTTGCATGCTTTTTGAAATAGTTTTTAGTAGAGTTGGGAAAGGATTGACCACTTAAAAATTCATGAATGGGTTTGGTGTATAACAATTTCACATATCCCTTGTGAAATGGTCGGTTAATAATATAGATTTGATATGATGGCCAATTTATCACTCTTCACAAAGTGACTCAAACTGACCAAAGGAAAAGAATGTCAACATCCATGGTCTTAAATAACAAACAAAGACTTGAACTGAAATATATGGTATAAAAGTCCTGCTTCCTCCAGAAAAACCCAGGTTGTCTTCAAAATTATTTCATATTTTATTTTTTTCTACATTAACTTTAACATTCTTTATCCTTATGTATTTTCTTAAGTTCACAAATTTTATCTCTGTATAGAAAAAAAAGCACACTGCTACTTTAAACCAATAGGGTAATTTAAAGATGGAATATAAAGTGCAAGTAAGAAACTTTTTTTAGCTCACTTGGCCAAAAGGGCCAATTGAGCTTTTCTATTCACTTGTTTAATACATGTGTCTGATGACCCTGCCTGCCAAACCACATGGTTGACATGACTAGAAATAGAATGTAGGGGTAAAATGCAAATTTTGTATATTATCTTAAAACCTGCTATGAATAGAGAAAATTTAACAGGTTCAAAAATGTTCAGTATGTTGAGATTTACTTACTGTCTTTTAATATAAAAACTGTTAGATGACTTCTTATAGGAGTTATTGCCCTTACCTTAAATGACAAATTTTACTATTTTTTCCACATGTTTGCCTGATATCTTAAAAACTATAATAGATAGATAAAAAATGATCAGCAAGACAAGATCTACAATTAAGTCAACATGGACAAAATCTTTAGACCTTATTGGAGTTCTTGCTCTTTAATGACAATTTTTACCAATTTTTTTTACATATTTGTCTATTTACTTGAAAACTATAAAAGATAGATAGACACTTTAAAAAAACTGAAATTATCAGCAAGACAGGATCTACAAATAAGTCAAATTTGGCAAAGCGGACACAGGTTCTTTAGAGTCTTTAGTTTCTTTTTTCTCTAATTCCTGTATTTAATGTTTTAATCATATTTTTATTATGATGATAAAATCTTATATTTTAGTGAAGTTCCAAGACTAAAACAGAGAATTGCAGGAAAGTCTTTACCTATAGAGAAGTTTGCAGTGTTTAAAGCCAAACGAGTCATTGAACAGAATTACACACTTGTTCTGCCAGCATTGGTAATTAAACTAATATACTTAAATAAAGCAAAACAAGTCATAGAACAGGATTGTCCTCTTGTTCTGCCATCATTGATAATTACACATATATAGTTAAGTAAAGAAAACCAGTCATAGAACAGGATTGTCTTCTTGTTCTGCCATCATTGATAATTACACATATATAGTTAAGTAAAGAAAACCAGTCATAGAACAGGATTGTCTTCTTGTTCTGCCATCATTGATAATTACACATATATAGTTAAGTAAAGAAAACCAGTCATAGAACAGGATTGTCCTCTTGTTCTGCCATCATTGATAATTACACATATATAGTTAAGTAAAGAAAACCAGTCATAGAACAGGATTGTCTTCTTGTTCTGCCATCATTGATAATTACACATATATAGTTAAGTAAAGAAAACCAGTCATAGAACAGGATTGTCTTCTTGTTCTGCCATCATTGATAATTACACATATATAGTTAAGTAAAGAAAACCAGTCATAGAATAGGATTGTCTTCTTTTTCTCCAAGCATTGGTAATTACACATGAATACAAGTAGTTAAATAAAGACTAACCAATCATAGAACAGGCTTGACCTCTTGTTCTCCCAGCATTGGTAATTACACATGAATACAAGTAGTTAAATAAAGACTAACCAGTCATAAGATAGATCAAACCGGTACAGAATTTTAATGTAGAAAAACAAACTAAATCTTTTTTCGAATTATAAATTATGAATTAAGGAAATGATATTCATCCCCAAAAATACCAGACACAATGATTGAACAACAATCTTTATCAATTAGTCTTATAAGCCAAAAAGGAAGATTTAAAGGACAATTCCAAACTTATTAGCTTTATAAATAACACTATCATACAAAGCTTGGTGTGAAATACAACTTTTTTATTACCATCCTGCAGGTGGAATAATATTTAGTAAGAGCTTTGACCAATTTATGATATATATATATCCCTTCTGTATAAGTTTTTGTCGTCGTGCGTCGTCGTCGTCGTCGTCGTCGTCAGTAAATGCGTCGTCGGCGTCGTCGTCGTAAATCGTCGAAGACGCATTGGTTTCGCACTCTAACTTTAGTTTAAGTGAATGGATCTCTATGAAATTTTACCATAAGGTTCAATATCACAAAAGGAAGGTTGGGATTGATTTTGGGGTTATGGTACCAACAGTTAAGGAATTAGGGGCCAAAAGGGGCCAAAATAAGCATTTTGTAACTTCCACACATAACTTGTGTGTTAGTGTATGGATCTCTGACATTGTACCACAAGGTTCCATATCACAAAGGAATGCTGGGATTGATTTTTGGGGTAATTGCCTCAAAATTTTAGGAATTAGGGGCCAAAAGGGGCAAAAACAAGCATTTTCTAGTTTCATGACAATAACTTGTGTGTAAGTGTATGGATCTTTCTGAAATTGTACTGCAAGGTTCCATATCACAAAGGAAAGCTGGAATTGAGTTTGGGGTAATTGCCTGAAACGTTTAGGAATTAGGGGCCAAAAGGGGCCAAAAATAAGCATTTTCTAGTTTCAGACAATAACTTGTGTTCAAGTGTATGGATCTCTCTGAAATTGTACTGCAAGGTTCCATATCACAAAGGAATGCTGGGATTGATTTTTGGGGGTAATTGCCTCAAAATTTTAGGAATGAGGGGCCAAAAGGGCAAAAAACAAGCATTTTCTAGTTTCAGGACAATAACTTGTGTGTAAGTGTATGGATCTTTATGAAATTGTACCACAAGGTTCCATGTCACAAAGGGAAAGCTGGGTTTGAGTTTGGGGTAATTGCCCAAAACGTTTAGGAATTTAGGGCCAAAAGGGGCCAAAATAAGCATTTTCTAGTTTCCAGACAATAACTTGTGTTCAAGTGTATGGATCTCTCTGAAATTGTACTGCAAGGTACCATACCTCAAAGGAAGGCTGGGATTGAGTTTGGGGTGATGAATCATAAGGGGTTCAAAAATTTGGGGGTTTCTTTTTTCCTTTTTTTCTTTAAAATTTTCCATTTTAAGTTGGTTATTTCTGATTTATATTTAAAAGCAAATAATAATGATATGGCAGGAGATACATACCTAACAGGATGTGTAAATTATTATATAATAAGTATTGTGCAATAGCAAGAAATTTTCAATTGCACAGTATTGCAATAGCAAGAAATCTTCAATTGCACAGTATTGTGCAATAGCAAAAATATCCAATAGCACAATATTGCGCAATAGCAAGAAATTGTCAATTGAACAGTATTGCGCAATAGCAAGAAATATTCAATTGCACAGTATTGCGCAATTGCATGAAATATTCAATTGCACAGTATTGTGCAAAAGAAGATACTTTGTATAAATTGCTTATTTCTTGACCAATTTCAATGGGGTTTTATTCTTGAACTCTTGCGGTTCTTTAATATGCTGAATCTAATCGTGTATTAAGTTTTTGGATTTTGGGCCCGTTTTAAATTGGTCCACATTGAGGTCCAAAGGGTCCAAAATTAAACTTTGTTTGATTTCATCAAAATTGAATTATTAGGGTTCTTTGATATGCCGAATCTAACCGTTAATTTAGATTCTTAATTTTCGGTCTCGTTTTCTAATTGGTCTACATTAAGGTCCAAAGGGTCCAAAATTAAACTTAGTTTGATTTTAACAAAAATTGAATTCTTAGGGTTCTTTGATATGCTGAATCTAAACATGTATTTAGATTTTGATTATGGGCCCAGTTTTCAAGTTGGTCCAAATCGGGGTCCAAAATTAAACTTTGTTTGATTTCAACAAAATTGAATATATGGGGTTCTTTGATATGCTGAATCTAACCATGTATCTAGATTTTTGATTTTTGGGCCCGTTATCAATTTTTTCCACATTGAGGTCAAAAGGGTCCAAAATTAAACTTTGTTTGATTTCATCAAAATTGAATTATTGGGGTTCTTTGATATGCGAATCTAACCGTGTATTTAGATTCTTAATTTTTGGTCCCGTTTTCAAATTGGTCTACATTAAGGTCCAAAGGGTCCAAAATTAAACTTAGTTTGATTTTAAAAAATTGAATTCTTAGGGTTCTTTGATATGCTGAATCTAAACATGTATTTAGATTTTGATTATGGGCCCAGTTTTCAAGTTGGTCCAAATCGGGGTCCAAAATTAAACTTTGTTTGATTTGAACAAAATTGAATATATGGGGTTCTTTGATATGCTGAATCTAACCATGTATTTAGATTTTTGATATTTGGGCCCGTTATCAATTTTTCCACATTGAGGTCAAAAGGGTCCAAAATTAAACTTTGTTTGATTCCATCAAAAATTGAATTATTGGGGTTCTTTGATATGCGAATCTAACCGTGTATTTAGATTCTTAATTTTTGGTCCCGTTTTCAAATTGGTCTACATTAAGGTCCAAAGGGTCCAAAATTAAACTTAGTTTGATTTTAACAAAATTGAATTCTTAGGGTTCTTTGATATGCTGAATCTAAACATGTATTTAGATTTTTGATTTAGTTGTAATGAAAATATTAGTTACATTAAAATCAATATAAACTATACTTAGAGAAGATGCTTGAAGGAACATATCAATCATTTAGTATTTTCAACTGTAGGACATATTTTCACATGGTGGTTGCATTCCAGACTTGAAACTATCTGTAAATCTTATTTTTTTATACCCCAATCCAAAGGAGGGGGATCAGGGAGGGGTATACTGGTTTAGGTCTGTCCGAAGCACTTCCTTAAATTTAGTGCAATATTAATCTCCATGTGAGCATGCATATTCGATGTGATATATTTTCTGTTTCATTGCTCAAACATTTTCTGTTTACCAAGTACTTATATAATCTTACAAATAATGGCCATGTGTGGCAATTTTCTCAGGAACTGAAGATAAGGGATTTCTGAAATTTGCTATCACACTTTATGTGAGCATGGTTTCCCTCTCCTCCTGTTCCAGCTCTCTGACTCCTGTTTCCCTTCCCCTTGACTCCCACTTCCCATCCCCTCATTTCCAAGTTCCCTTACTCTTGTCCACTCCCTCAGTAATAGCTCACAGTTCAACTTGTTTTGTTGTTCTTTTGAAATGCAGTGCCAAGCCAGGTGCCGCCTTTAAATTTTAGGTCAGCAATTATTTCTACACTTTTAAGACACCTAGGCAAATATTTTAGTAGACTAAATTAGCCTTCATCTGTACAAATTAGATTTTATTTGTAGGAGCTAATATATGTTTGGAATGGCTTTTCAATACTGGGGAAGAAAGAGGAACTTCTAAATCCTGTGTTGGAGAAAGTAGAGAAAACAGTGAATGACATAGTGAACTCAAAAGGTATGTTTTCTGCTAAGAATTATAAGGTGACTTTGTACCAGTTGATGTTGTCGTATATATCCATCTAGTTTGTCTATTGTTTATCAACTATTTCAAATTTGAGTTGTTATGAAAATACATTTAGAATTTTGAGATGGGAAAACTTTAGGGATTGTATCTTGTGGATCATATAGAAGTAAAACTAAAACATGCCCCTTCCCACCTTTAAATTCTATGTTAGATTTTGCAATTTAAAGTGTCTGTGTATTTATTTTAACCCTAAGTTTACTTTGGATCTCAGATTTTACCTATGCAAACTGCATCCTTGCTGAACTGGTCCTTTAAACATCAGCATGTTGAATCAAGTGTACTTTAGGCAGAAATTTGGGATATTCAAGTGTTTCGATACACATAAAGGATTACATCTGGTGATAATTTTGTATCAACTTTTTCCAGTTTTAGTTCTCAAAATTTATAACTAATTATTTGGAAATAGATAATAAACAAACTGTCAAACAATGAATATGTACCATGAGGTAATTGAAAATGTAATTGATTATAAATTTGAAAGTAATTTAAGGTAATGTCAAATTGAGTAAATTTTCAAATACATGTAATTGAAAGTAATGAATTTTATTACCTTCTTGCCACACAATTAAGATTTACTTTTCAACAGACATAATGCCAGGACAATCAATTTCCATTTTATATGTCACTTATTTTTTCTTTTGATACAATGAAAATAATGCTTTATAGATATTGTGTGTCAAAAGCAATTTTCTGAATTTTTTTTTATCTGGAATGCTCAAACCCAAATATTTGAAAGCAACAGATGTTCAGATGCATAGAAAAGTTAGGAGCTGGAGCTATATGATCAGAAGGGACCTAAAATAATAGCCAAATACATCAAAGGTCAACTCTGCCTGAGGGAATAATTTCTTTATATATTAATGGGGAATTTTAGAAAAGATGTTATAAATCATGTCAGTAATTAAGTGCTGACTATTGAGCTGATGATACCCACAGGGAGTAACAGTCCACCAGCTGTGGTTTCTACCAAGTGCTAGTAAATGAAAATAAACTTTGCATATTTTGCATGTTCGAATAATTTTAAAGGAAAACCGTTTATTTTATGCTCTACATGTATATGTAGAAATGGGGAATTTTCATAGTTAATAAGTGCTTTCCCTTTACTTATTTTTATTGTATGTGCTTTCCTGTTGTTAGTTCACTTATCAAGATTCAGAAAGGAGGAGGATTAAGGTCTTGAAAACTAGTTTAGCATCACCACATATTAAGTATGTACCTGCGAGCTTGATGGCTGAGTGGTCTAAGTAGTTCATCTACTGTATTACTATATATATATAGCTAGCCTGTGAACACTGAGGTTTGAACCCCGAACAACAGTAGTATATCAGATTCGGAGTGCTGAAGGGCCCTTGGTGGCCCAGTGGTTTAAGTAGTTGAACTACTGTATCACTAGCCTGTCAACACTGAGGTTGTGAGTTCGAATCCTGCAAGTGGCAGGTGCGTTTCACTCCAATCTTAATTGACTAGGATTGTCAGTTTACCTACTGAAGGTCAGTTGTTCTCTCCAGGAACTCTGACTTCCTCCACCAATAAAAACTGACCGTCACAATATAGGCAATAGTGCTGAAAGTGGCGTTAAATACCAACAATCAATTAATCAATCATGTACGTGCCTGTTCCAAATCAGGAATCCCATCAGTGTTTGTCTTTTGTCATGTCTTCATTTCTTTTTGTTATTTGGAAAATTTGGTGTTGAAGGCAGATTGTTAGTAGTTTCTGTTTACTTTTTGTAATTTGTTCACAACTGTTATAGATTCTGGACTATTTAGAGAATGACATTTTGAATGTACACCTGTCTATTGTTGAAGACTGAGTATTGACCTCTAGATATCCTCTAGATGTCTTCTGATAATTGTTTTTAGTTGATTGCTGTCTCATTAACATATACTCCAACATTCCATTTTGTCTCGCCTGCAACGAAAGACATAGGTATTACAATTTGTTTATGTGTATGGAATGATTGTAAGGTATACATGTCTGTCTGGCATGGTTCATATGACCTTGACCTCATATTCATGGTTCATTGGTCAATTTTTAGATTTTGTAGATTGATCCGTTTCTCAGGTACTACTAGCAGTAGGACCATTTTATTTGGTGTATGGAATGATTGCAAGGTGTACATGTCTGTCTGGCTTGGTTCATCTGACTGTAGACCTCATTTTCATAGGACATTGATAATGTAAAGTTTATGTGATACTTGTAGTAAAACCTTCATATTACAGACTTTCAACATGAATTCAATGATAACTAAAACAGGCGAGACATTTCAGTGTGTGCACTCTTGTTATTTATATATACAGTCAAACCTCGTTATGTCGAAGTCAAAGGGACTGGACAAAAGTATTCGACTTATCCAAGGTTCGACTCATCCGAGGTTAAGTGTGTCGTCTTAAATTTGGAATGCATGAAATACAGAATGAAATTTGTGTAAACAAGATACCTTGAACCGTGTGCCTTTTTTCGATATGACACTTTATGATTGTGATTAATTCTAACGATTCATTTAATCTCGGCTTGAGTCATCTAAATTCGTTTCGATTTTATGTCAGTTAAAATATGTTCAACACACTAACGTTCCGCTTGGACGATCAAACAGGTGTTAATTACCGGCCACCATAAACATGTCATTTTAACTGTTATACAAACAAGTATGTTTACTCAACTTTAATCTCTTTTGAAAATGATTAGGTTACATAAGAAATACATCCGATATGAATTTTTATCTGCATTTTTCAAAAATTCTTACTTTCGAACTTCGAGACATTGGGGTCAATTTTCATTAATTTTACATCGACGGGACTATAAAACTTACTCGACTTAACCGAGTATTCGAATCAACCGAGTTCGACTCAGCATAGGTAATTATGCATTGATCAAACGGGAATTTTAACGGGACAGAGAAATTACTTCGACTCATCCGAATTTTTAGACACAACCGAGTTCGACACAACGAGGTTCGACTGTATCAATGTTTAGAAGATCTACTTTTAATCTGCACTTAACCACATATTTCATATTTCTTAAATATATAATATAAGTATTAGGAAGTGTGGTTGAAAAGTTTCAGTAGGAGCGAACACTTGAAAAATGGTGTTATATCAGAATATTAGTCTTCCTGGAAAACAAGTACTTGACACATATATTACAAATTGACATTTTTGTTTAATAACCCTATTTCCATTAGTTCCTTATGTGAAATTATATATGCTAAATAATGCTTCTACTACACCCACACATTGGATTAGGATATTTATCCACTCACAGATATACAAATTGATTCATTATCAAATTGACAGGAAATCATGAGATTATTTATTTTATTACCTTTAAATGTGACACAATATCACACACCTATACCCCTCCAAAAAAAAAATTATCTTCAATTTTGACCCCCATTTTAAAGAAAAAAACCCTTTTACATCCAAAATAAAAATTTTACCAACATTTTTGTGTGATTTTAACTTCAAAATTAAGAAGAAAAAACACACTTTGCATTTATACCCCATAAAAAAAAGAAAAACATTTTTTGTAAAGAGCACACCAAAACCTTAATCCTGGGTTTTTATAAAACTCATTTTTCCCTAAGGGAGTAGTATAGTACTTGTACTTTTTATAAAAAAAACGTTATTAAAACACCCAAAAAAAACAACAAAAAATTTCAAAAAAAAAAAATAAAAAAAGGTCGGAGAACACACATAAAAAATTCTGTTGGATTCAAGAGAAAAAATTTTTTAGAACCCCGAGAAATGGTAAAGATAGTAAAAAGCTATTTTGAGTTCCCATAATCCTAGGTAGCATTTTGTAAAATTTTATCCAATTCTGAGCTGACTTTTCAATGCTATATTTAAAACGGTTATGCATAACCGGGTAGTTTCTAATATGATTATTATTGTTTTTCTAGGTCTTACTTTTTTGTAAAAAAGTCACTTTGCATCGTCTTTGTCATCAGTTTTTGTTTGACGTCTGTAGCGTCGTTTTTTAAAACTTAGTCATTTGTAATTCTTGTTCATAGAAAGAACCTGTTATTTCTTCGCCTTTTAAATCAATTATTTTATAAGTAAAAGGAATTGTATTTAAAACTTTTCAATTACAAATATTTCTTTAGTCCAACGAGTAGTATAACCTTTTCAAATTTACCCTTTTTTTTGTTATTCTTACTCTATCTCCGACTTGAATTTAGGTTTTTAATTTTCTTCCTTTTCTGGATATAAATTTTATACACTGTTAATTCATTTTTAATTTACTTGCTTGAACAGGTGTCATTTTAATTGAAGAATGTACTGTATTATTATAATTTTAACTAATTTATCTAATATATCATAATATTTTAAAGTTTCATTAGCAGTAAAGTATTTATACATATGTTGTTTCATTGTTCCTATCCATCGTTCCACTACACTGGATTTTTCTTCATTCTCAGTTGAATATAACTTTATGTTATTATCTTTTAACAATTCTTTTACTTGTCGATTATAAAATTCGGATCCTTTATCTGACCAAATATATATTGGTTTTCTTTCTTTAAATAATGTTTTAAATGCTTCACTCACTGCTACTCCTGTTTTATTTTTCAATGGAACTAACCAACCATATTTACTAAAACATCTATAACTGCTAATAAATATTTATAGTGTTTATTTTGTTTTGAATATGGTTGCATATCTATTAAATCAACTGCCCATGTTTGATCTATTGAATGAACATAAACACGTCTTTTAGGAAAAGATTTTACAACTCTATGATGTAATTCCTCTGCTAATTTATTTGTTAGATTTGTTTTAGACATTTTGAAGTAACTAAAATGTTTTCTTAAAAATGGAGGCAAAAAGGATAAAATTTTATCCAAGCGAGGAGATTCATATAAACTTGTTTTGACAAAAGAATATAAACATAAAGCAAGTATTTATGTATTTAATTATAAAATTAGTCTAAAAGATGAAAAACAAGAAACATTTACAAATGCTTTTGATCACATGATAGATTATTCTATAAAAGATTACCCTAATGGAAGAATTAAAATAGTACCTATTCATGAAATCATAATTACTAAACATAAAAGCTGGCCTATAAGAACATATAATACAGTTAAAAAGTTATTCATGGATCAAATGGAAAGATTATTAAATAGTGCTGAAGAATTAAATTTAGAAGAAGTTATTTTTGAAGTTACTATTATACCCAATAAAAGAGGAAAAGGTAAAGCTTTAAAAATATTAGATGTCATAAATAAAAGAAGTATTATCAAAATAAAAATGATGATACAATATGTTTATCAAGGGCAATTGTAACTTCTAGCTTCAAATAAGTTATTAAAAGATTTTACAGATTCTCAATTAAAACATATCAATGAAAGTAGACCATTACAAAAAGATTAGCTGAAGATTTGCATGAACAATCAGGAGTAGAAATAAAAGAAGAAGGAAATGATTTGGAAGATTTAAAAATTTTGAAAATTATCTTAATATGAGAATAATTATTTTACATCAAATAGTACAGAACATATTTTATATAATGGTAATGAAGAATACAACGAACAAATATATTTATATTATCATGATGAACATTTTGATACAATAACAAACATAACAGGATTTTTAGCAAAACGTAGATTTTGTAAATTATGTTTAATTGGTTATACTGAACAACATACATGTAAAGATAATACAGTAACAACTATTAGAAAACAACTTGTTTGTGAAAATGTAATAAAACATATACAGGTAAAACCATAAATGTGGTGAAAAATATGTTTAATATGTTACGAAAAATACACGGAAAGTAATGAAGAACACTTATGTTATATGAAACCATCAGTACCAAAACAAGTAAAAATAATAAATATATATATTTTGATTTTGAAGCAAATCAAGAAACAGGAATACATATAATGAATTTTTGTATAGCTTACGATTTAGAAAATATTTATTGTTTTAAAATAACTATGTAAAAGTATTTAAATGTGATTTCAATATTGATAATTTAAACTTGTTAAAATTAGACATAGATGATTGTTTTAGTGATGTAGAAAAATTAAATATGAAACCCTATAGGAAATTCTGTAATAGACAACTTTTGTAAATATTTCATAAGAGACAAATTTAAAGACTACACTTTTATTTCACATTATGGAAAAGGTTATGATATGCAACCGATTTTAGGATACATTGTAAAAATAAAATTGAACATAACATAATTTCTTCTGGACTAAAATTAACAGCTATGTTTATTAAAGGAATAAATTTAAGATTTATAGATTCAATAAATTTTACATTGTGTGGATTAGCTGCTTTCCCAAAACATTTGGTTTTGAAGGTAACAAAGGATACTTTCCACATTATTTTAATACAACAGAAAACCAAAAATACAAAGGTAAATATCCTGATAAAAATATTATGGTTTTGATACTATGACTACCAAAAATAAAAAGAATTTGACAAATGGTATGAAACAAAAAAGATAAAAATTTAAATTCTATAAAGAAATATTTTATTATTGTTTTTGGATGTTTTAATTTTGTCAAAAGGTTGTACATTGTATAAAAATTATTTTTAAATATAACCAATAATTGTATTGATCCATTTCAATATATTACAATTGCTCAATGTTGTACAAAATATTTAAAACATTAATGTTAACAAATGAAACAATTGGAATTCACAAAAGATGACAATTAAAGAAGTACATTCACAAAAATCAATACAATGGTTAGAGTATATTTCTTTAGAATATAATATAATGATTCAACATGCTAAAAAGGAGGTGAAAAGAAATTATTCATTAATAATAAATGTTATAAAGTCGATGGTTATTATTATGATAGAGAAAATAAAATGCGTAATGTTTATGAATTTTTGGATGTTATTGGCATGGATGTACAAAATGTTATAGTCCTGAAGAAATATGTAAAAAGATAGAAATAAAAAACTATGAAAGAGTTATATGACCAAACTAAAGAAAGACTTAAAACTATTGAAGATTATCTAAAACCAAATGTAAAATTCATACAATATGGGAATGTGAGTTTGATCAACAAAAATATCCTGAAGTTGATCCACATTTAAAACCTATTGATAAAGAGATGCATTTTATGGAGGAAGAACAGAAACTATTCAATTATACAATAATCTTTCTGATTTAAAAGGTAGATATGTAGATTTTTGTTCTCTGTATCCATCAGTAAATAAATATTGTAAATATCCTATAGGACATCCTATTACATATACAGATATTTTGTAGATGATTATATAAAAATAATTATTTCGGAATAATAAAATGTAAAATATTACCACCTAAAGGATTGTATCACCCTGTTTTACCTTATAAACAATTAACTAGTGATAATACACATAAATTACTTTTTGGATTATGTAGAACATGTATGAATAAAATATCTTTTAAATGTAAACACATAGATGATCCTACTTTAAATAAACATGATAAAATACATGAAATAAAAAGATGTAAAGAATGTAAAATATTAAAATGAAAATGTATACATTCTAATGAGGAAAGAGTTATAGTAGGAACTTGGTCTACAATAGAAATAGATAAAGCAATAGAAAAGGTTATAAATTACAAAAATATATGAACTAGAACATTTTGAAAAAACATCTACAGATATATTTAAACTTTATGTAGATACGTTTATGAAATATAAACAAGAAGCTTCAGGATGCAAATGTGATCCTAAATATTGTAAACCTGATTGTGAGAACGATAAAGAATGTAAAACCAAAATACAATATATCATAGATAATGCTGCTTATAATCTAGATATTGACAAAGTTAAACACAATTCGGGATTAAGATTTATAGCTAAAATATGTTTAAATAATTTATGGGGACATTTTGGTATGAGAGATAATTTTGCACAAAAGAATATTGTTTTACTTTAGAACATATAACTAAAATAGTATTTAATGAAAATATAAAGATATAAGTACCATGATATTAGATGAAAATATTGTATTAACTGAATATAAAGAAAAGAAGAATATTCTAAACCTAATCCAAGTGTAAATGTTTATATAGCTTTATTTACAACAGCACATGCTAGATTAAAATTATACGAATTATTAGATATTCTACAAGAAAGAGTTTTATACATGGATACAGATTCTTGTATTTACAATGATGATGGTTCTGAAGCATGTAAAAAGTAGAAAATATGATGGGAAGTAAATTAGGTGATTTAACAGACGAAATTGTTTCAAAACACAATGCTAATCACATAAAACAATTTATATCTGCTGGTCCAAAAGATTATTCAATGAAACTAGATACAGAAAACTAGTTAGCTGTTGTAAAGGTTTTAGATTAAATGCTGAAGTTGAAGAAAAGATTACATTAGATAAAAATAAAAAATAGTTACTGATGAAAATGAAAATATGAAACTGTAAAATATGACAACATAAAAATAGGAAAAGATCATCAACTTAAAACAGTTAAACAAGTTAAAGCTTATGATTATATGTTTGATAAAAGAATGGTATGTTATGAAAATGAAAATCTAATTAGAAGTTTTCCTTATGGATATTAAAAATATATAATTTAAATTTTTATTTTAAAATGATTGAAGCTTATACCGAGAAAGATGATCCTTATGCTAGAGTTATATTAGGAAAAATAAAATTATCAAATTATCAGATATGTTGTTTAAGAGATGATGGAGAATGTCCTTTGACATCAAAACAAATGGAAGTAATGGAAAAGTTTAAAGGTAAAAGTTATCTAAGTTTCCTCCTGGTTGGGATGCTTTCATTAGACCTGACAAAATTTATGAATATGTTTTGAAAACCATGTCCTGAAATTTAATTTATTTTGTTATTTCTTTATAACCCTCTTTAAAAACTTTAATCAAAGGAATAATATTTTTAGTTCGCCGCTTATTTTAACTTCCAAACAACAAAACCTGTTAAAACCATTCCACCAACAACAAATGCAATTTCTCTATTTTTGATCTTCTGATGGTGTATAAAAATCACTTAGTTTAGGTTTGGGTGATAATGGAGTTAATTGTTTACTTGTAATGTAATAGTATTGTTTCATTGCTTGGTCAACATCTTCAAAAGTATGTTCGCATGATGTTCCTTTTGTAATTGTTCATTGATAAAATCTAATCTTTGTATTCTTCTTTTATTCCAATCTGCTTGTGCTTTTTCTAATTTTCTATAGCTTTATCATGTCTTATTTTCTCTTCATTTGCATTACTACCCATATGTGAAAATAAATAATTACTCCCCGAAAATGCAAAAGCATTTGTTATTGCCCCACCAAGCATCATTGCTAAAGCACTTGCCATTTTATAAAAACAAAATAAAATAAAAAAGAAGCGGTTCCTTTTATTACTTCATGATATCAGCAGGTATAATACCTTGCTTAATCAACATATCTTTTGTTGCCATTGCAAGTAATATATCAATGGACAACATTACAACATCATTTACATTAAAATCTACTTTTGGTGCTGGTCTCCTTAGTACCTTTTACCTATTTCTGCATATCCAACTGTTAACAATGTTTCCACACCAGCATGATATAACATATTTGCTATTTGTTTTCCGTCTTTTGTGTTGACATTTTAATGCACTAAATTTTTAAATTCTCACTTTGCTCTTAATTAAATTCAAAAGGATCAATTTCTTTCTTTTGTTTTTCTGGTTTTGTTATTTCTTTAATCATTCTTTCTGGTTTCTTACTTTGGTTGTAAAAAAACAATCCCAATCCAACAATACTTATAGGAAAAAGTACAAATTTGTAATCAACTAGGGAACTGGAGTGTTTCTTGGCAGAAGGGATATGTTCGTTTGATTCATAATCTGTTTCTGTATCAGAATCTTTTGTTATTTGTTTGATTTTTGAATTTTCTTTTTTTAATTTTTCCACTTCTTTTTTTCTCAATTCTGCATTTCTTATTCTTACTTCTGCACCTTTCTTACCAGCAGCTACTCTTTTTGGGTCTTTTGGTTTGGGTTTTTTAAAAGGGGACCGTTCGCTTCGCTCGCTAAATACTTCTTTTTTTTCTTCTTTGTTTTCTTTTTGTTCAGGATTTTCATTCATCATTTTTTATGTCATTATTTTCATCTTTTTTTCGGAAATCGAGCGAAGCGAGTGGTTCGATATGTCTTGCTGTTGTTAATATTGCAGTAAAAGGAGCAAGATACATTCCATATCTATAGTACAGTTCACAACATGTATTAGTTAAAGCATTATTGATAAAAGGATCTTCCTCTAAGTCTTGTATTAAAATTGGTGGATTAACAACTTTGAAAAACTTTGATACACCCATGACATATAAATTTATAAAAGAGTTTCCTAATGTCTTGGTCATACTAGCTCCCAATCTTGCTTCATATTTACAGTATAGTTTGTTTATTTGCTCTGTTGTCATTTTATCAATATCTGACAGTTGTAATTCTTTACCCAAATATTGTTTACTGTTTCCACCAGCAACAACAGATGATAATCTCTCGCGTTTTTTTCTTGAAGTGAACCGTTCACTTCGCTCGCTTCATCATCAATATTTATGTTTTCCATAATTTGCTCGCTTAATAATTCTTCAGCATTCATTTTATACGTTTCAAAAACGGATATAATTTATTTTAACTTTAAAAATTAAATACAACATATCCAACCAATGATAAGACTGCAGTGTTTGTTGCAATTGTTAGTATTTCCAACAGCATTGCTTTTTTTATTGCTTATTTTGGTTAAATTACTTAAGAATTACTTAAGCATTACTTAAGCATTATTTTGCTTATTTTGGTTAAATTACTTAAGAATTACTTATTTTGGTTAAATTACTTAAGAATTACTTAAGCATTACTTAAGCATTACTTAAGTAATGCTTAACATTACTTGAGAATTGCTAAAAAAAAAAAAAAATCAATTAAGTAACCAATAATCAGTAGGTTGATCTGTCTTTAATATTAATTTACGATGTTTCTTTTTTTAGTTCTTCCTTTATTCTTTGTCTTTCTTCCAAAGTAGGAATAACATCATTTTCTCTTAGGCAATTATCAAAACTATCTCTATCTTTGTGTGTAGAACATGCATAACCATTTTGTTTGTTCTCTTAAATCTTTTAAAACAGAGTTGTATCTCTGTGAAATGACCCACACTGATTGTTCCGCGTGTCTTCCTGAAAATGCAAGCTCGGACAGCATATCTTTTTCTTTGTTAGTTCTTTTGTTGCACTGCAGTCATCAATGATATATAATGTTGGATGACCAGCATATTTTTAAAGAACATTCTTAGTAGTTCTTGTAGCTTCTCTTCTTCATAAAGGAACCGTTTGTTTCTCTCACTTTAACAATAGGATTAACAATTATTAGATTTTTGTTTTGGTTTTCTAACATCACCAATCCATTCACGATTTTTGTATGCTTTGTTCCATTGAATGGTTGGACAAAGTATGACTATATATTTGAAAACTCCACTATATTCTCCTTCTAATAAATCAAGAACAAACTCTGTTTTTCCACATCCTGTTTGTCCACATATAATAGCACAATGGGGATATTTTGGTAATTCATAAAGGAATCGGAGGTATCTCGCTCCGCTCGTTTGTTTCCATTTTTAAGGGAACCGCTAGTAATTAACTTCTTTAAATCTTCCATCTTCAAAATTAATTTGTGCATCTTGTATAACAAACAGATAAACATTTATTAATTTATTTGCTCCTGCTGTTTTAGTTATTTGAATAGTAATACCTTCAGAAGCATTTTCAATTCTTCTACCTGAACCGTGTAATGAGTTGTCATCTGTTGAACGTAAATCTAACCATAATGCATAATTAGTTGTAAGATATTTTCTAATGTTGTATAGGATAAATTTAAATCCTTTAAAACTTCTTCTGTTGTTTTATTTCTTTTTGAATTTAAAGCAAAGAATTTATTTATTTCATCCCATTGTTGATATGCTTTCATTCCTTGACTGTATAGTTGATTTGGAACACCTTCTATTGTCATTTCTACTTTTGTTATGTTAGGATTATAATAAGTTTCGGTACTTGTTCTTTCAGGATCTTCGAACAACATTAGAATTCCTTTCATACTTCTAGCTGGAACATTTAAATTTATATTCCACAATGTATCAGATTTGTTTTTGGTTATTTTTCTATGTCTTAGTATTCTATCGTACAAAATAACCATCTTACCATTAACTTGTTGTCTTATCTGTCTTGCTAATTCTGTATCGGAAACCATATCAAATTCTAAACAAATGTTTTTGATTGTATAACTTGCAGATGTATGAAAAAAGGTGTTATATCAGAATATTAGTCTTCCTGGAAAACAAGTACTTGACACATATATTACAAATTGACATTTTTGTTTAATAACCCTATTTCCATTAGTTCCTTATGTGAAATTATATATGCTAAATAATGCTTCTACTACACCAAACTCATTTTGTACACTTGGTTAGGATATTTATCCACTCACAGATTTTTAATATTATCATATTTTCAAATTTAAAACTCTGATGCGGGCATTGTAAATTTTATCCTTAGTATCCATTGTTTGAAGCTCACTCTTCATATTTAATATTTCCTTTTTATTTCCGATGTATCTATGTCATTTTATTAAATAAATTATATAACTTCTAAAACACAATTAATTGGTAAATGATTAATTATCTTGTTATTATTTTTGTCTCTAATTTCTAATTTCAATTCTGTTATAACATCATTTACTAAACACTTATATTCTGGATGCTCAAATCTCGCTGTTATAACTTCACCAAACTCTTTATTCTCAACTGGAATAACAGCCAATAATGTACTTGGCTTACCATCAAGATAATTATGAGAAGTGCTAACTTGTTCCAAATGGATATATAATGATTTATGGATAGCAAAATCCACAAATTTGTTTCCATAATGTAATTCATTAGGTTCGAATTTACGTTTATTATTAAATCCTAACATATTTTTCAAATCTTCATTTATCTTTAACTCAATAGGAGTGTTTAATGACGCAATACCATTTGTTTCATTTACGGATAATACAATATCTTTTTTTTTAAATTCATCCGCTATTTGTTGGAAACTATAATAACCATCTTTAATCCTATGAACTCTTTCTCCTGTTGGTCTTATAACTCCATCATAAACATTATACCAACCTACACTATATCTTATAGATTTTAAACCAATACGTTTATTTCCATCTCTGTTATCAATGTATTGTTCTAAGTTTATTGTATTATCAATATTTGAAATAGTGTGGTACATTTTAATATAAAAATGATAACAAAAGAATTTAAATATAATCCAAATGTATCATATAATCCAAGTGTTAAGTATTCTAAAAAGATATAAATCTTGTCGATCAAATTGACAGGAAATCATGAGATTATTTATTTTATTACCTTTAAATGTGTCTGAATATAATCACACCCATCTCAGTTCTATTGTTATACTTCATAGTTTCTGTTTCTGAAACAAGTGTATATGGAATAAGTCTATTGTTAGGAATAACAATGGATTTTGACCACAGGGTGTGACAAACGGGTTTCTGGAAACCCTGCTTCTACATCCTTAATTTTGGATGCACAGTCCATTGTTATTCATAACAATAGAAATTGTTTTTTTTTTTAATTGCATGAACATAAGAGATTACTAATAGTGTTCACTAAAAGTTGTTTCAAAACAAGTTAAAAAAAATTTTTCAGGAAATTCCAATAGCGAAAAAAATATTTAGCATCTATTTTGAATTAAAAAAAACATTTAAATATGCCTTTGCTTGAAGCTACAATTTTAATCCCATAAGGCAATGGCTTAAAGAATATACATGTAAAGAACTTTTATTTGAATTATACATTAAAAACATATAGATTTCATTTGGATTAAGTCTTAATCATAAAATAAATATTAATGTTTGGATTGTTGAAGACTAATGATGGCACCCAGGGGCGGATCCAGCCATATCTAAAAGGGGATGCAAACCCAGGATAAAAGGGGGGGTTCAGCAATTTTTCCTCATCAAAAGCATTGATTGTTAAAAAAGGGGGTTTCAACCCCTGGAACCCCCCCCCTTGGATTGTCCAAAAAAGGGGGTTCCTACATATGCAATCTGTATTTTTGTATGTTAAGAATGTCCGGTCGTCGGGTTTCTAATCCAAACACACCTATCCCTCAGTATGAATGTTTGTGTAATGTTGAGAAGAAGGAGGGCTTTTTTTGATAAAACCGTAACATGTGAAATACATTTATGATTACCTTCATTAAACTGATACATGTAAGTACTTTGGGTTATAAATATTGCGTTATCTTCAGTCACTTCTGCCAAATCCAACGCCTGACTCAAAATGTCGACCGTCTTATACCCGTCCATATTGACAACTGCATACAAGGATCATGATGTATTTTTTTTATAACAACAATGCACGATACGGCCAACCTTGACCTGCTGATCCATATTAGCACATGGAATTAACGGGAATATGCAAAACGGCAACTTTGACATTTGTAAAATCTACTCACTTGAATGAAGATAGTCAAAGTAAGGTTACTAGGGGTTTCATTTAAAAAAAAATTTTATTAATCATGGTTTGATATTGTCAGTAAAAATGCTATCTGTTCTTTTTCATCTAATATTCCATGTAAACAAATATAGGGTTTAGCATCAGGTGTAAGTTAGTTATACACTTCGGGATATGGTGTGTCTGGATAAGAAACCCCCTGGCCTCTGGTTGTCTGGGTTTCTTATCCAGACACACCTATCCCTCAGTGTATAACTATTACAGATAATAGTTGCATTCGTTTAATTTAACACGAAAACATTTTGCATTTTACGACTAAGTGTCTGATCTGGTGAAGACAATTTCACGCATGTGTATTACAAAGTAAATAAAGCACACGTTTGACTCATGAAAAATTATTTTTTTCTATGTAAATTAAATCAAGGATTTATAAAGTAAAATATAAATCCTTAATTAAATCAAGTTTTAATTTTAAATCGGAATTGTGGATTGTCTTTGCTGGAAAGTAATTAGATAATGAAGAAAGTTGTCATGGAATTTCAATTTCTTTAAGATATTAGTTCTGAGCTTGTGATCACTGTCAGGTAAAAAGTGATTAGCGATCATTAACCTATATTTTTGATGGCATTAATATGGTTATTAGGAGGGCCCTCAGGATTATCATACTATACTGGAGTGGCAGTTATATTACAGGAAAGGGATTACAAAACAAAAACCAGTGCAAAATGGCAATAAAGAAATCTGATCTCATTGAAATTACCAAAATTTTTTCTGTAAAAAAAATTTAATTTGTCCTAAATCCCAATCTGCCGTTTAGGACAAATAGGTTTCAGTTTAGGACATGACTGGCTAATATGGCCGTTTCCGGACCCTTGCTAATAGTAATAGGTCATGGTGTATGGAATAACTGTAAGGTGAACATGTCTGTCTGGCAGGTATAATCTGACCTTGACCCCATTTTCATGGTTCATCAGTCAATGTAAAGTTTTTGTGTTTTGGTCTGTTTTTCAATTACCATAATAGGTCAACTATATTTGGTGTTTAAAAAAATTGTAAGGTGTATATGTCTGTCTGACACAATTTTTCTGACCTTGACCTCATTCTTATAGATCTTTAAAAATGTTATTTTTGCGATACTTTTAGTAAAACCTTTATCTTTAAGACTTTCAACATAAAATCAATGGTCAGTAAAGCAGGCTCAACATTTCAGTGTGTGCATTCTTGTTTCTATAACATATTATTAGGGCGCCTTGTGGCGGGTCGCCTAATAGTGATCAGTCTGTCTGTCCATCCATCTGTCCGTCCTAACAAATTGTGTCCGCTCTATATCTAGAGAACCGTTTTAATTTCATACTTTATACTTGACATGTATATTAACCAACACCAGAGGGTGTGTCATAATGTTTGTACATCTTCCTAGGTCAAAGTTCAAGGTCAGCAGGGCCCACAGAGATGGCTCCCATCTCAATGATGTCTAGTTTTTTTCCTCTAATTTTTTTATGGAAGCAAACATTTTTTTTCACTTTCTTCTGAAACAAATTATTTTTTTCCAGAAGGCGAAAATCAAACAATTTATTTAAAAAAAAACATGGCCCCTCCCAAAAAAAAAAAGAGTAATGGTTGATATCTAATATATCTAACTAGTCAGAACCAGTTTAAATGCACGAAGAGCAAGAGAGAAAAAAAATCACATTATAATCTATTGATATCTGTGACCTGTAATCAACTATATAGGATTCAAACGAATCCTTGAAAATTTCACAGAATGCTTGTTCATGAATTGAAATTGAGCACCTCTCATTCAGTACGTCTAATCACCACCTAGGCCGCCTTGGTGTACTAAGCTCCTGACTGCGCTAAGCCCACAATGGAACAGTCATATAAGCACCAAGGTCATTCAGTACGATAAAGCTTTAAATAAAGAGCATATATTAAATTTTGGTGTAAATATATTTAGAAATGAAAGAGTTAATAACATTTTACATGGCATGCGCCGACTTTTGCGTAATGTGTCCAGTTATCATAGTGTTGATTGAATCCACTGAAGCTTGACGAAATCATAAACACTGCACTAAGGATATGAATGCAAGGTTAAATATGCACCAAAATCATTAATTAAGATTTATTATTGTATTTAAAGAAAATATGTTCAAAGTTGGTTCAAATATCTAAAGAGATTTAAAAGTTATTAACATTTTTAACGTGGCACACGCTCTTCTTGTGTAATGTCTGATCTTGAAGGATTAACTTTTAACTGGTAAATTATTTTTCTTTGTTGCTAGTTGGTAAGGATAAAAGAGCTGTTGATCTTTTCTTTGATGCTTTGTTAGAAAAAAATATATTTGGAAAAAGTGTTTGTTTGCGCTACTTGAATTAAAATTATCCTGAACTCGCCTCTAGCTTTTCTATCTTTCGGTATACTGTAGTTATCGATACAACTTTTGGTTTTACGAGAATAAACAGAATCTCAACTAAAGATACACTCATTTTGATTTATGTTGTATAACATATACATCGATAATTTTTTGGCTCATATAACGGTGAGAAAAAAATTGATCATATTTGAAATTGTTTGACAACACCGTCTCGTTCTGTTGTTAAACTCAAAGACAGCTTAAAAACTGGACAGACGTGATGTCACACGATTTCCACCACTCGGTACTTTTAATATGGAAAGTGCACATTACTTTTTAAAAACAATACGTCCATAAAAAACCTTTTCTATTTAAGTTGACATTATTGTTAATTTATATTTTAACAACCTGTAAGGTCACTTGAAAAAAAAAATATATATATATATCTTAAAACAAATAAAATTATTAATATCATATTAACCTAAAAAAAATACGTACAAACAAAAATAAATTGAATTAGAAAAAAATACAAATAAAAAAACTTTAAAAAAATCCTACAAAAACATAACACACGCATAAACAAAAGATAGTACTACAAACAAAAAGGTGTAATTATATGATAGCCATGTAATTGTCATGTTTCATTATTTCTTCATGGATCAGTAATTTTATTACCTGTTAATTACCCGGCACGTGCCGTCGAACAAATCCTATGACGGCAGAAAAAATCAAATTACGACAAAACTACAATATGTACTGACAAAAATATTCAGATATATTATCTTGAGGAAAAACTACATCCAAAGGTGTGTTTTTTTTTAATTCAGTTTCAGGAGCTTAGTGCACCAAGGCGGCATAGGTGGTGTTTAGACGCCCCCCCTCTCATTATAGAGTGAAATACGTTTCTGCCTTCATTGCTATTGTGCATTGCCATATTTGTTCTAACTAGATTATACTTCTGCTATGAAAAATATCCTATGTTTTCTGAATAAATAAGTTTAGAAAAACAATTTTAAAAAGTGGTGGTTTTCCATGTAGTTTTGAACATTCTTAATCAGATGTAAATTAAACTTTTTATACTCTTGCATTGGTGCTTTGTTTTATGTGCTTTGCACTGATTTATTGAGTGAAGCCATTTGCAACTGATTTTCACAGCTTGTTTTCTGTGAAACCACTGTCCCAGTTAAGGGGGATGATTAAGCATTCTTTATATGCCTGTTTCAAGTCAGGAGCCTGTGATTCAGTGGTATTTGTTGGTTCATGTCTGTCATATATGTTTTCCAAAATTTTATTGTTATGAATTAGGCTGTTAGTTTTCTTGTTTGAATTGTTTCACATTTTGTCATGTCTGGGTCTTGAAAGCCAACTATACAGTATGGGTTTGCTAATTGTGGAAGGCTATATGATGACCTATAACTGCTTGCATCCAATTCATTTGATCTTTGGTGGATCTTCGTCACATTGGCAATCCTACCACATCTCCTTATATTTTTATTTTAAGTATATTATATAATATAATTTCTTCCATATGCTTGATATCCTTTTCTATTGAATCGGAGTATACCATATTCAGTGTTCTTCATTGCTATTACATTCTTTCATTGATTGATGATAAAGTCAACCTATTACATTCTTTCATTGATTGATGATAAAGTCAAAGTAGATTTTTGTATTTAATATTGAAAATGATTGATAAAAAATCCATATTCACAGTATTTAAAAAGATTCAATTATAAACTCCAGAATATTATGTAATAGCGATAAGATGTATTATATTTGCTTCAGTTCCAGATGCAGTGATTTGCAATTGTTTGTTTTATAAGCATAAAAAACTCTACATGATTCGCATTTCTTTAAGAAAAATGTTTATGAATGATTCGTGGAATGCAATAGAATAATAAACTTTTTTTAAGATTTTAGACTTAATAGAAATTTTTGTTGGAATCAACTATTCTTCTCTTTACTCATGTTTTGATTATTGATTAAATTTTCTAATGAATCTGGATTTACAATACATATTTCTTCAGTAATTCATTGTACTTTCAATATTGTAAAATGTTTGTTATGACAAATAATGGTTTTACTTATGTACTATGGCATGAAATAATTTCATGATTTATGATTTAGTGTCTAATCTAAATTGTATCTGTTAAAAATGAGGGGACACAAGAATTCACTTATTTTAAATGTCAAGGATTTTGATAGTAATAAAACAAGTTTACTATAAAAATCCTTGTAAACTTTAAAGAAGACAAACTTTCTTTTAGTAAATGAAATAAAACTTTTCACCACACAATATCACACTCAAAACTGTCAATTTGAATATTAAGATCCAAATGTTTCACTTATACACATGTAATGACAGTTCATGCTGCAATAGTACTGATAGTATGATGTGATCTTGGAAACACAGTAGCTTGTTTATTTTGTTTTTCACATCTGAACATTTTCATCAGAGCTTTTTGGATCTTCTTGTTTAACACGGCATAGATTATAGGATGACAAATAAGATGTATCCAAGCAACATAAACTGCAAGAACAGGTACTTTTGGATCAAATTTTTGTCCAGAAGGGTCCATCAGTTCAACCAGAAAAAATGGAACATATAGGACCGTAAAGGCTGTCAGAATTGTTATGATTGTTACAGGCATTTTAGTTGGTGGTGTAACTTGAGATTTCGATGGTCTTACCGTAGACACTTTTCTTGGTCTTACTTTCCTCCTTGTTGAAACAACTTTCCATATAATAGCAATATAGCAATACACTAAAGGAGGTACCGAGATACTGATTGAAAAAAAATTGAAAAATTTTGTGAAACTGTCTTGCGCCAAAAATGGATGACAAATGAACCTTGTAGGATCATAGAGTAATTTTCCCCAAACTTCAGTGCATGGAAGTAGTGTCAAGATGAAGTAAATAAGCCAGGAGCCGGCTAACATCCCAATGACTTTTTGGTTTGAAGTATAAATTTTCCTGTAAAGGTCCAAGTGTACTATGAGGAAGTACCGATTCAAAGATATCTGTATGATAGCAATGATTTCTGTTCCGAGTAACGCATAAGTAATATAACCAGTAAATCTACACACTATAGTTGTATGCAACATGGCTGAATCAACAGTGAATGATTGATATGCAATATAAGTTAAAGAAAATCCACTTGACAAACAGTTGATGAAAGCCAGATTGATAATGAAAATGATATAAATGTCTTTGTAGAGTCGAAACCGAAAAATAGCGATTAATGTCACAATATTGGCAAAAAATCCCAAAATTGAAAAGCTGGTGCCTAATATATTATGTATCAGACGTATGTCCTCAGGAACTGTGAAATTATTTTCCATTTTTTTCTATTATATCTGGTTTTGAAACTTTCAATGCGTTGAAAAAATATTCCTTAAAATAATCCTTTATAATGCTGAAGTAGATTTTAAGCTATATATTCTGAATATCTTTCTGTTTGCATTATTATATAAATCTCTATTCCTGCAACACCATAGATATATGAGAGCTAATGGACTTTTAACTGATTAATGATTTTTATGAAATTTATAATGAGATAATTTATGAAATAGGTAGGGCTTATGTAGATGATTATCCAATGACATATGACATTTATATATGATAAGCATCAAGGAAATGTTTTGATCTACCGGGTATGTCATTTGAAGGAGCTAAAATATTTAAAAAATTTTTTGTCCTAAAGATAAAGTTCAAAAGTATTCTCAGTTTTAAATATTCTTTGAACCTGTAGCAACTTTTGTTTTAATTGAAGACAGGTGATGAAATGAGTATGTTCACGAAGGGTTAAAATTGGCCTTCAGATTTTAAAGTTTTTTAAATCAGGTCAAAATACTACAAATTTCATATAGAAATAGTTGTGATATTACCATTGATGCAAAATAACTTATTTTTGGCACATCACATTATAAATAACGAAGTGATGACCCCTTAGTACTGCATAATGTATGTTGTCAATGTTGGTCCTATTTCACCAAAATTTATAACAGTTTTGAGCATAATTTACTTTGACCAAAACTCCTGATCATGAAAATGTTAATGTCCAAGGATTCATTATAATGATTGGTACCTTTTGGTTAAAGTACATTTCAGATCGTTGGTTGGCGACAAGATTTTCCTAAAGCTTTTATAGCAGAAAAATGCAAAAAATCATCGTACTTTGACAATGTAATCAAAATGTGCTGAATTAGGAGCCCATAATGTGCTCTAATGAGGAAATTTGTTTTATCAGCAATAAAGCTTTTGAAATAGATCAATTAAAGAAACAAATCATGGCCTTTTTGATGTTTTATGATAAAGTTAAAATTCAAGGCAATATTTGGCCAAAAGTGAACCTTATCCTTTACAATTTATTATGTTACCATCTTAGACATATTAATCTATAGCATATGATGATGAGAAATTGTATTGGCCTCCATTTTTACATCGCGATGACCATGAGGGCATTCCGATGTATTTTTGCCACAAAAATTTCTACTTACGTAACTTTCGTTTTTGACTGGTAACCGATCTACAATTACGCGGACATTATCGAGTGCAAAATAACATTCCTTATCGCTTGTTATAAATTTATTTCTTCAATAAATACTTATAAAAATATTTTTTTTAGAACATAAATTAATAATATGAAAATGTTTTGTCGTTAGAAATATATATATAAGTAAAAAATCATTAATATCTATGCACAAGTACAGAAAAATTATGTTAAAGCATGCGGAAGAATATCTCAAGAACGTTTTGCGGGAAAATATGAATGCCTACTCAAATCCAATCTATTAGAAAGAGTGTCCACCATGCACTAGCACTGCACTATTATCAGAATAGTAGAATAGAATGATATACAAATGGATGAAAATTATATATAGATATAGGAAGATGTGGTGTGAGTGCCAATGAGACAACTCTCCATCCAAATAACAATTTATAAAAGCAAACCATTATAGGTCAATGTACGGCCTTCAACACGGAGCCTTGGCTCACACCGAACAACAAGCTATAAAGGGCCCCAAAAGTACTAGTGTAAAACCATTCAAACATATACATGTTACTGTTATATACAAATATCATTCAAACCATATACATGTTACTGTTATATACAAATATTAATATAATATATAACAACAAACCAGAGTATACTCATTTGTATCACTACAATATAATAGTTATTACGGTTAGGTTGAATTCCCTGTCATTTATTCATCATCCATGCACTAACTTGTCTCAGAAAAAAATATATCTCTGTATATTAACCTCACTTTCAGGTATAGAGATGTGATTTTTTTTCTGAGATAAGTGCTTGTGACGATCCACAAGAACTTGTGGTCATCTGATGTTCAGTACTTCAGTACTTTGATTCAACTATGTTGTAGGATATAAATTCTATGTTAACTAAATTTTAAAAAGCTTAAATTTGAACAAAATTGTTAATTACTGGCTTTGTTTTGTGACATCATGAAGTAGCCCAAAACTTATACGAAAAAGACTGAAAAACATTAATATATGTGATTTTCATGATAATTCTTTATGAGCAAGTTCATTGGTATGCAAGTATCTTTTAGAATATTGGGAAGAGTCCTGGGTTCAGCAAATATATTACCAGTGTAACAGATTTTAGCTGTCAACAGACTTACTCATTCTTTTAAAGTTTTACAGCCGTACAGTGACCTATATGTATAGTTGCTAACTTCTGCATCATTTGGTCTCTGGTGGAGAGTTCTCTCATTGGCAATCTTACCACATCTTACTTTTATATTGATAAAATTTGTTGAGTATTCCTCAAATGTCTATTTTGGAGAACTAAGTCACCTTCAAAGATGCAAAAATTTTTTTTTTTTTTTATTGAAGATTTGTAAAATAGGTATATTCACATATGACATACAGTCCACAACCATAATTGTGAACCACCTGAATTTTGTATACTTTGAACCAAATGAGGATATGTCATACTTTGTTGTCAGGAAGTTTGACCCACTTTATAATGGTGTCAAACCTATTCGGTCTTGGAAAGATGCAAACATTAAAAATTAAGATTTATTAAAGCCTATAAAATCAATTACAGTCTGAATGAACTTGCAAAAATTTGTTGATGGACAGTGTTGTGTTTTTTGTAGTTGACAAGTATGTATATTCTTAAATAGTATCTGATCACTTTTAAACAATTAAAAAAACCTGTTACCAGGTTAATGGAAAGTCCTTTAATTTCACTTAATAGTACTTAAAAGGAAATAATGTATAATAGATCAATAAACTATTGTTAAGTAATTTTTTTCTTTTAAACTATGATAAATTTGCATGTTAGACTGACATTATAAAGCCTGTTAAAATTTTTGATAGTCCATAGCTTTACAAATATTATCAATAAACCATGTTTACTATAGTTTAATTATATATCCCATGTGATTTTAATATTGATATGGTGTGTTTGTAAGACATTTAATGTTGCATATATTTATATATCATCGTCAACATCCTATTTTTAAGTACAGGTGATTTTACAAAAAAAATTAGGTTAGGTTGGTACTTGTGTAAGAACCTATGGTAAATTAGTGATTCACAACTTTTCACATTTCCTTCCCATTTTATTTTCAAATATTCAACCCTTTCTCATTATTGTTTTACTTAAACTGTGTTTTCTTCATACACGCAACATTTTTAAATATTTTTTTGCTGTTACAATCAAATTTGATTTTACAAGATTACCAGGCTATTATCAAAATTGATTTTACAAGATAACTAGGCTGCCATGGTTATAGACAGATTCTACCTTGTGATAACTTCTGCCCAAGAAATAATAATTTTGATGTTACTGCTGGTGGAGTTTTCCTCCCCAAGAGTATCACCAGGCCAGTAATCTGCTCTTTTGTGTTGACAAGAATTGATAATGATAAATGATATGGTAATATGGATAAATTATCTGTTTACAAAATTTTGAATTGTTCGAAATACTATGGATTTTCAACCCCAGGAATAGATTACCTTAGCTGTATTTGGCAAATTCTTTTTGATTTTTTGGTCCTCAATGCTCTTTTAACTCCGTACTTATGTACTTTTAGCATTTTATATTCCAGCTTCACTGATAAGTCTTTTGTATACAAAACGCGTGTCTGACATACAAAACATTAAGTTTGGTATCTTCGATGAATTTTTTTCAGGTAAATTTAGGTGTTTCAGTTAGGGATTTTGAACATTTGCTGCAGTTGTTGAATGTAATGTGTGTCTTCATTCTATTGCCCATAGCACAAGATTATTTTTTTTGGTGTTTGAAATCAAATTGATTCAGTAGAATAGAGAATGGAAACAGGGAATGTGTCAAATAGACAACAACCCAACCATAGAGCCGAAAACTTATTTCAAAAGCAATGAACAGTTCTCTCAAAGATGTCTTAGCATTCCAAACCTGTTTATGTGTTAAAGATGTTCGCTACTCTGTTTAAAAAAAACCAGCTTTTTAAAAGTCTGTTATAAATTGGTAGTACATAAATAACAGAGCTTAAAAAGCAGAAAAAATTGCAAAAAGGTCTGTGTCCCTGTTTCTGAGATAAAAGCCATTGAAAATTTGGCGGGAAATGATTTTCTCTAGATTTTTCATACACTTAACATTGGTACCTTTTTTCTTTCCAAAATTATGAAAAAAATAACAAGGATATTATAAGATTTTCAAAAATTGATTTTTGAACTATATGTAATATTATGAAAAGAAAATTAGGGATCAGTGGGCAAAATTTTTTCATGGCACCACATGAATAAAACCAGTGGATTCCGAATATCTGACAAAAAGTTGAAAACATGATAAGCAAACATTCTTAACCAATATTCCTACCATTGGTAAATTCTACCTAGAGATTTTTACAAGAGAAATTTGGGAATATTTTACTGAATCAAGCTATTTCACATACGCATTTAGATTTCTACAGCTCAGAAATTTTTTAAAAGCTTCATGATAAAAAGCTAAATGTTACAATTATATATATAGAAATGATTACTAAGAAAGTTGTAAAACCATGATTACTTCATGATGTAATTGCTGCTTTTTTTTTTTTTTTACAGATGACAGATTATATTATGCTGATGACTACTGTTTAGCCTTATTGTTGAAGGGAGTATGTTTGAAACACAAGGGAAGTCATTTCCAAGCAGAACAGTGTTTTACAGAAATTCTTACATAGTGAGTTATCTCTTTTGGAAAATTTTCTAAATTCTTATTGTATTGTGATAAGGTGCTTGCCTTTATTGCAGAAAATCTTTTTAGTTTGATCACCAGTATAAATGTCCAACCAAAAATCAGAATTTCAGATCCACAAGGTAATGATTTCCATTGGTTGCAGTTATAGCTTGTTACATCCAATAAAAAATGTAAACAAAGAAAATGTTAATAAGCAATTGCCATGAGTCTTTACTCCCAGGATGATATTTAGTGACACTTTTAAAGTTCTTAATCAACTAATTGAAGTTTTTGGGTATGTTCTTTGTGCAAATGATGGAATTCTACTCATATATGCAGTTTCTGCTTCACAGAATTTGTAAACACTAGACACAGGTATTTATACAAATCAGAACTAAATATAGTACAAGTGCTGTCATTGGTCAAGAATGATCTAGTCAGAATGGACATGACTTCTATTTGTCGGTAGATGATACAATGCTGTATACACATTTTCCTGTCTTAATCTGCCAAGGGTGAAGAGGAAGGGGACTGGATCGTTTTCCCTGGCTAGCAAAGATGTTTTAAACACACACAAAAAAAAGAAAGAAAATACAATTAGAGGGAAGTTTGTGGTTTTTAGCAATAGACTAGTATTTTAACCGTATGCAGTCTCTACGAAATTGTAAATAAATTCAACAGAGACTACCAAAGATCTGCATTAAAAACTTAATTCTTTAAGGGACATAAAAAAACTTAAGTTATCAACAGAGATAACTTGGATATGACTTAGTATTGATTCAAATTTTTCTTTTCTAAGAAATAATTTGTGAAAAATTAACATTCTTATCCTTGTTGTCAAATTGAACTAGGTTATTTCTTACTTATTTGTTCAAACCTAACATGCATGGTGTATAATAGATTGGTTTTGATACAACATAATTAGAGTTTGAGTTATTTCCCTTTGCCGCCATTTGGAGGAGTAAATGGTTGATTTTCCTATTTGACTATGCATGTACAAACCAGTCTGATGAAAGATCATAACGTAGTTGTGAATCAAGCCAGGCGGAAAGAAATTAAAATTGTTCAGAAAACAACTGTTTCCAAGCCGTCAGTATAACAAGTTGAATTCTGCTGATTTATGAAGGAATTTTTGCACTTAAGACCTCTAACATGGTGACAAAGGGAAATAACTCTTACTCAAATTTTGTCTATCAAAACCTATTCATTCAAATGCAAATTGGAAATGGTGAATGGTGTATTTTTCAAGGAGTGAATCAGGAATGGTGCAGTGGCAACTGTAGTAATTGCTAGCTTACACACATGTTATGTACCAGTCACTTTATTATATTAGGTGAAGTAAATGTTACAGTTTGTGACATTTTTTGTATTTTACTATTTTGCAGTGAAAAACAGATAAAACAAGATACATTCCTTATACCATATGCCACAGTAGAACTAGCCATGTTGTTTCTGTTAGAGGAAAGGCTAGATGATGTTAAAAAGTTCCTGGACAGAGCCAAGTATGTTTTCATTTTTATTTATAAGTTAAATGTATCTGCTTAAGTTAATTTGTGCAGCTTATAAATTTACTGAAACCAATTTGTGACGGTGACAGTAAAACTTGAATATGTAGTGTTGATTTTAGTCTTTCTTACTCATAACTGTGTTTGAGCAATTTATATGTAAGGAGCACACTTCTGTTAATGTAGTCTGATTAGTGTGAATATGAGTGAGCATAATGTATTAACTGAGATATGTAAAGGCCATGGGATGGAGCAGAGGGTATGTTACTGCTGGGAAATGGGAAATTGACAATTGGAAAGTTGAAATCATCACATTTGTCATAGATTCTAGTTTCAAGTCATCCACCACCTGTTTTAATATCAAGGAAAACAATATGTATGAAAAAATCCTTCTATTTTCTGAAGTAATTCCCTAATCTCAAGTTCACTGGGATGTATGAGATGTAAGCACTCATTGAAATGTGGGTTATTGGGTGACAGAACATCATCAATATATCTGAAAGTGAAATTAAAGAATTTTCAAGATAACTTTTTTTTTGTCTTTGAAAATGTTCTGTATGAAATCTGCTTAATATGAGTACAAAAATAAGTTGGCCAGTAGTGGTGCACAATCAGCATTCATTGGAATGCGTACCTGTCTGCAGAAAATAATCCAACAAATGCAACAAATATGTTGTCGATCAAAAAGTCTTGCATTTTGATGATATCTTCTTCAGTGTATTTGTTGTGGTAATAAGTATGGTTTTTCACTAAGTATGATTTTTCATGACCAAAAACAAGGAATTTGTACCTACGTTTCCCTTTTTTGTAGAAAAAGCTCTGTTCAATTGAGCATGGGGAAAAGTAGTATAAAGCGTGGGAACATCAAAGGTTTTGATATTTGCAAAATTGTAAAGAATATGATTGAAGATTTTAGAGGAGATCTTTGGAAAGATGTTTTGTTGAACATTAGTATGACCTGGCTATAGCTATATATCATTCTTTTTAAGGATTTTTGTGAAGTTTAGGTTAGTTTAAGAGGAAATCAATGATATTTAGTATGCAGTTGTATCAGTATTAGCACATTTCATATCCATGAAGATTATTGGGCTCTGTCCCCTCAGTCATGGTCTATTGACTTTGAAACTTTTGCATAATTTACATGTATGTGATTAGTTCAGTTTAAAGGTCACCACCTATACTATGTCGATGATATTTGGTATGTAGTTATATCAGCATTAGCATATCTCATTTACAGAAAGATTATTTGGTCCTGCACTTTCAGTCATGGTTCATTGACTTTGAATGTTTTGCATAGCTAACATATTAAAAAGTATTGCCATTTTAATTCCAACTTTTACATTTTACTATCAAAATTACATACAGGCAGGAAATATTTCTATGTCAACAGTTTTTTTTAAAAGAGATGATGAAAATACATCTTTGAGAGAGCTTCTTGTTTACTATATGTATGCTTAAAAATTATATAACTCCCAGTACAGATATTAACAAAAAGCATATCTTTTAGGTATTAAAATGTTTTTTAATCACAGTATACATAATAACTTGATTCTCTGTTTTTGGCAAGAATTTTTTGGCTCTCCCATTAGCAAAAAATGTCATGAAAATATTCATAAGTTGAAAATAATGATTTATATTCTGTCAATTTTCCTGAATTATGTTGAATTTCAATCTTTTCAAAATAAGTGTATATTTTGAAGCCTGATTTAAATAATATGACACAAAGGAAAGTATTTAAATAGAACATCATATATGTCATTAAAACAGCAATCTGAAAGCATAAGACAATAACAAAAAATAAGTTTGTAAGATTTACCAATTTTTTATTGACTTTCAGAAAAAACTACAAAGGATATTTGTTGGAATCACGACTACATTTTCGAATCCATGCTATACGTCTACAGATGAACTCCATGCAGAGTAGTGATAGTAGCAGTAACAATTCTAGTCAAGTATTAGAATCACCAACTGATGATATACCTTCATCGTTGTTAGAACATACAGAATCAATAGAATCAACTAATCTATAATTGTTGTATAGCTTTAATTTATTTTTGAATTCAACACACTGTGTTCAAATTTCTGTGATAAACATCATGACATAATATTGTTTCTTTGCTCACTTTATTGTTACTTTTAATAATGTTTTTTTTTTTTTTTTTTTTTAGCTTTAAGCATTTTTTTGTATTTTCTTTTATATTTATATACTGTTGTTCTTAGTATTTATATTTGTTTTATAAATTTTTCCAATTCAATTTTATTTTTTTTGGTAACTCCTATTTCAGTCAGAAGGGTAAGCAACATATTTGAATGTTGTTCAATGCATTAGGTTATTTCAACTTACTTTGTAGAAGTACTCCCCATACACTAGATTTTTGGTTTTTTTTTGCTGATCATTCACTCTTAAAAAAGAATTACATAGCAGAGATACTTTAATTTACCATACACCACTGCATTATGGGATAAATCTTGATTCCTGTCATGTATTTATACTGTTGCAGTTTACAGTCCATTAAGTGCAAACCAACAATTTTTGTTATTCTACAGGGATGCACAATCATTTTTACACCTACAATAGTAGAGGACATTATGTTTTTGGTCTGTATGTCTGTTTGTCTTTTGGTCAGTCCTAATTTAAGCTAATTTGACCATCAAATCAACTTGAAAGTTGGTACATATGTTCATCATGAAACAGACATTTTAAAATGTATGCCAAAGTAGGGTTTTGACCCAAATTTCACAGTTCACAAAACATAGAAATATGATAGTGCAAGGGGGAAATGGTGTCTTATGGACATATACTTGTTCTTTCATAAGTTCTTACCCTGTTGAAATACATCAAAGAATTAGAAAACTTATTTTAGTATAAACTCAGGGAATACTTAAATGAATTGTTTTTTATCATTTTTTGTTTGCCATTTGATCATTAGATTTTAAAATAAAAATGCATATTAAAAATATTGTATAAGGCAAATTTGCTCATTATAGATTAAGAATAAATTGCATACTCACATTTAAAAATATCAAGAATGAGGCACATATGCATATTATAAAATAACGAATAAGGTTCATAAAGTTAACTTGTATCTTTTCATCTGCAATTCTCCAAAGGACTGCCTAAATTTTATTATTTAGAATTTTTTTGTGGGTAAAAAAAGATTTCAGTTTGTTTATGTTAATGTCCACTACTAAATATTTGGTCATGCTTGCATAGTTATTTCCATCTCATTAAACACAAAAGGTATTATTCTATGTCATCTGAGGTTATGATAGAACTTAAAAGGAATGAAGTCAATTGGATTAAGTTTCAAGTTTTAGCTATAAGGTGTTAAGTAAAGAATTATCCTCCTATGAAATCAAAATTGAATCTACCATTAATTAATTTAATATGAGCCTTTCCATCAGTTCTTGAAAAATCAAAGATTAAATTCTAAAGACAGGTGTATGAAAGTCTTGATATTAACTCAATTAGGTCTAGGGTTTTTACTCTTAGTATTTTTTTTTAATCTACCATAGAAAGTTGTTTGTTTTTTGATGGCAGAATGGAGGGCCAAGGCTATTCTTTTTTTCCCTGATTAAATTTTTGGAGAGTTATTTGAACATAGAGGGATGTAGCTGCTAATACATGTAAAGTCAATTTATTCAGATTTGTTACCAAACAAGAGTTGACTGTGTAGTATTTGTTTGTCATTACAAATAAGTCTTTGTGCTATAAAATAAGGTCTCTTTCAAAGAACTACTGTGTGAATGATTATGGTTATTGAAAATATTTTCTACATAAATTCCATATGAACAGTTGTGCATGCCATGAGCCTCTGGTTTTATTTTACAGTCAATTATGGAGACATCTGATGAACTTTGTATTGTATTTCTAGTCAAAGACGTAATATTTTTCTCATGAAATTTTATGTTAAACTGTCTCTTTGTTGTATATTTTTCCTAATAAATTACAGATATTGATTAGTTAATATTGATATTAAATATGAATGATGTTGTTATTCCTCTCTAAAAGGTGAAATAACCCTTTCTTTGAGATCAAGTAGATTCTTGGTGTTAGAAATTGGATTCTTTTTGGTGAATAAGTGCTACATACAAGGATGGATACAGTAAATATTGTACAGGGAAGAATTTCAGAGTAAAATAATTATTATATTAATGATATAAATATATTTATAAAAACCAAAAAATCCAAATCAATCCCCACTCTCAATACCAACATTTTATATATGAAACCTTTACCGAATTAACCTTTATAAAATCACAAAAAAATGCATCAATAATATCTGCTGTTTAAGAATTAAAGCACATTTGTTTTACATCTGTTACATAATAGTCATTATAGTTGTTTTGTTGTAATAGTTAAATATGCTAGCTTTTCAGATAAATCATTTATAAAGTTATGTAGTTTTCTACTAAGTGATTTATATGTTAATTGTATGTCTTCTTCTAAATACTTCTGATGTAGGTTTTAATATTAAAGTGAGAATTTTGTTTTAAAACTTTTGTAGTTCATAATCAGATTTATCATGAAAATACTCTTGATAATTTTATTATGTGTATATTTGGTTAATTTGAATAAAGATTGATTTTGTTATGAATGATATAAAATTGATATCACAGGACAGTTGATTATTTATTTCTTTGTATAAGCCAACTTTTTTCATTTTATCATAATCAGTATACAAAATAGTAAATATGGAAGGTCACAGAATTGGAAAATGCTCTTTATCAGAAATATTGGGGACCTCGGTGGCGGAATGGTTCAAAGTAGTTCAAATACTGTATCCATATCCTGTCAACACTGAGATTGTGAGTTCAAACCCAGTATGTGGCAGGTGCGTTTGACTCTATTTTACTAAATAGATTGTTAGTTTTTCTGCCATAGGTCATGGTTCTCACCATGCACTCCTCCACAATTAATACTGATCACCATGAAATAGCCAATAGTCCTGAAAGTAGCATTAAACACAAATCAATCAACCAATATATCAAAATACCTTTTGACTAATTGAATTTATATTTTGCAGCAGTACAGGTACTTTTACTATTTTGATATGTCAGCTTTGTCTACCTGAAGACACTCTTATTCCTTGTGAAGATAATATTATATATTTCAGTTTGCAATTTTAATAGATATTAGAAGATGTGGTATGAGTGCCAATGAGACAACTCTCCATCCAAGTCAAAATTTATAAAAGTAAACCATTATATCAAAGTACGGTCTTCAACACGGAGCCTTGGCTCACACGGAACAGCAAGCTATAAAGGGCCCCAAAATTACTAGTGTAAAACCATTCAAACGGGAAAACCAACGGTCTAATCTGTATAAAAAACGAGAAACACTTATGAACCACATCAACAAACGACAACTACTGAACATCAAATTCCTGACTTAGGACAGGTGCAAACAATTGCAGCAGGTTTAAACGTTTTAATGGTACCAAACCTTCACCCTTATCTGAAACAATAGTTTAACTCTGTAATTCTAAGCACATATTTTGTTGTAATTTAACACAATTCTTAGAACAGACTCAAAGTTGACATTATGTTTGCCATTCAGGTAACAATTATTGCAGATAGTATTTCATATAGAGGTCTTAATTGGTGTAATGTCTATTTTTTGAGATAACTAAATAACATAAAAAGATTTGTTAAATGGAAACATAAAATAATTGATATTCAACTGAAAGTAGATGATATAAAATCAAATTTCAACTTTCTTAAAAGGGTCTGTTAGATGACAACTTAATAAATAGTTAAGAGGATCAGTTCTAGAAAATCTTTTTCCAATTGGTTATGTCTGTAAGTTGTCTGAATAGACAGTAACTATCCGGTTGATTCATCAGTTATTACGTGCTTTTGTCAGTTATTAGAGACTTAAGTTCAAGTTGTTTATGATTTGTCTTCTGATTATGTCTAGATTATTTATTTTTATTTTTGTTAATAATAAAATTTCTTCCTTAATTATATGATGTTATCTTATTATGTGGTGTCTAGAGATTAAATTATCTCCATTTATCAGTATTTGGAGAACTGGAATCTGATAATTATGAATAAATAGATATGGCAAACTAAACAAACAAGATAAATGTATAGCTACCAAATGAATAGCATTTAAAAAAACCAACAAGAAGTAAAACATATGACGGAATAAAACCATAACAGATTTCATATTAAGTTGATCTTTTCAGTTACACAGCTATATTTGGTCTATATATCACAGATCACAGATATATATATATATATATATATATATATATATACATGTCTGTTGGACTAGTAACCATGACATTGACCTTGTTTTTAATATTTTACACTATTTTTTGTAATTTTTTTGTGTAATCCTTCTTTTACTTGATTAATAAAGAACTATATTTTGATCTTTAGAATCATTGTAAGGTGTATATGTCCGTCTGAAAAAGGTTCACTGGAACTTGACCTTATTTTAATGGTCTATTTATCAATGTTAAACTTCAGTGAATAAGTCAAGTTTTTCTGTTACTCTGTACAGGAATTAAGTGAACTGTATTTAAGTATTCCAATTTAGGAATATGACAGTTGTTTTCCATTGGTTCCATTGGTTGATTTTGTCTTAACATTTGATTTTGTCAGTTTAACCTTTTTGAATTGACCTTTGAGTTCTGTATTTTTGTTGTCCCCCGTGCAACGCGTTTAAGGTACATAGAAATACTGGGCGTCCGTCCGTCTGTGCATCCGTCCATCCGGTCTTGTTAGCACTTTCACGTGTACAATTCTTGCCAGTTTTTTGAAACTTATATCATAGGTTTATATGAGCAATGTCTTGGACGCGGTAGAAAATTAGTCCTGATCAATTATTTTTTAAAGAGTTATGCCCCTTTGAAACATCGATTATATGGAAAATTGCATTGTTAGCGCTATAATTTGTTCAATTCTTGCTAGATTTTTATGGAACTTATATCATAGGTTCATATTAGAATGTCTTGGACGAGTTCAAAAATCAGTGCTGATCAATTATTTTTAAAAGAGTTATGCCCCTTGGAAACATTAATTACATGGAAAATTGATTGTTAGTGCTCTGATGTTCTCATTTCTTGCCAGATTTTTATGAAACTTATATCATAGGTTATATCAGCAATGTCTTCGACGAGTTCGAAAATCAGTGCCGATCGATTATTTTTAAAAGAGTTATGCCCCTTGGAAACATTAATTTTATGGAAAATTGCATTGTTAGCACTCTCATGTGTACAATTCTTGCCTGAATTTTCTGAAACTTAAATCATAGGTTTATATCAGCAATGGCTTTGAAGTGTTTTGAAAATCAGTGCTGATCAAAAAATTTTCAAAGAGTTATGTCCCTTGGAAGTATTAATTATATGGAAAATTGCCTTATGAGCGCTCTAATATGTACAATTCTTGCCAGATTTTAATGAAATTTATATTCTAGGTTTATATCATCAATGTCTTTGACGAGTAGGAATATCAGTGCTGAGCAATTATTTTTAAAAGACTTATGCCTCTTGAAAATATTGATTATACAGAAAATTGCATTGTTAGCGCTCTCATAAGTTCAATTCTTGCCAGAATTTTATGAAACTTATATCATAGATTTATAACAGCAATGTCTTTGACACTTTCGAAAATAAGTTCTGATCAAATATTTTTAACTAGTTATACCCCTTGGAAATATTAATTATAATGGAAATCACATTGCATTTGCTCTGAAGCCTTCATTTCTCTAAGATATTAATAAAAAGTCTTAATAAACAAAAAAAAAGTGCTTTTTAGTTATTGCCCTTGTACCTTGGATAGATAAAATATGTGCAACGTGGGGGACATTGGAACTCTGTTCTTTTATTAATACTTTTTTAATGTGCAGCAACATTCGTTGATTGATTGATTATTTTATGCATAACGACCATTGATGTATATCTCATGCATTTCAGGGCAATTAATCATTAGATACATTGTCATTTAAGTTACTATGAGTAATAAGTAAACTAAATTTGGTCAATAGAATTATTTTAAAGTGCTCAATTCTGTCTGAAAGGGGTCATCTGAATTCATTTTCTTGTATGATTGATTCACATTAAGCTAGTGATGAGATAATTTTCTAAATTACTGAAGTTGACCTTATATCTACAGTTGGTTTATATATGATTGCCATACTGCTTTGTAAGTTTGAGATATGAAGAAATACCTTATTCTTATATATAATTGCAATATAGTTTCTAGTCCTCAATATGCAGGCAGCACACATATTTCATAGCACAGCCTGATCGATATGCATTTCAGGGCAATTAATCATAAGACACATTGTCATTTCAGTTCCTGTGAGTATTAAGTAAACTTTATTTGGTCTATAGAATTATTTTAAAGCGCTCATTTCTGTCTGCAAGGGGTCATCTGAATTCATTTTCTTGTATGATTGATTCATATTAAGCTAGTGATGAGATAATATGAGGTTATATGATTGCCATACCACTTTATAAGTTCGAAACATGATTTGATTTTTTGATTTTTGGTGCTTTAACGCCACTTTTAAGCACCGCTTTTGGGCTATTTCGTGGCGGCCAGTTTTTATTGGTGGAGGAAGCTGGAGTGCCCGGAGAAAACCACCGACCTTCGATAGGAAAACTGACAATCCTAGTCAATTAAGATTGGAGTCGAGTGCACCCGCACGAGCGGGGTTCGAACTCACAACCTCAGTGTTGACTGGCTAGTGATTACAGTAGTAACTACTTAGACCACTCGGCCACCGAAGCCCCTTCGAAACATGAAGAAATATCTTATTCTCATATGATTCCAATATAAGTTCTAGTCCTAAATATGCAGGCAGCACACTTATTTCATAGTGTCCATATCAGATTACTTAACTACTTGCTGTCCATCTGTCGACTTTAACACATGCAGAATCTTCTCAATAAGTCTTAACAGTAATTGAGATATAAGTTGACAGCTATGATCTCTACAGAATTTTGATTAAGTGTGAGTATAATAGTTTATCAGATAATGTATACAGGGCAAAGGATAAAGTTAGGCTTTTAGGATTCATCCATATTTCAAAGATTATTGGGCAAAGACTAACTAATAAGAGACATGTTCCTATGAGGGTCATACCAATGATTGCTACTTTAGTTCAAGTAAGACAACGGTTACACCAAGAGGTAACTTCCCAGTACCCCTATTTTTGACATTTTTACCTATTATGTCTGTTCGTTTTGTTCACACATTGTTGTCAATATAATGGAATTTTATGCGACTGTCATACAAGTGAGAGGTTTAGCTAGCTATGAAACCAGGATTAATCCACCATTTTCTACATAAGGGAATGTCTGTACCAAGTCAGGAATATGACAGTTGTTTTCCATTCGTTTGATGTGTTTGAGCTTTTAATTTTACCATTTGATAAGGGACTTTCCATTTTGAATTTTCCTTGGAGTTCGGTATTTTTGTTATTCTACTTTTCAATATATATATATATATATATTAGAACTTGTTGGCTATAGGTAAAGAAATCTTGTCGATACAACTTATAATAAGCAGGCTTTCTTGCATGAGTCCGTTGGCATTGTCTTTTTATAGCACAGTTTGATCGATATTGCTTTTAGATGGAAACCTTGGCAAAAAAGAAATCCCCCAAGCTTGGAGGACATGGCTTCAAGTTGATCAATATGCATGCTCTACTGGATCTCTTCTTTGAATTTCATATTTTTGGTATATGCTGTAGTCATACTCAACAGTTTATTAATAGCGAAGTTTGCTTCCAGGATATCAGTTGGGGTATTTGTTAATAAGTAAATATCCAATTTAAAAGATGGCATGGACATAAACACACAAAGACGAGGCTCCTGACTTTTGATTAGCATGCGTTTTATTTAAATCGTTTACGTGGATCTGTTAAGACTCCCCAAACTTTTGGTATCGACAGTATCTGAGGAACTTTATTCTAGAACAGAGTCATGTGCACTAAAATTGATTTCCTGTATTTAGATTTAAATAGTTTTTAATTTAAAAGGTTGATAATTATTCCTAAAATCCTCTTTATTTACTTATTTCATACATCAGAAGTTGAAGAAATGCAATAGTTATTATCTTTTTTTGTGTAGGCGTGAATAAGAGAATCTCCTTTACTTTAAAATATATTGCATTACAACAAACCTTATAACATTTTTCTACAGCAGTATGTTTAATCAAGCGTTCGGATTGTACGGGAAACTTAAAATTTCTTAGAAACAATACCGATGCAAAAATACTGAACTCGAAGACGGATATTATTTGTATGCTGGACATTCTAATTTACAATATGGTCATAGTTTTATACAATAATCTTAATAATAACATTTATGAAAAAAAAAAAAAAAAAACAACGAGACAAAAAAAAAACATTTATCAAGTTTTTTAATTTCAAGTTAAGACATAGTGACTTCGATAACTAGTATATATTTAAAATGGATTAACGATATTTGAACATCAGTTTATAACTACTTTTGCGTCTTATTTAACGTATGTTCAAGGTAAATGAGTGAATTGTGAAGGTAAACGGGTATTCAATGTAAAAATCTGTAATATCAAACTATTTATAAATGGAATGACTATTAGTTTGACTGTATATATGAATTTGTCAGAACCAGTTCCTGAATCCCCTTCAACGGATAAGCTTCTATTTTTCAGATACTGACAAATTAAACAACTAATCAATGTTTTCTGCCTTTATTTCCTTAGTCAATTCTGTTACAGAACGCATTACACATATGAAAAATATAAAGGACAACACGTATATTAACTCGTCACGATCGAAAAGATACCAATGAGTAAATTAAACACTGCAACTCAACGAAATACAACTAACCCCATGTCCCCCGAAAAAAGATAATTAGTCAAACAACAGTCCACAAAAACAAAATACACAGAAAATTGAAGATTGAGCAACATCAACATGCACCACCAAAACCCGGATGTGAACTCAGCTTTTCTGGAAGAAACAGTTTTTCCTGATCCACTAATGGCATCCGTCATGATGCTCATGGCACTCAAATATTCGGTAATATGACGCATTCGATGTTGTCAAAAACTGAGAAAAGAAGGACGGGATGTTGGCCACGACCAATGGAATGTATTCGTAGTCATCTGTGACACACAGAAATTCCAAAATGGTCAACCAAATGATGACGGCGTCCATAAAACTTTGAGATATATGACTACAATTTTATCATTACATGTATGTAAGTAATTAAAATCTTCCTTGTAAGCGACAACCCTTATTCAAGGAAATGTTGAGAGGAAACTCCAGCCCTGGAAAACTGTATCAACATGGATATATTTACTCAATATATATAGTTTCTGTTGAAATGTTGCTCAATAAATATAAAAGGAAAATCTTTTTTGTCCACTCGTTTGAACTCGACTAATTATGTTTCTCCATCAAGAAGGGGTGTAATGGATTCACCCGAGTTGCGATTGATGTTTTGACGTAAAGTTTAGATCCCAGTCGACCACCCCTATTAATTTATAGATTTCAACGACATATTATTTATTAGTAAGTCTGATGCTTGAATGTTTATGGATTTTTAAAGAACAAACCATAAATGTTAAATTCTTAGGGAGAAACCATTTAACTTCAAGGGGGGTTATGGTTTTTTGTCTGCGTCAGATTTTTTTTTTTTTCGCGCACAATTTTTTTTACTTTTTCGACGCTATCAATCAAATTATTTTTTTTCAAAATTTAACACTATAAGGTATGGGGAAAATCTGGATTCAGAATATTTTTTTGGTCATCTGCTTGACCACAATATTTTATTTCATCAAATTGGGGATCACAATATTTTTTAAGTAAAAACAATACCCCCGCCCCTACCCCCGCCACGCCCCCAAAGTTAAATGGTCATTCCTAACATATCTCTATATTGATAAATAAAATCAACCTTATAAAACAATCCCTTGCCTTGCTTGATTTATACCCTAATTAAGACCCAAACGTTCAAGTATCATTGTTTTACAGTGTTTACAATACTAAGGAATGGTCATTATTTATCCGCTGAGGGGTCGGTTCAAATTTTCACATTAAAATGTTTTGTTGGCAACCCCCATGATTCTTATGAACCACATAATGACCCCTGAGAACATAGTTTGAAAAGTATGACCCCCCACCACCACCAAACAACAATTTCATTTATTAACAGTTGGGAGAAGATGATAACTGCAAGCTACATAGTACAAAGTTGCAGACATTGACTTGAAAAATAGCTATGAGAAATATGTGGATATTGACACTATCCGTAACAGAATACAGCATAAACAGATTTTCCTTGATTGGGGCAATGATTGCAGTACTCTTGATTTTGAACTGATATTTTATAATACATTCTACACTATAGTTCTGTTATTTTATATAGTTCTGTTATCTTATTCTTATAAGTAGCTTGAACTAATTAATTTGATAAAGATAATTTACTTTGTCTGGTTAGCAAACACTAGTAAGTGATATTCTGTAAATATTATATTGCCTTGATGTTTCATCATGACCTTCCATATTCTTTGTTTTGAAGCTGATGCAACTGATTTTAGTAAACATTTTTCAGTTGTATTCTTCTTTGAGAAAACCTTGAGTATACAATAGAGTTTTTCTTCTTGTTTTTTTTTTTTTTTCTTTCGAAAATGAATATCTGCCACATGCAAGAAGAAAAATTGACAAAATAAGCATTTAAATGAGAAAAAAAATATATATTGCATTTTAACTTGAACCTTCATGAACAGAATGAAGTCATATCTTAATACAGATTGTCCCTGGTTTTGAAACTGCTAATCCTTCAAAAGTTAAGCTTTTAAAGGCACAATTAGCCAAATTTGTTAATATACATGAGCATGTGCTCTTATAAATGAATGAAATGACGTAAAAAGAAGAAGAAAAAAAAAAACACAGAAAATTCTTTGTTCCAATTTATTTGACTGAAAACTTTAAAATTGTACAAATTTTATATATAACCATGATAACCTTTCAATAATGATTTTCCTCTATATGAATAAATGTAAATTTACTGTCTGACACAGAATTATTTGTGAATGAAAAAAAACATATAAAAAGAGTAAACAATATGTCTCAATTCTTTTAATGCCTTTATTGAAATTTTGAAGTTTTATAAATGTTTTGTGAATTTTAATTTTCTCATCATATAGATATTTATTTATTTCAATACCACACTTGGAAGTGCAACTGAAAATAGAACATTACAAATATTGCTGATTTTATGGTTCTAGTCCTTCCTGGATCAAATATGTACAAAAATTTACATGATTTATTTGAGATAAAGAAATATATATGTAGGTTAATAATTATATGAACATTCAATATTTTATTTCAACGTGAAAAATGTTTCACGAAACCCCAGTGTATTGTTTTGTGTGTGTGTGAATGCCGTGCTGCCCTACAAGGGCCCTCGATTTGAACATTAAAAATTCTGATTATTATTCGATATCTTTGTAATAATTTCATAAAATAATTATACATATTTACAAATTATTTTAGAACGTACACACCTTTTACAGTCCTATATCTATCCTAAGAAATCGCATCAAAATGATTTGAACACTTTAGAAAATTGTAATACACATGTTCAGAAACTTTTAAAACTCATTGTTTCCTGTGGTCAAAACTAGATACAAATGTTATACAGTTGTTAATCTTGAGATAAGTCGGATTGTAAACTTTCACATCCTATGGATAAAGGGTCAATATAATATTCCTTGGGATAATGAACCATAACAGATGACTGTGATAAAGAGTGACCAGATTCACTACCCTTGAGAACTTAGGCATCCTGCTAGTGCTGTACATGATCAATGATTTAATAATGACAGAAATTATTTAAAAGATTGCACACTCACTTCAATATTGTCAACAATTTATATGCTTGTCAGACATAAAAACTTTCATTGTGTGACCCCCCCCCCCCCCAGTCAAATGAAATTTTTGATGGCAACCCCCAGCTGTATGATATTTTTAGTAATGACCCCCTAAAATGAACCGACCCCTCAGCTGATAAATAATGACTGTTCCCTAAACAGACCTGTCTGTTTGAAAGTTAAATGCTATATATCAGTGACAATAAAAGCATTTAAAAACTCAACATTTTTATTAGGTTGAAAATTTTGCATTTACAAATAATCTAATATCATTTAACGAATAAATATTGAATTGAACCCTCATGTCCCCCATTACAGAAACATTTCAAAAATAGATATGAAACCGAAAATTGTCTTGATAGAAAGATATATAAAATCTTTACAGTATGGCCTATATACTATTTTACCTGATGCAAAACTGTTTTTAAATGCCTTGTTTTGAATGTATTTATAAAGACCTTCTTGGAATTTGGTTTAAAAATAGTGAGAAGTAAATGTCATCCTTTATTTTCTTTTGTGAAGTCTTAAGGAAATTATTTCCCATGCAATTCGTGTCAAGAGATTTTTTAAAGAATTGTGGCTTAAAGTCTCACCGACCTGCTACTTTTCGACCTATCGAGAAATAGGAGGAAATGTGATCTATTGTGTGGAACAATTGATTTAAAAAAAAACATTCTTAACACCAGACGCACTGAATAGATATACTATGCATGAAGTAACTGCGATGAGGAGATGGGAATACTAGTCAGGTAAATATAATATGATTCGTTCAAGATTTAAAAGTTTAAAACTGAATTTTACCTAGATTGAATTACACCCCCTCTGACGGTCTTGATACCACTTAAAATGAAATAGATATGAAGTGCCCCTGACTGCAGTGTGGTTGGAGATAAGGTTTTGGAACACGGTACTCAAGCAAAGAAAAAAAATGAAAAAATAACAAGAAAAACGAAAAAACTGTATCTGGGCTTTTACTAATTTATTTTTTACAATACACTAAATAAAAAAAATTTCTGGATGAATTGTAAACATATGTATTTCAATGTTAAAACTAAACGAATTTATCCTTGTTGTTTTAGCTTTCTTCTATCCCCCCTCCGAAAAAAAGAATTTTCCATTGCAATGATCACATGATTGCTCTGATCACAGGGAAGTAAAAACACATCACAGCTGTAATTGCGCAGAGATCTGTATGTATTCGATCAAATTTCATCCGTAACAAATTTTTACGTGCCTTTGCGTATTTTTGTTGTTAATATATATACCTATTTCATCCACAATATATAGAAACAGTTGTCATTTATTTCAACTTTGCTTAATCAATTTGGATTTTACATTGGATGCTCAAGTTAACAATACGACCGTGTTTCGAAGGGAAAAAATGAATTCGTAGAAAACTAAACGGGTATTTAAAAGGAAAAAAATAAACTTCTTTGCAGATTTTAAATAATGAAGATTAAATTTAAATTTGGTTATGTGTCTGCTTATGTATGCAGGTATTAATCATTACAAGGATTCGAAATTTAAAACGTTTTTTTTTCTGATCTTGGCTATCTGTCGAATCGTTACACCGTAAAACTCTTTTCGGGAAAATTTTTAATTCACCACACGTCGAGCCAATTTATTTTGCACCTAAAGCTAAAGCAGATAAGCACTGAAAAGAAGACATTTTTCCTTTTAAGATTTCAAGATTCTTTATTTCTTAAACACCATATAGTTACAATGATACAAAGAAGTTCATCAAAAGTTATAACATAACATAAACACACATGACAAGATGAGATGAGAAAAAAAATAATAAAATAAACAGTAGTGACGAAGAGTGGTGATTAGATTTACCAGGAAGACTTACTTGAAAAGTTATAACCCTGATAAATTTGCACAGCTTTTTTAATCTATTTTTGTATTTTATATGAAATAGTTTTCCAAACTTAGAGAATCCGATAAAACTGTGGAAAATACCTTAACCCCCGAAAACCCAAATAATCAGAAAATAAAAGGTAAAGAAAGACGTTAAAAAATTGTCATATAAACGAATAGATTTAAGTAACTAAAATACTATAAGCATGCACATAGATGTATGACATGTATTCTTTCAAATTTCCTTCAAAATTGATTTCGAGACATATCATCTGTAGTAGAAATCATTATTTGTATGTTTGAAAACAACTGACGCGTGCTTAAATGTAGAGCAAAGCGCAGGTTATTGAGTTTTAGACTGATTAGTCTGAAAAGGCTATATATAATCGTAATATCTTTTGAAATGTCTGAAGCGAACAATATTATGCTCAATTGACTGCGAGCAGAGTCTGAACAGTACATAAGTACTCGCAATGGTCATGTTGAAACTTGTCTCAAAAATTGAATATGTTTTTCTGATGTATTTATCTTTTCAGATCGGTTCAGTTACATATCGCAATTTCAGGTTGAAACCTATTCACCGGTTATAAAATGAGTTATATTTATCCACATAACTTATTCTATACACATTTTGCTATATAGATATATTCATTTATTAATATTTTGCTATATAGATTATAATATAGATTTTAATATTTTTGCTATATAGATATAATCATAGAAGTATTTAAGGAAACTAAATATCTCTACACTAATCTGTATTGGTCAATATGCATAATTTTTGTCAAAACCTTAAATAGTACAGCAGAACTGATCGGTTTTAAAAATACGTAACACAAGTACATGTAATTGAAGAATGTTTCCGCGAAGAAACTACTCGAAACTAACTTATTGTTATGAGAGCTGGTTCAAATTTCCGAGTATTTCAAATAAACCACTTCAGTAAGATTACATTCAAGAAGCTGTCAAAGTGAGATAAATTACCTGACACACTTAGTATAATACTTGTCTCTTTAAAAAAAATGCCATTACATGTCTCGCCAATTTTTGTACTTTTATGCATTTCAAATAGAAGACAGGCTTCATTATCGTTATTGCTTACCATTAGGTCTAACGCAATATGTCGCAAATGAATGAAATTATGTTATATAAATTTCGTGTGTCAGAAGCTCTTTTCTGGAACTACCGTCGCCAGGAACGCTAACCGATACATCTAAATATATTGTAACTTAAATAATTACAACGTCCCCTTATGGTTATTGTCCTCCATAGTCGTCAAATGGAGTGATCGTAGTGATCAGAATATAACGACTGGATTATTCGGGTTAAATATTAGTATAAATACGTAGACTGAACGTTAGGAGCAAAACGTTTAAAAATAATTATTAGAAAGATCGAATTTATCGTCTCATTAAACAGGCTTTCCTACAAAAATGGGGGTCGTAGATACACATTTCTTATTTAAGGTCGTGAAAATAAAAATCCGACTTTGTAAATAACCACATTTAAATTCCAAGATGAAATTCACCGAGGATGAAATCATCAAAATGTTTGACTTTTTTTTCTGATCGTATCGACAATATATTTGTTGAGTTACGTAGGTTGATATTTCAACAGACAGTCGTTTCGAATGGGTTACTAATTGTGCACTTCTACTGGCGACTTGTTTTCCACTCATATGAAGCAGAATTAGAATAAAATTTTCCTATAGACAATCAGAAAAACATCTCGCCATGTTCTTAAATTAAATAAAAAGATATTTAAAAACTTTCTATCAAAAATAAAAAAGTTTGAAAGGAGCATCTGATTTTATTCCCGAACTACTGAACAAATAACAGCTATACAAAACTTGAATGCTTTTTTGTATAATATACAGATACAATTCCTGTTGTCCTGTTTCTATGTTGAGCGAACCGTAATGTTAAAATTACTGTTTACACATTTTATTTTGGGGTGTGTTCGCAAGTTTGCCTTTTAGTCCCGATATCTATAAGAATAGAATAACACGGTTTATAGTTTAAAATAACGTTTTTAATATTAGGTCCTTTTTGGTCATATAGCTTTTCAACTGATTCGGTTTTTATCCATCATTGGCTTTCAAATATTTGCCTTTGAACGTTCCTGGTGAAGGTAAAACCAGAAAAGCGCTTCGGACGCATGAAACTTATATAGTGTTGTTGTCATTTTTTAAATATGAAACTAAGCTAAATGGGTTTTTCTCCGAACAGTTAATTTTACAGTATATGTCTTTCCATTAACAAATTAATTAATCACATATTCACAACACGAGTTATACTATAATAGATCTATCAATAGTCATGAATTTGATCTCTGTTGACTTCTAGTTAAATTAGCGGGTGTTTGTAAAAAGAAACGAAATGCAAATAGGAAAAAATATATATGTATTGTGATTAGACTTTTGGGATTTGGTGCTTATAATTCTGCTTACTCTTATAAAAGCTGTGGGACACTAAATTCTTATGAAAAACTGTCTATAGATTCACACACACAATATTTTTATTACAAAAACATGTATTTCACCTTCATAGTTACTAACTACACGGAAACAAATTACAATATACATTTATGTGTCAAATGCGTTACAGACAGTATAATGTAATTCACAAATTCACAAACATTCCTATGGAATTTTATCCCTATCATCATCACTTGTGTGATTCAACTTTTCCCGTCTTTTTGTGTGATAAAGTTTTTCTTAAGAAAATTTTAGTAATTAAAAATTAAAGTTATTGTTCTTTTTTCTTATAAAAAAAGAATAACGAAATTTGGGACATTAAATTCTGTTGAAAAAAAGCCTGCGACATAGGTTTACACACACAATACCTTTATAACAATACAATGTACTCTTACCTTTGTGTTACTTAGTACACGGAACAAATTGACAATATAAAAATTAGACAGATAAATATGTAATTTGATTGGACGAGGAGTTGTAAAAATGACAAATTGTTTTATATAACTACAGGATACTATTAATATACTTTTTTTGTATATAATACACAATTTTCATATAACGCTGTATTGTTTTACATTATTTGAGCTTCATCAGTGAAAAGTGATATGTTATTTAAAGTTTTTCTATTAATGCTGATTGTAAGTACACGTACATGACATTCCTTTATCTAACAAAGTAGTAAAGTTAAAGCATGGCTTCGGCAAATATGTTCGTTGTATCCTGAAATTGTCCCAGATTTTTCAATTTTTTTATTCCAATACTTGGGAGCGGGCGCGCAACATTTTATCCTCGTTATTTTTTGTTATATATATTTCACTATCAAAGTGTGAAAAGGTCAACCTTTAAACGCTTGGTACATTTCAAATCAAAACACTTGTACAAATTCAATTAAGAAGTCAATGAGCATTGAAAACTAAATAAGGCATACATATCTTACTTATAATTAATCAAACTATAGATGTGTGATGCCAACAAAGTGTTTGGTTGTTGTATTTTAAGGGCGTACGATACAGTTTTGATAACACGGTGATGTTTTGTCGAAATGTTGCATACAAGCTATTTTTCACCTATGTCAATTCTAATCTGTAATAAAACATATACATTCATGTGCTACTGTTAAAGATAAATGGTGTCGAAATTTTAGACATTTCTATCTTTGGACAGAAGATAAAAATCAAGCGGATTTTTGTAAAAGCATTTGGAATATCTTCTTTACATAAATATGCTCTAAATTTGTGTATTAATTCTTTTGGAATAATCTTTTTTTGTCAAATTTTCATTATTTTAGAAAAAAAAACCAGCTTTTTTTGTTGAATATTGTTGAATGTTTGACGCAAATAACATTTTACGTTAGCGACCTCATTACCTCGCCTGTAACTGTATCTTTATTCCTTAACCCACAGAGGTTGGTAATTTGCTATTCTTATCGACGTACACACAACTATAATCCTATATAATCTCAGCTGCCATAAGACAAGGAAATTTGATTGTCACAGAACTGTATTTCACAATTATTGATATCAACTTTGCATTTTGAGGTGTTGAATTAGTTCAAAAATTCTCATTTTTTATAATAAAATAGACCAGACACAAGTACCTACTATCGACATGTCTTCTCCAGAATATTATTGTAAAACCAAAAAAAATGTTTGTCGCACTAAAATACATAGTAAATACCTTTCCATTGACTAACCTTTACTTATTCAGTGTTCAAATTTGTTCTAATTGTATGATTTGTAAATTTTGATTTCGATTTTGCTTTTTACAATTTCTGATTCGAATGCATACTAATCGCTTAAACTTATCGCTTAGCTGAATTTGGCTATTCTTTAAAGGTCCCCCTTGGTCTAATAGCTCCCAACCTTCTACGTATTTATACATCTATGACTTCCAAGTGTGTGGGTTTGTCCCTCATGGTCTAATAGCTCCCAACCTTCTACGTATTTATACATCTATGACTTCCAAGTGTGTGGGTTTGTCCTCTTGGTCTAATAGCTCCCAACCTTCTACGTATTTATACATCTATGACTTCCAAGTGTGTGGGTTTGTCCCTCATGGTCTAATAGCTCCCAACCTTCTACGTATTTATACATCTATGACTTCCAAGTGTGTGGGTTTGTCCCTCTTGGTCTAATAGCTCCCAACCTTCTACGTATTTATACATCTATGACTTCCAAGTGTGTGGGTTTGTCCCTCATGGTCTAATAGCTCCCAACCTTCTACGTATTTATACATCTATGACTTCCAAGTGTGTGGGTTTGTCCCTCATGGTCTAATAGCTCCCAACCTTCTACGTATTTATACATCTATGACTTCCAAGTGTGTGGGTTTGTCCTCTTGGTCTAATAGCTCCCAACCTTCTACGTATTTATACATCCATGACTTCCAAGTGTGTGATTTTGTCCCTCATGGTCTAATAGCTTCCAACCTTCTACGTATTTATACATCTATGACTTCCAAGTGTGTGGGTTTGTCCCTCTTGGTCTAATAGCTCCCAACCTTCTACGTATTTATACATCCATGACTTCCAAGTGTGTGGGTTTGTCCCTCATGGTCTAATAGCTCCCAACCTTCTACGTATTTATACATCTATGACTTCCAAGTGTGTGGGTTTGTCCTCTTTGTCTAATAGCTCCCAACCTTCTACGTATTTATACATCTATGACTTCAAGTGTGTGGGTTTGTCCTTCTTGGTCTAATAGCTCCCAACCTTCTACGTATTTATACATCTATGACTTCCAAGTGTGTGGGTTTGTCCCTCTTGGTCTAATAGCTCCCAACCTTCTACGTACTTATACATCCATGACTTCCAAGTGTGTGGGTTTGTCCCTCATGGTCTAATAGCTCCCAACATTCTACGCATTTATACATCCATGACTTCCAAGTGTGTGGGTTTGTCCCTCTTGGTCTAATAGCTCCCAACCTTCTACGTATTTATACATCCATGACTTCCAAGTGTGTGGGTTTGTCCCTCTTGGTCTAATAGCTCCCAACCTTCTACGTATTTATACATCCATGACTTCCAAGTGTGTGGGTTTGTCCCTCTTGGTCTAATAGCTCCCAACCTTCTACGTATTTATACATCTATGACTTCCAAGTGTGCGGGTTTGTCCCTCATGGTCTAATAGCTCCCAACCTTCTACGTATTTATACATCTATGACTTCCAAGTGTGTGGGTTTGTCCCTCTTGGTCTAATAGCTCCCAACCTTCTACGTATTTATACATCTATGACTTCCAAGTGTGTGGGTTTGTCCCTCTTGGTCTAATAGCTCCCAACCTTCTACGTATTTATACATCTATGACTTCCAAGTGTGTGGGTTTGTCCCTCATGGTCTAATAGCTCCCAACCTTCTACGTATTTATACATCTATGACTTCCAAGTGTGTGGGTTTGTCCCTCTTGGTCTAATAGCTCCCAACCTTCTACGTATTTATACATCTATGACTTCAAAGTGTGTGGGTTTGTCCCTCTTGGTCTAATAGCTCCCAACATTCTACGTATTTATACATCTATGACTTCCAAGTGTGTGGGTTTGTCCCTCATGGTCTAATAGCTCCCAACCTTCTACGTACTTATACATCTATGACTTCCAAGTGTGTGGGTTTGTCCCTCTTGGTCTAATAGCTCCCAACCTTCTACGTATTTATACATCTATGACTTCCAAGTGTGTGGGTTCGACCCTTCCTAATGAAGATAAATCTAGAAAAGCGATTATGTCGTACGAAATTTATTAAGTGTTGTTTTCATTCAATGCAAGACATTACTGAGCTATTCTGGAGGCGACGACCATAACGGTCAGAGCTGCTGGTACTAAACTTTACATATTTTGATATAGAAAGAAGAGCTATATACAATCTAAATCTAACTGCCGTATGATCAGGCAATTATCACATCTACATGCATGGTTTGAGTTTCAAGGTTCAATGACATAAAGTTAAATTTCTTGTTAAAGTGATGTTCTAAGTAAAAGACGTGCAATTACTTTAGTCTAATGATACGTAACTGCTGTTCCAAGCAAGATAATTTATACCCAATAGGGATCCCATACTTTATTTTTTCTGCATTTGCCAAACTTCTATTAGTTAGTCCGTTCGTCCTTCCGTTCGTTCCGTATCAGGTTAAAATTTTGTTTGAGATTAGTTTACCATTAGGTTGCGGTCAGATAGTACATTATTTTGCAGAAGGTGTTCAATCCATAAAGTGCTGATATTTTTTGGCTACCAGACGAATCATCAAATTATGGTACATGTTTCCAATGATATATAAACAACCCAAGAATAGAACTGTTAGCTTCTCACGTTTAATCAACCCACACTATTATAACAAAGTGTGTGTACTTGTCATAAACGGTTAATGTTTGTTTTTGAAAAAGTACTTGATATTATGTATATTGCATTGTAAATATCAATATGTATTAAAAAAATGAAGCAATTATTATATCCTAGCTATCAAAATTAGATTATAAGGTTTTATAAGGTATTTCGTTAGAAATAGACATAACCATTAGGCTTCTTCCATCAGCGCAGCATTGGTGCTTATCGTAGAGGTAGACTAGGATCGTACAGACTATAAACTATACATAACGATGTTCGATTTTTTCCTCAATATTATATCAATTGTTCTTATTGTGTTATTAAACTTTTCAAGAATAATATCAAAAGAAATGTTCTCTTCATCGTTTTTAATATTATGAATTTACCTACAATAACGAGATTCGAATTAGGCAAACCTAATTTGGGTTTATAAATTTCCCGTTGATGTTGTAGCAAACGCTCTTAGTTAGCATAGCCAAATATTCAAATATAAGATATCAAAGCAAGAATAACGTTGATTTATTCTATTGACCTGCTTTTAAGTTGATCCATAAGTCATTAAAACCTTGTTTGTTAGGGAATGATATATTTGTATTAATTTTGTATTGATAAGAAAGTGTTTCAGATCAGCATTCAATATTCATGAAACGTTACTTATGGAAAAACGCATCTGATGAACGTGGTAGAATTGATTTGATGAAATATTGTTATCACTCTGAACGTCGAGTAATAGTTCTCCTCAAAGTTTGTCAGAAAGTCTTGTAAAATATAGTTCTTCAATGAGAAATTACTAAATGAATAAATAAAATTCTAATGTTTTATTAACTTCTTTTCGTGCACAATGCAAACTTAATGACTCCCAAATGAAGCAGAAATACAATGTCATACTTAATTGCTATATTACACTGACCTGTCCCTTCTTTTAATGTTTTCCCCCCTGATTATTATACTCAACTGTTTTTTTATTGCAATTGCTTAAAACAAAACAAGAATTTGGAGAGGAAAGACGAGTAAGTAAACGTCTGTTCAACACGAAAATAACAATGCATTACAAATACACAAATTCTAAGGTTATATAATTATGTTCCGATCAATATAATTAGCTGTTAAACCATAGCATATATCACTGATACTTTTTATTCACGGAACCAATAAACACCTTCAGTGACGAAACCAAATACTTTTTTTTATAGATATTCCATAAGCATATCAGCTGTTATAATAGACGAAGCCAGCATTTAAATCACAAGAAAGATTTATGCATGCATTCTGTTAACATTAACCCTTCCTTAGGTGTACTAAAAAGAGAGATACTTTAACATATCATATTTTTAAACTTGGTTTTAATCGCAATGTAAAGTTTCATGTGATATTACTCAACCTGGCAAAATATCATGAACTACTATCGGGTCGTTAAACTGTATAATTATCTATAACTATATTTATATTAACTTTGATTTATTGTATTAGCTTTGTGCATTTTATTTTGATAAATCTTACAAAATATTCTTAACTATCTTGACTTTTTTTTATAAAGATTGCAAAGGTGGGTATCCTTTGCTGATGAATATTAATATGTTAGAGAAACAGGGTGTTACCACTTAATTTGTTTTTGATTCATGGAAAAGAAAATCAAAATGAATCGTATTCCTGGATATAAAATAATACATTTACAACCGATGACTTCACACGGAAACAAATACGATAATAAGAAAACAGTCTAACCAATTTTATAATGATCTAAGATAAACTCTTTATTGAGCGAAACGACAGTGTCTACTAAATGTTTCCGCACATTTCTTTTATCAATACTTTTTAAATAGAATCTTTTTAAACTACACTTCAGTATTTTATACGCCATGCCTTTTATTACTGTACTGGACGATGGGATAATTATTTTCAGTTTTTTACCACTACCGATTGTAAGTAAATAAGATTTCTATAGACATAGTATATAAAGTCATTTTTAGTCCTTTTTGGTCATTTAGCTCTGTGACTGTTTCGGTTATTATATTTCCTTAGCTTTCAAATATTCGGCTTTGAGCATTATTGATTAAGGTAAATCCATAAAATCGCTTCCGCATGAAACACAAGACTCATCAATTCTAATTTAACCAAAACAGTTAGTTGGCTAAATAGCCAAAACTTGCATAACAATGTTAACACAAAGAAAAAAGAAAGATAAACTATAATTGATCTATTTGATTGTAATATAATGTAAATTAACTCCACTAAAAGTGTACATGTCCAGTGAACTACGTGAATATTCGTGATTTGATCAGCATTTAATTTGATATATAAAATTGAGAATGGAAATGGGGAATGTGTCAAAGAGACAACAACCCGACCATAGAACAGACAACAACAGAAGGTCACCAATAGGTCTTCAATGCAGCGAGAAATTCCCGCACCCGGAGGCGTCCTTAAGCTGGCCCCTAAACAAATATATATACTAGTTCAGTGATAATGGACGTCATACTAAACTCCAAATTATACACAAGAAACTAAAAGTAAAAATAATACAAGACTAACAAAGGCCAGAGGCTCCTGACTTGGGACAGGCGCAAAAATGCCCATTTGTAAACTTTATGGTGTATAGAATAATTGTAATTGTACTTGTGCATCTGAAATAAGTCAGTTGCTATGGTATTATTTTGATTCATCTTTCACATTAAATAATTGTGATCAGTCGTTTTTTAAAACTGTTTTTGGCGAACGATATATTTCCTGTCAGTTTTTTAATTTTGATTTTCATTGCTATTTTGATATGTAGTGAGATCGGCCGTAACAACTTTAAGTCACAAAAACAATTATGGAGGTCATAAACTTTTTTTACGTTTTCAACTTACACGTTTTCATCTCAAATGGGTATTAAAAAATAATTATAACACTGTTTTGTCATTGAAGGAAACCGGCTCGGTGGTCTCGTGGTAGCGTGTTCGCATCGAGCGAGGGAGGTCGTGGGTTCGAACCCCGGCCGTGTCAAACCAAGAACTTTGAAATTGGTATTTGCTGCTTCTCCACTAAACACGAGGCATTAAGGAGTAAGAGCAAAGACTGGTCGGCTCGGAGTCAGAATAATGTGTCCGGGTAAGGTGACATGTTTTCCTGCGGACTGTTACCTTGTGAACTAGAATGTTAAAAATCCGGCTGAGCGTGTCGGTCTAGTACAAAGCAGGGTTAATATTCATATTACATGAACATGTTGTCGTCCTGAATATGCATGATCATGCATATTAATTTGCCGCTGGTCGTTTAAGCAGCCATCAATCATCATCATCATCATCATCATCAATTGAAGGACTTTTGTAAAGATATTGAGTATCAACCTTGAATTAAGGAAGTGACATATTGTTTACCATTCTTCATTCAATGTGATTGTTTGATAAGATTTTTTGTGATCATTAACAATATGTACAAAAGGAAGTGTCAGACATCTGAAATTAATCAATTTCGTCTGAAAAGTTAATTACATATCAAATAAAAAAAAAGAGAGAAAAGATCGAAATGTTAAAAATATACATATATAGGAAAACAGAAAAGCATCGCTTGAATAGGGTATTTCACAATATCTTTTTTAATGTCGTCAATAGAAATAAAACATTGGCAAAAGATATATTAAAACTCTGAAAAGTTCTCAAATCTTTCAACAGTAAGGTCTTTATGCTTACATATCTAGTTAAAATGGTACTTTAATGTGATGGTCGGACGACTGTCAATACCTCCTTGCTTCTCACAAATATTGCCGATTTCAATTAAATGTTACGAGAACTCATGAAACCTTCAAGGTGTTTTCTTTTATTCGGCAGTAATCATTTAACAACTGTGACTACATTAGCTCGCTTCATGAGACGTAGCTAGCATATTATGACCCTGCTTTTCAAATGATTTATTGTTTTTTTACTTTGTTCAAGTTAATATCATTTCTGTTCGTTGTCGGATTGTGTAGGTATTGTTATTGAGCGTTTTACTTTTACGACATATGGTCTGAACAGGCAAATCAGTTGCTAACACCCCAGTCATTTGGTCTCAGGTGGACATGTGTTTCCTTGGCAATCATACCACGTCATCATTTTTTTTTATGAAGGGGAGGTTTGTGTGTACATAAGATTTGATTTATGATATATCTGTTTCAATTTTCTTGGAGGAGTCTTTTTTAACATATATATTTGATTGTACTTTACCATTCTCAGTATGAATTGGCTAAATAGATTACGAACTTGGAGAACAATGTTAACACACAAAAAAAAAAAAAGATAAACAATAATTGGTCTATTTGATTATAGTATAATGTAAATTAACTCCAATAAAAGTGTAAACGTCTAGTGAACCACGTGAATGTTTGGTGATTTCATCAGCATTTAATTTAATAAATTTGCAGTGAGGTGAGAGTTTTTTTGCTCCGTGTTGAAGGCCTCACTGTGTGATGAAAACCAGCATTAAAAGCGCTGTTCCTTTGCTTTTTGTGTGTTTTTCGCTGTGTATGTACTGATTTTGTGTCATGTATGGATACCACATATCCTTTGTTTTTCTATTATATTGTTAGAAGTTTCAGCTATATTTTATATATCTCGGACAATGAAAGGCATAAAAACGTACAAATTACAAAACAGATGGTCATTTATTCATTTACCAAAAATTATAACGAATACACGTGTTAGTATATCAAGGACTAAGAGTTAAACCTTCATTTCTGACATCTTATATGAAAAGCGCGTTTGGCTTAAAAAAATGCAAAGCCGGTATCTATGATGAGTAAATTACAACCACTGGGTCAATGCCACTGCTGGTGGATGTTTCCTCCCCGAGGCAATCACCAGCCCAGTAGCCAGCACTTCTATGTTGACATGAAATATCATTAATATGTTCATTAATTATAGGTTAACTGTTTACAAAACTTTGAAATTTTCGAAAACAAAGGATTGTTATAGCGGAGGAATAGGTTACCTTAGCTGTATTTGGCAAAACCTTTCGGAATTTTGAGTCCTCAATGCTCTTCAAATTCGTACTTGCTCTAAAATTCTTCATCGTAAGATTGAAATTGATATTACACAATTCTTACTTTCTATTCGATGAAACGACGTATCGACAAAGCAAAAGTGGTCCCTGGTACGAAACTAGTAATGGAAAAGAAATACATGTATAGGAAAAATTAAAATAACAAAAACACAGAACTCCAAGGGAAATTCAAAACGGAAAATCCCTTATCAAATGGCAAAATTAAAAGCTCAAACACATCAAACGAATGGAAAACAACAATCATATTCCTGACTTGGTACAGGCATTTCCTTATGTAGAAAATGGTGGATTAAACCTGATGTTATAGCTAGCTAGACCTCTCACTTGTATGACAGTCGCATAGAACTCCATTATACTGACAACAATGTGTGAGCAAAACAAACAGTCATTACAGACAGATTCTAAACAAAACTGTTATTTAAATCCTACCGTCAGGCGTATGTAGAATCAACTTTTCGTTTAACTGTGAGAAGAGAATTGTATATTTATATTGAATAATATTCATCTTGATACTTGATTGGAAGAATTGAAACAGTCTTTCTATGTGTTGTCGTAAGTTTTGAGCTTTTGAAGGTCTAGTGTTGGATTTTGAGACAAAGACCAGCAAACGAAAGAACCGTTCATATAATTCTAATGATAAATGGAATCGAAAGAGCGAAAATACAGGACATTCATGTACCGAGAACAACGAAAATTATATTATATATGTGTTACCATAATTATGATTCAATGTATAACTCTAGAAATGTTGATATATTCATTACACATTGAAAAGATGAAAACAATGTGAAAACCATCTACTTATACAAATCTAACGACAGCTGGAACTTATAAAAAACTGTATAAAATGTTTAAGTGCCAATCAGCCTAAGAATCAGGCAGTGGTGAAAACATGACAAACAAAAACCCGCTCAGCTTTACATTAATTTAAATTCAGAATGTATAATGGTGCATGAATATAACATGCGTTTCCTTTACCTGTTTTGGTAATTCAAGATATGATTTGGTTGAAATGCACTAGAAATTAACAATTAAGGGAGATAACTCCGTAATTTGCTGTCATTCTAACCAAAATTTATCTAGAATTTCTGGAATTACCCGACAAGCAAAAACGAAATACCTACCATTTTTAACTCAAGATGAGGGTACCTTCAAAATATTGTGGTTAGGTCGGTGGATTTTTTTCGGCCATGTTTTGATTTTTTTCTAAATTGCCTGATTCTTACAAAGACTGGCACTTAAGATATCGATGAACAAATTGTGGTTTTGGTTGTATTTATTGAAGAATCTGAGTTTGCATTTAAAGATTGGAAATTATAATGGAAATATATTTTGTATTTATAAGCCAAGCATCCTTGATGAGTTTTCTATTTTTCTCGGTAAAATGTACCAATGTTGTAACATTTTATGGATATCTATGTAAACAAAAACCGGTCATTTTTAGAAGTTCGTTTTTGTTTTGTTAACTAGTATTTATTTTATTTTAACAGGCGTTATGTAACATTGTAGGACATGGCATCGTAGGTATGTATGATAAAACTTAACAGCTTATATAATAGACAACCAGCAGCCTTTTATCTCATAAATCGATTGAGAAGACAAAACAAACAAAGAAGATAGGTCAATCAGACCCAAAATTCAGTAGTAATTTGACTTCAGTTCAAGTTTATTTTCTAGATCAGTTCCAAGATTCTATGAAAAAAAACCCATTATCGATTCAAAGTTCTCTTGATTTCAGAGTTGAATGCTGTGCTGTTCAAGTTCGTAAAGTAATAAGCCGGATTTTTCTAATGAGTTTTTACGTGTATACAAATAATTTCTTTAGCCTATTCATATATATCTCCTTTAGTAGTAATATACCATCTGACCCAAACCACGTCGTTTACAATTTATATTGATCTAATGTGCAAGTTATTGGTGGTTTTACTATGAAAAAAAACCTTATGAGGAGGAGGGACTGAAAATAACACTTCACACGTTCCACGATGACCATTTCGAAATAATATATTGTTACAATTTCTCAACATACTAGGTCTGAATAAAAACAAATAGATATTGGGTATGCGTAAGTTAGAAACAGTTCATAAATGACACTCATATTTGAACTGCGACATAGATCCTACATGTGTGCTATCGTCCATCTAGCTTAATAGTTTTATTATATTCGTACCTGTAGTGTAATTCCGAATATTTGAACTGACATTGGAATAGAACCTTCATGTGTACCATACATACTTTTTTTACCAATACTAAATACCGGTAAAACAAGTTATCCCCTTCATGCTTATCACTACAGACGTCGAACATACTCATAAGGTGTCTTCGTGTCTTTTCTGAAAGTATAAGAGAGCCGAAAGATACCCAAGGGAAAATCAAACACATAAGTCGAAAATAAACTTACAACGCCATGGCAAAAAACGCTAAAACATAAGACAAACAACAGTAAACAAAACACAACATAGAAAAACACAAACTCCACAAGGTAGGTTAAGCAGATCCTGCTCTACATGTGGCACCTGTCGTGTTCCTCATGCAAGTAAAAACCCGGTAATAAGCCTCATTCGGTAGTTCATAATCGAGGAAAAGACGACGGGGATTCCTGATAGATGTCTTTGCGTTTATTTTCGCTTTGATGTCTCATCGACGTATAGGTAAAATCCTTTTGACTCAGTAAGTCTGACTGTAACCTCTAAAATTAGGTAATGACAGTTTACATTTATTCTTAGATAATTTTTATTTAGATCACAGTCACTTCCGTGAATTTAATTGGAGAATGAAAAGAAAAGCAATAGATGACTTCGATGATTCTCCTTGTAGATCTGGATTTACAGCTTTCAGTAAGATTTATTTCGTTTTTTTTACTGTAATATTTTTGTGCATTTTGCGTGTTTCCCACAAACTTTATAAATAGTGTTTCCTATCATGATTTCCTTGATAGAGGATTGCTGCTCACAAGGAAGCTATTAAACCAAGAGTTCCAAATGGTGAAGTTGAAATCATCCCTTCGTAAATTTTACGGACGCCATCACGAGTTGGTTGACCGTTATGGAATAACCGTTTCACAGATGATATCGGATATGTTCCTTATGTCGTAACTACAATACCCTTCCCTTTTCACGAATGTGACTTACCGAATTAGACTATTTACCGGATTTGTAATAACATAAGCAACACGACGGGTGCCACATGTGGAGCAGGATCTGCTTACCCTTCCGGAGCACCTGAGATCACCCCAGTTTTGGTGGGGTTCGTGTTGTAGTCTTTAGTTTTCTATGTTGTGTCATCTGTACTATTATTTGTCTGTTTGTCTTTTATTTTTGGCCATGGCGTTGTCAGTTTGTTTTCGATCTATGAGTTTGACTGTCCCTCTGGTATCTTTCGTCCCTCTTTTATAGAACACCATGATTATGATAAATTAATATAGTTTGTATGTCTTGAAAAGTACAATAAAATGTACCCAATACAGTTACTTTATAATGGAAACAGGAATTGGTTATATTTTTGTAAGTTCTATCAAAACCGTATCATCATCATAATCATTATCGTCGACGTATAGGTCAAATCTTCTTCCTCCTCCTCCTCTTCCTCCTCCTCCTCATCATCATCATCACCATCATTCAAATAAAATCTATGTTAAAGAAGCGTCAAGCAAACAACGAAAAAAATTAACATCAAATTATCTTTAGCATTCTTTTTTACTTTTAGATAATACATGTTATAAACTTGTCCATGAAAAATTGAACTGGAACCGAGCAATGAAAGAGTGTTCCAAAGTTTATGGCTATAAATATCATCTAGTTATTATAAAAAGTCAAGAGGAACAAAGTATGTATATATATTTGTGACACTTTTGATATATCTTAATAGTATTTGTTTTTATTACTATTTGTCTTTCATCTTCAACGATAAGATGTTTGTACATTTTTAGGACGCGCTTTACACTGTCAAGAAGTTTATTATAAAAATTGCACATTTTCGAAAATTCGGCTTTGACACACGATATGAGTACATGTATGAAAACTAAATACTATGTTTTTGATATATATCAAGTACTTTTAATTTTGTTATGGAAAATTAGTAAGGAATGATAAGGAACCCACTTCCCCTCCAAAAAGTTAAAAACAGAACACCCTCCCAAAAAAAAAAACGCAGCCAAATTCTCGTCTAAGGTCAACGGTGCCTGAGATAGTTGGAACCTTCCTTTGTTAATTATTTTTTAATTAATGAAACGGGAATTTCAAAGCGCTTCGGATGCAGAAGATTTGTAAAGTTATGTTTTCATTTTTTAAAAAGTATATGACAAAATCATGTAAGTACCGAGTCACTGCACCCAGTGCTGATGATACCTTCGGGGTCTAACAGTACACAGAAGCGGTATCGATCCAGTACTAGTAAATGTAATAAACTTTGATACATTTCGTTCATCCGAGGCGCTTTTCTAGATTAACCTTCATCAGGAAGGCTCAAATCTAAACATTTGGAAACCAAAGATTGGTAAATATGCTGAAACGTTAGGAGCTATGTGACAAAAAAAGACCTAAACAAAATAGTAAAATTAGTCTAAAGTCAACTTTGCATGAGGCAGTTGGAACCTTTGTTTCTTAATAATTTCTAAACGGAGAGGCAAAAGATACCAAAAGGGACATTCAAACTCATTAGTCGAAAAATTAAAACTGGAGATGCCATGTCAAAAAACGAAAAACAAACAACAGCATCCAAAACACAACATCGAAAACCAAAGGTTGAGCAACATAAACCTCACAACATACCGTGGATGATCACAGGTACTCGCAAATAGGAAGCTTATACAATCCCTACCATTTCATCGTATTTTGTGTCGTCTAATGTCTAAAACAATCAAGGGGTCAATTGATTTTTGGGCACTTCGAAATATTTTAAGTTTGTAACAGAAAGATAATTTCTAACGCTCGTACAGAATCATGAAAAAAATTATTATCATTCTCCAACATATACATACACCTTTATTAGAGATATATCATAAATTGTAGTATTGAACATCATTAATAATAATTATTGATAAGTAATCAGGCGTTTGTGTATTTACAGTTTAACACATTAGAATAAATTATTGGTATTTAACCATCTGTGTAATAGTGGAGCGTCGGAGAGGACAATTTTAGAAATTTAAATTACCTACATACCTCATTGCATTAAAATAGCTCATTTGAAAACTTAAATCGTATACTTATTGAATATATGTGTCGTAAAGCTGGTGCCATCATGCCTTAAATCAAGGTCAAAGGTCATCACTTGAAAAATTCTTATTTTCGTCTAGAGAAACAAACTGCAAATTTTTTCAAAATCTATAATCCATTCAATAAATTATACAAGTAATATTATTTATCAGTGCTTAAGTTCCGACTTAGATGTGTTTCACATTTGTGCATGACGTCAGAATAACGTATTCTTTAACTTTTTCGAGGGTAACACGTTTGATGGAAATTTCAAAGCCTAATAAATAACTGCAACAGAATGACCTTGATCTTCGACCTTGATAAATAGCTTTTCTGGACAAGATATACATACATTTGAGAATAATATATATTAATAGAGTATCCAAAATATATTGTCGATATTTACTTGAATGTCCAACAGATAGAACACACCTGAAAACAAAACGCACCCTACAATGATTGTCACTTTCACGGTTAAATTCAACAAACACGACTAAACAACAATACCTAATAACATAAATAAATCGTAAGGTTCAGGAATTCTAAAGTAAACAAGAAATACGCGTGATAATAACTACAAATGACCATCGCAAAATTGCCAAATGTAGGCTGATAACTAGAAACCAGAACACCAGAACAGCGTCGGTTCATGTGTGACAAATATCCGGAATTGAAATTCCCATAAAATGCAGATGTTTAACCAATTATATTGCTTATTACTAATTTTCTTCAAAAGGTAAATCGAGTCAATTGAAGTATTATACAAGGGCTTTACGGTCGTACCTTTAAAACACACATTTATGGCACATGCAAATAATGCTAGGTGAAAAACAGTGATTTTTGTGTGTTTTTTTTCACAATTTTCAGATGCTCTATGATTTAAATATAGTACTCATTAAAAATGCCTTTATAATGTATGAAGTTCAAGAGTATCCCTATTAACCAATTTAGTTCACAAATCATGTTTAGAAAAGGGTCAATTATGAGATTAGTCTATCGAAACAGTAGTGGGATCTTCGGTGACAGTTGGTTAACGTTAGTAAAGGTAGTTTTTAACGTCATTGTCACCACATTTGATATTTACGACAAATATTGTTTTGAAGTTGAATAATCGATAGACATTTTAAGACATTAATATTCCATGAGGTATTTAGGTAATTTAAACTCGTTAACTAAGCGTCTTTTTCAACATTCGCGGCTCCACTATAATAGATCAACATTTTAAGGAAGAAAACATAAAATTTGATAGAACTGAAATATCAAATTCAAGTATAATTCTTACTGCTCCTTTGCTGGAGTTTTATGAATCTACCGGAATCTTTTGTAACACATTCCAGGCGTACGGTATCCTTTACAATTCATTTTTCAGTTGACTAGCTACCATTTTTGAGGGTTGACATTTGAGATTCTTTCTGTTAATTTTGCAGATTTTGTGAATAGACTTCTCTTGAATATTAGTTTCTCCTTAACAAGAAGAGTATGGATAGGCTTAGAAAGGCATCCGTCTAATCTAAGCTTGTTCTATTGGGTGGATGGATCATATTTAACATATCCCATGTATTTACATTGGTATAAGAAGAAGTCAACTGATGATCCGTATCCAAGTGAACCCAGCTTCGAACACGTAAGTGCCGGGCTGACTAGGTTAACCTGAAATGTAGAATAGGCATCAGTTGGATCTGTGCTGATTGATACTTTAGTGTAGGAAAGCATGATTTATTTATGAGTTGTAATTGGCTTTGAACTAGCTTACAGTAACTGCAAGTTCTATTAGATCTGGTTTTTTTTGTGTTTATGTTCTTCTTACCAATTTATTGAGTTAAGCCATTTCCATCTGATGTTTACCGTTTGTTCTTATGTTGTGCTGTTAAACCACTGTCGCAGGTTAGAGAGGGTTGAACGCTCACAAACATGTTTAACCCAGCCACATTCTTTTTGTGCCTGTCCCAAGTCAGGAGCATGTAAATCATTGGTGGGTGTTGGTTCATGTCTGTCACGGTTTTTTTCTTCTTCGTTAATTGTTTGATAAAAACAACAGTTACTGTCTTTTCAATATATTTTTTTACCGTAGTCAGTATAGATAAGTTAAATGACGTTAAATAAAAATTAAGTGTTATAGGTGTCTAAAAAGATGATATTTTAAAAGATTATAATTTTTTAACCAATATCCATACTATCACATTATTCCTTATTCTGTAAAATATCACAAAATGTACATGTTTTTATATTATTTGCATTTTAACATAATTTTGCTGTTAGGATGATACAGCAACTAGTTTTATGTAACATCGTATTTGTTCAAGTGTGCTGATTTTATATCTGAAAGACTATATTTTCTCTCAGCAGAATATTTGTGTAGTTGAATATCTTTTTTATTACTTAGAATTAAACAATTCAAAATTGTCAACAAGTATTCTTTTTGTGGGCATCTTTAAGCGTTGACGAATTGACTAACTTTTAAGAATCAAAATCGTGTACCAAATATATAACAATCGGGATGCTATTTCCTTTCTATTGTTGATTTTCCTTTTAATAATATTGATTTTCTTTTAGCTTCCTTTTGTGTGGTTGTTTTGTTTAAATTTTCTCACAAGAAAAAAATATTATTTTTTTTATATCCAGAAAAGGGTTTCAAATTGAGAGATGACGTGATGACAGGTCGGTTATAATTTCGCCATTTTGTCATTACAACCCCGTATTTATTATACATTTACAATAAATGTTTGGTCCGTCTTTTATCAATATTTAATATGTGTGTGTACCTGATCATTAATTTAAATTTGAGTTTTTTTTTAAATTTGTTTTATAAGGATTCATATACAACATCTACAATTATTTATGAAGTTCATTGGCAATCATTCAACATCTTTTTTTTAGAAGCACAGCAAACATCATTCGAACCTTCTTATTTGGTATCATATATCTATGTTTAAAGGTTATAAGAATATGCTTTTTTCCAGTGAATCAGATGTTTTTTTGTGGACAGTGGATGATATTTGAATTGGAAAATTTGTTATCTTTTAATAAAATGATATGGTCACTATGCCGGACAAAATCAGAAATGTGTTAACTTTTACAAAAAATCTTTTCCTCTGAAACTACTGGCTAACCTAAAGTAAATATGGCCAAAATCATCCTTAGGGTATCTATTTTAAAAAAGTATCCGATGACCCAGCCCAATAATAAAGATGGCCGCCACGTCTAAAAATAGAACATTGGGGTAAAATGTAGATTTTGGCTTATATCTCTGAAAATAAAGCATTTAGAGCCAATGTGACAGGGGGTACAAATGTTCATCAGGTTAAGATCTATCTGTCCGAAATTTTTCAGACACATCAAACAAGGCGTGTTTGGGTTGCTGCCCCTGAATTGATATTTTTTAGGAAAATTAGCAGTTTTTGGTTTTTATTTGATTGGAGTTTTATTTTTAAGTCGTTATAACGACTAAGCTTACTTGTTATTACGACTTAGCTTACTTGTTATAACGACTTAGCTTACAACTTAGCCAACTTGTTTTAACGACTTAACTAACTCGTTTGAACAACTTAACTAACTTGTTTACTTAAAAACTGCTTATTGTAAATACAGAAATCAATGCGTGCATTTATTTTTGTGATTCCTTGATAACTATCCAAAATTTGCGTTTAATATTTTTATTGAGATTTCAGTAAATGTTATATAAAATAGTTTATACTTATAAAATCAAAATACGAGTTTTTATTTATGCGACGAACTTCTTGTTGCATTATTCGCATTAATAAAATCGTCGCAATAATATCTTAACTTGCAGTACTTCATCAGTATTTGCGCCCTGAACTTCAAGCATTCGTCGTTAATATTTGATTTGCTTGTCCTTTGGTATTGTCAATTGTTGTTTAAGTACTTTCGGATGAATTGAATACCAGTACATTCCAGTTGATTTCTACTGTTTCTGTGTGTATTTTTTGTTTTTACATACAACCCTTGAACAAAACTATTTTATTCTTCCACAAATAATTTGCGTCTGTTCCAAGTCAGAAATTTGTGGCCATTGACATGTTATTGTCTCTTTATATGTGTAGTTGCTCGACATATTTGAAGACAAAGTGTTGTGTCTGCCAATTTACCCACTTGATTATTTTGCTGAAGATATTTTAAGGCTAGTTATATGGTAATTGGTTTCCAACTTTATTGGAGATCAAGTGTGAACTCCAGATGTATAGTTTCTTAGGAGATGCATGTTGTCTATTTGACATTGCTACATATTCCTTCTCTTTCATTTTCATTTAAAGATAAAAAATGAAATGACACAATGTTTATACCTGTCGTCCAAACAATTTTTGCAAAAAGGGGTTAATGAGCCAAAAAAAAAAGTCTTTTTGGTCACATTTTGGACTGTCGACTAAAGGAGGTGTCAGAAAAATAGACTGTTTGACAAATGGGGAAGTCTGACTTGTGGACTGTCGGAATATAGTTACCCGCCCTTCTCAGCTCACAAAACTAAAGCACGTTATCAAGTGGCCAATAGGGTATGTCTTAAATAAGACTGACATTTACGTTCAACTAACTTCGAACCGATAAGTAAGAACCTGCTTTTAACAATGTTGAATTCTGACCCTTTTTTGGTGCCTTTATTTTCAGAATTGAAGGGAAAAAAACCAAAAGAAAACACTGATCTGCATTTGGTCTTGGTAACACTTTCCTAGACATCAAGTAAATCAATCCACTGCAACTTCAAAGGATAAGGGTCATTAGAGGACCTTTTTCGTCCCAGCATTTTACAAACATTTGAAGCTCATCTTTCCAAGGAGATATATTGACAGGGCTTAAACATAAATTATCGTGAAAAGGGCATATTTGTGTAGATGTCTTGAAGAACCAAGACTATAACTAAACATTAAGACGAAGGAATCATATAAAAAGTCAAGTTTTGCCTGCCCCTTGATTTCATTGTTTGACATACCTTGATCCGGTTAACATCGAGCGCACAACAAATACAACTTCGTATTTAAAAGAAATGTATATTGCGGAATTATAATTAACATGTCAAAATATTTAGTTGTTGTGTGCCTGTGCTTTATACCTTGATGGTATATGTTTGGACCAAAATTGATCTTTATCGCCCCAACTACTTTACACAGATGTAGATTTATCGAGTCTCTGTTAAGGGGGTGCCAGTAATCATGTAATAACTCATTGTTGTGCTTTGGTAGTCATTAAACCATTTCCTTCAGTTATAAAATTATCACACCAATGAAATAACACAGCCAATCATTCATTAGAAATAAGACAGCCTCAAAATGCCTTTATAATCATGTAATCATGCAATAAAAAACCTTAACATAGTCCCGTATCGTTATAGACATACAGCAAAGAATTCCGTCTTGAACTTGCATTGTGGTGAGACCGTTGAAAGCATCATTGTGACTTTGAGATGAAGAACAGCAATTAAACTGCTGTTCAGTTGCTTTGGGCTTTGTCAAGTGTATGTAGAAATGTTGTGTCATGAATTTATACACCATATTCATTGTTTCTTATTACCCAAACCATTATTGACGACAGACTTTGCCATTAATACTATAATAAATCAAATATTTGCATCAGTATAGACATTTGGGAAATATGTCTGCAAGATAAAAAAGTTTTTTTAATGATTTTCTACACATAATGAATTTAATTGTTTTATGTGTTTCTGGTACAAGTTAACTAGGCTATGAATAAAAAGAGTCCATTATGATCAACATAAATAAATAAAAAAAAAAAAAAAGTTTTGATATGCAAACAAACATGTATTCATCAAGACTTCAATTTGGTAATTAAATGATGTTCATTACCCAAATATCATCGATAAGAAACTGTTGATTCTGTTCTAAATGAGGGATAATTTTCGTAGCTTTTTGTTACTTCTAAAAGTTTCCAACATGACCCAGACCATCTTGTGAAACTAACTGAATGGAATATCTGCCTGTTCTTTCAAGATTAAGTCAAACGCTGTACAAAAGCATAAAAACAATTTTAATTTGGCCTGGACTATTTCTTTGGTGTATTTTCTCAAGTAATGCATGGCATCTCTATCAGTAGAAGAAAGGTTTTCAAGAAAGATAAGGCTTCCCAAAACGTTTTTAACAGTCGGTTGTTACGTATTGTTAAGCTGTTGTTACTTTGTACTTTGGTTGCTGAACTAGTTCTTAATGTGGAATTTCCTTTATGATTCGGTTGAAATTGTCAGGTTTTCTCACTTTTTACAAGAGTGGATATCAAGAAAATCTGCAAGGTTTATTTTGTCAATCTCAGCAAAGCTTTCTAAAACACATAACATAGCTTCATTCTCACATGGATTCCGATTTTAAAAAGATATCCACGATATCTGGTTTTACTTAACCAAACATTGCTTCTTCAAATATAACTCAGTCTAGTGAATTAAACCATGAAATATTTAAAGTTGTGCGCACAAGTTTAGAAAAGTTGTGCGTACAAGTATAAAAAAAAGTTGTGCGCACAAGATTAAAAGTTTTGTGCTCAAGTTTAAAAGTTGTGCGCTCAAGATTTAAGGTTGTGCGCACAAGATTTAAAGTCGCGCGCACAAATATTCTAAATTTCATCTTTGGTACTTAAGGAACTCCGTAGATAGCAAACAAAAATGTTTCATTATCATTTCTCGGCTACAATGGGTATATGATCATCCAATGTCGAATTATCAACATAAAGACCTAACAAAGAATGTTTCTGTCATGTTGTGCAACGAAATCTCTACAGCACATGGTAGTGACAACACTAGATGTTTAATAGGATCGCGCGAAAAGCCGGACTTTGGTCCACGAAGGTAGAAAATTGTCTGTGTGACCATCGCTGACGGCTTTTGGTACACATAAGATGGTTGTTGGTTAACAAAAAATTTGTACGCCGGACGGCCATCAAAATATCACCAAGGAAAGGTTGCCGTGCTCTTTATTAATTTCCACGCAAACTGATATAGCTCCAAAGGTTTTACCATGAACATCAATGGATATACTCGTGCCAATTAGAAAGCCACGCGAAATCAATATCGGAGATGTTTAAGACAAATGCATCGGTCCTGCAGGGTGTTTGTTGCTTTATGTCTCCCTGTACATGGCCTATCATTAAAAGATCCCTTTTGCGGATTTTTTGGATTATTTGGTCTACTGTATAAGGTAAATACAGTCTACGAGCAATTGCATCCAGGGAAAAGCCTCTTTAAATTACGCCCAAAATTGTTTGTCACTGGTTGTCAGAAAGACCTTGCATATAGTCTGCTGTTTATTGAAGTTTCTTTACAATAAGGGCGTGAAATTCATGACATAAGCTAAACTTTACATGTCGAAAGTAAAAGCGAGAAAGTCATACTTGAGTTAGAAAACGTTCGAACTCGAATTACGTCCGTTCAAATAACCCTGTACTTCACATCTGTTCCAAAAATCTATCCAGGGAAAGGTATTCGACATTGGTCTTAAAAGTCATTTTCACCAACTATACATAGTTCTTATAATAATAAACTAGAGGCTCTAAAGAGCCTTTGTGATAACCTTGGTCTATGTGCATATTCAACAAAGGACACTCTCCAACATTGTAAACAAGAATATAATTCATGACAAAATCTGTTTTGTTGATCTTGTATTGCTGATCATGTGCTGTTTAGTTTCCTTCTATCTTCTTTAGTTTTGCTTAAAACAGAGAAAAGAGGATAAAAATCCTCATTTAAGGGCAATTACTCCTATAAAGAGTCACAGTCTACTAAAATATGTCAGCAAAATTTGACTTGTTAGTAGATCTTGACTTGCTGATCATTTTGTGATATCATATGTATCTTTATCTATTATAATTTTCTATAATATATGACAAAACGCAAACAAAAAAGGTGAAAATCGTCTATAAGGTGGTATGGGAGTACAGATTAAAAATGATAAAATTTGTTCAGACTTTGCCAAAACGTAGTATATATTGTGAAATGTTCCAAAATATAATAAATATGATAGGTCACCGAGCATTTTCTCAAGCTACAGGTTGTGACAAAATCACACATATTGTATGGATTATTTGGGACTATTATACTAACTGTTAGTAAAATAGTCCCAGGGATTATACAGGGGAAAACAGCATTATGTGATCAGAAGCTAAACTAAATGATAGAATTGAAAACAAAATGCGAGAAGATAGCTTTTAGAAAATACTTTGAGAATATCAATAGATAAGATAGGGTCACCGTGCGTTTTTTCCTGCTGAAATTAAGAATAGCAAAAGTTCATGTGGCATGCACTATTTCAGAGTTATCTCCCTAAAATACCAATTTAAAACATTAAAAAATCAAACAAATAAGTTCAACGCTTGTAAAATATTAATATTTATATGTTCAAATCTTATAAATATGTACTTTTAAATGAAATTTCACGTTAGTTATCTACATTTCTGCATCAAATTTTGCTACATTGATTAACAATTGGTTATCTGTTATTTACAATCCAAGAATGCGAAAGACACTACATTAAAGGGCAATTTAACTCCAATAAGAAGTCGTCTTCATATTGTCTTTATTGTAGATTTGAGACATAAGGCAAAAACGCAAAACAAATTTGGTCAAAATCATCATCAAAGGACATGAACTGTAATAAAGAGTCGATTAAAGATTTCGACCATGTTGTCTCATTTGTAGAACTGATCTTGCTGATCACCATAAAGTTTTTCTGTATCTATTATAAATTTTAAGATAGTAGGCAAAAAAGAAAATAAATGGTAAAATTTGTCATTTAAGGGCAATAGATCCTTACATAAATGGGAAATGAGTCCATGGGACACAGATAATGCCCCCGCTTGCATATAACTTTATAAAGGAACATAACTTGAGAACGGCAAAAGTGACACTACCCAAATTTGTACTTGATCTAACTTCTGTTGTAATAAGCAGTGTGTATAAGTTTCATAACATTTTCTTGAGGCAAACTTAAGTTAGAAAACAAAAACGATAAAGTCAGCATTTTTCCCATTTATAAAGGATCATAACAGGAAAAGTGAGGCCACCAAAATTCATACTTGACCTGTGTTTTGTGGTAATACACATTGCATATAAGTTTCATACCATTTTTTTTTTGCAAACTAAAGTTAAAGAAAGGAAATAAAAAAATCAGCAGTTTTTCCATTTGCAAAGGGGTATAACTCTAGAACGGTAACAGTGACGACACCAAATTTCGAACTTGATCTAGGTTATGTGGTAATAAGCATTGTGTTTAAGTTTCATAACATTGGGTTGAGGCAAACTATAGTTAAAGAATGAAACCAATTTTGGAACGTTATTTGACAGTTTTGACATGTATGGACAATTGGTAGAGCTCAACATCCTGCTGTTGTCAGATTTCTCTGTTTTTAATGGTTTTCAAGATAATAGACAAAACTTTAATTTTACTCTGTATGTTCTATTTCAGCCATGTTGGCCATCTTGGTTGGTAGACGAGTTAATCAGACATATTTTTTTTAAAAATTATATACCCTAATGATGATTGTTGCCAATCAGTGCATGAGTCCTAAATTTAACAAATTCAAGCAATAAATGAGCTGAAATAACCATATCATATGGATGGATTTGTATGTCAGTAATGGAACATAAATAACTGAGCCCATCTTCATGTCAACATTAAGATAAATAGTCTGCCCTCAAAACTACAGGACAATTCAGGATTTAGTTATGAAATAGGATGAAAATTAATTATCCAAACAACCACACCCCTTCTCGATAATCCTAAGGTCGTCTCTAATAACATTAACGGTAACAATTTTATTGCACCAGCCATTTTAGCAATTAATATCTCTACGGTGATGTTGGAGACAAAAAAAAAATCTGATACAAATGTTGAATAGCTAAGCCATAAAGGACATCAACTAGAGTTATACCGACCAAGGAGGAAATGAAATCTTTTTAAATGCAAATTTCAATCAAACAAAATTTGTATTTCCATTCCAGTACTGTCCTTGCTATTTCCGTCAAGTTTTTTTTATCGTCTTGATAGTCAGCTTATAAAACATTTTCGAAGTTTCTCTCTGACGATTTAAGTTTTCAAGATTAGCAACAAATAAAGCAAACACATACACAAATCAAAATAGTTTCAGTTATGGGCAATAGCTCTAATAAGCAGTCGTCCGATAGTTTAAGTAAGACGTTCTTCACATTCTTAACATTTAAGCTCTGTCAGATATTTTACGACTTTGTATTCTATTATGTTAACCATTGCGGTCATATTTGGCGACCGGTGAGTTCATCGGAATCCTTCTTGATTCCAGATTAACATTATTAAAGGATATTGTGTCCAAATTTACTATGATATTGGGCTGGTAGTTTCAGTGGGATAATTGTAACGTTATATATATATGGGTCGTGGTAGGTGGGTGTATGGGACATGAGAATTAATTTTCGGATGAATTATTAATTGTGGTTTTTTTTAGCAAATTTACCTTTTCAAGTTATTGCCAGGTCTGTTATCATTCATTTTCAAATTCTCCGAGCCCCCCCTTCCATTCATAAAGTGAGTATAGTCTGTATTTTACTCAAAAAAGGGCATGGTGTTTCGAAGTTCAAATGAAACCTGCAAAAATATACACATTTTTATATCGGACATAAAGCACAATCAGCGGACAAATTTTTAGCAAAACGGACAAAAAGCAACGGACAAAAAGCGAAAGTGTCGGACAAAAAGCAAAATTATCGGACAAAAAGCAAAACGGACAAAAAGCAACGAACAAAAAGCAAAAGTGTCGGACAAAAAGCAAAACTATCGGACAAAAAGCCAAAGCGGACAAAAAGCAAATTGCGGACAAAAAGCACCGTATCATACGTGGTCACCGCCCAACCTCGATAACTGAAAAAAAACGTGATCCTTTTCTTTATATACTATCCGCGAAATTCAAACCGGTTCTTTCAATAGAAACTACGTAACTAAAAATTACTACCCGTAGAGCACATAAATATATAACTTGGTGTACAGCTTCAGGAGCATGATAATAGTTAGACACATATACACATGATAAAAGTTTATAATTAGCATTTATCTGGATCATATAAAGTTAGTCTCGCAATTTAAACGAGATAAATTTTCAAGTTTCATAATACTAAAATATCTTTTGATTTCCTAACGGCTCACTTTGATGCTGACATGAATTAGATATTACATTGCATTGATATTTCTATAGATATGCATGTCCTAGTTGCAGATTGGTATGTTCGTAACCTTATGAGATGTATTTTCTACCGCTTGGTCTGTAATACTGATTGACGTGAAGTTTCAATCCGTTAAGAAGCCAGTGCTGACATGAATTTGATATTTCACCGTAATTTCAAATTTAAATTACCTGATAAAGGGTATTCCAGAGTCACGTGTTGTGCTGACTGATATCAATTTCATATGTTATGATCTTACGTACTATCCGATTAAACATTTCGATTAAAAATTACTTCCGGTGTGATTTTGGTATAGTGTGAAAATTATTACATGACCAGCAATAAAAGATAGGCGAAAGATATCAAATGTATAGTCAAACTCATTAGTCGAAAACCAACTGACAATGCCATGGCAAAAAAACGAAAAACCACTTCAACAACAGTACAGAAAACACAGAAAACCAAAGACTGGGAAACTCGAACAAAGCGTACTCTGTCAACTTACCGGTCTCGCTCTGTTTGCTTTTTAAACGATTTTGACTGTTTTTCTTCCATCTTTCTCTTATTACTTGAATACTGACTTTGATATATTCCGCAATACTTTATACTATATAAATGTTTTCTAAAATTCGCAATATGAATTTTATCATCATTTTATGCATTCTGTAATTTGTTATATTTCTGGATCTTATCATTTTATATTCGAACTGATGTTTCCTTATACCAATTTTACAATTTTATGCATTTTGTTTTAACTTTACAAGTAACACGCTGTGGATATCGTCGAATAACACGAAACAATTAAACGCCAAAACATTAATTGTATATTATATTGAATATTGTTAATTGTTGAACTATCGCAAAAATAGATGCACGGACACATTTCTGAATTCACAGTAAAATCGGTTTCAGACATGTAAATGCAAACGTTAGAAATTTAACACACGTATATAAAGATAAAAATGTTCGTGCAGCAAGTGACTTACCTATGTGTAATGAAAGTCTTAATCAGTGTTTCTTCTCTTTAAAAACAGATATAGTTATGCTATATTAGAGGCAACAGTAGATTATCAATGTTCAAATTTCATAAATCCACTAAGAAGATACAAATCAAAGTAAAAAAACCCCAAAAGCTGAGGAAATCACATGAACTCCAAAAGGAGCGAAACCGGATGCGCCGATAGAGTAAGTGTCTCCTGGATCACCACACACATTCAAAATATCACAATCAGGAATAGGATACAATCGGTAAATCTACAGATCCGACGACTGTTCTGGCATCTAAAGATCTTAGACATCGTAAACATCGTCGCTTGTGACACGAATATATCATATCGGTCAACCAACGCGGGATGGTGCCCGTCAGGAGGGAAGATACATTTTTGAAGTGTTAAACATGGTTTTAAGTGATGTCATTTTTTAACAAATCTACCATGATATCAACCGAGGATAAAAAAAATTGAACCCTATTATTCATTTCATACATTACTGTCACATATAAATTTTACATCAAATAGCAACTTGTTTAACTGTAATAGTTATTTATTCCAGTACATATAATAATACGAGAAAGGTACAGAGGAAAGAACAAAAGAGTTTTGATCGTACTCGTCTGCTGTACTACCATGGTATTTTGGATAATAATGACTGACTGAACAATTGAGGTGACACCGGAATGAATGGAAAGGATATATGCAATAAGCTTTCGTGCAGAGAGCAGCATGGCCAAGTCAGCATGTCCAAACCTAGAAATTAAACTGATATTTACTGCTTATTGCTGATTTTGCTTTTGTCTAACCATTCTGATGCTTAGCAAAACCATTTTATTTAGACACTCTTACTTATTTTTCTGGCTTTATTTATTTATTTGTATTGTTATATGTTTATCATGTATACTTATGGAGTTAGAACGCTAACATTTGTGCTTGTTTTGAATATTTCTTTTGAAAATAACCTCCTTAATAATATTTCGTGAATTTGCAGTTCAGTTGATAAGCGACATTAGTCTTGATGTTAATGGACAATTATCGGCCATTGAAGGAGGCACTTTTCGTGTTCGGTGTGAGGCAACAACAGAGTCAGTTTCAGATGAAGTGGTATATAAATGGACATTGAATGACACAGAGATAATTCCATCACCATCGTCCCGATTTCAAATAGATTCAACAGCCAATTTTTCAGAACTTTCATTTAGAAATACGAACCAAAGAGATAGAGGTAAGAAAAACGTAGTGTGCATGAAATTGTCCTCATAATCCCTCCCTTGAATTACATTCTACATGTTTCGTAAAACAAATGTAGATGATAAGAAAAACACATAAAACAATTGAATAAAAAATCAGAAATATCGTCATAAACTATCAATCAGAACAGTTTTTATTTTTTTATTTCAGTTGAATCAAAGTGTTTATCCAATGTTCAAGATGGAAAATAAATCAATTTATGATCAATGGAAATGAATCTGATTGCGAATTTATGTCATCATTTAATAATTCTCAAAAGGAATCTTTTCCAACTTATCTGTATATTATAAATATCTGAATGATGCAATGGTTTGCACTATCAATTAGAAAGGTTATACATGTATGCATACTTTTATAAATTGTTACTTGGATGAAGAGTTTTTTTTTTTTTTTTTAACATACTTTATTGAAAACTTTCACATTTGTTAGTTGGATACAGAAAGTACCGGTACCTTATCCCGGCCTCGTTAAACATTAGATTGTATATTTAGATAGAAAATAGTTAGTACTTGTTAGTATTCTAAATTATAAAATATATACACTATATTATTATGTATCCATTATTTCCATATTGTTCAATAAAGAGAGAATTTTATTTCATAAAGAAAGAAAGGAGGGAAGAGAAAATAATAAATAAATAAAACAAAATAAAACAAAACAAAAAAAAAAAACTAGAAAAAATCACTGAAATTTGGATTTTTGGCAGCAGTATTTTGGTCAAAACTAGCGTGTGTCTTAAGATATAACATTAAATAAATTTGGCAAAGTTGGTTTTCCATTGTAAAAAATTCATACAAACACAAGATAGATATTAAAAAACGTACATGTGGTTTAGGCACAAAACAAGAACAAAAAACAATAAACAAACATATAACAATATATTAAATATAACACATATAGTGGTGTGGAGAAGGCTAAAACAATATACACAGTAACATTGCATAGGGTAATGCTAATTTGTTAAGTGTAAATTATTCTAGTAATGGAAGCCAGGGTCCCAGTAGAGGTTGGCAATGTGAAGAGGCTTTGTTTTAAAAATATATTCTTTTCTAGTATTAGATTTTCTTTAGATAATTTTTCAGCCCTGCAAAACTGACTTGATTTTCACACAGTTTTGTTCTATAAATAAAGAATTTTGATAATAGTATTATTAAATTTTTTATTTTATTATTTTCTGTTTTTCCTAAATTTCCGAATAAAATTATATCCATGTTAAACGGAATAATTATTTGTGTTTGGTTATAAATCCAATTACCGAGTCTTATCCACAGATCTGCTATTTTATGGCATGTCCAAAATATGTGTTCAATATCTTCGGTAAATTCATTGCAGAAAGTACATTTATCGCTTTGTTTTATATTTATTTTAAATAAAAATTTATTTGTGCCCAAGATTCTGTGTATTATTCTATACTGGAACCATTGAAGTTTTGAGCTTTTGTGGAGTAAAAGACATACTATGCACAGTTTTCCAATCAAGATTTTTGTTCAGCGTTAAGGACCATTTGTCTTCACAGTTAAGTTTAGTACTGTTTTTTTCTAATAGAACATTATACATATCTTTCGAGCCTTTTTTTGATAAAAAAAATATTCTTATATTATTTGGAATAATTGGTCCTTGTGTTTTATTAAGATTGTTTATGGATATATCTTTCTTGAGAGCTTTTTCATATGATTTTATTGATGAAATTACCCCATTATAAGTAAGAAAGTTTGACTTGATTTTATAAATGTTTTGGAATTGTTGAAAAGTCATTAGTTTTCCCTCATCGTTTAATAGATCATTTATCAAAAAGATCCCTTTATCTGCCCAGTCTTTATAGAAAATAGATTTTGTTCCTATTTTAATATTTTCATTATTCCAGAGCGAATCTGATACAAACTCGTCTTCATTTTTTGGTGTAAATTTATTGTGTAAATCTGTCCAAGCTTTAAAGACCTCTTCCCAAAAAGGGTTTTTACATCTTTTGTTGGGCCTAAATAAACTAGGTTTTCAATACTGATTTTTCAGTACTTTCTAATAGCTTATTTAGTTTTGGGTTGTTTTTAACAACCGCCTAATCCATGTTAGTTTCAATCCTTTTATATATTTGTCAATATTTATCATTTTCAGCCCTCATAATTTGTGTTCAGAACATAATATTTCTCTTTTATCTTGTCAGGTTTGTTTTCCCAAATAAATGAATAAATTTTATCAGTAAGTATTTTGCACGGTGCTTGTAATGTTAAAACAGATGGTTCAATTTTGAGATAATTAGTGTCTTGATGATTATTATTTTCCAACCGGTGTTAATGTTTGTTTAGACCAAATTTTTATTATATTTTCAATTTCCTTAATTCTTGGACCATAGTTCAACAATTCCATTTCATGCAAATTGACAGAAAAGTTTATTCCTAGTAATGTAAACCTACTGGAACCCCATTCCAATCCCATTTTACACACATGGTGTCTTGACTATATTTTTTTGCCTATCCACACCACTTTTGTTTTGTCCAAGTTCATATGGAGACCAGACATTTCAGCACATTTTGTAGTAAGCGAAGAGATGCATCTAGAAATTTGGGAGTACCGTCAAGTATTATTGATGTGTCATCTGCGTATTGGGAGATAAGATATTCTGTGTCATCAATTTTAATTCCTTTTATTTCTTTGTTCTTTCTGATTAAAATTCCTAGAATTTCAGCACATAAAAGAAAAATGTAAGGTGATAAAGGATCCCCTTGTCTACAGCCTCTTTGGATCTCAAAGAAATCTGACAGAAAACAGTTTTGGGATACTGATGAGCTTATATTTGTGTAAAAGGTCCTTATCCAATGTTTTATAGAGGGTCCAAAGTTGAAAAAGTCTAATATTTCATTTATGAATTTCCATGATACGGAATCAAAAGCTTTTTAAAATCTATGAGAAGGAGAAGACCTGGCAAATCATTTACTTCTGTATAGAATAAAATATCATATATGAGACGAGTGTTTTCTCCAATATATCTTCCAGGAATGAAACCTGTCTGATCATTGTTAATAATAATGGGTAGAACAGATTTTATACGCTCTGCTATACAGCTTGATGCTAGTTTATATGTTGTATTCAATAGACTTATTGGTCGCCAATTTTTCATGAACTGTCTAGGTTTATCGCCTTTTGGTAAACAAGTAATAATACCCTGTTTTTGAGTTATTGACAATTCCCCCCTTTTATAACCACAAATTATAGATCTGAAAACAAATTTTCCTACATTTGTCCCAAAAAAAATTAAACAAATCATTTGTAAAGCAATCTGACCCAGGACTTTTCTCATTTTCATTCTACGCAAAGCTGTTGTCAATTCATTATAAGTTATCTCCCCCTCTAAAGATTCTTTTAAAGTATCAGTTAATTTTTCAATATCAGAATCAGGAATTTCGTTATTAAGATTTACATTACTCAAGCTCTCTGTTTTAGTATAAAGTTTTTATAGTAATTTTGGCCTCTTCTATATTTTATCTTGTTTACAAATTGTGTCCCCTTTTCGTTAACTAGTTTGGGGATGGTTTTATTTATAAAATGTTTAGTTTCCATATTCAAAAGAAACTAGATGGCTTTTCCCCTTCTTCAATCCATTGCATTTTTGATCTGATATAGTACCCCCTCATTTTTTCTTTCCTTATTATTCTAAGATCAGATTTATGGTGTTCAATTTCTGTTAATATTTCCTCTGTTAAGATGCTTTCCTCTAATTTCTGAATTTTTCTGATAACATTTTTCCTGTTTATCTCTTTCCTTCTTTTTATAAGATGCATAGGAAATAGTTTTCCTCTGATTTCAGTAAGTAATATTTCTAAAAGAGTTGGTCATTTATTGTAAAGTGAATATCTAAATCATTTATTTGTTCTAAAGTTTCTATTATATACTAGTGATGCATATTGGTCTTTTACTTTAAGTATAGTGTTTTTATAGTTTTGGAATATTCTATATCATGTAAAAGTGAGTTGTTAAATTTCCATAATCCTTTTCCAATTATGAAATCATTCATCTTCAGATACAATATTATTGGGGAGTGATCTGATCTATAGCTGTTGTGAAATTGTACATCATATACATTTTGATTAAGGTCTTGGGATATTAAAAGAAATCTAATCTTGCTTGTTTTATGGGATTAGCTTTTCTCCATGTGAATTTTTAAGTCTGGATTAATTTCCTAAATGGGTCTGTTAAATTATAAAATTCTATTAAGTCTAGAACTTTCTCCTTAGCTTTTGGTTATTAATATTTTGATAATTATATGTATCAAGACTTTGGTTTTGTACTAAATTATAGTCTCCAGTTATAACAACTGACTGATTGTTTAAAGTTTCTATCATTTCACTTAGTTTTATATAAAATTCTGGTGTATCTTTGTTTGGACCGTATAAGGTTATTAGGGTCATTCTTTTCCTTCTATTTCCACATCAATTCCTAACAAATTTCCTTGATCGCCTTTTTTACTTTATGTATCTTATACTCAAAGTTTGTTGTCAATAAAATTGCTACCCTCTTTGATTTGTTGCAAATGAATTAAAATGCACTCTCCTCCCATAGATTTTTATTGATATTTCATCATTTTCGGAAAATGTGTATCTTGTAAGCAATATATATTACAGTTTTTGATTTGAGATAATCAAAACATCTCTTCGCTTCTCTTTGAATTAAGACCTTGACAGTTGTATGAGAAAATTTTATATTATTATTACTCATTTTCAAGTGATATTTCTTTTATAACAAAACAAATATGGATGAAGAGTTGTCTCATTGGCACTCATACCACATCTTCCTATATCTATATATTCGTTTAAATTACAGGTAATTTAACGTGCATAGCCAATGTTTCAGATGAAACTGCAATGTCAAGTGTAGATATCGTAGTTTACTCTCTAAGGCTCGTGGCAAACCCTGAAACAGTTGTGAAAGGAAACGGAACTGAAGTTGTATGCGAACTCATTCCCAATATCACCCATCAGTTAAATACTACCTTCACACTTTCCGGAATTGGTATAGATGGTAAGTGCTGCAACTCTTTAAAATGTAATGCGTTTTCAATAATATTTACAACAAATTTTAAAGTTACGATGCGGATTTGAATTTGCCCTCACATTATTCCGATATTATGTGTTCAGGATATGAAAATGAATAGCATACGTGATGAGTTACTTTAGCAACAAAACTTGATTGAACTAGTATATTTTGTATTTATTTATTTTCTTTGCTTTTTATAATTTTACGTTCGTATTGAAAACGCATCGGTACATCAAAATAACAACTTTATAATTGTCTGAATTATGTATAGACATGTAGCTATAAGAAAGCTTATCGAAACAGTTTCTGTTATAATTTTGCTACTTCCAACGTACGTATACGTAACCAATGAAATTTTGATGGAAAAAAGAACACAATCATCATTGTCCTTCATCATCTTGAACTATGTGCATACTGTGGCGTTAATATCATCTAATTGATTTACATATTTTGATTTTATGAGCAAAAATGAAGTAGTTCTATTTTTTCTTACCAAATATGGACCTGAATATCCATACTTCTTTACAGCTTCTTACTTCAACAAGTATAAATAGAGAGTATTGTAAAATATATCAACATGTGGTTGCATAACTAATTGTGCTCATAGCTATATATGTTACAATCATAGATCTTGAATATTTGAAATACATTCATATTAGAAAATTAAATATTCGAAATACATTCATATTCGAAAATTAAATATTCCATATACATTCATATTCCAAAATTAATTTGCTGAACTATATTTGCAAAAATCCGATTTATTTGGACTCTATTGGAGCGCTGTATCACTTTATACAACATGCACTGTATATTTATTGAAATTATGCTAGCCCATTACATGATGAATGTTTTACAATTGAAGGCTGATTCATCGGGAAGCAATTTACATAGACCCCTTAACAATAGACTTCAGTTTGATCTAAATAAAGTCAACATGATGAAAGGTCATGTAACATATTATCAATCAGTAGATATTAATCACATGTTAATTATACTACCTGTCACCTAAAATTAGATTCATCGAATATAGCGAAATAACAAAGAGTAATGTCGCTACACAGTTACGCTTACTTCAAACAGAATACCCGTTTTTAATGTATGTTTATAATCCTCATTATTTAACTGTCGTACACTACGAAGTTGGAATACCAATACTCAGAGCGTTTTTATTCACATTTCTGTTTATTTATTATTATCAATCACAATTGTACAATCGTTATTATTTATTATAAACACTTAACAGAATAAAGTTTAGAAAAATTGAAAATGAAAAGGGATAAAAGGAAAATTGGGAGGTCTCGACCAGCCAAACTTATAGCTTTTTTATCATGCTATCCAAGTCTTCATAATTCTTTTTCATAGTTGGAAGTCAAGTAAAATACCAAGACGGAGTAAAACTCAATATCGCTGAGCTATTGGACAGTACCACAATCAGGTGTGAAATGCATCTACAGGGACAGTCAAGCTATTCACAAACCATCCATATTACGGTTTTTGATGCAGGTACGACATTAATGGGAAGTTTAAACACTGCTGGTGTTTTTTGTCACCACTTGTCGAAGATACACAATGTTTTGTTAATGCCAATAACACCCTACAAATTTTGTTCGTCCGAATCATTTTTCTTGATGACTAACCTTCTACAGGAATGTTTAAAGCGAAAACAATAAAGACGAACGAACGGGTATAAATAACTGAAAACGTTAGGAGCTACCTGAACAATATTGACCTGAAACTACTCTAAGGTCAGCTTTGGAAATTGAACAATATGGCAGTTGTTATCAAATAGTTCGTTTCTATATATGTTGGCGTTTGTTTTTGTTGCACTTCAGTGTTCCTATTGTTCCTTTGTTTTCCTCTTATAGTTGATGTGTTTCCCTCGGTTTTAGTTTGTAATCCGGATTTGTTTTCTCTCAATCGATTTATGACTTTTGAACACCGGTATACTACTGTTGCCTTTATCTGTCTAAGGGATCGATAACCTTAGTTTCTTAACAATTTTTAATTTATCAACGGAAAATTGAAAAGAACAAATACAATGAATCATGTAAGTACCAAAGCCGGTAATGACTACTGATATGGTTATACCCTGTAGATTTCTGGATTTACCTTCATAGGAACTATCAAACCGAGACATTTGAAAGCCAAGACATGGTTAGTTTTTCAGTTTATCCATCTGCATTGGGTCACTTTTACTTTAACGTTTAATGCAAAGCAATATCAAGCCACACACGAATGAGTACGTAGGTCTCTGAAAGAAATTACAGTGCACAATAAATCTGTTTAACCTTTACCCAAACATGGCATATTTCACTCCGGTGTACGTGTGTGATAGGATATAGGTAATTGAATGCAAGAACTTTCATATTTTTATTAAAAAATAAAAAAAATTAATCAATCCAAGCATTGAAAAACAAAAATTCCAAATGTTAATGTCAATTATATTATGCCTGCATGGTGTTGTAAAACACGTGTTGTAAACAATTTTAGTTTAAATGAAGAGTTAGCTGATATTTCATGTTTTGCACAGGATTGCGGACTTCCATGTAGTGAACTAGTAGTACCAACAGATTTTTACTTTTTATTGCAGATATATTATTCTGTGCTGCTGAAACAGACACATACACTTTTGGTACACACAATTTGACTTGGAAAGAGACAAACGTGGGTCTAACAGCATTCTCTTCATGTCCTGAAGGATTTGATGGTAGGATTAACATTAAACTTGTATTTATGATCTATATTGTAATATCCTATTCCAATTAACAGTATCGCATAATCGACATGGCATTTAATTACGAATATAACAGTTGCTCTAGGTACTTAATACATTTTCCTTTGTATAAGTCACAGCTGTAAGCTCGACATATTAGAAGAACTATTAGTTTTGGCGTGGCATCGAATTTGTCTATGTATATGAAAATAACGAGATGTGGTATGATTGCTAATGAGACAACTATCCACCAAATTTCAAGTGAAGTGGATGTGAGCAATTATAGGAAACCGTACGGCCTTCAACAATGAGAAAAACCACTACCGTATAGTCGGTTTTGAAAGGCCCCGACATGAAAAATATGAAACAATTCAATTGAGAAAACTAACAGCCTAATTTATAACAATACTATTTACGAAAGACAAATATAACAGACATGAACAAACGTCAATGCATGTAAGTCCGATATTTCAATAACTGTATAATGTTTTTTAAGAAAATGTTCTTCAAATTGAAATTAATGAAAAATAAATCAACGTAACTTATAGAACGAGTATGTTTAAGTTGTATGTATGAAATTCTTTGGAAGCCTTTGGGAAGGCACGTTGCAGTTTTTTCCAACAAATGTAATGATGTAGCTACCCTAGCTTTGAAACAACTGTATAATTGTTTTTTATCAACATGATAGTTCATGTTTATTAAAATGATCTTTCGATGTATCTTGGTTTAATTAATGGCAGTCTTTAAAGCTGTTATTGTTTGCTTGATGATATTAATTTTCCTTTCAAAAAGTATGTTGGTAGGCGATTGGTAATCAAATTGATTGGTTGTTAAAGAAGATTTGTTATTTACTTTTATGAATATGACAAATCTTCTTTCAGTAGCATCGAAACACAATTTGATCGACATTTTTGTACATGAATGATGATATTTAGACAAAATAATTTTAATACATTTTCTTGGATCAAAACATAGAAAATAAATCAAATGTCGAAAGTAATCTTCATACGTGAGTGCATGATGTCACTATGACAGCATCCACATGTCTAAAATTAAATTTGACAAATACGCTATATTAAACATAGTTTTAGAACAATATATATATGATCTGAATATTTTTCTACAATTGTTTTGCATCAAAATTTATGTTTATGAATGACCTTCAACATTGCCTACCTTTTTTTAATTATTAAATGTCTTAATGACATGAAACTTTTATCTTCTTTTTAAATATGCCTTGTAATCACACACACACATACACACACACATAATAACACTGCATTAAAATGTATTTCCCTGTAAGACCATCTGTTCGTTGTCCTGACACAAACCACCCTTTTTGTTCAATTTTGATATTGTTAAAACTGATTGTGAAGTGTATTTTTTGAAGGTGTGGTTTCACGCAAATGTAATCTGAAAGGCAATTCCGGGGTGTGGGAAACATCAAATGTAACTAACTGTGAAAGACGAATCTTCAGGAACCTCATAGATCAAGTAAGAAAAAAATCGAACAAGAAGACACATTTTTAGTTTTCAATTTAATTGCCTTTGTCATTTTATTTCTGGAAATAGGTTATTTGTATTTCAGTTTAGTCATCATGAAGAGCTTTTTAAGATATAGAAAAAAAACTTGACGATATTAACTCATGTGCTTGTTAAGACCCACCAACAAATGTGCAGTATTTGGCCACAGCCTTCATATTGTCGTTTCCAAAAAGCTACATATCGCATTTAACCGATCTAAAACTGTGTATATATTTAGTGCCAACAGTTCTCTGGCAACCCAACTGTCAATAAATTATTATTAAACATAACACCGTAATGATCTAACTGCAAATATGAGGTTACCTCATATCGCTTATTTTGCATAATACTGATAAATTACTACTACAGATAAGGGTAACTAAGAAAGTTTGAAATAGTGTGGAACCGTGGGAACATGGGTAATGGGTCAAAACCCTTACATTGTTCATATGTAGTGATTGATTGATTGGTGATTGCTTTACGCCGCATCAGCACAAAAAAGCTATATCGCGACGAGGTCTTTCAATTTACTAAAACTTTAGTTTAAAGTGAAATAACTCATTTATGTAGTGAATACTTTTTACAGAACTAAATGTTTGATGAATGCAAATCACAAGCAAATTGAATTCAAGTTGTTGTCGGAAAGTCATCAATCTAACGCTTTCACATAATCATTTGACCAAGTACATGTAAATGGTCAGAAACTGTCAACTGAAACATCAACTGAAATGATAAGATAAATCACAGCAGTCAAAGGATCGTAATTTCATAATGTTTTGTTCAGTAACAACCAATTATATAGAGAATCACTAACAATAAAGAAAAACCACTATAATGGTACAGCTCAACATATAACAGATTTTGAATACTAGACTTCAATTCTATTATTAAGTTTGCCCGTGTAGTTTTATAGGTTTACATTGCATTAATTATTAGCATGTGGTTGTGTTAACTTTATGTCATTTGGAAAATGCAAGGATTATCAAGCGAGACAAATTGAATTGAATATCAATGAAATAATTGGGATGAGTCATACTGCCAGGCGTAAGACACATATTTCCATACTCCAGTCACCTGTAGGTTATAATTAATTTTTTCAGACAAAAACTAAAACAAATACAAACAAATGAAAAATACCAGAACATAAAATCTTTCCAATTATCACAAGGTATTCCTCTATTCTTCTTGTAAATGGATTAATGATTCCTAATTAATGTAGCACTGTTTCTGTCAATGACATTTATCTAGATAAAGGTTAATCCAATAAAGAGCTTCGGACGTATGCATTTTTTTCGATACACGAAAAAAAAAATATAATATATTAAAACAATAACCAGGTATAGTCAATATATATTATAAAACATGAAAGTTCCTTTGCATTAAAAGTATTTAGTAGTCTGAGTAAACAAATACTAATTTTAGAACAGAATGAATAGTGCTTAAAAAAGCATCACGTTTAAAGTGCATGCACTGTTTTTCTAAACACAGTTGTATACGGAAACATATTTGTTAAAAGGGAATAAAGAATGATATGTATATAATAAAAGTTTTATCTGCATTAAATCTTTCAAAATTTATTAGGAATAACCATTTGGGTATTAAAGGGGAGTAACAAACCGAGTATTAATACATTGAATAATGATTAATGTGAAATAAATATATGGCAAAAGGAGAATAAAGCGTTAAACAGTGAAAAAAGATTTGCAAATAGATAGAATATCTCTCTCTCTCTCTCTCTCTCTCTCTCTCTCTCTCTCTCTCTGTGATTGCCTAATTTAATGGGATGACTTCTTTTTGAAAAAAAATATGTCCCAATAGACTCCATTATCATAACTACTTATATATATATCGGATAAACTTCACTCTAAATAAAAGAAGATACATAGTATTCACCAATGAAACAGTAACCACAACACAAAAAAAAAAAAAACCTGAAAAAATGTTAAGAGGTCAACATACGGTCTTCAGCAGTTAAGAAGTATCTATACCATATACCAAGCTATCTAAAATAGTTAATGAATTAATTTATTGCAAATGTGAAATATCTTCCACAAAAACCAAAATTCATTAAAAAATTAGAAAAAATAAACCCCAAACCTCCCTACTCCCACTCAAAAATATACCAATTTCAAGCCTCCAGAAAAACACTATAATCAATCATTAACAAGGTTCTGAACATAAGCATTGTGCAGAATTTATCTAGTTTTTGCTGAAACCTGACATTCTCATGTTGATCAATGTGTTGCTTAATAAATTGCCACTTACTTATAGTTTTATTCTTTTAGTTGGAAAGTATTAATGATGGATTTCAAGATGTGTCAATCGAAGAGATCCTGAGAACATTTTCGAATACTACAGATTCCTTGAACAACCAGTCTTCTTTAATAACAGGAGATATAAACAGTGGAGTGATAATTCTGGAGAAAACAACTGGTCTTTTTTCTTCACAAAGCAGAAATATTTCATTTTCAGAAACAGAGGTAAACATTATCTTTAAGAGATATTCAATAAAATATTTGCCGTATGTGTTATAAGATATTCTAATATGACCTGCTTCGTTCGCTTTGTAAACAACAGCGTGTTAAAATTCTCGATATATCTATACTTAACACAGACTCAGAGATGTACATATTAATGCTGTTACTATTTACCTCCAACGTAAATCCACATGTATTGTAACCTATGTGCAAACATTATGTGGATTTCGTTGTGTTCAAATTGAAATTAAAAAAGAAACTATAGAACCGTTATTCCTATTATAATGTATAACAAAAAGAATTAATGCATAAGATCTTAACAAATGTATAAAATCAAAATAAAATAAAATTCCGCAAAATTTCATGAATGATATTGGCGCATTAACGTCATGTCGAAACCTGACGTCATACGAATGAAAAATCTCAAGCTGAAGATTATTCCGTGTCGTGTACGCTCTAAATTCGGATAATATGGCATTAAAATGGAGTTTGAGGTAGGCGTTGTTTCATTTTCTATTCTATTGCATCATTCGCACATTCAAGGATGTCAGAAAGTCAACATGGCGGCTCACTCCTTCGTTACGACATGTCAACTGTTGATTTGATAGTAAATAGCAGCCAACGAAAAAAAAAATGTTTGGGTTCAGAATTATAAGGATTGAACACATTTTATCTAGTGATTATTTAAGAAATAATTCATGCAAGCCTAAGATTTATTTTGAAATTTGTAGCTTATAGGGGGTAAAATAAAACAGCCATACACACAGCAATCTTACTTTCGCTTCAGTTTTCAAATTACAGTATTTGTCCTATTAGAATCGAAATAATTCATGCAAGCCATAGATTTGTTATCATCTTCACATGGCCTGGTCATGTGAAATTTCCAACAAATCTATGGCTTGCATGAATTATTTCTTTTAAGTCACTTCACATTAAGAAATCACTTAGAGATGAAGTATCCTTTTATCGTTTTAATTTGATCTGTATTATATAGACAAGTCTTATGAATTTATCATTTTTTATGTATAAATATATATCAGTGTTCTAATTAAGCTCTATATACCTGACTTTTATTCAATGTGTCTCTAACGTCTTATATTTACTGTTTTATGTTTATGTGCATTCATTAGAAAATTATGAAAGAATATAATTCACATTATATATATATAATTTAATTTTGGATGTAACACGTCTTCTGATTGGCTGAGAGTTTTTTTCTATCAGCTCATAGACATGGTGTTGTCGTGTGAACGTGACGTCATCAACGTTTTTTTCATGATTTAATCCTTAAAAATGGAATTTAGAATTAAACTATGAAATAATTAGGAATGACTGTAACATTTTTTCTATCTATTTTCAATAACCTGAAACATGTGGTGTACGCTTTTAAATAACCGGCTACGCCAGTTATTCAGTATGCACCACATTTTTAATGTTATTTCTTCATGGATAGAAAATGATAAGAAAATAATACAGTCATCCCTTTAATAACTATTGCGTTTACGTGCCAGAATAATGAAAACTCAAATGCTATGAAAATTCTTGTACATGAAAATTGTCTTATAAAAACAGAGACAAATCCGATAACTGACATGAAAAGTGTAAATAGCAGTTATGATATTTTTTGATATACTAGTAATTATGTTCTTTGTATGTTACCTTACGATATCTTGGAAATCAATTTCATTAGAATATAGGAACAATTGTATGTTTATGACACAATTCGATTTGTGGACTACAATATCACCTCCTCTTTCGTTTGCTCTAAATTAAAGAATTTGCAATTAACATATAGAGAATTCAAATTGAATAAAAAATAGAGGCTGGATAATGTTTTATTTTTTAAATCGGCAGATGTAATATGATAGTTGGTTCTAATTTACAGTCACAGGTGAAAACAGTGTACTATGTTAAAACAGGTTAATTAAACTTTTCTCAAATATCAGTTTTAGTACTAATCAAAATAAAGTTGTCTGACAATATTGTTTTTTGTAAATGTGTGTGTACAGTACTGCACTTTCACCTCTGTTGATTTTTCAACTCCATGCCTGCCACTCTTGTTCATAATAATTGATTGTATAGAGAAAATGTCATTTATGTTACATTCTGTTTACTTTTTGAATTATCATTACTTTTGCAGATATTAAAGCTGTGAATAATAAAACTTGGACAAATGTGTCTCTAAATAACCTTTTTTCAATACTATAATTTGTTTTTACATCTTTCAACAGGCAGGTCAAAATACATTTTTAGCAATACCAGTTTTAAAAAACAAAAAAAGGTAAAACAGTCTTTAATTTCAATATTCTGTTGACACACAATTGGAAAAGGTACAACCTTAATTTGGTTTAAAAGATGTACATGTAGGAAATATTATAGAAACATTGATCGAATAATAGAACCTACACAAAGTGTGTATACAATACATTTAATACAAATACATGGGTTTGTCTTAATTTTCAGGCTTATCTAACAGCTACAAGTACATTATTGTCCAGTGATACGGCAACAGATTTGTGGCAAGAGGTATCTATAAAAACTCATCAAACTTATGATAGTGTATGGCAGACGTTTGTTTCGTCTATAAAAGACTCATTATTTGTACTTTTATTTTGTATTTGTATAAACGATTCTGTAGATAATATTACCAGCATAATTAGTATCAAAATAAACCACAGATCTCCTTATTTTATATAGAGTCACATCGAACCATGAGACCTTTTTTAATGTATATTTACTGGAACTACAGTTTAAATATTAGTAAATGTTATTTGAAAAATAACTTGGTAGTAGTGTCTTTCATTACAGATGATTTTTATGTTGAACTTTAAGTAACTTGTAATGTCAAGGCCAATGTCATATCAACTTTGCATAGGGTGAAAATTTTATATTTGAAATTTTGTATTAAAAATCGTCATTTTGAAAAATTGTTTGTTTACAAATATCAGTTTATATTATTTTCGAAAATCTCTTATTATTCAGACCAAACTAATATCGGTTTGTTTTAAATAATTTGATTATAGAAAAAGACGACAGAGAAGCCTTCAACATGTTTACAAATTTTGAAAGTTGACCACAGTTTAATATTTTACCATTTCTTAACCGTACAACAATTATATTTTTAAAGTAATACATCACTGGCTGCAGGGTGTTAGGTATGGTGAAATATATAAGATACCTATAATCATGATTATTAAAGGTTGAGAAAATATGCAGTATGGACAAGAAAAATCAATTGACAATTATATATATCATGACAATTTACTTATCGAGTTTGTCATTGTTAATTTCTCTTTTACAGGTTGGAGATAATAACGCTGCTAAAGTTTTGAACATAACATCAACATTTACTAGTGTTGCATTTGAATCATATCAAAACAATACACCATTGAAAATCTCAAGACCATCTTTGGGTAATTGAGATATATATACATAAATGTATGAGCATTAGGTTTTGATGTATTGCCGTATTGCCGTAGATTAAAGAAAAAATACAGGCGGTTGGTCAGATATCTACTCTAAGATAAGACAGATTTAGATCACGACATCTGAATTTAAATATATCAAGATTAATACAGATTTAAATCTATTTCAAGTGAATATGAAAGTAAAAGCGAATGATGAAATATTTTTTTAACGAAAGGCTTGAACATATTTTCATTAAAACATTCAAAGCTGTAATATATTTCAGATGTGATTATCGTATGTATCAAATGAAATATAACTTTCACCTTTTGTGAATATTGATAGAGTAAATATGCATTGAAAGATTCCAGTATTTTTTTATATATATGTAATCTAAGGAATAATATAAACTAAACACAGTTAACACATGGAGCATTACTTAGGTTCACTTATTGAGGAATTGTGGAGATACAAAGTCCATTAAATACTCGAAATCAATATGAATTATATTAGATAGAACAAACTTTTTGCACGCAGCAGGTAATTGAATAAGAACTTTGGATTACGTTACTTATAGATTACGAAAAGCCTGCTATAAACAAATTAAAGAAAGAAGACCACACTACATGTACTTTTCGTTGTTTAAAGGTATTATGAGTGTTCAGAGAAATAACGAAAGGCCAAAGATATAAGAAACTTTCATATTTTTATCAATCTTGTAATTTTTATATATTATCAATGATTTTTAAATTTTATTGTATCAGGATCGAAAAACTACTTAGTGAATTAAAAAATGAAAGCTTTTAAAAAATTAAGCGAGTTACACTGTAAATGTTTTTGGAAGGAATTCAAAGTAAACACGACAACCATCAAAAGCTACATAATTTTAAACATGGGTTAACTATAATCGTTCACCATTATCAGTTGCTATATACTTTAATGATTTTGGAATTTTGTAAGTCACCTATACTTTTTAGATGTAGAAATAAACAAAAACAACGAAGGAAACATAACTTTCCACGCGTTTGATCAACCACTTGGCAAGGACGACCGTCTTTTCTTAGCAAAGGAGAGTTTAAGAGGTAAATGTTTGATTGTTTCGGGTCATCGGGTCATCGGGTAGTGTCTCATTGACGAATACCTCCACCTTTTATTTCATAAAATATAATGTTTTAAATCAAGGTAATTTGTACCTGTCTGTCGAATCTTACTCTTCATTTATATACAATATTTGAACTTATTTACTAATCTCAAAAGATATATTCAAGTTTTAAAATAATATATTATAGTATTTCAAGAAAATATATGATTTGCATTTACATTAAATCTTTTTATTATGTGCAATGAACTACTATGGTATCAAACATTGGGGAATCATTAACTTTAATTAAACATGTTAAAGATGATTTAAAATTTACAAAGAAGATCACCTGATTGTTTGTAATCTTTATACATTTCAAATCAATTTTGATCAAATGTCAGTTTTTAATGTTTGTTGTATATATATGTATTTGTAGAAATAACAAATACCACAGGATACATTGCGATTCATTACAGTACAATAGCACAGTTATTACCAAGAAAAACAAGGTAATATTTATTAAAAGTATTTTGTTACTAACTATATACATGATATAGTCCTTTATCTTGTAGCATTACTAAAACATTAATTTCAATTTTCTGGATGTGTTGTTTTCAGCTTGGCAAACTATCTTTTTTTTTGTACTAGTCATGATATTCCTTCTTGAAATGTGTTTTGAAGTACAGTAAAAGAGAGGCGAGAGATACCAAAGGGACATTCAAACTCATAAGTCAAAAATCAACTGACAACGCCATGGCTAAAAAGAAAAGACCAACCGACAAACAACAGTACACAAAACACAGCATAGAAAACCTAAGACTGAGCAACACGAACCTTACCAAAAACTGGGGGTGATCTCATGTACTCCGAAAGGGTAAGCAGATCCTCCTCCACATGTGGCACCCGTCGTGTTACTCATGTTTGTACAAGCCCGGTATTATGTTTAATTCGGTAGGTCACATTCGGGGAAAAGGGGACTGGATTGTAGTTACGACAATTGGAACATATCCGCTATCATCTGTGAAACGGATATTTCATAACGGTCAACCAACTCGTGATGGCGTCCGTAAAATTTACGAAGGGATGATTTCAACTTCATCACTTGGAACTCTTGGTTAAATAGCTTTCTTGTGAGCAGGAAATACAAGTCCTGGAATATCAACTGGGAGATATATACTCCTTATGCAGGCTCTGCTGGAATGTTGCTACATAGAAATGGAAAGTTCACAATTTGGAAGCTGAAATCATCTCTTTTGTCGTAAAGTTTTGTTTTCAACCGACCCTCATTGTCAATTTCTAGATGTAAGTCAAGACATAAAGCAGACTTAACTGTATTTGTTATATCCTTTATATCAAGTTCAATTGGATAGATGCGTTCAACATAGTCACCAAATTTTGGATTATTCAGTGAGAGAACATCATCTATACAGCGGAACGTAAAGTTAAAGGATACTGTTAACTTCTTTTCTTTCTTCTTAAGAAGTTCAAGTATGAAGTCAGCCTCATATGAATAAAGGAACAAGTCGGCAAGAACAGGGGCACAGTTGGTTCCCATGGGAATGACGATTGTTTGTTGAAAAACATGTCCTCCAAACGTAACAAACATGTTGTCAATCAAGAAATCAAGTATCTTGATAATGCCAGTTTCAGAGAATTTTTTGTTTGCATCAGAGTGATTTTTTACAAAGTAGGATTTATCCCTACCTAAAACAAGATACTTGTATAAACGTTGGCCATTCTTTTTTATTTCTTTTTCCATTCTTTTTTATGAAACAAAACAGAACCAACTCTTTCAATTTGTCTTTTAGTTTGGAATGGGGAATTCTTGTGTAAAGTATAGAAAAGTCAAATGTTTTAATACTATTGCAAGATGAAAGAGTCTTAGATTGTATGTATTCTAAAAGATCTTTTGAATATTTTAGTATCCACATCTGATTCACGCCACCTCTAGAATAAGTAGTTTTACAATAACTTTGAAGCCCGAGTTTGATTACTGATAAAATTGAGGTTAATAATTTAGAAAGAGGTTTCGTGGAGCACTTGGAAGACCCAGCAATGTAAGGACACTTGTAGTTTAGGTATCCAATACGGTGATGGAAGATCCAGTTCTTCATCTTTGGTTGAAATTCCAAAGGAACATAGAACAGACCTATGATTATCCAGGATTTGATAGAAATCGGCGGTTTGATTTCTTATTTGCGTGAGAAGAACTGATTAAATTGTGTTATTAATTTTGTTTTATCTGTTATACAGTTTATATGTTTGTTTATTGCCTTTCCTATACAGATTTTTATTGTATGTTCTGTAATGTAGGGTTAATATATGAGATATGAACCCCGCTACATTTCGTGTGCGTGACAAAAAAAGATCGTCAGCAGTTGGTGTATGTCATATATTTTTTGTTATTTGGAGAATTGTGTGTCGATGGCAGATCTTTTATTGTTTATATAAAATATATTCACAATTTGTAAAGACAATGAACGATCATAAGATTAATACTTTGTAAAGACATTTGGTTTTTGTTGAATAAATTGAAAAAATAACACCCCCTGGTGGAATTTATAAATAATCTTCAAAACATTATTTGACAAACGCAAGAACATTTTTCGATTGCGTCCTACTTGAAACTTGCTGATATTTTGCCAAACATTACCAGGAAAAGAACAAAACGTTTTCTATTTCCCTTATATTCTATATATTTTTGTTTTGCCTCAAGACGTCGAGGCTTAATAATTTATCATACAACACAAATTTACAAATTGAAATTGCTTTTGTGTATCATTTGACCTTCTTCGTACGGATAAACGAACTTGTTACTGATACATTCTTCAAATTGAAGTCAACATCTTATGTGATATCTTATTGATAGTTCAGGGTTTTATCCTGTTTAAACATATATTTCATCTTTATCAACATTACTATATTTTATATATAAGTGCTAGCTTAAAAAATATCAGACTTTTATACATATGCACGCTGAGATAGAGGAAATATATTTGATTTTTTGATACGGTCACAATGTAAATTAATCATTTCAATCTTTATGAGTTCAACATGAATGCGATTAAAGTCATCTTTTTTTTAGAACATAAATGATTTATTAATGGGAAATCATGAATTCGTTAAGTAAACTGTCAAAGTAATAGGTCCGACAGTTCCAATTCATTTATAGATATTTTGCGAATTTTTATTATACAGTGTCGATAATCAGGAAATTACAGTGATAACGTCAGTCCTGTCACTTACTTTACCAAGAATCAACCAGCTTCGTCTGAATCCACCATTATATTTATACTTCAAATATGATCAGGTAATATAGAGAATATCATATTTACCTCATATCAGACGATAGGTGTTCTAAAAAGGTTTTATAATATGAATACTAGAATATTCTTTTTTAAATGTTGAAAGTTATATGCAGCATGAATATATCAAGAGTTGACACGGTGCTAGGTAAAGTCACTCACGAATTTCCTGAAATATATTTTCAATCTCACATCTTGACTTCCTAAATTTGTCTCATGTAAAGTATAAGATGTACTATTTTATTCAATGTTCATAGTATGCTTAAATCAAATGAAAAAAAAAAAACCCCAAACTATGATATAAAAGTTAAGTCCATATACATAAAAAGAAAATCTGTAACAATGCTTAACCAAGCATGATCGTTTCGAAGATTTCCCGTTTGACAATTGACTAGTTCATTATTTATAATCTTAAATAATCGAAAAAAAAAATGTTTTTTGCAGATTCATGACGAAGGAGTAAGATGTTCGTTCTGGGATTACACTGTAGAGTAGGTCTTAGATTTCTATAAATTAATTTTTATATGAGGTAGACGATTATTAAGCAAAATAAACAAACACTCAGATATATCGATCACTGTTATGAGTCAATTTCAAAAAGACAACTTTTTGAATAAAAAATAATGAAGATGAATTATAATGAATTATATTACCAGTACAAACTTGTCTGCACCAGATGCACTTTTCGACAATTAGTTTCTCTTCAGTAATACTCCAGGTCAAAATATTTGAAAATGAAAACCCAATACAACTGTTGAAGATATGATAAAACCAAATGGGACATAAATTATAGCTTAATCCTGACAAAGAATCAGAGCCTAGCACGAATCTTACAATATTTAATATAATTCAAAAGGAATAGAATATGAAGGAGAAATACAGATATCTTGTAATATATTAATAATTGTCCAGTTTAAGAAGACAGTGGTTTTGAGATGAAGAACAGCAATCAGGAATCAAACTGCTGTCCTTTGCTTTTGGTTAATTCAAGTGCGTATAGAGATCATGTGTTTAATACAATATGTGTATACTTTTCAAATCGAAAGAGGTAAATCAATCAGAATCGTATCAACTTCAAACGGAGTGTGTTCATGTCCAACACAAACATCACTGTTATTATTCTTCATATGAATCAAACATCTTTTTTAGTTGAAAGGATCTAAATCAGGAAAAAAGCATCTAAATCAGGAAAAAAAAGCATCTAAATCAGGAAAAAAAAGCATCTAAATCAGGAAAAAAAAGCATCTAAATCAGGAAAAAAGCATCTAAATCAGGAAAAAAGCACCATGTTAAAATGAACGATCTATGTATGACATAACTAAAAGGAGGGAGAATATACATGGGATGCAATCAAAAATCGAAATTTTAAAAAAATCCGGACCTCATGGCAATACAAGAAAAAATAATAGAACGCTAACACCGTTCAGAAAAACTTCAAACATGAAACTGAAGATTGAAAAACACGATACCTACAAAAAAAAAATGCATTAAACGAAATTAAAAGCTGAGTAACTGTATTAATAAACCAATTCTTCTTGACTGTAGTAGAATATATTAAGTGATTAGCTTCCCAGATGTTTTTATAACCCTTTTGCAGTTGTTTTTGAGTGACAAATATATCTGTAAGTGACAACGTCATACTGACAGCAGCATTTTCAAGATCAGTTTAATGTAACAAGTGGAATAATGTTGCAAACAAAAAACTAATTCAATAGTAAGCCGGCTGACTTTATGTGTTTGTACTTCAGTTTCATGGCAGTTCCCAATTCCCAATAGTTCCCTATGATTTTTGATAATTATCATTTACATAACTATCAATTTCCATTTGCTAATATGGAAAGATAGAATGCTTGTTGTTGAGAACACAATCTTGTTTGGTTGAAATCAGACTTAAAATTTATCGATCTAAATGTTAGAAATATAATTTAATTGTTAATTTCAAAGGAATAATGGTTTTTGGTCGGCAAGTGGATTAAAGACTGTTCATAAGAATAATACCTACACAGAATGTACAAGTACTCATTTGACCAACTTTGCTGTTCTGTTGAGTTTATATGAAATAGTATGTATTAATATTTTTATTAATGATAACTTAAAATATTGAACGAACATCACGTTAATTAAGACATATCTGCGCATGCCTGTTATGATGCTGATCGTGCTTTCCACCAAGAAAATTAAAAATGTGTTCTTAACAAACACATTAATGCGACATAATCTAACCCCGACTATCGATATTGATCCTTAATTTAAACTGATGGACGTCTTTTCTTAAAAAAAGATTAACATAATTTCTAAAAGCAATAAAAGAAACACAGATCTTAAGCGTATCAAGATGAATTAGGACCCCATGCAAATCCGGAATACATTCTAATCCCGATTGCTTTGCGTTTAGAATTATATTTGAGATATCGAGAGACATAAACAGACATTAAAAAATTGACTGAAAGTCTTTAAGTAGCGCAAGAAGTATGCTACACAAATCAATTTTTCAAGCACAGTAATTGCAAACATAAATGTTGTTTTACAACCGAAAGTCGAAATGTTATTTTGGAAAATTAATATGATACATATATTTTACGTTGTTTTGTAAGTGGTCTGCACATGCGTAATGTTAATTTATAGGATTACAGAGTAACGCCGCTTTGAACAAACGTCTTTTTGTTCACTATATTTAAATAAGTTCTTCAACGTTAGTTTCTAATGGATCCATACTTGCATTTTCTATCAAAGGTGCACAGTACACTTAGCTATAAGCAAAGTGAAACCCTCGATTTTATATTATGATATAGTCACAACTTATAAGAGAATACTTATGCATCCCTGGTTTTCTAAATATCCCCTGTCAATGTATCAATGTTAATTCATTTAATGTAGTCGGCGTCTTCTAAATTATTTGTTTAAACTAAAATTCATCATACTTAAAAAGGCTTATTGTATCATAGGTCAAATTTATTTGTTCAGTGTATGTTCAATGGTGTTACTATGTCCTTTGATTGAGTTAAGCTATTTCAGTTGATATTTTATAGTGTGTCTTTCTATGTTGTGATGTTACACTATTGTTTCAGAAAAAGGGTGAAGGTTTGGTACCATTAAAACGTTTAAACCCGCTGCATTTGTTTGCACATGTCCTAAGTCAGGAATCTGATGTTCAGTAGTTGTCGTTTGTTGATGTGGTTCATAAGTGTTTCTCGTTTCTCGTTTTTATATAGATTAGACCGTTGGTTTTCCCGTTTGAATGGTTTTACACTAGTAATTTTTGGGGCCCTTTATAGCTTACTGTTCGGTGTGAGCCTAGGCTCCGTGTTGAAGACCGTACTTTGACCTATAATGGTTTACATTTATAAATTTTGACTTGGATGGAGAGTTGTCTCATTGGCACTCATACCACATCTTCTTATATCTATTTATAACTTGGTACGCCAGACGCGCATTTCCTTTCCTCTACACAAGATTAATCAGTGGCACTCATATTATAACAATTGAAAGGCCAAATCATGGTTATAAAAACTCACCAAAGATAATATTTGGTCATATCTCTTAAAATATTATAGATATGCTCTGTTCCGGATTAAATACTGCCATCTATCATTAATAATATACGTATCTTGAAACCCACGGAAACTTAGCTCGAAAACAGAAAATATTGCATAACAATAATCTGAGTGTAAACATGAACATCTATTCTCTTCAAACAATGGTCAACTATTATTGTCTCTTATTCTATGAGATATCTATTAAATATTTAGTTCAAACAACATGAACCTGGCTCTGGTGGATAGTTGTACCATTGGCAAACATACCAGATCTCCTTATTTTTATCTAGACATTTTTATAAAGGTTAATTATCGAATATTGTTCGTTTGCAGCCAGATAACCACGACAAGGTTCTTGCAATTATTACCCAAATTGGTTGTTCGATATCCATTGCTGCTCTTGTCGTATTGTTAATAATATATTTTATTGAGTGGAGGTAAGTTTTTATATGATACAATTTACCTTCTAATTTCTTGTTTTCAGAAACACTTATTGTGTGCACGAAAAATCTATATCTAACATTTATGTTGCCACTATACAGAGGCAATCGTCGTATACATGGACAGAACGTAACGACACTTAAGAGACAAATCAATCATTTATCCATTGAAATGATGTAATTAATGGATCCACAATCCGTTTTGGTTATATAGCTCTTCAACATTTAGGTTCTTATTACATCCTTGGCTTTCAAATATTCGGCCTTGAGCGTTTCTGATGTTTTGAATCGAGAAAAGCGCTTTGGACGCATGACATTTATAATGTGTTGTTTTCATTTTTCAAATCATTCTTTGATTTGATTGCTTGAGAAGATTTAATTGATCATGATATCGATGATAAGATACTCATTAAGAGTTGTTAATGCCTTTTTTTGAGATATTGGTTAGTTTTATTTTATCAAGAAACATTTCAACCTGCATTACCCGGTCTTAAAATATTTGAACCGAACTAATTACTCAAGTTGATACATGTGATAATTTGGACTCGAACTTAGCAAATCTTTTCATAGTTTGCTGATACAACAATGACAGTTGATGTCTATATCATGAATACAACACAAATACACGATCTGATCAATCGATTATCAGATTTTTATCATATTGATATTCTCAAATATCCGCTGTTTGAAACAATATTAAAGCCTTTCTTAACTCATTCGATGCGCTCATTTGACAAAAAAGCGTCATCTTGTGACCTACAGCTGGTATTTTATAGTTTCAGTATACATTTAAAAAAAAAAAACAGTTAAAGCCGCATGCTCTCGAAACAGAGTGGGGCCGAGTGTTAAGGTTCATCAGAGCGAACTAGACACCCTATAACCTACTGTGGATTCATTTATTTTCATGGGTACCAATTTTCGTGGATTTAAGAAAACTTGCATTCTCGTGGATACTTGATTTCGTGGTTTTTGCCAAAGTCTGCATATAACCTTATAGAAAATTTGTTATCTGTTGAACACTTTATTTCGTGGTTCACCTGTACCCACGAAATCCGCAAAAAATAGTGTCCAACGAGTAATAATGAATCCACAGTATATAGTTTAATGACTTATATACTTTTCTATAACTGTTGTTGTTATTTTGTAGACTTCTTCCATCTGACAAGTCAAAAATTCTTGTCACAATGGCTGTAGTTTTTCTCCTAGCGTATGTGGTATTTTTAGCTGGAATAGAAGGAACGGAGAATAAGGTGATTAGATCCCATTAGTTGTACATGTTTAAGGCTTACTTTCTTGCAACTGACAGACAAAAAAGGAATGAAATATGCATAGCCTGGAGTTCAGTGGTTGTCGTTGGTTCATGTCTGTCATATTTGTTTTTCGTAAATTGTTTTGTTATAAATTAGACCGTTAGTTTTCTCAATTAAATTGTTTCATATTTCTCATGTCGGGGCTCTTTATAGCTGACTATACGATATGGATTTTTCTCATTGTTAAAGGCCCTACGGTTGCCTATAATTGCTAACATTCACTTTATCTGAACTTTGGCATTGTCTCATTGGCAATTATACCATATTTTCTTATTTTATTTCATTTTTGTGTTTATAATAGTATGATAGATATTGCAATTAAGGATAAATGTTTAAAATGTTGTACGTTACTTGAACAAAAGTTTCATCAAAGATTATTAAAAGAGAGAATAAACATGAAAATTTTCATTTCGTACGACATTGTTGTCTTTGTAGTTCGTTAAAATCTTTGTTTTATAAAAATCATATATATTCCTGCATAATGCTTACAGATCGCCTGCAAGGTAGTGGCCGTTGTCCTTCATTTCCTTTTCTTAGTGGGTATACATATGATGGTTGCAGAAGGCATTGTGCACGGGAAAATGCTGGCCACCGTATCAAAAGAACAACGTTCAATATCACCGATTCTGATTCCAATTGGATGGGGTGAGTAATTGTGCGTTTTTATACTATATAGATATAAGAAGATGTGGTATGAGTGCCAATGAGACAACTCTCCATCCAAGTCAAAATTTATAAAAGTAAACCATTATAGGTCAAAGTGCGGTCTTCAACACGGAGCATAGGCTCACACCGAACAGTAAGTATTGATTAACAAACAACTAGAAACTGTTGTTGCACTCGTTTATATCTTTTAGTAAATCGATTGCTGTAATATTTTATTACCTGCCTTCATATTTATATATTAAAAATGATAATGGTATGCATAAAACACTAAGAGGTCAGTTTATACATCACAAATCTAAGTTCAAAGATTGGCACACAAAATAAAATAAACCGAAAAACCTTGTGGTACGCTTTGGGACAGACAATCTACCAGTAGCTGTGTCGACTCAGGATTAGCTAAATATGATACCGTTTTCATAGAGTACCATAAAAGGTTATGCTTCCATATAATTGCATGATTAGTCTTGGTATATTTGCAAAAACTTCTTTGAAAAAGGATAAGCCTACTATTTTAATGATAAAGAGGACTCCTATCCCCACCCCAACAAAATCACGACCAACAAATGAAACAGACAAACAATTTTTCCTCTTACCTTCTATTGTAACATTATAAGTACTTGTCATTAGCAGCATGACGTATGTATTAAAATAAACGGTACCCATTTTTCTGCACCAGATGCGCATTTCGACAATCAATGTCTCTTCAGAAATGGTCGAGGCCAAAATATTTGAAAAAACAAAGCTTCTTAAAAAGATAACTAGGAAATCAGGATATACTTACCCTTCCACTTGAGATCAGCCCTGTTTATCGGTAGTGTCTGTTTTGTTTAGTCTTAAGTTTTCTATGTAGTATTTGTTAGACTGTTGTTTGTCTTTTCGTTGTTTTGGACTTGATATTGTCTGTTTCTTTCGACTTATGGTTTCGATAATGTCATTGGTGTCCTCTGCTTCTTTTTGTTTTTACTTCTAACTATTTCATAGTTATAATGTCATATTCCTAGTTATATGTCCAACTTACAAGAACGAAAAATTTGTGTATAAACTGAGACAACACTGAGGAGTAAGTGAGGTAAAAGATCGAAACTCCGAATGAAATCCTTATTACGGATAATTTAAAAGTTTACTAAACAGTATCTTCAGATAAGTAACTAAATGTTGAAATATTTATAAAATTTCATGGGAAAAGAGGGAAAACCTAGTCTTGGCCTATTAGCTGCTTTTTATTGCAAGTTACAAGTCTATGCACACGTAAATAATTGTAAGACATTTAATGTATTGTCTTTATCTATAGGAATACCTGTGCTTATTGTTGCGATATCGACGGCAGTTACAAAACTAGAAGGATACGGCGATGGAAAGTAGTAAGTACCTATAAAATATACTTCAGGAAATTTATATTAATAAAAATATGTACGGAAATTTATTTCTGGTAAAACAAATATCTTCTGCAGTTTTCATTCTTCTATGGTGACTAGTATAAGGTAATATTTGACATATTTATGAATCATTAAAAAATATTACACTAATTCAGTTTATTGTATATTCGTATCACAACCAGTATTATTTACTAACATATGAAGATCGGAAGTACACTTGCAACAATACAACATGGTGGCATACAAATATGTACTGTTGTTCAGATTAAAAAGACGGCACGTTAAGTGGGAAATGTATCAAGGGAATCATCATTATGTATTCAACAATGCAAACAAAAATAAATAAAATGAAGTCAACATCATCTTATACCTCAGTTTCCCCAAATAAGTGGGGTAAAGTAAGGAGTATTTTAAACACAGTTTCTTTTTGGTATGTTGTTGAAGGTAGAATGTAATAAGAATATCTGTTTTGTTCTCTTTAGTTTTACACTAGTCATTTTTGGGACCTTTTATAGCTTGCTGTTCGGTGTGAGCCAAGGCTCCGTGTTGAAGGTCGTACTTTGACCTACAATGGTTTACTTTTACAAATTGTGACTTGGATGGAGAATTGTCTCATTGGCACTCATACCACATCTTCTTATATCTATTGAACCAATTTGTCCTATTTAGATTAATTGAATTATATAAATTTGAAACCTTAAGTTGTTAATTTGTAGTTGTAAATATAATTGGGCGTTTGTGATTGACGTTTGTCTGATAAAGGATTTTTTAAAGTACAGATTCGATATTAGGAACAGCTATACAGGCGTAGTAAATATGCTTGATGTTTTACATATGCATGTTGTGATTTGTGTCATGAAGTTTGCCTTATCTTATTAGAGCGCTAAATGTGGCATTATAGAGCCTATACTGGAAAATCTTGACACAGTCTATTTATCTATGTTGTGTTCAATACTTTCTACTAATTCGTTTCTTAAAAATATTTTCCTGTAAAAATTCTCGTTCGACAAAAAAAAAAAAAAAAACCCAAAAACAAGATATACAATCATCATTCAAAAAAGTGAACATGAACATGAACATAAAATATTCAATTGAATGAAAAAAGTTTCGTGAGAATCAGAGAAGTATAAGCACCAGGCAAATAATCTAATTCAAAATCGGGCCTATATATTTTTTTCAAGCAAGCATTGTTGATGTTCATTTTTTCGGATTCTGAACTTTACAAAAAAGTTATCTCTTACCTTGAGATCTTCAGAAAACAACAGAAAGTGTTTATATTATATTAAGCAATTTTACCACCAAAATTGACGAGATCTAAAATATATACAGATATAAAAAGACTTCGAAAGTTTAGATATTTCAATTGATTGTGCTTTTTAATAGAAGCTAAAGATATTTAATCTGTGAGAGATTGCGCTGTTGACTGCCATAAGCCTTGCAATTTACCATCATATTTCAAATTTGCGAGACATTTGACACCAGAGATGAGCAATACTCCTGAAACAATCCCCAGCCACAAACTTTTTCATATAGTATAAATCTTATTTTCATAAAAATTGTGAGGCACAATTTGATCTATAAAGACTCCTTAATTTTAATCGTATACTAGAACGTCCAAATGAATGAATGTGTGTACACTTTCTTATTACAGTATGTGGGGTGCATAAATCAAAGAAAAGGGGGATTTCTATACATTTCAACCGTTTCCTTCTCAATTCTAATCAAACATTACCTTGGAAAAAATTAGCTAGCATATATACAAACACACATAAAATGTTGATGATTTCTGTCAAAGCACTTATACTTCATGAGTGTTGTAGTAGTAGTTTGTGATTTGTTAATTTATTTCAATTGAAAAAAACGACCAAATTTAGTATTTTTTTCTATTTTTTCCCTTTTTTAGTTGTTGGTTATCTACAAGCAATGGACTTATTTGGGCGTTTTTCGCTCCGTGTGCTGTAATAGTTGTTGTAAGTAGTCTTATTATTCTGTTGTGCAATATAATATCAAAAATTCTATTATATATTAATGAAAAATTTTATATGCTTTTGTTGTATATTATTTTCCATTATTAATCAAGGACTTAAAATACATTATAAATTGTCCATTTAATACGATTTTATGTGTCTGAGAGCTGGTCATTAATACAGGTCTAATACAGAAAAGCCGGAAAATGCTGAATTTTTACTTCTGGTTTTAGTTCAAAAAGGTGTCAGAAAATGGATGTGTGTATTACGCGAAATATTAATGAGTACAACATGTTTAATTTTAGAATTGTTGTTATTTTTCATATGATATACTATTTTTTCTTTGAGTATATTCAATTATCGACCGTAGAAAGTGTGAATATTCAGAATTGTCAACCATAAAATATTATTTCTCTGAGGGCGCAATCCGAAGTGGGAGAAATTTGTAGGGTTGCGTCTTGGATATGCACCGCTTCAAATGGGCCAAATTTGTTTAATTATACCAAAGGGCCCTTCGAATCATTGAAAATACATGTTAAAGAAGCACTTGTGCATGTCTTGCTGTAGTAACAAATAATTTGTCAAAACACTTTCGCCAGAGAACTATTTTGTGCTTTAAAATATGTACAACAAATGCAGACTCTTTCTGCAAAATATTGGTGGTCCTGAAAAGGACCGTTTGTGAAAGCTATCCTCGGCACCAGATGGATTTGAAATACTTGTTTCTTCGTCACTCCATTCCACGGACTGCCTACCTAGAAGTTGCCATTTTGTTTATATACGTCTGTTACGTCATTTTGGTGGGAGATAACTCGTGTAAAAATCGAGAGGCTCAAAGTTTTTTTACCGTGGAATAAAAGATTAAATCATCACACATAATTATATGTTTAGGGTTATTCGACATTTCCTTGCATTAAATTGATAATTAAACCAAATATTTCATATTGATCCTGTATGAGTTTTCCTACATGTGTGTTTATTCTCAGTCAGCTTTTGGTAGTTATTTCAAGTCATTGGTTAATAAAGGTGTCATATATCATGTATTATGTCCTCGTACAGTCGTGTTGAGTCTAGATAAGCTGTATTGGCCTCGGCTCCGTCTCGAGCCAACACAGCTAACCTCGACCCAATAAGGCTGTACTTGAACATAATACAGAATTAATATGAAAACACCCATTTAATAACACTATATTATAAAAATGAAATACTTTATTTAGAGTTTTTAAAAAATTAAATACTTATTTACCAGAAAGAAGTTTTATCATCATCAAAATAAAACGATTAGAAAAGGAGAAGGTGTTTAATGGGCACGTTTTTAATTCTTTGAATTCGGAAATGTATAATAAATCTATCATTCCGATGTTCATGAGAAATTTGTCAGTCAAAGATCAGTATAATTTCGATTCTTTTCTTGCATATATGCTTACGAGTTTAAATATCTAATATATCATGAATAGGAGAGGCAAAAGAAACTAAAGGGATAATCAAAATTTTCAGTCGAAAAAGAACTAACAATGCCATGGCAAAATACAAAACACAGAAAACTTAAGACTGAGCAAAATGAACCCAGCGAAAACCGGAGGTATCTCAGGAGCTTTGGCAGGGAAGGCAGATCTTGCTACACATGTCAAACCCGTCATGTTTCTCGTGTTAGTACTAACCCGATAAGTCTAATTCGATAGGTCACATTCAAAAAAAAAACGGGATTGTGATTACGACAATTATACATACTCGTCGTTATCTGTGATACAGATATTCAAAAATGGTCAACTAACTCGTGATGACGTCCGTAAAATTCTCGAAAGGATGACATTCGATCTCTTGGTGTAAAAGCTTCCTCGTAAGCAGCAACCCTCTATCAATGAATTTATGATAGTAAATGCAAGATCTTGATAATCGTTTCAACTGGTTGATATATATTCCATACTGTAAATTCACAAATTATTGCGTGCGCTGCTGTAATGTTGCTACATAGAAATGGAAAATTCACAATAAGAAAACTGAAATCATCTATTTTGTTGTAAATTTTGTTCTCAACCGACCCTCATTGTCAATTTCTAGATGTAAGTCAAGATATGAGGGAGACGTAACTGTATCTGTTGTATCCTTTATTTCAAGCTCGATAGGATAGACGCGTTCAACATGGTCACCGAACTTTGAATTATTCGGTGAGGGAACGGACATCATCTATTTAGCTTCATTTCATTTTTCTTAAAAAGCTCCCGCAAAAATGTACAACCGGCCAAAAATAACCTTAGTTTTGAGACATCTAGTTATCAATATTAAGGTATAAACCAAAGACTTACCAAAACAGAAAATTGTCTGTATAACGGTTTAAAGTAAATTGTTAATATAGGAAAAATTACTTTTCTGGTACGACATTGACTCAGATATATATTGGGAAAAAAATATGTGCAAAATGGTAACTTCCAGTTCAATATGTTAATTTGTAGTCAAATATGTAAATTTCTACATTTTGTGACATCATAAGTGACATTTTGTGCACTATTTCGTTTCAAAAGAAAACTCGGTACATTGGTCAAAAATCTTATCTTATCTTAACCATTAGTAATGTACAGTGGACATTCAGCAGTTCACCCCTTTAGCGCTACAATCGTGCTATTTACAAATAACTTTTATAATTAGTTGAGTAGTACATGTACCTATCATTTGACAAACGATTTTGATTGCCCCGTTTGCTTCACTTAATTCGGTTTTCTAACTCTATTTTAATCTAGAATTAGTAAAGATACTTCAAAGTCCATGCATTTAATACCAGTTTCATTAGAAAAGTCACTTAACTATAATCTCTATAATAATGTTATTATTAACAACAAATACAGAGTTATAAGCAAAACAATTAAAAGTATAAAGAAATACTAACTGCAAGTAAGTTCCAAGTCTTATTATCAGTTTACATAAAACTGCACCCGCCATGCAATTTGTTTAGTAATTCCAAATTTTGGATCATGTTAAAAAATAATCAAATTTTGTTCTTTCCTCCAGACAAACTTTGTGATCTTTGTATTTGTTGTGAGGAAACTGTTCTCTATACAAGCTGTAAAAAAGAAAACAAAACTACAGCACTTAACGTAAGTACTATCTAATAAGTTATATACAGTTTAAACCAATTTTCCGGCGGAAATCCTGCTATTAATGTTATGTTGTACTGCAGGTTTGTGTGCAGTTGGTTGGCCTGAAATAACTTTTGAACCGTTAAACAAACGATTTATAAGTGTTAATATGTTGTTACTGATGACAAAATGGAGGGAATTCGTTTTTGTCGATTTTCATTTTTGCTCATGAGATTGATAACATTAACGGTACCAATTTTAATGCACCAGATTGGTATTTCGACAATTAACGTCTCTTCAGTGATGCTCGTGTATCTAACAAAATCATTCCTTGGTTGTCGCCATTGACTAACAACTTCTTAAATCGCAACATTCTTTCAAAGTTATGACTCGATCAGCTGACTGATATGAGGACTGAGATTATGATTCGGCTAGGAAATTACGACCTAATTAACTTGCCTAATATTTTGGTTCGAAGTTTAAACTTATATTTATCCGATTCTCCCTCCATGAAAACTCGGCGATGGTTTCTTTGTCCGACTTGTTGAACATGCGAGTTTTGTTTATACAGAAAAATGGAAACGGTATGGGAGACGAGACGTCACAAAGTTATAATCTATTTGCGGCGGCGGGAAATTTATAATGATTTATTCAAATATACCGAATAAATTGCCTTCTTACATTCTTTTACCATGGAATGATGTTTATTACTATTTTAATTGGTAATCAATTCTTTGAATATTAACATATAATTTTGTTTCCTTTTCTTTTTTAAATATATGTGTTTAAGAAATCTGTTGATAAAAAACATTTAACTCACTGTAATTATTTTGTAGAACTGGATTGAGAAGTTTTTCAGTTTTAGCACCCCTTTTTGGATTTACATGGACTTTAGGATTCTTCTCTATAAATGAAGATACTATCATTTTGAGTTATCTATTCGTTATCATCAATTCATTTCAGGTGCGTACATGTATAAATAACTTCTGTGGTAACTTGAATATAAAAACTTTAAAATATATAAAAAACAGGTTAAACCCAGGCAATGAATAATAGCTTTGTAAGAGAGAGATGCATTTCTTGATACAATTTTATAACAGTCAATTTCAATAAAACAATATCCGTATTTTCATGCCAGCACCGACGTACTGGTTATTGTAATAGTGATACTCTTCAGGACTTACAGTCCACCAGCAGATGTATCGGATCAGAGGTAGTGATGAGATTAACGGCATCAGTGTTACATCATCAGATGCACATCTTGATAATTTATGGCTCATCAGTGATGCTGGAGGCATAAATGTAACATTTTGGGTTTCTTTCTTAATGTTGTAAAATCAATTGAATGAGGTGCTGTGACATCTAGCAAATATCTATTTTGGAATTATATTACTCACAAGGAAGCTATCAAACCAAGAGTTCCATGTAGTGAAATTGAAATCATCCCATCGAAAATTTTACGGACGCCATCACCAGTTGGTTGACCGTTATAGAAAATCCGTTTCACCGATGATAACGGACAATTGTCCCAATTGTTCCAATTGTCGTAACTACAATTCCGTCCCCTTTTCCCCGAATGTGACCTACCAAATAAGACTTATAAACGGGTTCGTACTAATATGAGCAACACGACGGGTGCCACATGTGGAGCAGGATCTGCTTACCCTACCAGAGCACCTGAGATCACCCCCTGTTGTTGGTAGGGTTCGTGTTGCTCAGTCTTTGCTTTCTATTGTGTGTTTTGTGTTTGTCTGGTTTTTAGCCATGGCGTTGTCAGTTTATTTTCGACCTATGCGTTTGAATGTCCCTTTGGTATCTTTCGCCTCTCTTCTACAGGAAACAATAATCTGATTAGTACTTCAAATTTCATTTTTAATTATCAGCTACATATCATTTATCTTCGCTTACTTAGGTGTCCTCATATAGATACTAATATGAAAAACCCATATTTCATAAAATTATATTAAAATAACTGATTTTAAGTTAATTGCAATATTATCATATAATTTCAGGGATTGCTGATATTTATTGTACATGGATTATTAAACCCAAAAGTAAGTATTCAGATGCTTTCATTTTGTATAATGTATATTGTTATACAAGATGTTGTCTCATGTCTAACGGCTTTTAGAACAAATATATGAGTACACAGAACAAACCTACATATAATATTCACAGCTTGAAACTATAAGATTAAATCGATTAACATCAATTTATGTCAGTTTTTAGGTAATCAATTGGAGAATTGTACGCCTGGTGATTGTACAGTTTTCAACGAGTTCATAAAAATAATCGATTAAAAATATTTTGCAGCATTCATTTTTTTTTCAATAAACCGTTGTCATATCCCAGCACCCCAACTCCATAGATCACCAGTTGTTTCGAACATCTATTTAAACCATTTCGATAAAACTAATTGACCATGGCCGCCCCCTTGGTTTTCGCGGATCCCTCCAGACCTTCGTTTTAAATGTCATCACGTACAATTTCTAGAAAAAAAAAAATGAAAACAACACCTTATAAATTTCATGCGTCCGAAGCGCTTTTCTGAATCGCCCCCTTGGTTTTTCGCGGATCCCTCCAGACTTTCGTTTTAAAAGTCATCACGTACACTTTCTAGAAAAAAAATGAAAACAACAATTTATAAATTTCATGCGTCCGAAGCGCTCTTCTGTATTTACCTTAATCAGGAACGCCCAAAGCCAAGGATGTATAAGAACCGAAACAGTTGAAGAGCTATATGACACAAAAACCTTACAAATATAGCCAAATCCTTCTTATGTCAACTTTGCTTGAGGGAGTTGAAACCTTAGTTTCTTTATAATTTCAAAATTTATAAACGGACAATTTTAAAAAGGAATTGTTATAAATCATGTCAGTACCAAAGTACTGACTACTGAGCTGATCATAGAAATATCGTTGTCAATATAATGGAATTTGATGCGACTGTCATATAAGTGAGAGGTTTAGCTAGCTATAAAACCAGGTTCAATCCACCATTTTCTACATAAGAAAATGCCTGTACCAAGTAAGGAATACGACAGTTGTTATCCATTCGTTCGATGTGTTTGAGCTTTTTATTTTGCCATTTTATTAGGGACTTTCCTTTTTGAATTTTCCTCGGAGTTCAGTATTTTTGTGATTTTACTTTTTATCATTATACGTGTAGATGGCCTGAAATTATATTAATTGAATATTTCAGATTCAAAGTTCATGAAGAAGGAATTATCAGTATTTTGAAATTTTCCTTTTTGAAAGCTGCAAAATATTTTAATTTGTTTTCCATCAATATTACTATTATCATGCTAATTTAATCTTTCTTAAACAAGAACATCAACATTCCGAAAGTTTGAATTTAAGTACATTTTTCTGATTTTGATTGCCACCCCCCTTTTTTTGCGGGACCCTCCACATCTTCGTTTTTCCAGTTCTGACTTATAATTTCGAGAAATATCATTATACATGTAGATGGCTTTAAATCATATAAAATGTATATTTCAGATTCAAAGTTCATGGAAACGGAAAATATCAGTATTTCGAAAGAGAGAAAAGTTTACAACTACAACCAAGACAACCAACGAAATCGCTATTGTATGTACATTTACTATTTTTATTAACATCTACTTTTCTTACTTTGATATAAGGAAATTTTGTATTTCTCAATGTTCATTACCGCATCTTAGGTGTCATGCTCGCGTCGCGTGCAGGAGGTCGTGTGTTTGATACCCAATATGGTCAAACCAAAGACTTATAAATTAATATAGTACGTAACATTTAGGAGTAAGAGCTAAGACAAGTCGGCTCAGAGTCAGAATAATATGTGCGAGTAGGGTGACATGTCTTTCTGTTGACTGTCACCCTTTGAACTAGTATGTTAAATTTCCGGGTCAACTTGTCGGTGTACCTCAATGCACGATTCATATTCATATCACATCAATAGATATGCATGTTGTCTTACCAATGTACCATCCATTCATCTTTATAGTCTTACTAAGATTTGGTTGAGACCTTATTAATTGAATTTATTTCGATTTTATTTATATTCATATCAGATTCTGAAATGCAGTTTTCAAACGATGCAAACTATTGAAATATTGAATTTTGTATTTCTTTTTGCAGGACGACATTACAACTGTCTCGAATAAAAGAGTTTTTTCAAGTATAGAAGGTAACCTGTTACACATTGCTAAATATATAAATATATATGCACCGTCATTTAACACAAAAAAATCTGCAAGTGGAATGTAAGTCCATGAGGGTTTCACCAGCCCATTAGCCAATTATTTCGGTACTAGCTTGAACATACGGATATTGTTTGATTTAAATTTGCTGTTATAAAATTTAGAAATCATTTTGAATTAAGAAATGTATCTCTCTCATGCGTAGCACTGAATTCTTGTCCAGGTTCGGATTTATTTTTGTTCCAGTTTGGTTTTGTCAGCTCTTCAACGCTTGTTTTAGGTTATGGACTATCAAATTGTTTGATTTCGTACATCAATGAGGAGACATTTATTGTCGAAATGCGCAGCTGGTGCACTGAAACTGGTACCGATATTGTTATTTTTATCAACTTTTCTCCATGTTCCCAATCAAAGAAGTTGTTCCACTACAATATGCAATAAGGTTCAATTTTCTGTCTTTAATTTACACAACCATTTAGTTTCTGAAAGCCTTCTAATAAAAATGTATGTAATGGCAAAGAACAGGTTTATACTTTATAATTAGATCAGCTATTTAGAACGATGAAGGGGTTTTATGCAGTTACATGGAAATAAAAATATAATTTGCGTCGGTAGTACATACACAGTAAAGCAGTTGAACTGTCATTTTTATATATGAAAATTCTACTTAAGCAAACCAATTTTTATTTTTCTTAATCAACGATTAAAATGTTGATCCTATACGTGTACTGAACCATCATAGCCATTTTATATTTTGAATATTTGCGTTATATATCAATCGGTGATACTTAAAAGTTTTTGATAGTTTTGTGTGATAAAATCCGCGATTCGTGATTAACCATGAGTTGAATTTTCAAATTAATAGACAGGTTGACCTTTATTTTTTCATAATTTAAATGTATTATATATTGCTTATCGAGAAACATCATTGATGAAAATGTTATTATAAAAGAGAGACGAAAGATACAAAAGAGACACTCACAAGTCGAAAACGAACTGACAATGCCGTGGCTAAAACAAAAAAGTACCCAAAAGATAAACAACAGTACAACAGTATACAAAACAAAACATAGAAAACTAAGAACTTGGCAACACAATACCCACCAATAATCGGGGTTTGATCTTATGTGCTCTGTAAGGGCAAACAGAATCTGCTCTACCTGTAGCACCCGTCGTGTTGTTTATGTGAGTACAAACTCAGTGACAGGTCAAATTGGGGAGGAAAAGAGGACGGGACTGTGGTCATGACAATTGTAACATTTCCGACGTCATCTGTGAAACAGATATTCCATAACGATCAACCAACTCATGATAGCGGCCGTAAAATTTTCGAAGGGATGATTTAAGCTTCACCACTTGGAATTCTTGGTTTAAAAGCTTCCTCGTAAGAAGCAATCCTCTATCGAGGAACGCATGATAGGACTCACGATATGGGAGGTAGATACTCCAAATGCTTCCTCTGCTGTTATGTTGTTACGTAGAGGTGGAAATTCACATTGGGAAGCTGAAATAATCTCTTCTGTCAGGGAAGTCTCAATCTTGCAAAATTAATAAGCATCACCCTACCTTTCAATAAGATATCTTACAACAATTGTGGTCATAGTAATTTGGACGGTAAATCTAAGTGTCGTTCCAAAAAAAAAAAAAAAAATATAAGGTTTTTAATCTGAAAGGAAAGTTTGTAATTGGAGCTCAGGTTAAAACTCGAGACCACCATCTCCATGATAAAATTACATTCACCGAGACTTAAAACAATGGAACAACATCGCTAGCACGGTTCTGTTGGACAGAAACTGTAACCGATGTAAAATAAGAACGACTATGCGGCGTTTATAGGCACTTTATGTTAAACTGAACTACCACATGGATGACCGTTAACTGGGAAATTATGCAAATGACACTTCGTGCTAGATTTCTTTATCTGCCGAAGTTTGTAATTTGTTGATTTAACCCAGCATCAGTATAAAATAAGGATTTAACCCAGCATCAGTATAAAATAAGGATATGTAATATGATTGTCAATGACACAACTATCTAACTATTTCAACCGAAAACACCAACGGCTTATTCATTGCAAAATAATAAACGAAAAACAAATATAACAGACAGCAAACAACGACAATCACTGAATTACAGGCTCCCTACTTTGGACAGGCACATACACAATATAGAGGGGTTATTCATGTTTATGAGCACTCAACTCTTCCCCAACCACCAGGGACAATCGTTTAACATCACAACATAAAAACAAATAGTTGAAAATGGCCCGACTCAACAGATCGGCTCGAAGCATAAAAAACAAATAACATAAAGACAAAAGAAACAAAGTACAGATCTTAGAGTACTCACAGTTACTGCGAGCTAGTTCAAATTCAATAACAAATAATAAATCATGTTCTCCTAGACTAAGTATCAATCTTTAAAAATCAGATTGATTTAGTGTAAAGACGTCATAAACAGTCTTAGAAAAGTGTGATCTTCTGAAATGGTAAAATATGAGTACTTTGTTTCGTTGTAAAAGTCTCACCACAAACATATAGTGAGAAAGAAAACAACAATTAAAGCGATTTTCGTTTGATTGGGACTTGTATGTGTATTCATATTGTGTCACGAAATAATACCCAAGATCCCGTTTTCAATTAAAATGAAGACTGGCTTTCATCAGTTCTGTGGAACACTGCGATAGGTCTTCCAACAAAAATAGTGTTACATGAACATTTCTTCATCTTTTTTTGCAGGCCCTGAGAGTGAATCATGACGGCAAACACAGACTTAATTTCTACAATAAGAACTTGACCGTTGTTGCTTTTTTCACAATCATTTTCTTGGAAATACTATGTAAGACATTATCGAATCTTATGATATTACTATTTTGTTAATATGGAATGTTTCAATATATTAGCTTTTTTGATGTATTAATGATAGCATAGATTTAAATTGTATTTTGCCTTGAATGTGTGTACTGAATAAATATATGACAGCCTTAATGAAAATTGGAAAGTTTCAGTTGAGGTACCCTCTTTGAATAGAGTTCTTTATCATTTTGATTTTTTTTAATAATTGTTTTTGCTTGTCTACAAGTTTCAGCTCTGGTGTTATTTTTCATAAGAAAAAATCAAAAATAAAAGATAAACAAATGTTGTTGACAGTATTTAGAAATTATAACAATTTCATGTGATAATATTCATGGTACAATGAAGTACCGAAATAGAAAATCGTTTAATACTGGTTACCAAGTCATCACATTAATAAATAATATCATCCTCCATACCAAACAAAAAAAAATCCTGAAAAAAATACCGAACTCCACGGTAAATTAAAGGAAGGGGGACCCCATAAAAGAGAGGCAAAGGATACAAAAGGGACATTCAAACTCATAAGTCGAAAAAAAAACTGACAACGCCATGGCTAAAAAAGAAAAAGACAATCAGACAAGCAACAGTACACAAAACACAACATAGAAAACCAAAGACCGAGCAACAAAAACCCCACCAAAAACTGGGTATGATCTCAGGTGTTCCAGAAGGCACCCGTCGTGTTGCTCATGTTAGTAAAAATCCGTTGAAAAAGTCTAATTCAGTAGGTCACATTCGGGGAAAAGAGGGCGGGATTGTAGTATCGTAATTGGAATATATCGGATGTCATCAGTGAAACGGATATTCAATAACGGTCAACCAACTTGTGATGGTGTCCGTAAAATTCACGAAGGAACGATTTCAACGTCACCACTTTGAACTCTTAGTTTAAAAGCTTCCTTGTGAGCAGCAACCCGACAAAATCAAACTGTCGACCGTATCAACCAATAAAACGAATTGAAAACGACTGTCATATTCCTGTTAATTAATGTCCAGTGTCATTGATCGTTATATAAGAAGATGTGGTATGTTTGTCAAGGTCAAGGAAACATCTATTCACAAGAGACCAAATGACGTAGATATTAGCAATTAAATACCCATTTCAGAGAGATGGACACAGGCTATTTTCATTTACATACGACACATTTAATCATCTACAGCCTAAGTTTGACTGCTTTCATGCCAACAATCCACATCACAGATAACAATGTTTACACACTGCTGTTAAAAATAGATAAGCGCATAAGTGATACACCATAGTCTAAACTTCCTCAAGCCAAGATAAATTGTAAAAACCCCACCCCCAGTTTTTGGTGGGGTTCGTGTTGCTTAGTCTTTGGTTTTCTGTGTTGTGTCATCTGTAATATTATTTGTCTGTTTGTCTTTTTATTTTTGGCCATGGCGTTGTCAGTTTGTTTTCGATCTATGAGTTTGACTGTCCCTCTGGTATCTTTCGTCCCTCTTTTATAGTTAACAGAGACGACTAACAGGATATTCTAACCGAATTTCTAAAAACAAAATGAAGTCCTCAAACTTCTGATTTAGCATTTAATGAAAATTTTGAGTACTTATTCATATTGTAAAACTATAATTCTCCCTACTAAGCCTTATACTGGTCGTTTTCATTCAATTTTGAAAATATGCACTCTGTTTTATATCCACGGAGTGGTTACGACATTTATAAATTTCAATTACATCCGTATCTTTCAAATTTTTTGAGATAAAAAGTAAAAAACTTTATTTTGTAAAGTTTTGAAACCAATCCGGCTCAATTTTTAAAATAAATTCACGTTTTTTACATACTTTAATAGACATTATATTCAGTGAATTTCCGAATCTATTTCTCCATCCGATACGAAGTAAATTAACTTTTTTTTGATAAATCACTTCAAGGAAAAAAAGTAGTATTACATTTTCTTGGCTATAGGTCAGCCTTTTGTGTACCCAAGGCAGGTGAATGAACTCAAGGCTATAGGAGCGCTGTGATTGGATGTAAGGGTACAATATATTTTTTATTTATTCATGAAAAACTGAGGTGTATATATTTACACTATAAATTTTGAAACCAATTTAAATATTTTCTTGAGAATAATTTGAAAAGGCTTCCAAAGTTTTATAAATTTTGATTTTGATGTAAAACGACGGTGGGCATGGATACCATAAACAAGCTCTGTTCGAAGATGGTCGTAATACTATTTGACTTTAATTTCTAAAACCAAATAATCTATACTACTAAAATAACGAGGTCCAATTTGTTAGCCGGCATGACGTAAAAAACGACGAGCCAAAGAATTCAACTTTATCATATATAACTAATATAGGACAATGGTGTTGATTAAAATTACACCATTCCAGGCCCTTTTGTTTTCCACATAATTAATATTACCAATAATTAACAAGTTCCGATACCGATACCAATAGTATATGTATGTATACATGTATGTTCTGTATCTTCCTCCTGTAATATGAACACCATTTAACACACTGTATCGGTACAGATTTAATGCGAGCATTTGCCTACCCAGTTTCCCAGCCTGGTCGTGAAAGGTCTTACTACCAGTCACATGTAGTTATGTGTTTTACTAAGAAAACTAAGAGTTCGAACAGAAAGATTTTGAAAGGAGAGAAAACTATGCACCTTATAATCAGCATGACTTTATCAGATGACAATACGAGTCCAGGCTAAAAGTAAGGCATAGGTACTTTAATTCAGTCAAGGACACGCGATGTCGCGGGTGTGTTCAAGTAAAGTACTAAAACTACACATAACTGTTTTGTCGAGGTTTTTATTATAAAAAGTGGTAAATTTAGAAGATGTTAGTATTGTCGCCTATGGAAGAATAAATACTATAGTTTTTCCTATACTGAAGATAGCAAGTGAAATCAAAATCAATCAGGGTCAGTTAAATTGCACTATGTTTAAGCTTTTGATAAGAACATTTGATTTGAATCACCAAGAATATAAATTATTCACCGAAACCAATACTGTGTTTAGAAAAGTGCTGAGTCATCACGATAAGTCGAATTGATGAGTACTGATATAATCCAAAAACGCTTTCACTAATTTCCATGAAACTTTGGTGAATTGTTTATATCTATTAACATGAGCTCCCTTTCGATTTTTATAAATTGTAGATTTAACGTTTCCGAGTTATGGGATTTTATTAATAAAAGAATGGAGGATTTTCCATTTTTCTGACTATCATTCAAAACACTTCTTTGAACACTTTTCATGAAACTTTAGTAATTTTTCTTATATATAATGACATAAGTTCTCTTTCGATTTTTAGTTTTGAAGTATTCGGACTTTATTCATAAAACTAGGACTTCCTAGTCTTCGGACAAAAACTCAAAAACACTTTCAGCAGTTTTTTTGAAACTTTGGGGGATTGTTTATATCTATTGAAATAAGCTCCTTTTTTTTTTTTTTTTTTTTTTATAATTTCTGATGTGACATTGCGGAGTTATGGAACTTTATTTGTTGAAAAATCCTTGAAAACTGTCCATTCTTCACACTTTAGATGGTTATATGATTTTATACGTTCAATAGATCTAGGCCACAAACTTTGTTGAACTTGAGGTAGCCTTAGATTAATTAACACAATTAAAATTGTAAAATGACACTTAGTTAAAAGTAGGTTTAATTATGCTTTGATCAATGGTTTTAAACTGTGGTTTAACTTATTAATGTTTAAGAAATTAAGTATCATTTATCTTTAGAATACCGTTAAACTTAAATGACGTTTGTGCAACCCAGTCTTGATGACTAAAGTATCCTTAGGAGCGTTAATCATTATTAATCTTAATATTCAAAAATAGAGCAAACGACATTAATACTTGTTATTACATATTACCAATGTTTTACATTACTGATTGAACTTTCAAGTCACCTTCTTTTCTAATAGTGTTCGCACTCATATAACATGAAAGGTAAGGTAATAGTATGGCATTCAACAACGAGACCCCACCCCTCCCCCATACCGTAAAGTCAGCTTAAGAAGTTCCCGGGATGATAAAATGTGCAACAGTTCACACAGAAAACCTACGGCCTTATTTATGAGAAAACCTTCAACGAAAAACAAATTTTACAGACAGCAACCAATGCCCTATAGGATTTTCATAGGACACATAAAATATGGCACTGCTAAACATTCTTGTGGGTTTTCAACTCTCCCCTTAACCGTGACAGTAGTCAAATATCACAAGGAACTGTGAAAATCAGTTATAAATCGCTTGACTCGTCATATTGGCACGAAGATCAAAAATAATTAACACAAAACAACTCATAAAGTACCATTTTGAGAGTACTCGAAACTACTGTAAAGTAGTTCAAAGCCAATAACAACTTAACATAAATCATATTCTCTCAGCCTAAAATGTTAATCAGGACACGTCCAACGGTTGATGAGTTTACAAAAAAAAAACCGTAAATAATTTCATATTGTAAAGTATGAGTATTAAAACATGACAGAAGGTAGCCATTTTTGTGTAGAATAAACTCATGGATGATGCACAATGACCTGATATAAATATCTTTTGTATCTCAATGTAGAAAACACGGACTCGTGATAAGTTCCGCAGAATGACTTCATTCACTTTAAAAAAAAAAACCATTAGTACAACACAATGACCCGAGGTCGTCGTCCATTTGTCTAGGTGAAGTACAGATACGAAACACAATGACCTGTAATCATATCTCTTTTTATTATAAATTTAGAATATAGCAAAGTGCTCTCGACCAATGAAATTGTAGGATTTGATGTCTCTTAATTGTGAAGAAAGAATGTAAATCATGTTCTTAGTAAGGGATTATCCTATTATTTGGGTCTATTTACAGTTCAAAACAAAGAGTTTCTATAAATGAGTTACAACTGCCCCGAAGCACATTTATCAGATTGAAAGGATTTATCACAGCGATTGAAACTGACTAAAAGAAGAATTGTGAAACAAAAAAAAAAAAAAAAAAAAAAAAAAAATCAAAATAAGTTAAAGTTTACTGGTGCAGAAAAATTTATACCTTTAATGTTATTATTAAAATATTGATAACTTCAAATTACTAAAAAAATAAACAATATCAAAGCAATGCATAAAAAAAAAAGAAAAAAAAGTTTTAAAATAAAAAATAACCTAAATCTTTAGCTTTCCAAAACTCTGATTACTGAACCAGCGGTTGGGGAGAATAGTTATTTCTAATATTCCGATAAAATAAAAAAATAAAAAACAGGAATTTGATTTAAGTTTTGAATATATTTTAGACTTTTAAAGGCATTTCATTAGAACATTTCCCTGACATAATGATTTAAAAAGCCGGACCAAAATATTGGCTGTGAAATAAAATCAGTTGTTACTCAAATGTATTTATTGATTTAAACTGTAAATAAAAAAAGGATAATTCCTCACTAAAATATTACATGATTTACATTCATACTCACAATCAGGAAACATATACAATTCCCACCTTTTCCTTGTACTGTTGTGTCACCTAATGTCTAGAACGCGTTTTTAAAATATTTCCCAAATTTTAGGAAAGTCCTTACATCGCTAAAACTAACCAATAAATGAAATGCTGAAAAATGAAGTCATGCATCAATTATAAACATTTACTTTACACTGACAATGAAACTGATTCTTGAATAAAACCAATCAAGAGATCATTTGAGCCTTGAGCACTTTACAATATTCTAAGTTTGTAAGAGAATGATAATCCCTTACTTCATGATAAGTACTCGCTAACGCTCGTACTTAATCATGAAGAAAGGGATTATCATTCTCTTACATATACGTGGAACACACTGACTCAATATCCTCTCCTTTTGTATAGAATGAAATTAACAAAATGACTCGAGGTCATCTCCCTTTGTAAAGGACGAGAATAACACGTCTAGGTTAGTCTATGAAAAGGTATATACTATGAAATTTAGAGCGAGGGGCTTGCCCCGAGCTCTTAATTTCATAGTATATACCTTTCATAGACTATCAATTAGCACATATTTACAACTCGAGTAATCTTTTAATTGGTCTATTGATAGTTTATTTTGGCTGACTACTTGTATCACAGGTGTTTGTAAAACGGAGCTCATTAACGAAAGTTTTGTAAATCTACTCACTAGTAGCATTGTAAAATATGTGATTTCAAAAGGCCCTTGACTCCAGAATGAAAAGATGGTAGCTGCTGGTGTAAGTATGTTTATTCATATAAAGCGGTGGTTTACTATACATGTACTTCTTTACATGGTAAGATGACAAAATAAATTGACCAAAAGCAGGCGATAATTAAATTGCAGTGGAAGCTTTACATGTCTTGAAAACATTTTTCAATTTCACAGTAAGACAAAAGCTATAATAAATTTAAATCATATAGATAGTATGCAGTGGTGGATCCCAGGTCCAAGGGGGGGTGGTATTTCCGGGGGTTGGAAAACCCCCTTTTTTGGACGATCAATACTTTTGAATGGGAACATATGGTTGGAACCCCCTTTATCCTGTGTTGGAACTCCGCTTTTAAAAATGACTGGATCTGCCCCTGATATGTCCCCATAGATAGTCTAGCGAAAAGTCATTAAAAAGGCAATAGATCAAAGATATTAGGGTTTATGTTTTTTTTTTTTATTTCAAAGTAAAAACTAACAAAAATATCAGAACATGTATATATATATATATATATATATATATATATATATATATATATAGGTGGCACATTCTCTTTAGACATTATCACGGTTTTTCAATGTTTGCATTGTCCTGAAGATGCACGAGATATTTGCCACTGGACATTAAGCAACCAATAATGAATCAATCAATTCATGACGAAAGAGATCAAGTTGCCTTAATTTCCCTTCACAAGGTTTCACAGTACACACTTTTTAGATTACAAAGTAATTGCATGGATGATAAATTATCACAATTTTAAGATGACGTTGTTCTCTAATCAAGGTATAAAGAACCATATTTGTTACTCTTTATTTAAACGAAAGAAACTTGCAATCGTCAAAAACATTATTTAGATCCAAAGATTTTAATAGAAGGATATTTAAAAATCAATGTGAAAACTAATTACAAACTATTTAATTTAATTTGGAACACAGCATTTTATTTCAAAATAGCCAGTGGCAATTTTTGTTTTAATATCTTGATTACGATACAATGAAATCTTACCCTTGTGGTCATTCATGCATAGTTACTTAGTACACGGAAAAATTAGAAGACAAATTCAAGCAATTTGATTGGACGAGAAGTTGTAAGTATGTGCTAAAGAGATGTAATGTCATGACTACTTGTCTAGAATAATTACATTAATGAGTCATTATGTAGAACACACTAACCAGAGCTCATCTTCTTGTTCTACAAAGGTATTTTCCGTTAACCAAAATTGTGTCCGCAGTGAAAGAGGGATTACAGAAATACTGTGACACTGTTTACTGGCGTAGTGGCATTAACCATGTGTGGATTCTTTAGAACTTAAAAGAACTTCTGGAAAATTTCGGCCAATAAATTCTTTCAAAACCTTTGATTTTTCCACCCTTTACACCACCATACCACATGAAAAATTAAAAACCCGTCTTAAAGAAATAATCCACAATGCTTTCTTTCATAAAAAAGGTATCATACGCTAAAATGTATTGTTTTGGGATATAATTCTACATGTTTTTAAAAAATGAACCCGAAAATAAAACATGCTATACAGAAGAACAAGTGATCAGTATGCCGGAGTTTCTCCTTGACATCATTTTTGTTGAATTGAGAGATACAATTTTCCAGCAGGTTGTCGGAATTCATATGTGAACCTCTCCTGGCCGACCTTTTATAAGTTCATGTGAGTCGGAGTTCCTTCAGAAACTTATAAAAACAAGAAGATGAAAGAAGCTAGATTATTTACTTTCACATACAGGTATATTGATGATGTTCTTTCCCTTAACAATCCAAATAACTCTGATAGGGTCCCATTAATATATTCTCCAGAACTAGAGACTACAAATACAGCTCCCTCTGCATAATTTGTAGACATTTACCTCGAATTTAACAACAGTGGTCATGTCAGTACCAGAATCTATGACAAATGAAACGATCTCAATTTTGGAATTATAAATTTTCCTCACATTAGCAACAGTATTCCACCTGCGTATTGAGAATAAATTCTCAACTCGTACGATATTCATGAGCTTGCAGCTTTTGCTCAGACTTTGTTAAACGTCATCGGTGTCTAAGCAAAAAATAAATGAGCCAGAGTTTTGTCAAACAACTTCTCGTTCTTTTTCTCAAAAAGTTCACCGGAAGATACTACGACCTAATAGATAAATATTCAGTGTCTACTTCATAGTTTATAATACAAGATGGTATTGAGTTAAAAATTATTGGTGCTGAAGTTGTGCATCTGTTTATTTTACGTTAATTTCTCCGTTACTTGTCTTCGAGCTATTATGTTTCTTTTGGTCATATGACTTTTGACGTGACTTGGTATTCATGCATCCTGCCATTGGGTTTTTGACTTTTTGACTGATTTTGGAAGCTTTTATGGACTTCCCTTTTTTTGAATTTGCCTTGGAGTTTAGTATTTTGTTGTTAGAATGTTTTTTGCTATACAGTTATTAACACTTACGGTTTTATATCCTGTCGATACATTTATTTATAGATTGAACAATGTATTTTTTTCTTAGACTGTTTATGACGTCTTTAAACGAAATCATTTGGATGTGTACCAATTGATATTTTGTTTTGTATGCATAATTAAGTTGTTATTGGCTTTGAACTAGCTTTCATTGATTGCAAATATTCTTTAATCGGTACTTTATTTCTTTTGTTTCGTTTGTGTCTTGAGTGTTTTTGTGTTTTGTATCAATCTGATGAGTCAATAGATATAGGAAGATGTGGTATGAGTGCCAATGAGACAACTCTCCATCCAAGTAACAATTTATAAAAGGTAAACCATTATAGGTCAAGGTACGGCCTTCAACACGGAACAACAAGTCTTTTCCAACTGATTTTTATAGTTTCTTTTAACGTTGTGATGTGTCCCAGGTAATTAGGATGGTTTGGTGTCCATAAATATGTTAAACCCCACCATACTCTGTATGCACCCGTCCCAAGTCAGGAACCTGTAATTCAGTGGTTGTTGTTTCTTGCTGAATGTTATATTTATTTCTCGTGTGCTGTTTTGTACATAAATAAGGTCATTGGATTTTTTTATTGTATAGTTTTACATTTTGTTATGTCGTGACCTTTAATAGATTGCTATGCGTTATAGGTGTTTGCTCATCGTTGAAGACCTATAGTTGCTTACATCTACGTCTTTTGGTCTTTTTAAGTGCTATGTACTTTTGTCTGTACATTTTGTTGCTTTAAACATATCAAATATGTTTAACTAAACCTTTAAAAACGAACCAAATTCTGAGATAGAAGAAATAATAATATCAATAAATTGAACTAGAAAACTAAAATACTAAAATCATGCATACACAAATTAAAACATAGCTATATTCGTATTGCTGGAACGTTACGAACTGTTAGGTCATAAATCCTGTCGATATTTATATTTTGGCATTATAAAAAAGGTTTACCAGTGTCTGAGCAGAAAGTTGATGAACCAGGGGTATGTCAAAGAACGTCTCGTCCTTTTTCTAAAAAAGTACATCAGAACGTACCAAGACCTTGTTGATAAATATTCCGAATCAACTTCACAAATAATACATGATGGTCTTGAAGTATAGATTCTGCGTACTGACGCTGTTTATTATCTTAATAACGTGTTGAAGTGTTCTTTTATTTGTCTTTATTAATATTACTTTTACTGTTTGGTCTGTTTTTGGTGATATACATTTGACGTGGCTCTGTACTTATGCATCCCGTCATTGTGTTGTTTGTATTATTTTTCATTTTTACTTGTGTGCTTTGTCCGTGTGACTTTTTATGTTTCTTTGATATATATGACGTGTCTCTGTACTTTAAACATCCCACCATTGTGTTATTGTTCTATTATAATTTTTGCATACTTTGAACGACAAAATTATTTTATATCTCTACCTGTGTGACGTTTACATTCTGACGTCAAACGCGCGATTCTACGCCCGAGTTAATGTCAAAATTACGAATCGGTCCCAGTGCTTAAAATCCCTCGATATTTTATGGGTTGATTTGGCATACATAAATAAAATGCAAAAATAAGTAAGCAATGAACGAGGTTGTTAAATGTGATATATGCTTGTTTGTGCTTCTTTGTTAAATATTTGTTTGTTTTTGTTGTGATTAAGATTGTGACACGGTATTGACTGCTGTACCCCTATTTTGACATATTTACCTATTATGTCTGTTTGTTTTATTCACGAATCGTTGCCAATATAATGGAATTTGATGCGACTGTCATACAAGTGAGAGGTTTAGCGCTATAAAACGAGGTTCAATCCACCATTTCTTCTCACAAAAATACGATGAATATGTCATTAATAATTTCGTCTAGAAAGACAGCGTTGATTTGTAAGCTGAAATTGGCTTTGAACAAGCTTTGAATAACTGTGAGTACTTTGTGTTTCTCTGTTGTTTTTTTTTTTCGTGCTTTGTTTCGATCTAACAAGTAAAGATATTTCCAGTAAATTTTCATTTTGTTTTTATTATGTATAAATGCTGTTTCACCAATGTCTGATGTTAGGGGAATGTTTGGCGCTCACATACATGTTTAACCCCGTCACACTGTTTATATTCTTGTCATTAAGGTAGGACTACAGCCTGACCTTTCTTACTCCAACTAACAATTTTTAGAGATTAATTTCTTTAACTCAATTTAAAGATGAGATATTACTCTTTCTTCATCTTTAAAAAGATTATTTTTGGTATAATCAATAAAAAGATATAGCTCATGATCTGCAAATATATGGTCTTCCAACTTCGATGAAAAAAGCACTTTCAGGTCAAATGGTAGTAAAAATTTGTTTTCATCCCTTTAAATGACTATACACAACTTACCACACCGTGTCTCAGATTTTTGATATATGTCTCCAGTTCGAAGATAGACTGATTTAATTACTAGATGGCATACCTGAATTCACCTTTTATCTTTGGAGACCTATAAATTCATTCTGAAACAAATTATATAAATGTGGGACATAGTTTTGTAAAAATAATCCCTTTAATCAAATATATCAAAGCCAAACAAAAGGAGTACCCATAAAGGTCATTTTTTTTATAACAGTTCTCATGAAAAATCACCTCTTTGAACCCTTATAAATGCAACATACATATAACAATTCCAATGAAAGCACCCCAGGAGTGTTCTGACACCATCATTTCATCAAAAGAACAACATAATTTGTGTCTTTAATACATTTACATTGTACATTTTGCATTATTTGTGCAGTGTCCACCCCAATACAAATAACTGTACTGACTTGTAAATGATGTCACATAAATTCCTGTAACAGAATAACTTTCTTTGAAGACTCTAACGGAAATTGACGCATCGCTATGAGATTTTTCAAATCCATGTATTTAAAAATAATTTTTTCCACTTAAATAAGATAACTTTCCAGTAGTTGTCAACAGAAGATAAAGTACTTGACATGTTTTGTTTTTACATATATTGTGCAAGTCTGCTTAAAATTTTCCATGACATATATTAAAGTTTTTAATGTGTAATTATTCATTTCAATCTGATTGAAGACGCTTGCAATATATACTTACCATTCTAAAACTGTATATGCGCAAAAAGTTGAAATACACAACAAAATTTGCACAGAACAGCACAAATATGGCCAGTAATATGGGAAAATAAATCTGAAATGTAGACTACTGTCATATGGTACCAATAATAATGGTTTAATTCTAACGTAAACTTACTGCATACATTATGCACGCTCGAGACGAACCGTTTTTACAAATACATAAAATAATTGAGAGAATAAAAAAAAGAAGCAGAGATTTATGTTTTTAGACCAGATTTGCAGCTTCAGTTTTAGTTCACAAATCATAAACATAAATTCTAAGAATGAATTTTTAAATATGCCCTTCCCAATTATTCCCCATATTTTAATTTATTAATTTTTATCAGTACGTGTGTTTAAAACAAACCATTTCAGTTATGTCAGATAACTACTAAATATAAAAAAAAACAACTTTCCATTAAATTGATTATTTGTCCTCAATTTTAAACAGATAACATCATCACAGAAAGAGATTTACTTTGAAGAAAAAAAAAAATAACCAACTTATTATGATGTCAAATCATGTCTAATATAATACAAGGATATAGTTGTTTTAAACAAGGATAATTCTTATGATGAATTACTACCGCCTACAAGTAAAACACTTAATTTTATAAATAGAATGTTGTATAACATACTTATTTGTCATACAACACTGCATTATCTTTCATTCTTTGAGTTTCGTGTTCAGTTTAAAGTGATATGCTATCATGGTTATGATTGGTCAACTATATCCAGTTTTTCTATTACTGTTTATTGTAAGTACCGTTATATTTCTACAATTTATATTACTATAAACTTTAAACATGGGATTAATGTACATTGTAATTGGAAGTCATAATAAATGTTTATTTATTTTCCCATTTTATCTAAAATTGTTTTATAGTTAATTTATAAATATAAGAATATCATAACATATACTTCATGGTTTTTCCTCTATGATCTTACTTATAATCACATGGAGAATTATGATACGCCCGAAGTGTTTGTTGTTTTTATTCATTTCCTCACTGACGTGGATGGTATTTTTTTTCTATTAGACAATACGCAAACGTATCTTTATAAGTTGTCAGTAGAATCTCAGCTGTTAAAAATCATAAAGCAGTTTTACAATAATAAAGTGAGATATTGCATTTCGCTTTAGTTAGTATATTGTGAAACTTGTAAAGTATTTTTGTTCAGAAGTGAAAACATCAATATACATCTCTGATAGAGGTGTAATTAGGATGGTCTGACCTCTCTATGTGGGATGACCCATAAATAAAGGTGTTGTAATGGTTGCGGTTGTATTTATTATATTGTGGTAAATAGTGATACATGGATAGAAAGTAGAAATAAGAAGTACATGTATTGCGCACATTATATTTTACAACTCGACCAGTGTATTTGAACTTTTAGTTATGACCTGAATTGCATTGTTTTTTGAAACGGGAGTGATTATTAAAAAAAAAACAAAAAACAAAAAAACCAAAAAAAAAAAAACAATACCACTTTCAAACGCTTATTGGTAAACAAAATAGGTGGGAAATTTTCTATTTGTGTAGAAATAAGACTTTCATTGTTGTATTTGTACTTGTATAAATAAGTTCCAATGAATCAATGAATGAATCAATCGAGAGAAATAGAGAGCCAGTATACCATAGCAAATAGCATTGATAAACTTCTTCTTCTTCTTCTTCTTCTTCTTCTTCTTCTTCTTCTTCTTCTTCTTCTGATGATGATGATGATGATGATGATGATGATGATTATAATTAAATGCATTTTCAGGACGATGACATTATAATGTGATTTGAATATAAACCCTGCTTTGTACTACATCGACACGTTAAGTCGGATTTTTTTTAACACGCTAGTTCACAAGATAACAGTCAGCAGGAAGTCAAGTCATCCTACAAAGACATATTCTTTTGACTCTGAGCCGACCAGTCTTTGCTCTTACTCCTAATGACACGTGCTTAGCGGAGGAGCAGCAAATTCCAATTTTCAATTATTTCAACGACATGTCTCAATGATACATACTCATTACAAAGAGTGATAACTCTAAACATATGAATGTTAATTGGATCTGACCAATTGAGGAAGATAGAGATGAAATGTATTGTTGGGTTTTTAAATGCTTGACGTTTGCTGACTTAATAGGGAAAAACGCGATACCTTAAAAACAATACAATAGATGTTGATAATAAAATACGGACAAACTTTATTTGTAGCACAAGCCAGGGACATGTTCATCTAAGATGTCATAGGATCTCTCCTAAGATATATCTTAGGACATGATTTAGGATGGACTTAATATAAAAAAGAAGATTTGGTATGATTGCCAATGAGACAACTGTCCAAAAGAGACCAAAATGACACAGAAATTAACAACTATAGGTCACCGTACGGCCTTCAACAATGAGCAAAGCCCATACCGCATAGTCAGCTATAAAAGGCCCCGAAATGACAATGTAAAACAATTCAAACGAGAAAACTAACGGCCTCATTTATGTACAAAAAATGAACGAAAAACAAATATGTAACACATAAACAAACGACAACCACTGAACATACAGTCTCCTGACTTGGGACAGGCACATACATACATAATGTGGCGGGGTTAAACATGTTAGCGGAATCCCAACCTTCCCCCTAACCTGGGACAGTGATATAACAGTACAACATAAGAACGAACTATTAAAATCAGTTGAAAAAGGCTTAACTCATCAGATGGACAAAAAATACAAGTGGACGTGGCAGGGTACTTGTACATCCAAACAACAAAAAGACACTAGGAACAGATCTGAGAGTACTCGTAGTTATCTGACAGCTAGTTCAAAGCCACTAACAACTAATAAAAAAATCATGCAACTAAGACTAAATTATTAATCCGTACACATCCAACATCCAATGGATTTAGTGTAAAGACGTCATAAAAAGTCAGACAAAAACATGACCTTGTGCAATGCCAAGATACAGGTATCGACAGATTGTAGATCCATGAATGTGTATATGTATAAAACATACTAGTAATATGCTTTTAATTTACTGATAACAAAATCAATATTTATACCAATAAAAACAATATTCAATGATCTTATTACAGTGTTGAATTGGTAACCTTTTAGAATAAGTTTATTTAAAGGAGCGATAAGTTTACAAGGATCGATATCATTTCTAAATTTCCGGGCACGGTTAACAACATTTCCGTAAAAATGAGGATGTGCTATCCCGTTTGAAATAAGTTTTCTACAGGTACAACCAAACTTCAAAACCAAATCTTTATATCTATGGAAAAATTTAGTAAAGTTTTTAAGTAATTTGTGGTAACGATATCCCTGGTTTAATAATTTACCAGTAATACATAGATTACGTTCGTTAAAATCAAAAACGTCACAACAGACACGGGAATAGCGAACAAGCTGTGAAATATAAACACCGTAAGATGGTGCCAAAGGAACATCACCATCTAAAAATTGAAAATTAACAATAGGGAACGAAAAATCGTCCCTTTTGTAAGACTGTCATAGGGCATGGTTGAGCTGCTCATCATATTTCTCTTAGGATTATCTTACCTATAGGTTGTCTTACCCGCTATCTTAGTGTTGTAGAATTATAAGTAAATAGCAAAAGAAAAAAGTAAACTATATATTTAGATGGAAATCCATAACAATTAAACAGTGAATATGATTATAATATTCAATTCATATAGTAGAATAATAAAATTAATAGTAGTATCATTAAAATAATGATAAAAAACTTTAATAATGATTGTATATTTAAATTGTTCGAAACAATACAAAACAAAAAATATAACTACTTTTCTATAAAAAATTGCCATTTTAATTGTAAATGTTTACAACGGTATAATTATGATTTTATTTTGAATGAGTTGAATTTAAAGTCGTACAGTTATAGATAACAGAGTCCAAATGGAAATCTTATGCACCTTTCATATAACCGTACAGAGTGGTTAAACTATTTCAGTACTGCCAAACAATATACGATTTAATATGAACAGAAGGATAACGATAAAAAAAAATTATGAACACAAATAGGAATCATAATTTCACAAATGTCGAAATACAGGCTCTCCTGAAAGCATAAATCTTTACTTTTGAGTAAAATTTCAAATGTTGCAAACCATAGTGCTACAAAGAGGGTTTCAGATACAAGTTAAGTATCATAAAATATATCCTAAAGTTAGGACCATCTTAAGACACATAAATTATTGTCCTAAACATAGAATATTTCCTAGGAAAAATCCTAAATTTCGACACGTTTAAAAACATATGTCCTAATTAATTAGATGGTCTTAGTATATGTCCTAATCCTAAAACTGCTTTGATAAACAGGTCACATGATATTATCTCGTAACTTTATATAACACTTGTCTAAATATAACGCAATAAACTGCATTTTTTTTTGCCTCTTCCCATTTTTAAGTAATTGACATCTCAAATATAAACATTACTTTATATCACGTCATCAGATTCTATGTTTATTTGGTGCAAGATGACAATACTTGTTTATCTTTATCTGACCCATTACATTTGCAAGTTTATATATTTTATTCGATATTTTCTGTGTAACGTTTTCAACTCTTTTTTCCCCATCAAATTTACAAGGCATATTATACAGGATGTTAAATGCTCGTTTCATCTACATAAGAACCGTCAGTTGCGCTTGAGTTCCAGGACCAAATCATTAGAGACGATAAAGAGCATTTAGAAATTCAAAAAAGAAAATTTACTTTTGGTCGATATGTGAAGGCAGCGGTATTTTACCGATGTTCAAAATTCATCAAACAATTAAGAAGATTAGAAGACAAATCAAGTTAACAAACTAAAACTTAGGTCAACTGTATTTGGTCTGTACATAAAGTCATTAAAAATACCAAGGCTTACATTTGTACGTCAGATGCGCGTTTCATCTTCAAACGAATCATCAGTGACGCTCAAATAAAAAAATAAAAAAGGTCGAATACTGTACGAATTGAAGGGCAAAAAATTCCAAAAAGTTTTGCCAAATACAGCTACGAAAATCTATTCATGAGGTAGAAAATCCGTAATATTTCGAAAATTTAAAGTTTTGTTAACATTTAATTTATAGTTATGACCATATCAATGATGTATTCATGTCAACACGAAGTATTGACTACTGCGCTGGTGATATCTTCGGGGAGGAAACCTCCACCAGCAGTGAAATCGATCCAGTGGTTGTTAATAAACATATCATAGATACCAGGCTTAAATTTTGTACGCCAGACAAGCTCTACAAAAAACTGATAAGTGACGTGTTCAAGTTTATTTTACATAAGTCCCCATTGAAGTTAGATTCAGAAAACCTGCTTCAGACACACCGAATTCATAAAGTATTGCTTTTAATTCTAAAATGATTTTTAAACTTTTAAACAGATATCCTCCACAACTGTCGATGAAAATTTTATTTTATGAAAAGAACTCATGAAACCTGCTATGAATGTTTTTTGAAATAGTAAAAAGTTTGGCAATATAGCTACTTCCTGTTGTTGAGAGCATATTTAGGCGTGTTTTCCAAATTAGTTGCCAACTTTTAATTTGTTTCTAAATATAATGGTCATCAAAGAGGTACATGTTCATGTAGAGACCATCATTGACGGAAAATTACAACAAAACAAATAATAATGTGCAAGTATACATCCCCTTGTTCAGCAAATTGTCAAAACAGCTAAGACCATTTTTAATACTAATGGAAAAATTTCCTGTAAGGAATATATAGATTTTAAAATGAAATTCAAAGAATAGTAAGGCCGAAATACATATATATGACAAATTGAGAAAGTGCCTTGTAAATCACAACTTTACAATTAAGTAGAGTCATGATCAAATACATTTAAATATCATTCGAGTCTATAGAAAGACAATATACTGAGATTGAATCTTGTAAAATTAGTGATTCAGTTACAAAAAAATATAGTAAGACATTCTTGAACATTGTTTGATGTTAATCAAAAGCAATACAGTCGAAAGTAAAAAAAAAGAAGATAAATTGGTACCATTAATATTGGTAAGAATAACTTTAGAATGATTGAAAACATATATAGAAAAATGTTTTGAAATAAATAAAATCTTTAGCTGTCATCTATTTTTGGATATTATTTTCCATTTATAATAAATTTCTTTCATATTGTCAGACAGTTGCTCGAATAATACTATATGAACAATATCAAAGAGATTTATATAATAAGCTTCAGAATTTTTCTAGGACAAAAGTTATTTTCAATATCATACAGAAGATACCAAAGGAGATATTCGATCTCATAAGGTGAAGACAAACTGACAATGTCTTGGAAAAAAACAAAAAACGACAGAAAGACAAACAACAGTGTTCAAAACACAACATAGAAAACAGAGACTGAGTAACATGAACCCCATAAAAAAACCAGAGCCTGATTTCAGGTGCTTCGGATTGGTGGATGTTTAACATGTTTGATATACAAAAATTGAACTTAAAACATAAAATACCTAGAGAGACGGATTTGTGAAAGTTTTCAAAAACTTGTTTTCAAATCTAATATTTGACTGCTAAGTGTATCGTACAGTTTCGTTGTTGTTATCTATTTTTTTCAATGATCAATACTGTTTAAACTAAATTATGTTTGCGTCAAGCAACACATAAGATGAAGGGCATATTTCGAATTGATATGGGCTTCATAATATACTAACATGTACTTCTTTTGATTATAGTGTGTTTAATGATAGGTTCACAGTTATTATTAAAAAAATTTAAGTCACAAATGAATGACAGCCTATCGGACGAAATCAAATATCGATGAACTTTCGACATTTTTATTTCAAATAATAAACAATTACATTTAATACATACAAAGATTTAACAAAAATCGTAAAATATGTCCCATAGTACAACCGTCCATTTCTACCAATAACACCCGACTCCTCAGAAAAAAATAGGCATGCGAAAAAAAATGAAAAAACCAACAACGAACAATTCTTGGTTAAAGTTAAGTAGTTTCTATCTAACTTGTTAATGATATACCAGTTTGAACAAAAGATTAGTGCTTTGAATTGTATTTTAGTATGAAGCTGTCATATTTTTGATAACAATAGGTTTGTTTATTTTAACAGGCGTTTTCTCCCGTTGCACATGTGATCCTAAAAGGTATGTATAGTAAAAAGCGTTTGGTTTTGTTGCAGATATAATCATCGCCGTATGCTTGACTACAAGCGATTTGTTCTGTTGCACACATATTTGCCATTGGATATGACAGGTAATTCATGCAGTCACACTCCGTTTGAAGTTCAAGCATCTACGATTTTATCAATACCATGCTCATCTGTTGATACCATCACTTACGATTTTTACAATTACATCGGCAATTAATCTTACATTTGATGGAAAGAAATACAATTATGAAAAACAATCACTGTCATGATGATAAGACCCTTTATCACAGGCTTCGACTTCAGTCATAATATGTCTTGTATTGTTTTATGTTTGTTTTAGGGATGCCCTTTATATGTACTTTTCTATGTAGCAACATTCCAGCAGCGCCTGCATACCAAGTATATCACCTAGTTGATACGATATTTCAGGGCTTGTATTTCCTATCATGATTTCCTTGATAAAGGTCTAGGGTTGCTGCTAACAAAGAAGCTATTAAATCAAGAGCTGCTAGTGGTAAAGTTTAAATCCTCCCTTTGTAAATTTTACGGACGCCATCACAAGTTGGTTGACCGTTATGGAATATCTGTTTCATAGATGACGACGAATATGTTCCAATTGTCGTAACCACAATCCTGTCCTCTTTTTTCCGAATGTGACTACGGACTTATAATCGGGTTTGTATTTACATAAACAACACGACGGTGCCATATGTAGAGCAGCATCGGTTTACCCTTCCAGAGCACTTGATATACCCCAAGGTTTTTCATGGGTTATGTGTTGCTTAGTCTTTAGTATTCTATGTTGTGATTTGTGTACTGTTGTGTGTCTTTTGGACATTTCTTTTTTCCCATGGCGTTGTCAGTTTATTTTCGACTAATGAGTTGTAATGTCCCTATGGTATCTTTCGCCACTCTCATTAATGTTTATCTGAAATTATTATGTTTATGATTTGTAACACCTGAAACCTCTTATTCTTTTCGTTAGATGATTTTCATGCTCATTACACCTATGTCGATGGTTCTAATGAAAGAATAAGAAGAGCGGCAAAAGATGTCATCATTGATTTGCATTGTACATCTGGATTTACAGCATTCAGTAAGATTTGTTTTCTTTTATGCTATAGTTAACAGTTAATTGTTTTTTTGTTTGTTTATAGAGTAAACACCATAATACCATCATCATGAATTGAAATTGTTTAAAAATTACTTTCCAAGGATAAACTTTTGAAAAATAAATTATTTCATTTATGTAAATTTTATTATTATTAGCATGCAAAGTATATATATTTATATTGATCAACATGAAAATTAATCATCATCATCATCATCATCATCATCATCATCATCATCGTCGTCGTCGTCGTCGTCGTCGTCGTCGTCATTTAATACAAATGATGTAAAATCTTCGCTTAACTATGTGTGCATTTTTATTCTAATTGTTAGATGATAAATGTTACAAACTCGTCCATAAGAAATCGAGCTGGTCACAAGCAAAGGAAGAGTGTTCCAAAGTAAACGGCAATACATATCACCTCGTTACTATCAAAAGTCTAGCAGAACAAAGTATGTGCTATTAAATTTAGGTAACAATATTGTTATATTGAATATTTTGTTGTTTATTGTAACTATTATCACTATGTTTCGTCTTTACAGATAAGATGTATATATATTTATTGAAACTCACTCTCTTTTACCACCAGCTTACCGAAAAAATTGCATATTTTCAAATTACAGCTTTACAACCATTCTAGCCATGCATATTTTAATATAATGTTTATTGTGATTATTAAGCACATTGAATTTTGTTGATGGAAAATAAGTAAGATCTGATGTGAAGAAATAGCGTTGATTTGTTCTTCGACGTATTAGATTTTTCTTTCCATATTTATTGACATCATTTCCATAGCATGTTCAAAAAGATTTTGTTTAAATTTAAAATTTATACATAACAACATCAATCTTCTTTACCAAAAATAAAAAAGTAAAAAAAAAACAAATGCAGTTGTGTTCTGGATACAAACTCCTCTGCATATGTGAAATGAACTTTGTGACCAAAACAAAATTATATGATTATCATAGTTACGGAACTTTTAAAACAAAATAGGTAAACTCTTTATAAAACTTATAATTATATCATTTTGATCTGAACAGCTTTTGAAATACTGAATGCTTAATACTTAAATCCTCTTAAGTGTTTCAGTCGTCTTTGAAATTTTTCACGTTTGTAAATTCAGTACTTCGTACATAAGGTAAACAGGACTTGATCATACAAATATGGAGCTAAAGTTCAGCACTTTTCTAAGAAAAAAAAGTATATGTCAGTGCATCACCTTCGTTTCAGGAATAAGATTGATCTCTACACAACGAGACAAAAAGTATAAGTAAATAAAAAATGTAAATATTGCAAATATAAATGGTCAGAAAATTAATAAAAAGATATCAAAAGAGCCATAGAAGAAGTAAAACCAAACATAGTCATTCGGAAACCAGTCTGGAGTCTGTTGAGGGGATTTGAATTAAATCCAATCTACAATAAAAATGTATAATTCAAAGTATGCCAATAATAAAAAACCTGCCATTTGACGGCTTGAAAGGGAAATCATAATTACTAAAGTGTCTATGAATAATTATAACAATTTAATAATACAGATAAACTGGGATTGTAAAAGACAATTTTTTTTCAGTACAATGGATACATCGAGATCTGTAGCACTCATGATACGTGCAGGTCGTGCATGTAATTTTATCTATGTTCATCAGTGTAATAAACATTTATGTATACTAATATTTGATATAATCTAAAAAAATAACGGATTTTTTAGGCTTGATAAGGACCTTCGGAAATCAAAATGTTTCATGAAAGAGGCGTTATTAACATGGAACACTTGCCACAAAATGAAAAGTATCCCATTGTAAAAAAAAAAAAAAAAAAAACACACAGATTTCAGCTGGAGAAGCTTTGCTGTACAAATAATCAAAAGTGTCAGCACAAAACGAATCAGATTCATGACCAAATATCATTGCACATTAGACAATTTCAATTCAAATTTAAATCCACTTGCACTTGAAATGACAATCTTTTGTCAACTTTATTTGTCTCAAGTATTTCTCTTGTAAACACACACAAAATATCAAGGACATTGCATTCATAATCATTTCAATATGTTACCTCAGCAATAGCAATCAAGGACCAAATGGAATTGTTCCTCGATGTTGATGTCCGGAATTTGCATTTGCCCAAACATAAACGTACAAGTGGATGAAATCGACTGTTCGCAATAACAATGATGATAAGATACATCACTTTTTTTTTTTGAATATGTTTTCAGAAATGAAAATAACACTTTACAAAATTAATGCGTATGAGGCTCTTTTCTGGATTTACCTTCATCAGGAAAAAAGAGGCGAAAGATACCAAAGGAACATTCAAACTCATAAATCGAAAATAAACTGACAACGCCATGGCTAAAAAAGAAAAAGACCAACAGACAAACAATAGTACACAAAACACAACATAGAAAACTAAAGATTAGACAACACGAACCCGATCAAAAGCTTGGGGTGATCTCTGCTGCTCCGGAAGGGTAAGCAGATCCTGCTCCACATGTGGCACCCGTCGTGAACGCTCAAAGCAGAAAATTATGAAAGCCAAGGATGTATAAGAACCGAAAAAAGTTAAGGAGCAATCTGAATAAAAAAGGATCTAAATATTAGCAAAATCCATCTGGGGTCAACTTTGAGATTACGAACCAACGATTAAAAAAATGTGATAGAACATGAACATTTTTCTAGCAAGCCAACGGTTCGGACGGTGGTATTTGGATTAAAATCTTTTTCTCTTCTTTTTTTCACATCCTGAATACAACATAATATATTTGGTTGTAGTCATTCTTGAAATTGTTTTTCTGTTATATTTAGAATTTGTGAATGGAATCATTTCATCTGTTAGTTTCAATGATACAGAACGAGTGTGGATCGGCTTATCAAGACATCCGTCTAACCTTAGTATCTTCTTTTGGGTGGATGGAACACTTGTCTCCTATAAAAACTGGTATAAAAAGAAAAATCACGATGACCCGTACCCAGATGAACCAAACAGTGAGGACGTAAGTACCTTTACTTTTACTCCAAGTGTAATACAGGCATGATAACGGTCCATTTTACATTTTTAATTGACAGAGACAGTATAGGAAAGTAATAGTGCAATAACAGAAAGTCGTCTTTATTTTTAGCCCAATCTCTACAAATAACACACGGCTAGAACGGATCTTAAATTAAACATACATATGTCTACTTTATTTTCTACCCAGTCGTAAGAAATTTGTATGGACACATTTAACAAAAAATATTTTTCCCGAAATCACTATTTTTGTCTTCACCTATTTCAAAATGTTTAATTAAACTTATACTGTTACATTTTCTTCAAGAGAATTCAATTATTGGAATAACCATTGTTCATAATTGTTCGATTAGATTTCCATCGGCATGTAATTTATAAACAATTTCAAGTTTTTATAAACTATCGTATTTTTCGACAAAATAAAGACATTTGCTTGTCAATATTAGTACATATGTGTTACTAATAGTGTAACAAACCATTCCAACATTCTTACAATTATTCCTGATAAAAATTTCAAAGAAAATTCAAAAGTTAATGATGATGAAAATTAAACTTATAAAACTTCATATTTGACTCAGAATTTGATCAAATCTCTAACATTTATTAATTTCGGATTGTTATATTTCAAATTAAACTCAAGTTATATTCCAATATACCATAGTTTTGCTAATATATACTATGTTTTGCAGTTTTAATATTGCTATGTATACACAAACTTACTTTTCTATGTTCATATTATAGTAGTTTCGCCTTTTCGTGTCAAAGAAAAGGTCTTTTTTTTTTATATTTAAAGCAAAATCACCGACGGGCATTTAGAGCGATGCGTACAGTCCATTGAAAGCTTGTGCTATTAAGCTTCACAGTTGTAAAGGGCGACCTCCTCGACAGATTTTACGTTAAACTTTCTATCATAATGACCGAATTCGAAAACTGTCAATCTTTACACTGAAGTATTCCAAGTTTCCAAGTAATCGAAGTTTTTCCGCCAAATGATTTTTTTGTATCTGGCAACAAAAATCAGAAATCATTACTACAGATCATGTAGAATTTCTTTATATATTGCAACCCAGAAAAACCTAATGCATTAGTAGCTGTCGAAGAACTTATTCCATCTCAAATTGTAGAACGTATTTGTGTAAAGTGTCATTGGCTGCATCGACAGAATATCCATGAACGGGGAGGGTGACACATATGCTTCTGCACATTTTATCAATGTTGACAGACATAAGGTTTTTATCACTTTAACGGACAGAACTGGTGGAGAGTGGTATCATTAGTATTCATAGATCATTTCTTTTTTTATATAAAATATTCTTGACACGGACGTTTTAATTCTTTGTTTTTTACTTTTCTTTATCCCTGAAAATATCAGGTTATGTGTAGTTTTAAACAGTAACTGTCACTTAAATTAAGTACACAAAACGTTATGAACTTCAACATAAGCAATGTACTTTTTGTGCCCATAATTAGTTAATGCACATGCAATTGCATGATATAATTCCTCACAGAAAGTGCAACAAGACTGCTTTTAAGTTTCTTAAACACATGTCAGATTGGCAAAATGTGAAATTGATGAATATCTTGAATTTGCAAGAAGGCTAGTCGCAATGTTGTATGATCAAAAAGGTAAACTAAACAGCGTATACAGTTATCCTATAAATATATTGCGAATAAACTTGCCACTTACTACTAAGACACTCCCTGATGAATTCACGTTTAGACACAATTCAATTTGCTTCAAGCATCTTTCCAGAAATGATTCACATCTATGTTAACCACCTCCAAGATCTCCGCTAAATTTTGGACGGATTGATCCAATGCTTTGTATTTCCTACCAGCACTTCACATTATCTCAATCATGTGTCCGTGCTTTGCCTGAAAGTGAAGCATGGACACCGAATCCTTATTTTAATCAGATTTATGGTTTCTGTAATTAGTACAAAATTGCAATTTATATATAGAAAAAATTTCCTTTTTGTAATTGGAATTTTTCGCTTGCCGCGTCCTATCAAGTTTATATTTCGTAACTCTTTTAGTTTTCTACAGTATGTTATAATGAGCTTATTTAATGAACCCAACCTTGCATTAACACAAAAATACTTTTACAGGGTTTCGTATTGCTCAGTCTTTTGTTTTCTATGTTGTGTTTTGTGTTTCGTGTACTGTTGTTTGTCTGTTTCGTCTTCTTTTCTTTAGTCATGGCGTTGTCTGTTTATTTCGATTTATGAGTTTGAATGTCCCTTTGGTATCCTTCGCCTCTCTTTTACAGGACTAGAGATGTCTTAGACATTTAAATCAATATTTTATCTGTTAATATACCGTTTTTCGTAAAATCTTATGGACAGTGTTTTTTCATCCAATATGCTATTGAAATATTATAAAAAGAACTGAAAAATTGAACAATCACATATTCAAACTCGCGAAAGATCTTACATCTTTCAACAAGGAAAACCAGCATGATTCAGTCAAAATTGTTTTTTCGATGGTCTGCCGAATTTAATTAAGTTCTGGAGTCTCACAAATACCGCCTATTTCAATTGATGGCATGCTTAGACTTAGACAAATATGTTTCTCTTTTCTCATGAGTGTCTGTTTCAAATCAGATTTTTTCGTAACCTAAAAAACTGAGAATGGAAACGGGAATGCGTAAAAAAGCGACAACAACCCAATTAAGGAACAGAAAACAGCCAAAGGCCACCAATGGGTCTTCAACACAGCGACAAAATCCTGCACCAGGAGCCGGGTTTCAAATGGCCCCTAAACAAAAATGTATACTAGTTTAGCTAATTGACGCCATACTAAACTTCGAAACATATAAATGAACCAAAATTTAAAAAAAAACATACAAGACTAACAAAGGCCAGAGGTTCCTGACTTAGGAAAAGCGCATAAATGCGGCGGGGTTAAACATCGGAGTCCGATGTTAGAATAAGTAACAGAAGAAACTAAGCAAAATGACAATAATCAACATAAATTAACAAAAAAGTAAAAGAACAAAAATATCGAATTCCAAGGAAAATTCAAATCGGAAAGTCCCTTATCAAATGGCAAATTCAAAATCTCAAATACATCAATCGAATGGAAAACAACTGTCATATTCCTGACCTGGTACAATCATTTCCTTATGTAGAAAATGGTGGATTAAAACTAGTTTTATAGCTAGCTTAACCTCTCACTTGTATGACAGACGCATGCAATTCCATTATATTGACAACAATGTGTGAACAAAACAAACAGACATAATAGGTAAAAATGTCAAAAATAGGGGTACAGCAGTCAACATCGTGTTATCCCAACCCCTATAAAAACAAACACATATATCAACAAAGATAAACAAAAAGGACTACTAGCAGTTCCTGACGGCTCCAGACCTCAATTAAACTGATTGGAAGATTATATCTTTATCATATGAAAATCAAGTACAATCCTTCCCGTTAGGGGCTAAGTATCATACCATCATAAAATATACGAAAAGAACATAACCCGTAACATGCCAAGAACTGGTTTTAGAATAAATGTGTTTATTTCCGATGTTGACTTGCTTTCTTTAGTAATGCTCACATTTCAAAAATGCTTGTAACATTAGATGTTTTTTAATTTCTTTGTATTAAGTAAGTAGTCATTATATTGGTAGCTGGATTATGAATTGAATGTTTTACTGTTGCCAATTATGATCTATAAAGGCAACACCACCAACACATACACACAAATTGTGCCTGTTCTAAGTGAGACTATTGACCGTATAATAGAATAGAAAGGATGTTGAATATCAATCCATGACATAAAATCATTATGTGCACAGCAAAAAACACAAAAAGCAAAGAAACAACGCTTTTATTAATGTTTTTCATCACAAATTCAAGGTGAGATCTTCTACACGGAACAATGTTTATCGCTGTAGTTAGAAGTTTTAATTATTTCTGAGGAGTAGGTTGTTTGTGGTTTTTGTTGTATCCCATACTGTCCAATATTGTTGGTACTTAATATTATCGTTTTAATATGTTATTGTAATACTCAAAACAATTCATTCGCTTTAAGCAAAATCCGTTATGAAAAAACTTGTATTCTTGTCATTTAATTGAAATATGTGTTAACATGAAAATAAGTCTTGTAATGGATGCCGGAAATGACGATGATGTGGTGCAGGCCTGGTAACATTTGAAAATTTGCAAAACGCTCCAAACGGAAAGGGATATGGCTCCTAGGAAATCGAAGTAAAGAAATAAATATGACCACATAAAAGACATTTAATCTAAATACGTATTTGGAAACAGTTTAATGGATGAAGCAAATAAATTCCTGTTTTAAACAAATATGACGAAATCATTATAATGTCATGTTTAACCTTACTGTTTGTAGACTAATACATCGCATACAATGTTAGCTGCAAATTAATTTTGTAGTTTTGTCTTTCATGACAAATGATTTTACGTGAAATTGACGTTATTTGTAAGGTCAAGATAATTTCTTACTTTAAATGGTTAAAAACGTCATATTTTGAGTTCTGTAATTAAAAACATCGTTTTGAGATTAGATTGAGAATGGAAATGGGGAAAACTGTTTATTAAGTTATATCTAGGATTTAGTTGTAATACAAAATCAACTATTAATGGATCCAAATTTGCATAAGCTTGTTTTGTAATTTTACAGAAAATATAAATTGGAAACAAATCAAAAATGAAATCAATCAAAATTTTCAAAAATAAGTGAAGTTGAACTTAGTTTTTAAAAACTTGGATCATATCTGATCCTTACAACAGGCATATTCATATAGTACAGAGTTTCATCTTTCAAAAAATATAATTAAGCTGTGTGTTCGGCGGGGGGCTAAAATAGAAAAAAAATCTGTCCTTGGTCACCGCACTATAAAAGGTAGTATAGGAAAGTATAAGGGAATAGAGGAAAGTGAGGGGTGTAATAGGAAATAAAAAATAATTAAGAGTCTAACAATTAAATATATTCAAAAGATTTTCAGCGTTGCATAAACATTAATAAAAATAATTGTTATTCTCCTTTACAATTTCATATTGAATATTTTTCAAAATGTACATGTTTCTGTATTTTTTAAATGACTTTCTCTGCTATGATTTTGTTTATTATTTCTCTCCAAACATCTCTCTTTTTTCAAATTAATTTATTTAAAAGACAATATATTTTTGTTTGCCTCATGTCGGTTTCAGTTTAATATCTTCCTATTATTTTGAAAAGAATACTTAACATGTTGAAGAATATTGGCGGTTTTCAGTCATCTAGATGTAGCAAAATTGAAAACAAACTGGACGGTTTTTTGTTTCCCATTTTTGATTTTCTTGTCAGTGATTTTGATATTTCCTTAGCTGACTCTTTCTTAGAAAGTCAAATATACATCCATATACAGTCCATGTACATTTCTACTTCGCTTGTAATGTCTCATCAAAAGGAATTGTTTTGGTAGGCGTTTTAAAGTGATGTTTAATTTTCCAATTTTTAAACGAAGGAATCATGAAGAGAAGTACTTTCCATGACATGTTATAACAATGCCTAGATATTGTTATAGGAGATCAAATTAAAATCTGATTTAACTCGCAATTTCCTTTTTCTTGAAATTCAAATATGGCGGTCTTTGTCAAAAAGGCATTTTCTAACTCCAATGGAACATGGGTTGCACGTGATTGACGTCTCAATTAAAGTTACAACGTTAGTTGCATTTTGTACAACGCCGAAGATCAAACGGGACATTTGTCTTGGTATTGCTGACTAGTAAATTAATAAAAAAAAGCATTCTAAATGTAAGTACATGTTCATGTTTAATCGTGAAACGGTTGGTTTCCTATAACGTTTTGGTTTCGTCAAATCAAAATTGTTGCCATTGGAACGTGCTTATATGTCCGCTTCATAGTACACAAGTTCTTACTTTCCCTATTAGAATCGAAAAAACAGAGGTAGGCATTATGTTTGTCAATATTTTATGCTCAATATAAATATATGAACAAATATAATGCCAACTCACCTTAAAATAATGACAGAACATGGCATAAAAACATTTAAATGAGCTGGTCTGGTTTTAGATAATTAACTTTGAAATTACTTCTAGATGAAGAATATAGTAGTAATTTGTTTTGCTCAGTCATTAGTTTTCTATGTTGTGTTTTGTGTACTATTGATTGTCTGTTGGTCTTTTTCTTTTTTAGCCATAGCGTTGTCAGTTTATTTTCGACTTATGAGTTTGAATGTCCCTCTGGTATCTTTCGCCTCTCTTTTATATATATAATGGTATAAAGAGTGTTTTTTTTTCACAAACTAGGAAAAATGTGGAAACTTATTCATTGAGAAGAACAAACTTGGAAACTGGAACGACGGAGAATGTGAACTAAAATATTTCTTCATTTGCGAGGGAACACCTGGTTTGTATGATTGTTCAGTTATCAAGCGCATGAAAGTTAAAATATTTTCATATGTATGACTACCAATATTTTTTATAATGATGCCTTTCTGCAATATATAAGACTATTTATTTAATTTACAGAAGAAAGGAAATTTAAGATAAAGAAATGTGATAGCTTTGGATTCGTCAATTCGACATGTCAACTGCGAAGTGATGCACAGTAATTTTTACTGTTTAACAAAAGGTTTTCAAATAGTTTTATTTTGTTTGTATATAAAATGGCGAATGGAGATTGAATGAGACAACAATAAGCAAAAAGGACTTAGCGGAATACATTTTCACTTAAATACACGTAGAAACATCTTATCTTTAAAAAAGTGCTAAAAAGGTAAGAACTTTTATAGAAAAAAATTGCCTTTGAAGTAAAACTGTGTTAAATATCAGCTACTAGTATCCAAAATGGACAGAAAGGAATATATATTTACTTAAAACAAAGATCCCAAGAAAGTACAAGGAAATAACGGTAAATAAAATTACAGTGCTTTTTTGCTGTTCGTCATCTTTACTGTCGTTTAAACATCTCCATGGAGATTCTAGCGTTCCCTTCAAAAGAATTTTTTTTCATTGATTGTTGATTACTAAGTGGAAATACAGAGATTATCCTTCTACAGAACTGTTGAAACAAAATCAAATAATAACGCGTTCCTTTTGACTATTCATTTGTATGACCTTTGACAAAACACTTGATTGTGTATTGTACTCGTTACATTTGTAGTTAGGTGATTCTTTTTTCTCCAAGTGTTATTGAATGGCGAGTGAAATAAATGATGTATTAAAGGTAATACAGGTTGATTTATGCAGGTCGGAGGATTTGCATTGAATCGAATTCTCTCTTCTGACTACATTTAATACATTTATAGATCTATTTCCCAAATTTTAAATTGGTTGTATCTAAGAATATGAATGAAGAATGCATCATTTTTTTTTATTCAGATGCAGTTCAATGAATTCTAAAAGTGAACAAAATTTCATAAAAATTTCGCAAAATTGCGTATATTGTGCAATAAGCATTTTGTAGTTTTGTTCGCTTCATGGCTGTTCCTGATCCTTTTTGTTCATGCTTCTATTATTTCAATATTGCATGTTTCTACATTGAGTTCTTTAATAATGTTCACTATTTGTTATCGTCGACCAACAAGAAATAATCAAAATAAGCAGCCGTAAAACAAGCATAAGAGAAACCAATAACAATTTGAAGTATACATATGTTTTTAGAAAAGTGCGTTTTGATTAAGATTAAGAAATTGCAAAAGGAGCGATCATGTAAAACGTAGAGCAATTTTTATAAAGCAAATGAATTTATATTAAGCAAATGTTGACATCTTAGTTTTTTAGGGAAATTTTCTGGAAAGGAAACTATATATATAAATAACTCGTTTGTATGATAAATATTTTATCGTTTATGCCTGCAATATGACAGTTAAACAACACAGTTATATAATTGTAAGAATGATTGAAAATAAGCGCAAGTATTGCAAATTGATAACAAATTATTGCAGCTGTCTTATTAACTTAATTATGGGTTATTAAAGTCGAACGGATGATCTTTTATCTTTGAAATGAGGAAAACAATCAATTTATGTCAAGTTATGCTGTTAATTTCCGGAAAAGGTTTCAAGTGTTAAGCGTTGTTTTACGTGAAGTCCATTTTGACAAATCAATAACGGTGTCCAGCAATGATCGACATTGAACCTTTTTTTTATCACATTTATTGATTATATTTGAGAGAGTAAACGGGGAATGTGTCATATCATATTTAAGTCTTTGTTGAAAACCAGCTTGTATAACTGATATTATTTATTCCAGTATATATATTAAGGCACAGCAAACATATCAAGGGTAAGAAAAAACAAGGTATGAGTTGTTTTCTACCTATTGTGCTGCCACGAAGCATTTAAATATAACATAACAAATGAAGATATGGTGACCTATATTTGTTAACTTCTACGTCATTAGGTCTTTGATTGAGAGTTGTCTCAATGGCAATCATACCACATCTTCTTATTTATAAAAAAATGAATGGTCAAGAAAAGAATGGAAATGATATAAACGATGTATTTTTGATAATAACAAGGAGCTTGGATAAGCCAACAGTCAACACATAGATAACATAGATAGATATTTACTACATTGATATAATATTTATTGCTCATGTCTGCCAACTCTGACGCTTAGCTATAACTGTTTACCAGACGTTTATACTTAATCTTTCTGGCTTTATAAGTCTATCATGTATACTAATTGTGTTTAAAAGCACATAGGTTCTTATTCTTACTGTTTTAATTAACCTCCTTTATAACAATTCGTTTATTTGCAGTTCAGTTGATAAGCAACATTAGTCTTAATGTTACTAGACAACTATCGGCCATTGAAGGAGGCACTTTTACTGTTAAATGTGTGGCCAATACAAAATCCGATACAGATGAAGTGGTATATAAATGGACATTGAATGACACAGAGATAATACCATCACCATCGTCCCGATTTCAAATAGATACAACCGCAAATTTTTCAGAATTGTCAGTTAGAAATACGAACCAAAGAGATACAGGTGAGAGTACAGTGGTGTTTGTAAAACCAAAATATTCTAAATTCTTCTTTTGACATTAATTTTACATGATTTGTCAAACAAATGCATGTGATAAGAATAGCACATATATAAGTATATAAAAAAATCAAAAATATTGCAAATGATGAAGCAATTTATGATCTATAAAACAGATTCCATTACGAATTTATATCACCAATTATTAATGCTACAGAATAATTCTTTACAACCCAATTGTTAATCATAAACATCTAAATGATGTAATCGTCATAAACATAAATCAAAATAGTTTGCATATTTTTGATTAGATTACAGGTATTTAATGTTCATATGTTATGTTCAATATCAAAAAGATAAAATGAAAAAAATCAATTAAAGAAAAGATTTATGATCAATGAAAGTAAATTTTATTACAATTTTATGTCATCATTTATTAATACTACACATGGAATCTTTTACAACTCAATTATAATTTAAAAAAAAAACTCTTTAATAAGACATGTCTTAATGATGCAATGGTAATAAAAGTATCAATCAGGATAGTAATATGTTTATATTTGTTTAAATTACAGGTAATTTGAAGTGCATAGCTAATGTTCAAGATGAAACTGCAGTGGCAAGTGTTGATATCGTAGTTTATTCTCTCAGACTGGTAGCAAACCCTGAAACAGTGATGAAAGGAAATGGAACAGACGTTTTATGCGAACTTATTCCTAATATCACCCATCAGCTAAATACTACCTTCACATTTAATGGAAATCATGGCATATATAGTAAGTGCTACAACTGGGCAAAATGTTATGCTTAATCAAAAAGTCTTCATAAAAGAATAGTACCAATAAGGCCTTTATTTGGCCCAAATTTTAGGGCACATTTTAAAGTTACCATACATGATTTCAGTACTTTGGTAATATATAATTTATTTATATTTCATGATTAAATGCCGTTCTGTGCATATTTGAAGTAGTTTCCATAAACACCATTTTATTTCTTTAAAAAATGCCCATTCTTCTTTATAGTTTCCTAGTTCAACCGTTTTTTTTTCACAATAAGCAAACTTAATGGTTGCTTAAGTTGCCGATAAATTGAAAACAGAATAATAGAGCTATTATGAATGGAGAATATTGTAAAACATATCAACATATGGTTGCAAACAAATTGTGCTGAAAGCTACATATGGAACGATAACAAAGATATATTCCTGTTCGAAAAATCATGGTTTTGTCATTGTTGAAGGCCGTACGAAGACTAATAGTTGCTTAAATCCGGTTCATTTAGACTCTATTGTCTCAATGACATTATACCACATCTTCTTATTTTATATTGATTGAAATCACGCTAGCCACTTACATAACTGTTTCAAAAAAAGGAAGTTTTACAGTTTTGACAGATTCAAAAGAAAACAATTTACTTAGGATCTCATAACAATAATTTCAATATAATGAAAGTTCATGATAATATGATAAGCCTTTACAAATTGTTATCATCAGATATGAATTATGCTACCTGTCACTTACGACCAAATTCATCGAAATAAGCAAAAAACTTAGAGTAATGTTTTATTTATTATCTTTAATCGTTATTGTTAAATCGTAATTATAATCCCTTTATCAAAATAATATTGTGAATAGCCTCAAAAATAAAGGAGAAACTAGGAAATAATGAGATGTTCCGACACGCCAACCTTATAATAAACAGAGCCATGTTTGCGTTTATCCTTGAGAATAGGATCAAATTTTTGATAATTATTTTTCAATTAGATGCAGGTCAAGTAAAATACAAAGACGGAGTAAAAATCAATATCACTGAGATATTTGAGAGCACCACAATCAGATGTGAAATGCAGCTACAGGGACAGCCAAGTTCTTCTAAAACCATCAATATATTGGTTTTTGATAAAGGTAGGACATTCATGGCTAGTTAAACCACTACTGATGATTTTGAGACACAGCGTTTCTTAAATGACATCTTATATTTTTGAGCGTCCCAATCGCTTTCCTGGATTTACTTTCACTAAGATCGTTTAAGACCACAAATATAAAGGATAAAGATGTATGAATACATAAGAACGTAAGGGGATGTATTACCAATAGAGAGATGGAAGTATAGACAAATTAAACTAAGGTTGGTTAGAGCGGGAACCTTAGTTTCTTAACAATTTTTTTAATTTTTAAACGGAAAATTTAAAACAAAGTATAAGCCTTTTATAGCCAACTATACGGTATGGGTTTTTCCCAGTGTTGAAGGCTTACGGTTGTCTATGATTGCTTACATCCACTTTATTAGAACTTTGGTGGATAGTTGTCTCATTGGCAATCATACCTTATCTCCTTATTTGTATATAGTATGAATCATATCAGTACCGAATCAATGACTGCTGGTGATAACATATGGGTTTTCTGGACTTTTTATTTCATAGGAACGATCAAACCCAGACACAAATGGTTGGTTTGTAAATTCGTCGATCTAGATTTGTTTTATGTTTTTTTTCAAAGCAATACCAAGATGCAACAAAATGTGTGAATGGGTCTTTGCAAAGAATGACAGTCCAAAAAAAACCCCTGTCTGACCTTTACCCAAATAAGACATATTTTACGCCCGTGCACGTGTGTGATAGGGTGAAGGTAATAAAATGCAAGATCTCTAAAAAATTCAATCCAAGGTGATAAAAATAATGATCATAACATTACTGTAAAATGATGTATTGTTGAATTATGATTGCCTCAATTAATTGTCCTTCAAAGTTTGAAATAAACTAATATCGCAAATACTATGACTGGAATGATTCTGTTTGAAATCATAATCAACCAGAGGTGTCAATCAAATATGGATTTTAAAAAGTTTTAGAATCTACATCAAAATCTTAAATGACACTCTTTACAATTTTGCAGTAATATCGAAACCTTTGATTTTCTACGCTTTACACTACTATTCCTCATGCTCGATTTGAAAGATCGACCACATAGTCGGATTAAACAGAGCTTTTCTACAAAAATGTGAGACGCAGATGCAAATTCTATGTTTCAGGTAATGTAAATCTTACTCTGTGAAGAACCACACTGATTCCAATAATAAATACACCGAAGAGGATGTGTTTGTCCTCATAGGAAGCAAAATTCATACAAAATTTCTCAAAGATAAAAAGAAATCATCTAGCGATGTTCTTTAATTTTACTTTTAGATATATTGATGATGTTCTGATACTGAATAACCCACATTTCAATATGTGCTTACATGTCGTATATCCTGGTGAACTTAAGATTAAGGATAATACCGAATGTAGAAGGTCTACTTTATATCTTGTTCTTTTCCTCAATATTGACACAGACAGACGTTTACAAACTAAAGTATTGTCTATGACAAACGTGATGATTTCAACTTTCCAATTATTAATTTCCAATTTCTCAGCAGTAACATACCCTCTGTTAATAAGTTATGGTCCTGTATGTTCACACTATACAGGTGTGTGCTCCTTACATAAATACTGCTCCAACAGAGTTATTAGGAACAATGGTTGAAATCGATACTACAAAAGTTTTACAATCACCATTACGATTTAGTTGACTGATACGATGTGTCGGTGTGAAAATTCACTTGCGACATTTTTTCGCGGTGTTAGATATTTAGATACTAGTAAAGTCGTCAGAACTTTTTTTTCTGATTGTGTCCAACTCCCGATCGTGACACATTGCCTGAGTGTGAATTTGATTGGCGGATTATGCATACGTAATGCTTAGCAGGAGACGCTTATCCCGTCGACGCACCGGGTTTCGATCCTTTTTGAGGTTCATTCGATTCTTCCTGTTTTTGTCTTTTGCCTTGATTTGTTTCTTCCTGGTCGATTTACGAGATTTAAATATCGGTAAACCACTGTCTTCTTCTTTACGGCTTCATGGACGTCAAATTTTCAAGTTTGTGTGTGGTATGTAAAATATCGGAAAATAAGATGTTACTGCGTTATAGTATCACTAGGTAACACTCAGCTTATTGTTTTCTCCCAAACACACAAGTATCAATTATCCTTAAAAAGAAGCGATTTCATAAATTCTTCACATTTAACATTTATTTTGGTGATTTTGTTTCTGTAATTCTTTAAGTATATAAGAATATTATACAGTGAGATTCTTTTTATTAGCACAAACTTATTTTGGTCGACCCGAAGTATATTTATTCAGAACGTTTTCTCTGCACTGGAATCATCAGTGACGCTCAAATAAAAACAGTTGGAAGTCCCTATCAATTAAAAAGATATAGATCATTTTAATTAAAAATTATTATCTATGACTAGTGGTAAAAAATCGTGTTTCAAAGAATTTTAGTCTAAATGAAGAGCAAACTTACAAGAAAAGACATATCAATGTTATTTCACGTTTGAACAGGAATGTGGACTACAATGAACTGGATTGAATTGGTGATACCAGCAGATTATTTCTTTTATTGCAGAAGTCGCATTCTGTGCAGCTGAAGCAGATACATACACTTTTGATACACACAATATGACTTGGGAAGAGACAAATACAGGTCATACAGCATATTCTTCATGTCCTGAAGGATTTGATGGTAGGATCAACATCACACTTTTAGTTAAATAAAAGAACCCATTATTTCTGACACTTAAGTGCATAAAAGTCACTTTTTATGTCACTATGAAATGCCGAAAATTGCCTATTTGACCAACAGGCCATTTTACACATAGTTTTATGGCTATGTATACACGAGCTCATTCTTTACCCAGAAAGATAATTCGCACATATTTTAAAACATCTTTGTAAAATACATTTTGTAGCAAATTATCTTTTTAGGTAAAACCTTGACCCATATTTAAAATTATTGATTACAAGATCTCAAAATGGTGCTATTTAAGCAGGGTTTACAGTTTCGATCTGAATTCAAGAAGTTTGAAGCATTAAAGCAAAAAAGTTAAAAAAAATTAATTACTTGCTGGGCATGCATATGCTACTGAAATCGCAAGCCGTTTTGTAGATGACAATTGGTATGCAGTACATGTAAAATGTAATCAAAACTATTCTCATGGAGCAAAGTCAAAGTCGTGTCGTAAATATTATTCTTTTTTAATATTTAGTTATTTTTTTCTTCCCTGTGTAATGGTGATAATGCTGTGTTATAGTTCAACACATTGAATCAAACTTGAAAAAGCAATTTCCATAAAGTTGATGTAAACATATCAGGAAAATTTAGAATGTGTTTGTGCTTTTGATTTTGCCATTTGATTAGGGACTTTCCGTTTTGAACTTTCCTCGGAGTTCAGTATTTTTGTGATTTAACTTTATCCAATTCTTTGCACACGATGGCATTCTATCATCGACCACACTTTTATTGTTTTTCGATTAGTTAACTTTTTATCCATTTGTTACTCAATAAATCAGCATACTACTCGTGTCTACTATATATATATATTAGGCGATGATATGTAGACATGTCTTTTTATTTTTGTGCTGTTACGGTGTGGTTTCCATGACGTGTACTCTTTATTTCATTTTATTCGCATTTAATGCTGCATGGAAATACAAGGATATCTCCTTAATGTTAGAATGTATGTTTTTATATTTTAACCCCTCGTTATTAAGTATCAAAGAGATATATTGTTTCTTATTTTCCACCTCTGTATTCAAATTCCATCTGCTGTCGATTCATATTTGTCTGTAAATATTGTGCTGATTTTTCATTTAAGAGTGTATAATGTTGATTTGCATGTCATTCCAATTCATTCAGCAGGCGGGCTATACATTTCTGTTCAATGTGAATAGTTAGTTTTTCCAAGTTTTGAATTACTATTCTCCATGCTTTTGATATAAACGATAGGTATTTAGAACTACATTGTGTTTTTAACATTGTGATTTGATGTCACGTTAACATCTATCCCACATCTCCTTTAGTTTTCATTACATACATTGTTTTTGTGCTATGAAAATACAGTAGAATTTATTCGGTGCTCTAGATGTATGTTCCTACTATTTAATTACGGCATTAGAAAAGAGGGACGAAAGATACCAGAGGGACAGTCAAACTCATAGATCGAAAACAAACTGACAACGCCATGGCCAAAAATAAAAAGACAAACAGACAAATAATAGTACAGATGACACAACATAGAAAACTACAGACTAAGCAACACGAACCCCACCAAAAACTGGGGGTGATCTCAGGTGCTCCGGAAGGGTAAGCAGATCCTGCTCCACATGTGGCACCCGTCGTGTTGCTTATGTTATTACAAATCCGGTAAAAAGTCTAATTCGGTAGGTCACATTCGTGAAAAGGGAAGGGTATTGTAGTTACGACATAAGGAACATATCCGATATCATCTGTGAAACGGTTATTCCATAACGGTCAACCAACTCGTGATGGCGTCCGTAAAATTTACGAAGGGATGATTTCAACTTCACCATTTGGAACTCTTGTTTTAATAGCTTCCTTGTGAGCAGCAATCCTCTATCAAGGAAATACAAGGCCGGGAATATCGTATCAATTGGGAGATATATACTCCGTATGCAGGCGCTGCTGGAATGTTGCTACATAGAAATGGAAAGTTCACAATTGGGAAGTTGAAATAATCTCTTTTGTCGTACAGTTTTGTTATCAACCGTCCCTCATTGTCAATTTCTAGATGTAAGTCAAGATATGAGGCAGACTTAACTGTATCTGTAGTATCCTTTATCTCTAGTTCGATGGGATAGATTCGTTCAACATAGTCACCAAATTTTGTATTATTTAGTGAGAGAACATCATCTATATAGCGGATCGTAAAGTTAAAGGATATTGATAACTTCTTATCTTTCTTCCTAAGAAGTTCCTGTATGAAGTCATTCTCATAATAACAAAGAAACAAGTCGGCAAGAAGAGGGGCACAATTAGTTTCCATTGGAATTCCGACAGTCTGTGTTTTAGAGTTTGTGTTTTTTGTTTATGAATGGCCTTCAACATTGTTTACCTTTCTGATTGGTAAATGTCTTATTGACATGAATCTTTTTTTTCAAATGTAGTTTTCATGTCTATATACAAACACACAAAACACATACACACTGAGTTATATACATTGTATATTTCCCTGTAAGATTTGCTTTTAGCTTTCCTGTTCATTGAAAGACACCAACTCTTTTGTTTAAATTTTATGTTGTAAAAACTGATTGTAAGGTGCATTTTTTGTAGGAGTGGTTTCACGCAAATGTGAAGTGAAAGACTACTACGGAGTTTGGGAAACATCAAATGTAACTGATTGTACAAGACAAATTTTCAGGACCATGATAGACCAGGTAAGGTTATTATATCTAACTAGTAGACAATCTTTTATTTTTCATGTAAGTGTTCATTGTCAGTTTATTCCTGGATATAAATGATTAGCACCGTAGTTCAGGCTTCAAAGCAAGAGCTTTCTAAGATATAGAAAAAAATGACGATTTTGACGCAGGTTTTTTTAAAGATCCATCAAAACATTTTCAGTATTTGACCACAGCTTTAATATAATTATTTTCAAAATTTTACATATTGTACATAACCAAACTAAAACTGTGGATAAACATAACACCTTAAAAATCTTACTGTGAACGAGGTTTTTTACATAAAAATGATTTAGTAGTCCCTTTCTACTTTTTGGGCAAAAGGAGTTGTGCTTGAAATGGTCATACGTATAAATTGCATGTAATGATTATGTACACACAATTGTATAAGACAAACATACATGTTTAAATTGTGTACAGAATGATATACGAGCCACAAAAGTGTGATTTGCATTAAATCTTATAACATTTATAAATAAAATTGATTACGTTTAAAATACTTTATTCTAAATAATGAATTTATATCATGCACATGTAATACAGTTACTACGAACACTCTAACAAAAAAATTAAAAAAAGGCAGAAAAATATTAGGGATTTCACATACGGTCTGAAACAGTTAAGAAGTATCTATACCATATATCAAGTGAGCTAAAATAGTTTTTGAATTAATTGAGTGCAACTGTGAAAGATCTGATACAAATACCAAAATTCTTTAAAAAATAGAAAAAAAAAGATAGCCCCAACCCTCCAACCCCAACTCAAAAATATATCAACTCCCATCCCCCTAAAAAAGAACCCTAAAACAAAACCAATTAGGATATATAGGATACACCCTATAGTAAATCATTGAAAATGTTCTGAACAGGAATATGGTGCAGAATTTGACTTGTTTTTCTAATGCTCAACCCTACCAATTACATTTTGGTCAATATCTGGTTTATTAAACTGGCACTTACTTATAATGTTTTTTTTCTTCAGCTGGAACATATTCATGATGGATTTCAAACTGTGTCAATCGAAGAGATCCTTAGAACATTTTCGAATACTATACATTCCTTGAACAACCAGTCTTCATTAATAACAGGAGATATTAACAGTGGCGTTATAATTCTGGAGAAAACCACTGGTATTTTCTCTTCACAAAGCAAAAATATTTCATCTGAAGAAACAGAGGTAAACATTCTCTGTAAATGCTATTCAATAGAATATTTGCTGTATGTGTTAAAAGATACATTGTACCATTAAAACGTTTAATCCCGCTGCAAATGTTTGCACCTGTCCTAAGTCAGGAATCTGATGTACAGTAGTTGTCGTTTGTTTATGTAATTTATACGTGTTTCTCGTTTCTCGTTTTTTATATAGACTAGACCGTTGGTTTTACCGTTTGAATGGTTTTACACTAGTACTTTTGGGGCCCTTTATAGCTTGTTGTTCGGTGTGAGCCAAGGCTCCGTGTTGAAGGCCGTACATTGACCTATAATGGTTTACTTTTATAAATTGTTATTTGGATGGAGAGTTGTCTCATTGGCACTCACACCACATCTTCCTATATCTATTGAAGTCATTTTACATTAAAAAACCACTAAGAGTTGGTAAAACCTTCTATCGTTATTTAAATTTTGCCATATACTATTATCATTTTTATGTACAAAGATATATCAGGGTTCAAATTGAACTCTTCATACCAGGCTTTCATTTAATATTTCTCTAACGTCTTACATTTACTGTTTTATGTTAATGTGCATTGATTAGAAAATAATGTCAAGTATACTACAGGTATTCAATACAATTTGACTTTATGCATTACTGTGCTTTGTATTTTGCACGACTTTGATTTACATTATATATATGTTGTGTACAAGTTATCATTTTGTACAAATTAAAATTTGTACACAAAAGTTGTACAAATTATAACTTTGTATGTTAACTTTGTACAAATTATAATTTGTCCAAAACAATGCTTGTACAAATAACAATTTGTACAAAATTTGACTAAAATTCACTTATAACTTGTACAAAGGATATATGAAAAATTAAAATGATACAAAAGATGGCCTTTATATATATATATATTTTAACAGTAATATATTTTGATTGGCTTAAGGAAAAAAGTTTTGCATTCAACTCTTCTTGAACACTTTTGGACAGTTCATTATTTGGGGTCAAAATTTAAATAAGTTGTCAAAGATATATATCCCCGGTGTTTGTGAACACTCTTTTGATCGTTTACTCATTTGATGATAAAGTGTAAACATGGCCAGCATTGTTGATCAGCAGGATTAATTTGGCCAAGAAATTCTGAACCTAGCACAGAATAATACATGAAAGCACATTCATGTGTTCCAAGGATGTTTTGTACCGCATTGGAACAGCTGTTTTACAGGATATTTGTCGAGAATTCAAATTGAAGATGTAAAAGACACTTGTCTACTCGCAGCAACGGTTCGTGAGCTTCAAATTTCGCTACGTGAAGCAGTTGAAAAGCTTTTAGTCAGGGGTTTCTTTCATGTAAATGCAAAGGGGGTGCAGCACTCTAAACCAATTTTGAATTCTGCAAAATTGAAAAGAAATTCATGATAAAAACTAACCCAATTAAGGAGGGTTAGCCATGCATGCACGGCTTAGGGGGTTAGTTAGTTCATACTGAAATATCAGTTAAAGTATCTTGAACCTTAGCCATGCGCTAAAGTTGGGCTAGTTTTTGTCATACATTTCTTATCAATTTTTTCCAGAATTAAAAAGTATTCCAGATTAAAAAAATTCCTTATTTAAATGTGAAAAGCTGCAATTCACGATCCCATAATTCTATAACAACCTCAAACAAATTACAGAACTATTTTTGTATTTTGTAAATAAGGTTTACTGTGTGGTCATTACAAGTTATAAATGAATTCTAGTCAAATTTTGTACAAATTGTAATTTGTATAAGCACTTTTGGACGAGTTACAATTTGTACAAAGTTAAAATACAAATTATAATGTGTACATTTTTGTTGTTGTGCAAATTATAATTTGTACAAAATGTTATCTTGTACACAGCATATATATAATTATTGTGTTACGTGCCAAGGTAATGAAAAACTCAAATGCTGTGGAAATTCTTGTACATAAAAATTATCTTATGAAAAAGAGAAAATTCGGTAACTGACCTGCAAAGTGTAAAATATTTTGAAATAACTGTTATGATTCTTTTATGTACTTTCTTAATATTTAAGCTTACGGTTTTGAGGAAATGAACTTCTTTAAAATGCAGAAACAATTATATGTCAATGCAATAATTCAATTTGTTGACTACAATATTAGCGCCTCTTTTATTTTCTCTAATAAAATTCAAATTAAATGAAACAAGGCCGGATGATGTTTTCTAAATCAGCAACTGTATGATGATAGTTGGTTTAAACCTTACAGCCACATGTGAAAACAATGTCATATATTAAAAGAGTTTCGTTCAACTTTTATTGAAAAAAATCAATTTTGATACATCCAAAAGTAAAGTAAATAGAAAATATAGGTTTTTGTAAATTTGTACACCTAACTGCACGTGGTAGCTATTTTAACTCCGTTCTCACCACACTTGTTTATAATACTTGATTGTGAAGAGAACATGTTAATTTATATGTTTAATTCTGTTTAACCTATATTTTACATATATTTGTCTTAATTTTAGGCTTACCTGTCAGCTACAAATACATTATTGTCCAGTGATACGGCAAAACATTTGTGGCGAGAGGTATGTGTTAAAATATTAAATAGGTCAATGGACTACTACCTGATGTATCTAACAACTAAGACATGCGCACTTTACTAGAATGGACCAGCATAAACACGCCGAGAATATTAAAAAAAATAATAACTTTGGAAAAAGTAATATCAAACCAAGCAAAAAACAATCAAAACCATACAATTAACATTCCACAAAACACTATAAAGAAAATACAGAACCCCACCAATTGTTTTAATACAAATTTTAACAAAGGTGAATACATGAAATGTCCCCTTTTTTGCCCTACGAAAATTCAATAATATTATAAATCTTTTATCTAAAATCTTCAGGTTCTCACACACCATTGGTCTGTCGGATTTCAGTTTTAACATATGTGAATTGAGTCTTACATACTTGATTAAGGACTTCCAACTTGTTGCATTATACCCAATACTGTAAAATATCCCAGAATAACCTATACTGAACTGTTGTCTTTAATATTAAGATATGAACCGAGGCATTTCGCAAGAAGACATTTTGCTGCAAAATATAAAGATGTAAATTTGGTGAGATAATTATTTTGGGTAAAACCTTGATTCTTACCTAATTTAACATCCGAACTTCATGTTAAATGTTTCTTTTAAGATGGTAATTTTTTCTCGTCACAAGGCCATGTTTTTCTTACATTGTTATTGACGTATCCCAGTTGATACGATACTCCAGGGCTTGTATTTCCTATCCTGATTTCCTTGATAGAGGGTTGCTGCTCACAAGGAAGCTATTAAACCAAGAGTTCCAAGTGGTGAAGTTGAAATCATCCCTTCTTAAATTTTAAGGACGCCATCAAGAGTTGGTTGACCGTTACGGAATATCCGTTTCACAGATGATAGCGGATATGTTTTAATGTCATAACTACAATCCCGTCCCCTTTTCCCGAATGTGACCTACCGAATTAGACTTATTACGGGTTTGTGCTAACATGAGCAACACGACGGGTGCCACATGCGGAGCAGGATCTGCTTACCCTTCTGGAGCACCTGATATCACCCCCAGTTTTTGGTGGGTTTCGTGTTGCTCAGTCTTTAGTTTTCTATGTTGTGTTTTGTGTATTATTGTTTGTCTGTTGGTCTTTTTCTTTTTAATACATGGCGTTGTAAGTTTATTTTCGACTAATGAGTTTGAATGTCCCTTTGGTATCTTTCGCCTCTCTTTTGCCCTAAATTCATTGTAGTGAACTTGTTTATTGTTTTGTACATAAACCGGGACGTTTATAATGAATGCACAGTATCCTGAATTGTCAGGGCTAAAGAAAGGTTACTCTTACTTTTTTCTATAGATTATTAAAAACCAACATGTCGTCCAATTATCTGCTGGTTTTGTTCAAATATCAATAAAGAGACGATCCTCTCTCGGAAATGTTATTTGGGGGCATTATACCCCTTATATGCCCTTGGTGACCGCAATATTTTATGTATCATTTGCAAAAGAATTATCATAATTTTTATAACAAAAAGTTAGTACATAAAAGATCTATTGTTAATTTCTCATATTTTGGTTGTATCTGTTTTGGTAAAATTATAATAAGATATATGAACGCAAAAAAAAAATAATAATACATGTACATTTTTGTTAGCCACTGACTGCAGGGTGTTAGAGGCGGTGAACGATAAAGTTTTATATTATAAACTTTTGAAAATTTTTGCAATACAATTCATTATTTTAATGTATTAAGGCTAAGAAAGAAACAATTGACATTTATCTAGATAAAGTTTTTCATTGTTTAAACAAACTCGCAATATAATTTTAGATTTGTTTTAATAATCATTATTTGTGTTTCTTAATCCATTTGTTTTAAACTCTAGAACATATCATACTTTGTTCTTCGCTGACAATAATTCCTTTTTACAGGTTGGAGATAATAATGCTGCTAAAGTTTTAAAGATAACTTCAACATTTGCTAGTGTTGCATTTGAATCACATCAAAACAATACAGCATTAAGAATTTCAAAATCATCTTTGGGTAATTACATTGTAAGATATACGTACATAAATGTATGAACTTTATGTGTTTGAAAATAACTAAAATAGTCTTGCCTTGAATTAAAGACTAGCATACTATAAACTTAAAACAATTTACACATGGAACATTACTTCGGTATTGACGTATCATGAAATTGTGGAGTTACAGTCAAATAAATATTCGAAATCGATACAAATTATATTAGAAAAGAGCACACACCAGGTAATTGAAAAATTAATTTGGAAAACGTTACCTGTAGCCTGATACAAACACATTTAGAAAGAGAATCATACTACATGTACTTAATCTAATTCAGAGGGATATACATGAATGTTCAGAGGAATAACAAACAGCGATAAATACAAGAAACTTTCATTTTTTCTATCAATCTTAAAATTTTGCTATTTTCTATCATTTTTCAGATTTATTGTATATAAAGTTGGTAAATCTACCTTGTCTAGTGAATTAAAAAATGAAAGCTTTAAAAGAATTAAGCGAATTAAAATGTAAATGTTTTTGCAAAAGATTCATAGTAAACAAGACAACCATCAAAAAAGTCGAACCGAGATCACTTACCCTTCCTTCTGACACGTTCTGAAAGGTTGCATTTAATCCATGTTTATGTCGTAACCTATTTTAAACTACATAATTTTAAACATAAGTTAACTATAATCGTTCATTATTATTAGTTGCTTTAAACATTAATGATTTTGAAATTTGTAAGTCACATGTACTTTATAGATGTAAAAATAAACAAATACAACGAAGGAAACATCACTTTCCACGCTTTTGATCAACCGTTTGGCAAGGCCGACCGTCTTTTCTTACCAAAGGAGAGTTTGGGCGGTAAGTATTTTTGATTGTTTTGTGTCGTAGGGTAATGTCTCATTGACGAATACCTCCATCGTTTATTTCAATAAAATATTTGTTTTCAAATCAAGATAATCTATACCTATCTGTCCAATCTTAAACATCAGCTTTTATAAATTTTTGAAATTTATTAACTGTTTATTGCAAATTTATCTCTATAATAAATATTTGAGCTTTAAGATAATATGTTGTAGTATTTCCGATAAAGCGTATCGTTTATATTTATACCGATCAGTTTTGAAGTGAACAATGAACCCATATGGTATAAACAATTGGAGAATCATTTACTTGAAATGAAATTAATGCCAACTAACTAAGAAGAGCACATGCTCATTTGTTATCTAAACAAATACATAACAAATCAATATAGGTCAGTTTTAAATTGTTGCTATATATTTGTAGAAAGAGCAAATATCACAGGATACATTGCAATTCATTATAGTACAATAGCACAGTTATTACCAAGAAAAACAAGGTAATATTAATGTATTTGTATTAAAAAATATTATAGTCCCTTATCTTTATGTTAAAGAATACTAAAACGTTAATTTCAAGTTTCTGTATACATTGTTTTGAACTTTGCAAAAGACCATGTTTTACTGTACTTTTTTCAACGTTTCTGTATGAAATATTCTATGAAGTACAGCTATCAATGTTAAGTGTACAACGGCTTGATTTCTCATTAGTATGTTAAATACTGATAACAATTTATTATTTAATTTGTTTATCTGTTTACCGATATATTTTTGTTTAGTGCTTTTCCTTAGCAGATTTGTACTGTAAGTTCTGTAATGTAGGGTTGAGATAAAACAATGGAACTCCGCCATATTTATGTGTGTCTGCCAAAGTCATACCTTTTTCTTTTTTTTAAAAAATTGAGTGTCAATAGAAAATTTTTGTTTTCTATAAAATATACTGTTAATTCAGAAATTATTGCAAGCGTTAATTCAGTGCGACTTATGACATGATCAATCAAAATTCGAGATTTAGTATTGTAATTTTTGGAAGAGATGCATATATATATATATTTCAAATATCAGAATGCGAGGCTCATTTTGGCGATACTCAACCAGAAGCGTTATTTGCATTCTAAAAAAATTAATTTCTGAATTAACAGTATTGCCTTTTAAAAGACTATAGACGGTTTAAAGCTTGATAAAAATACCCGAATTGAAAAGTAATACTTTATGAAATTATATATAATATTTAATATTTTTTGTTGTGAGCAGCACAGGAAAGGGTTTTCAATTGCGTCCTATATGACAGACGCAGAAATTGAACCGAAAATTTCCATGGAAAAGACAAAACATTTGCATTTGCCCTTTTATTCTGTATACTTATATTTCGTATTAGCCTTCAGACTTCGAGGTTTAAAATTAATCATACAACACAGTTTTGCAGATCGAAATTGCTTTCGTGTATCATTTGACATACTTCTTACGGAAATATGAACTTGTTACTTATACATTCTTCAAATTGAAGTAACCATCTTATGTGGTGGTGGCTTTGTAATCTATGTTTTATTGATAGATCACCTTTATCAGCATTGCTATATATTTCATATAAGTGCTAGAGTTCAGAAATACAAGGCTTTACATGTATACACACGTTGAGTTTGAGGTGAACATATATGAATATTTAATACAATTACAATGTAAATTAATCATAATCATTTTAATCTTTATGAGTCTAATATGAATGATATTAAAGACGTTCCATTGAGAATAGGCATCCATTTAAAAAGAAAAAGTACTAAATTCAATCAGTAAACTGTTAAAGTAAGAGGTCTGTGAGTTTCAATTCATTCATAGATCTTTTGCAAATTTTCATTATACAGTGTCGATAATCAGGAAATTACTGTTATGACGTCAGTACTGTCACTTACTATACCAGGAATCAACCAGCTTAGTTTGGATCCACCTTTATATTTATACTTCAAGAATGATCAGGTAATATAAAGAATATCATATCTGATAGATTCCTCATATCAGATTATAGATGTTCTATAAAGTTTTTTAATAAATGTGTTAAAATATATCTTTTTTAAATATTGAAAATTATATGCAGCACGAATGTACCAAGAGTTGACACAGCTCTAGGTTTAGTAACTTACGAATAAAATATTAATCTCATATATCGACTTCCTCACCTTTCTCCCAGGTAAAGTATAATAATGTACTTTTTTATTAAATGTTTAAAGTATGTTTTAAATCAAATGAAAAAAGTTAATTCTATTTAGATAGAAAGAAACTCTTTTACTATGCATAATCAATCATTTATAGTTTTAAAGATTTCGCGTTTGACAATTGACTAGTTCATTATTTATAATCTTTAATGATCGCATAAAACTTGTTTTTGTAGATTCATGACAAAGGAGTAAGATGTTCGTTCTGGGATTACACTTTAGAGTTAGTCTTAGATTGCTAATAGTGCATGTTTATCTTAGGTATAGGTTTAAAAAAGAAAAAAATAACAACAAAAAAACGTTTGAGTCAATTCTAAAAAAAAAACATTTTTCTAATAGACGAAAATAATATAAATAATAACAAATCACATTTTACAATACAAACTTTTCTGCACCAGATGCCCCTGCGACAATTTAATTTCTTTTCGGTGATGCTCGAGACTAAAAAATTTGAAAAAAACACACCAAAACAACTGTTGAAGTTATGATGTAACTAAAATGGACATACGTTAAAGCTTCCTCTTGATAAAGAATCAGAGCTTAGCACGAATCTGACAATATTCAGTGTAATTCAATAGGAATAAGATTTAACGGATAAATACAGAATTCTTTTAGTAATGTATCATTTGTCCAATGCAATGCATTGACATGAAGAACATCGACCAAAGTGTTGTTCCTTTTCTTGATGTTGCTTTAAAATGGTTGTACAGATCTTGTGTTTCATAAACCATGTGTCAACGTTCCAAAACTTTAAATGAAGTTTGATTACTTCCCAGAGTTAATCATCACTGTATTCATTCGTCGTATGAGTCAAACATCTTAGGAAGAGGAAAGCATCAAAATAAGAAAATGACAAAATCTGTAATAAGGTCGTACAAGCAATATTAGAGTGAACGACATATGTAAGACATAGTAAAACGGAAGAGAAAATTACAAAGGCTGCAATCAGAAACCGTGATTTAATAGTATTGTTCAACACGAAACTACCAAAAAATGCTTTAAACAAAATTAAAAGATGAGATACTGCAATAAACAAATTTGTGATGACAGCAATAGAATGTGTTCAGTGATGGCTTTCCAAGTTGTTGTTTAAAACATTTGTGAAGTAGTTTTTGAGTTATAAATACATCTGTAAAAAGAAAATTACAGAAATACCGAACTCCAAGGAAAATTGACATCGCTATATTGACAGCAGCATTTCCAAGATCAGTTTAAAGTTATAAGTTGAATAATGTAGCGAAAAAAACTAAGTCAATATTAAACATGGAGTCACGAAAGACTTAAAATAAAGTACTGTTCTACATTTACTTCAAATTACATTATGTCCTTGTACTTAAGTTTAATGTCTCATCCACATTTGAGTTTTGATGTATTATTAACATAAAAGAGGGACGAAAGATACCAGATGGACAGTCAAACTCATAGATCGAAAACAAACTGACAACGCCATGGCCAAAAATAAAAAGACAAACAGACAAATAATAGTACAGATGACACAACATAGAAAACTAAAGACTAAGCAACACGAACCCCACCAAAAACTGGGGGTGATCTCAGGTGCTCCGGAAGGGTAAGCAGATCCTGCTCCACATGTGGCACCCGTCGTGTTGCTTATGTTATTACAAATCCGGTAAATAGTCTAATTCAGTAAGTCACATTCGTGAAAAGGGAAGGGTATTGTAGTTACGACATAAGGAACATATCCGATATCATCTGTGAAACGGTTATTCCATAACGGTCAACCAATTCGTGATGGCGTCCGTAAAATTTACGAAGGGATGATTTCAACTTCACCATTTGGAACTCTTGGTTTAATAGCTTCCTTGTGAGCAGCAATCCTCTATCAAGGAAATCATGATAGCAAACACAAGCCCGGGAATATCGTATCAATTGGGAGATATATACTCCGTATGCAGGCGCTGCTGGAATGTTGCTACATAGAAATGGAAAGTTCACAATTGGGAAGCTGAAATCATCTCTTTTGTCGTAAAGTTTTGTTTTCAACCGACCCTCATTGTCAATTTCTAGATGTAAGTCAAGATATGAGGCAGACTTTAACTGTATCTGTAGTATCCTTTATTTCTAGTTCGATGGGATAGATTCGTTCAACATAGTCACCAAATTTTGTATTATTTAGTGAGAGAACATCATCTATATAGCGGAACGTAGAGTTAAAGGATATTGCTAACTTCTTATCTTTCTTCCTAAGAAGTTCCTGTATGAAGTCATTCTCATAATAATAAAGAAACAAGTCGGCAAGAATAGGAGCACAATTGGTTCCCATTGGAATTCCGACAGTCTGTTGAAAAACACGTCCTCCAAACGTAACAAATATGTTGTCAATCAAGAAATCAAGCATCTTGATAATGTCAGTTTCAGAGAATTTAACTATTGAATGCTATTTTATATATAGATTGAATGGTTTTTGTTGCGAACACAAACTGGATTGATACAAATCTATCTTAACTTTAATCGATAATATTAAAAGTGATATATAATTGTTAATTTCGAAGGAATAATGGATTTTGGTCTACAAACGGAATAAAGACTGTTCATAAGACTACTACCTATACAGAATGTACAAGTACTCATTTGACCAACTTTGCTGTTCTGTTGAGTTTATATGAAATAGTATGTATTAATTCTTTTATTGATAAAAACTAAAAATATTGAATATCCAACACCTGAATAAAAGATATTTGATGTTTACAACAGTTTCGTCGTTGGTAGACAAATCGTAATATTTGTAAACAGGACGGATTGAGAAGTGAAAAATCAGAACAAACGACAAGAAGGTTTGGATGTCTCTTGATAAGAATATCGGTACAGACGACATTATTCGGTCATACTTCAATAATGCTAGCAACACACAAAAGATTGTTCTACCTATCAGACAGGTAATTATTAAGCTGATGGAGTACTTGTCTGTAAAGAGATAAATATCATTTCAAAAAGTGATGAAAAAATAACCTGAAGCGTATTATGATAAATGAAGACCTCATGAAAATTTGAAGACCATATGATTCTAACTTCGAATACTCTGCGTTGAGCATCATATTTGAGATACTCAGGCTGTGAAAGACAAAATCTTGTGAACTATAATCTGGACTAGGTTAATTTAGTTGATACATTGACAGCTTTTACAAGTGTCGGGATACCAATCAAGCTTAAAAAAATATGCTGAAATACTATAAGCAGCGCTAGCAATTTGCGACACAAATCAATTACAACATTTTTATCAAGTACACTCATTGCAAAATTAGCTGTTGTTTAACAGACTAAGGTTGAAACATTTTTGTTTTGCAAATTAAAATGAAAATACTAAATTGGCTATTTTGACTTTAATGCATTTTTCACATTTTTTTTGTAAGTAACCTGCACTGCGTAATGTTATATATTGTTATTGGATCACAGAAAAACGTCGCTTTTGGACTAATTTTGTTTCCACCATATTGAGATAAGTTCGTTGACGTTGGTATCTTTTGGATTGATACTTGCAATTTGCAGAGTAACAGAAAATTAATATATCAATGAAACTAAAGTCAACACTGAAAAAATTTCATCTTGTCATTTATCATTTATTATATCTGTACCTTCAAACCCAAGGAAACTCAAATGGAAGACCGTATCATTGGATACCAACAAACATAGTGTGTACAAGAACATCTATTATCTTCGAACATAGGCAAACTATTCTTGTCTCTTATAAGAGATATCTACGAAATATTTAGTTCAAACAACATGAAGCAAGCTCTAAACCATTTTTTGTAAGAGTTGATTATCTCATATGTTTTTGTTGCAGCCAGAAAATCATGATGAGGTTCTTGCCGTTATTACACAAGTTGGTTGTTCGATATCCATTGCTGCTCTTGTCTTATTGTTAATAATGTATTTTATTGAGTGGAGGTAATGTTTTTTACAAAAAAATTTATCAATAAATTTCCTGTTTTCATGAACACTTATATTGCGCTCGGAAAATCTATATCAAACGTAGATATTCCACTCTACAGAAGCAATACATGGAAAGAAAATTCTGATATTATAGGGAATCTTTAGAATATTTTGTTATATTCCTGCGACAATTGTCCCAAAACTATCAAAGTAATACAATTTAACATAAATGTTATTAACTGTTTAGGTGATCATATACATTTTGCATAAATTAAAGGTTAAAAACGCCCATGAGACCAAGTATTATCTATCGAAATGATTTAATTCACTCATTTCTTTAATTTTATTGGTTGAGATTCAAATGATCATGAAATTAAGTATTTTTTTATCACTTTATCTTGAGATACAATTTAACAATAAACATTTCAACCTGCATTACCCGGTCTTGAACATGTTAAACCGAACGTATTACACACGTTGATAATTTGAACCCGAACTTATCAAGACCTCTCCCAGTTTGCTGGTAAATCAATGAAAATATCAGATGTTTATATCAAGAATAAAACACAAGTGCACGATTCGATCAATCGATTATCCCATTTGTATCATATTGATATTCTAAAATAGCTGCTGGTAAAGCCTTTATGAACTCGTTCGATATGCCCTTTCGACCAAAAAGCGTCATATTGAGACTCACCGCTGGTATATCTTACAGTTTTACTTTGCATTATTTTTTTTATAAAATCAATTAAAAATTCATGCTTTCCAAACGGAATGAGGCCGAGTGTTTAGATCCATTAGAGCAACTTAGGCACTTTATTACTTCTAGTTTCATGACTTATGTAGTTCTATATAACTATTGTTGTTATCATTTTGCAGACATCTTCCATCTGACAAGTCCAAAATTCTAGTCACAATGGCTGCAGTTTTCCTCCTAGCGTATGTGGTATTTTTAGCTGGAATAGAGGGAACAGAGAATAAGGTGATTGTTAATGATTATCGCTAACTTTCTCGCAACTGACAGAAAAAAGAATGAAACATGCAAATGGCTTGTTTATTTCATTTGTATGTTTATATATAACAGTATGGTAAATATTGTAATACAAGATAAATATCACTAAAATTTTATATGCTTTGAAAAACAGATACACAAAACAAGTAAAAAAGATAATAGACTAGAAAATTCTCATTTCATAAGACAATGTTGTCTTTTTATGTCGTTAAAATCTTTGTTTTATAAAAATCATATATACTCTTGCATAATGTTAATAGATCGCCTGCAAAATAGTGGCCATTGTCCTTCATTTCCTATTCTTAGTGGGTATTCATATGATGGTTGCAGAAGGCATTGTGCACGGGAAAATGCTGGCCACTGTATCAACCGAACAACGTTCAATATCACCGATTCTACTTCCAATTGGATGGGGTGAGTAATTGTTCTTATATTATAATTTATTATATTATATAATATGTATGAATGCCCTAACACTGGCAACTGTTGTTGCACTCGATCGTGCTTTAAGTAAATCAATAATGGTAATATTTTATGACCTGACTTCAAATTTATATATATAAGATGAATATAACATGAAAAAAGCACTAAGAGGCCAGTTGATACATTACAAATTAAAGTGCAAACAGTGGAAAAACAATGATGATTCGTAGAAAGCTAACAGCTTGCAAGATGATGGCCCATTTGTATTGAAAATACACAGGTGTGGCTAATGAAAAGGTTAGTCTACTGAATGAAAAGACCCCGTCCCAAACATCCCCCAAAACCTTGTGGTACGCTTAAAATTTGGGACCGATAATCCACCAGCAGCTGTGTCCCTCAGGATATTATAATATAATATCGTTGTCATAGCGTACCATAACAGATGTTGCTTCTATATATTTGTATAATTTACAAGAGAGGCAACGGATACCCAAGGTATGTTCAAACTCATTAGCATAAGTGGAGAACAAACTGAAAATCACATTGCAAAAAATTAAAACACGTTCAAAAGACAGACAACAGTATATAAAACGCAACCTAGAAAACTAAAGACTAACCAACACGAACCCAAATAAAATGGTATATTTGCAAACATCTTTACACAAAAGGGTTAGCTTACTATAAATGATAAATGGAAACATAAACCCATCCCCAAACAAAGACAACCAACCTACCAACCAACCAACCAAACAAATAATTTTTCCTCTTATCCTTTATTGTAACACGGTGTATGCAACCTGCATATCAGGACCTGCTCACCCTCTTACCTAATATCAACCCTGCTTTTTTGGTACTGAATGTGTTGTTTAATATTTAGTTTTCTGCGTTTTCTGGTAGACTCTTGTTTGTCATTTCGTTATTTTTCCTTTTGAAAATTATGTTGTGTTTTTCTCCGACTTATGGTTTTTGATTGCCCCCTTAGTGTCCTCTGACTGTTTTTGTTAACTTCTTACACCTATCTTTTTTATATATTTTTAATGTTTTATTTCCTTGCAAGAAAGAACCATTTGTGTATATGCTGAGACAAGTTGAGGAGTAGGTGCGGCCATAGTTCAAAACACCATACGAAATCCTGAATATCCGACAATTTGAAAGTCAAATACATAGTATCTTCAGCTTGATAACTAGCTTTTGAAATATTTCAAAAGTGTCATGGGCAAAGAGGTGAAACTTCGTCCATTTTCTGCGTTTTTATTGCAAGTTGTAAGTCTATGTACATGTATATAATTATAAGAAATCTAATGTAGTGATTTTTCCTAGGAATACCTGTGCTTACTGTTGCGATATCAATGACAGTTACAAAGCTAGAAGGATACGGCGATGGAAGGTAGTAAGTAGCTATAAAATATAAGGCATGAATTTATATTAATTAAAAACTGTATAGAATTGTATTTGCTGGTAAAAAAAAAAACTATCATCTGCCGTTAGCATTTTTTCAAGGTGACAAACATAATGTTATATTTGACATATTTATGAATCATTAAAAAATATTACAATTCTTATTTCAGTATATTGTATATTCCCATCAAAACTAGTTTGATTTAGAAACAGACGAGAAACTAAATGATAGTTGCAACAATATAACAATGCTAGATACAAATGAACACTGGTGTTCAGCTTTAAAAAGGCGACACGATTAGTACGAAATGTATCAAGAGAATTGTCTCTTTGACACATTCCCCATTTCCATTCTCAATTTTATTATGCATTTGACAATACAACCAAAACATGAATACAAGGAGGTCAAGTTTATCTTTTGCCACAGTTTTCCCAATTAGAGAGTTAAAAAGAAGGATTTTTAAGATAGTTGGTATACGTCGAATATATGTATAAACTCCTAACGGTTTTGTATGTCAGAATTTTATAAGAATATGTTTTGTTCTCTTTAGTTTTGAACCAATTTGTCCTACTTTTTTTGAAACCTTTGGATGGTTATTTGTAGTTGTATAATGTAATTGGGTTTGCTGTTTGATTGACGTTCGTCTGAAAAGGGTTTTAAAGTACATATTAGATATTATGAGCAATAATGACGTTGTCATTTTGCTTGACTTTTTCGTGTGCGTGTAGTTGAATATCTTCATATTGTCTTGTTATCTAGCTAGTGTTCAATACTTTATATTAATTCGTTGCCTCAAAATCAAACAAGATGAAAAAAAAGCCAAGTGATTTAGAAATATCCGTTCGTAAAAAAAACAGAAACAAAACAAACCCGACTTACAATCACCAACAAAAAGCCCAATATGTTAACATGAATATTTTACGAAGAATTAAGAATCTTCAAGTTTCGTGCGAGGCAAAGAAGTTGAAACACCAGGATAATCATTGATTTCCAAATCAGATCTATATACTTTTTCAATCGAGTACGATTGATGATATGATTAATGAACATTCTAAACTTAGCAAAAATTAACTCTGACCTTAAAATCTCTTTAAAACGACAGAAATTGTTCACATTAAGCAATTTCACCACCAATATCTACGAGATTTAGAATATATATACAGACTTCCGAAAGTGTAGATAATTTAAAGGAAGGTTCGTTTTGGTAGAAGGTAAAGATATATAAGCTGTGATTGTGGCGTTGACCGTTAAAAGCCTTACAGTTTTACCTCAATATGTCAATTTTGCGTGATTTTAATTACCAGAAAGGAGTACTTACCTTGACTATTAGCAAAATTTCTAGTCACAAACTTTATCATATAGTATAGATATCTCTTGTTCATTTTCATTAACATTGTGGAACACAATTTGGTCAATATCACTTTCCTTAATTTTAATCATATTCTTGAACGTTCAAATAAATAAATGTGTGTTCCTTTCTTTTACAGTATATTGAGTGTACAAATTACAGAAAAGGGGGATTGCAATACATTTAAACTAATCAAACATATTCTCTTATACAATTTAGCTATACAAAACAAACATAAATCTTATATTCAGAGTTTCTGTCAAAGCACTAGAAGACCATGAGTGTTGTATTAGTAGTTTATGAATTTGTTTATTTATTTCGAACGAACAAACGATAAAATTTAGAAAAGTATTCAATTTTTGGCATTCTTTCAGTTGTTGGTTATCAACAAGCAATGGACTAATTTGGGCGTTTTTTGTTCCTTGTGCTGTAGCAGTTGCTGTAAGTAGCCTTTTTATTCTATTGTGCAATATAATACCAAACAATTATATTAAATATGAATGACCAAATTATAAATACTTGTGTTGTATATTATTTTCCATTATAAAAATTAAATACTTGATTTCAATAATTTTATAATCTAAATACTTACTAACAAAAGAGATGTTTCACATCATGAAAACTAAAGAGATTAGAAAAGTAAAAGGTAGTTAAAGGCCATGTTTTTTGTTTCTGTTGTATCAACTAAGTCTCCATGTCTGTGGTGTTCATGATCTCATGCAGGTCTTTGTTGGAGATTTGGTGGTCCAAAATACTTTCATTATCTTCCTCAGACATATTTTATTGAAGCTGGAGAGTCTGTTGGTGTCTTTTTCAATCATTCTCAAGCTCTCTGAGCCATATAGAAGCACAAACCCGATGATAAGTCTAATTCGATAGGTCAAATTCGAAGAAAAGTGGAACGAATTGTGATAACGACAATTGAAACGACAATTGAAACATATCCATCAATATCTGTGAAACGTTTTTTTCTGCACTATTTCGATAATAAAACAAAACTTGTAATATAAGTACAAAATGTATATATTCTTATCTTTTTTAATGTAATAAACCATAAGTAATGTACAGTTGACATTGTATATTCTGTTTGAAATCAGCAGTTCTCCCTTTCAGTGCTTCATTCGTGCCATGTACTTTTAGCTTTTATTATTAGTTTAGTAATACATGTACCTATCATTTAACAAATGATTTTGATTGCCCTGTTGATACCACCAAACTCTGTTTTCTAACTAAGATAATTGAAAGGATATACCTTAAAAATCAGCTTTATTAGAAAAGGCACTTGACTATAATAATGTTATAATAAACAACAAAAACACAGTTACAAGCAAGCCATACTAAGTATAAAGAAAATACTAACTGCACATAAATCTTCTTCCACCCTGCAATCTGTTTAGCAATTTTAATTTTTGGATCTTGTTGAAAAATAATCGAATTATGTTCTTTCCTCCAGACCAACTTTGTGATCTTTGTATTTGTTGTGAGGAAGCTGTTTTCTATACAAGTTGTAAAACAGAAAACAAAACTACAGCAATTAATGTAAGTATTATCTAATAAGTTCATATTATATAAAGTTTTAAACAGTTTTCCTGTGATCGATTTTGGGTTGTACTGCGGGTTGGCGATGTGATTGGATAGGTGTTGTTTACCATTTATAACGTTTAAAACCGTTTGAACTAATCCTTGTATCCAGTGTTACTTGTTATTTGGTGACAAAATGGAGATGAATTACGATAATCACGATATCTATTTTTGCTCAGGGGTTATGGTTCATGACTATTTGAATAACAAACGCTACCACTTTAAATGCACCAGATGCGCATTTCGACAATTAACGGCTCTTCAGTGATGATCGGGGTCAAAACATTTGAAAATCTAAAACCTCATACAAAAGTTGAAGGACTGATCAAACGAAAGATATCCCTTTATGTCGTTTCCATATATAACTTAAAAATTGTTCAACCCATCCTTTTGAAATATAAATGGAGGTAAGTTTCGATATTGACGATTTTTCACTTTTGTCGTTAGTAGGAATGGTCCATGATTGATTACAAAGAGCCATTTAAACCGTTTCCGTGCAATAAGTTGAGGACTGATCAATCAAGGCTTTTTCAAATTTAAATATGTTATTAGTGATGATAAACTTGAGTTAGATTTTTACATTTCAACAGCCTTTTGTTTAAATCCTATCTTTTTTTTAAATCAACTCAGTATATTCATGACCTACCCCAAGTGATCTTTGCGTTTAGATAGTATTGTGAACGTTAAAATATCAGTTAATATATTTGTGTGAATGTTACGGCGTATAATTTGACAGTTGACGATTGAGCGTAATGAATTTCCGCCATCTTGTGGCATACGAATAACATCTTTTGTTATCACACATGTTGTTTTTCCTGCGTGTTTTTGGTACATGCTATTTACCTGTTCTATATTGCTAATTCGGTGTCAAGAAGGATGAAATCGTGCTTACTCCCAAAATATGCAGTATGCAATATTTATGTACGTATTGACAGTAATGCACATGACTAACCTTGAATGTTAACGACCTTTTTTATTACACGCAATCTTAGGGATGCTAAGGCGTCTAAGGCCGTAAAAGGGGATTTTTAACTGTCAAAACAATTTTGAACTGATCATCGGAGATTATAGGTAAAAACTTTTGACGTACTATCACCTATACAAAAAAAAAAAAAAAAAACATCTTTTAACATATTTATTTTTGCCTGTAGTCATGAAAATGCAGTAAATGCGAATACATTTATGGCCCAAGTTCCCATGTTATAACAGGAGACCTTAACATCGTTCGCGACCGAGAGTTGAAATCATTCCTCAGTAAAGGACCTAAATATCGTCCCCCGTCAATTATTAATTGGAATGAGTGTCGTAACATCATCCATGACTCACTCCGTACTTACTGCTCTAAATGGATAAAACGAGAAAAAGCTGACAAGAAATCATTAGATTCTTTTTTTAATTCGGTAATGAACATAGTTGATATACGTATTCAACATTTTAAAGATCATTTTACTCCTAACAAAAACCATAATAGCCCAATTTCCCGTATCAAACATAAGCTATATGAACTCGCCAAGGAATATATTTTTGTGCCGGCTGATAAGGCTGCTAACAATATCATTATTGTTTGACGTAAATTTTACATTGATGTTCTACAAAAGGAAATCACGAATTCACCAACATTCCAACTGACTTCATTTTCGGAAAATGACATCTGTAACAAACATAAACTTTTAGCTACCTCTTTACAAGCAGAACCAAATACAATGAAAGTTCCAACTATGTACTGGCTTCCGAAGCTGCATAAAACTCCATACAAATATAGATTTATTTCGTCTTCAAGCCATTGTTCCACTACTAAACTATCTATTCTACTACTAGTACACTTGGTACAATCAAAAACCTGGTAATAAATTGTTCAAATAAGGCCTTTGAAAATAGTGGAATTAATTACTTTTGGAGTGTCAAAAATTCGTTGGAAGTACTTGATAAATTGCATGCTTATATTGGTAATTTCGAATCTGTTCAAAGTTTTGATTTTTCTACCCTATATACCACGTTGCCTCATAATCTTATTAGAAAAATTCACACACCTGATTAAATGGGCATTTAAAAAGTCGGAATGCGAATGTATATCTTCAAACTCTTTTAGGTCATTTTTTAGTAACAACAAACAAAAGAACTATGTCAATTGGACCTGCTTTGATACTATAACTGCCCTTGAATTTTTACTAGATAACATTTTTGTTCGCTATGGAGATTCCGTATATCGTCAGGTTATCGGAATTCCCATGGGGACTAACTGTGCACCACTTATTGCGGACCTGTTTCTGTACTTGTTATGAGTTACAATTTATGACTAAAATAAGCAAAGACCCATCGAAACAACATCTGATTCAAAAATTTAATAACACTTTTAGATATTTAGATGATATATTGGCTCTCAATAATGACGACTTCAGTATGTACAGTATGAGATTTATCCTGCCGAACTTACTTTAAATAAAGCTAATACTAACAAAGAACACTGCCCTATCCTGGATCTTGATATCTCTATCTTAAACGGGAAGCTTACTACCAAAATTTATGATAACACAGATGATTTTTCATTTCCTATTGTTAATTATCCATTTTTAGAAGGGGACGTTCCCTTGTCGCCATTTTATGGTGTTTATATATCTCAACTTGTTCGATTCGCTCGTGTATGTAACAACGTATTCGATTTCAACGAAAGAAATCTCTGTATTACTGATAAATTACTACACCAGGGTTTTTTTAAACAGACTTATTCGGAAAGGATATAGTTACGATACTGTTGTCAAGTCATTAAGGATTGCATATTTTGATATTAATAACCAGTTGTTGGCATGATACGGGTTATGTTCTTCTCATATTTTATGATGGTATGATACTAAACCCCTAACGGGAGGGATTGTACTTGATTTTCATATGATGAAGACATAATCTTTCAATCAGTTTAATTGAGGTCTGGAGCTGGCATGTCAGTAACTGCTAGTAGTCCTTTGTTCATTTATGTATCATTGTCATTTTGCTTAGTTTCTTTTGTTACCTATTCTGACATCGGACTCGAACTTCTTTTGAACTGAGTTTTACTGTGCGTATTGCTATGTGTTTCTTTATTCTACATTGGCTAGAGGTAAAGGGGTAGGGTTGAGATCTCACAAAACATGTTTAACCGCGCCACATTTTAGCGCCTGTCCCAAGTCAGGAGCCTCTGGCCTTTGTTAGTCTAGTATGTTTTTTTAATTTTAGTTCATTTATATGTTTTGGAGTTTAGTGTGACGTCCATTTTCACTGAACTAGTACACAATTTTAGTTAGGGGCCAGCTGAGGACCACCTCCGGGTGCGGGATTTTCTCGCTGCATTGAAGACCCATTGATGGACTTCGGCTGTTGTCTGCTCTTTGGTCGGGTTATTGTCTCTTTGACATATTCCCCATTTCCATTCTCAATTTTATGATATTGCTTTCTGAATTATATAATTATAATTATTTCAGCTATTTACTTAGTTATATATTGTGAGATAACCTTTTGCAAAGGCATTTTGCACAACAGAAAATAAGGATTCAATATCCAGAAATTATTCTTGTCATAAGTATTGGCAACAGTTACTACAGATTGAGAATGCAGCAAAAGATACCAGAGCCATAGTGAACTCATATAGCTCATTCAGCAAATTGTTTGTTAGAAAAACCCCAGAAAATGATTGAAAGCGTTCCAAATAAGGCTTATAAAACTTAAAATATCATGGGGCGCTGTTGTACCGTTTGTATTTCTTAATTTCTTCTCGCGTCAAGATATATACTAGTAAAAAAATCTCAGAATATATCATTTTCGTAGTTCGTTCTGTTACAGAATTGTTTGCGGATAATCTGTTGTGTTGTTTCAAATGTTAGGTGAACGAAGTTCACAAAAGGATATTATTTCCCTTTTTTTATCATAAATAACAGCCAAAATAAATCAAATCAAGACAATACCTATTTTTAACAAAACTTTTTTTATTCAGTTTTGCCCTTTAGGGTTTTATTTTAACATTTCCGGCTTTCTAAAGGAAAAATATGAGATAAAGCCACTTTTCTTGCCATTTGAATTCGAGATTCAAAAGATATAATATACTTATCAAATATCATCCATCAGATATGAGGTATTAGTATTTATATTTTTAATATTTGTTTACATATTTGGTTTAGGTTTTCAAACGTCTCGCATTTAATAAAAACTGCAAAAATGCCATAATTAGCTTCATTTGGAGAGCTTATCATCAATATTTAGATATTAGCTAATCCTTACCCAATATTTTGCTGCAAGATGTCTTATTCAAATATGTTGACGCGGGTATCTTTTTGAAAAAGGCATTTGCTCATATAGTAAAAAAAAATGTGCAGAATGTGAAAGTAAAGACAATAATGTCAGTTTAAATATGTTTATGAAGTCATAGTGACTTCTTAACTGAAACGTCTGTAATGAAGTATCCAAATTATAAGATCCTATTTATTCATCAATGAAGGTAACATGATTTTTAAAGGAATAGAGAATTTCCCTATCCAGATAATGGCTCTTATCATACTTTTTTTTTTTGGTCGCAATCCTTCTTGATGGAGGTTATGCCTTCAAGTCGTATTTTTATTCCGAAAATTGGCACTGTGTGTTTTCTTGATTCACTGCTCGGGGGATTATGATTTTAATTGATATTGATTCGAAATCTTAGAAACCATACAGAAACAAAGATTCGCAATAATAAAAACACGCATTAATTTCTGAATTAACATCATTGGAAGCATATGTTTTGTCTGAAAATATAAGACTGCGATTTTTGTCATTCTAAACTTGTGTAATACATTGAGGACCGTCTAAATTACTTGGTATTCGCCATTTACTGACAATGTCATTTATCACGATATTCTTTTAAATTGATGACTCGATCAAATAACTGATATGAGGATTGAGATACTGACTCGACTACGAAATTACGACTTGATTTACTCCGCCTAATATTTTGGTTCGAAGTCAGAACTTTACCTATGTTTATCTGATTCTCTCTCCATGACAACTCGGTCAAGGTTTTTTGTTCGACTTGTAGAACATATACTGTGACACAGTGACTTACTGAACTGTACTAATAGAATGAATTTCATAACAGAATGGACATGAATACATAGTAATTAAATGTTATCGTGTGTATCACTGGCTGTCGACAACAAAGACTTCATGCAATTACAGTATGTCAGGGCCTCTAAATGGGGATATACATAATTACTATCTTTACACATGTCCATTCATAAAATAGAAGTTTTTGCATGAAAGTTTATAGGAATTTGTTTTGAATATTTTCATATACTCACAACAAAAAGTTTCTTTTGACAGAATGAGTATATATATAATCAAAAAAAGTTATGTTTTTTTCTTGCACAAACGTTCTGTGGCTCCTCATAAAAATAAGAAAACATTTATTCGTACGAGTTGATGTAGGGTAACCTACGATCAATTTCATACTAAGATTATATTTGTTGGTAATAAGAACCCTGAACATTCATAAACAATCATTCGTGTCCTCTGGGCTGCATATTTTTGTGCACGGAACAAATTTGAATTCCCATCGAAGACTCCAACGATCAGATTTTCGTGAACATTTAAATATCAATCTAACAAAAAATAACTCGTGAAAATATCAAGAAGCATATGAATCCGGTCTTGTGTGCAAAATTTATACCTGAACATGTATAACAAAAGTTACAGGATTTATATTAAGTTACTACAAATTAAGTAGGTAATTTCAATGAATTTGGTCTTACTCAACTTTCATTGTGTTATTTGAGGACGCATATTTGAGACAATTCTGCAAAAATGTTTATTTGCAATTTTATTTGTGCTGATTTCAAAAGTCTCTTGCATAGCCACCCCTCCCTTATTTTAACTGAATCAGGAATGATCGTCCCCTTACAATTTGAAATTGTACTCACTTCTTTTTCGGTTTCTGTGTTTCAATATATATCCATGAATTTAATAATAAGTTCACAATACATCTGTCTTGGAATAATAAATCATGTGCACAAGACTAAACTGGTCAACTGTAACAAGATATAATCACAAGTCCTTATGTCAACATAACAAATAACCTTTAAACTAGGTGCACTCGTTTAATTATTCTAGTATGAAAAGATATTATGAACATATTTAATTCATGGATAGATACTGAAACACAAATTAAAAAGTTAAGTACAATTCTAAATTAAATCGTCCAATCGTATTTCAAATCAACAGAACAGCTGCATTTAACAGGTCCTTATACGAACGTGCATTTTTAGCATACGTATGACCCCGTCAATGCATGTATTATTGTTTGTTTACAAATAAAGCTTTTTTTTTTTTATTAATTTGGCGATTGACCAATCCACTGAACGATTTGCAATGCATGATGGACTACTCTTCTATAACTGACAGACTACTTGATTTTTCACTTATTGCCAGAAAAGAGTTTTTCTTACTTTTTTCTCTTGATTACTTTGTGATATCACCTCTGAATATACTCATTCTTTCAAAAGAAACTTTTTGCTGTCAGTATATAGATATATTCAAAACAAATTCCTGTAAACTTTCATGCAAAAAATTTATTTTATGAATGGCTATGTTTAAAATAGTAATTATGTATATCCCCATTGAGAGGCCCCTGACATACTGTAATTGCGTGAAGTCTTTGTTGTCGACAGCCAGTGACCGACACGATATTATTTAAATATCAGGTGTCCATGTCCACACTGTTATGAAATTCATTTTATTTGTGGTTAAAAATGAACATTGGAATTTCGTTTATATCATAAGACGAGTCCTTTGCAGATACCGAATTTGTTTCAAAAATGTATCATATTGGACATAATAAGAAAGATTAGTGATGTATTAAACTTAAGGACATAGAAAGTTATATAAGTTGCTCAATCGCCAAACTTGAGTCAACAAAACAAGATGTGGTATGATTGCCAATGCGACAGCTATCGACCAGAGACCAAATGACGTAGAACTTAGTAACTATAAGTCACCTAACGGCCTCCAACAATGAGCAAAACGCATACCGCATGGCATGCTATAAAATAGCCACGAAATTTCAAATATAAAACAATTCAAACAAGAAAACTAACGAGGCCGTACGGTTGCCTATAATTGCTGACATCCACTTCATTTGAACTTTGGTGGATAGTTGTCTTATTGGCAATCATACCACATCTCTCCTTATCTTTATAAATTTAGCTGAAGTGAGTTGTATTTACATTAGAAATGGAAACGGAATATGAGGCGAGACATCACAAGTTACAGTACTTGGTTGATACCTCTGCTGGTGGACTTTCAGCTCAGTAGACAGTACTTCGGCACTGGCATGATTTATAACATACCGTTCTGAAATTGTCCGTTTATACATGTTTTTAGGTCCTTTTTGGTCATATAGCTCTTCTACTGTTTCAGTTCTTATTCATCCTTGGCTTTCAAATATTCTGCTTTGAGCGTTCCTGGTGATGGTTAATCAAGAAAAGCGCTTTGGACGCATAAACGTTATGACGTGTTGCTGTCATTTTTACAACACTAGGTCGATACCTTTAGTGGTGGACTATAGGTCCCCAATGTTATCATCAGCTCAGTAGTCAGTACTTCGGTACTGACATGATTTATTACAAACATTTCCAATATTGTCCGTTTTAAAGTTTTTAAATTATTAAGAAACTAAGGTTTCAACTCCCTCAGGCAAAGTTGAGCTTAGACCGATTTGGCTATTTTTTAAAGTTCTTTTTGGTAATATAGCTCTTCAACTGTTTCGTTTTTTATACTTCCTTGGCTTTCAAATATTCGGCTTTGAGCGTTCCTGGTGAAGTTGAGTCTGAAAAAGCGCTTCGGACGCGACAAATTTATTACGTGTTGTTTTCATTTTATGGAGAAATACTTAAATTTACCAAATAAATTGCCTTCTGACATTCTTTTACCTTGCGAGATGTTTTTTTTTTTTTTACCTTTTTAAATTAGTAATATTTTTTCTTGAAATATTAGAATGTTTTTTGTTACCTATCATAATTAAGAAATCTGCAGATGCAGAACAATAGAAATATCTATAATTATTTTGTAGAACAGGATTGAGATGTTTTTCAGTTTTGGCACCCCTTTTTGGAATAACATGGACTTTAGGATTCTTCTCTATAAACGAAGATACTATATTTATGAGTTATTTATTTGTTATCATCAATTCACTTCAGGTACGTAGTACATCATGTACACGAATAAATATGTACTGTGATACCTTAAGAATATGTTAAAAAAAAAAAAAAAAAAAAAAATATACAAGCAATGACAAAATGTACATATCAAACATTAGACGATATTACAATGTCTAAGGAAAAAAAAGGGAGGATTCATTTATGGCAATCGAAACAACAAGTCGGAAAAAACTATTAACCGAAAACCAATATCGACAGTTCTTTCTCCACTGATGATACCCGCTGTCATACTCATGTAACATTTAAGAAAAGTAAAGATAATATTGACAACCTTACTCTGTTTAACTATTCTAAGTGACTAGTTAAAACATGTTTTATTTAAAACCTATCTGTTGTAGCTGTTTGCAAAAACTGTTTTAACTGAATAATTCAAATAGATGTAGGAATTACAATGCAAATGTTCAGCTTGTTTCTAAGCTTTGAATAATTACCATTGTTGTAATTATATAAACAATTAAACAAGAGATCAGAACTAAAGCCAAACTCGGATAAGGAATACGAGCTGTGCAAGACGGAGATACATTTCTTAATTTTCCTGCCAGCATCAAAGCACTGGCGACTCCTGGTACTAACAGTCCACCAGCAGATGTTTCGTCCGAGAAGAGTTATAAGAATAAATTTTACTACAACGGATACGCATTTCGACAATCAATGTATCCTCAGTGATGCTCGAGGCATATTTATAACATTTGGATTTCTTTTCTAAATGGTAGAAAAGGCATTGAGAGAAAGTATTACTACATCTAGCAAGTATCTATCTAGGATTATATTATGGGAAACAATAATATGATTATTACTTAATATTTTGTGTTTAATTAGATATACATTAGCTATGTCTCATCTATCTTCGGTTATTTGGGTGTCCTCGTATTGATATATAGATACCCTTGAGTTCATTAAAATATATTTAAACTTTTTATGTTATTGTAATATCATCATATAATTTCAGGGATTGCTGATATTTATTGTACATGGATTATTAAACCCAAAAGTAAGTCTGCAGATGATTTCATTTTGTATACATTATGAATGCATTGCTATACACATAAGCACAAATCTATGAGTACACACAACAATGTACATGTAATATACACACACCCTGAAACTAGAAGATAAAATGGATGTTCATGAATTTTGGACAATTGTCATGTAATCAATTGGAGAACTGTGCACCTGATGCTGTCTAGCAAAGTTTACTTTTTATGAATTTATAAAATCTAAAGGTTTAAAATATATATTGTAGCATTTATGAATAAGTAACATAATTCAATTAGACATTAATTTAATCTAACTTTGTAACAAAAGCTGTCTTTCTTTAAGCTAAGCAATACTTAGATAGATAGAATGTTATTCAGACTCTTAATATGTTATATATACCAAGGACGTTCATAAACTAACGCGCTATTTTTTTAATTGAAGTGTAAATAAGAATAATTTACTTATATAGCTTACTATACGTCATGGGCCTTTGTCTTGGTTGAAGACCTTATGGTGACCGATATTTGCTTGCATCCAAGTCTTTTGTTCTTTATTTGATAGCCGTCTCATTGGCAATCATACCACATCTCTTAATTTTCATATTTTTAATCTTTATTCCATTCATGATATACATTTACTATAGTAACCAAATATGTGCAAGGATAGAGTAGTTGGTGATGGAACCCCCTTCCCCGTGCCAATTTCTTTCTAGGAGATTTCATTTTGATAAATTTTGAGGTCTTAATGTTGATGATTGATGATTTTTAATTTCATTTAAACAGTTTTATCAGTAACTTGGTAGCGATTCTAAAAGTGTTTTCTTCTGCTCAACGCGTTCGACATAATCGTAATTTGTTCATTAAATATATATAAGATATTTCTGAGATGAATCTTAAGTTACTAGTATATATACTAACATAATCAGAAATCAGTGATTTACTTGTCGTCTCATGTTAAGAATTGCATTTTGAAGATATGATATACTTCTTTCAATTCATTATTTCCCTGGAAGAATAGATCTAACATTTATATATATTTTTTCGATATTCTCATGCAGTTAGCTAAATTATAAATGCATTTTAAATTCCTAAAGATTCGAAATACCGCCCAAGTTTGTGAACTCCTCCTGAAATTTGTTTCAATTGAAAAGACAGCTAAGTTTCTCCAAAGAAATCTTAACTTTGTTTAGAAATAAAGATTTAGTAAAACATATGTAAGAATTTTCAAAGTTAACCTGCGCCAGGATTTAGGACTGCTTCGACCGATCTTAGAACCACAATCAAGTTAACTTGAAAAGCGGACTTGGCCATAGTGATACGCTTGTAATCCTCGATGTTGCATAGGACCAAGGTATCAGGGGAACTAGCTGTCTAATGACGTATACTTTCACTTTTACATTTCTCTCTTACATTGTTGGGTTGTTGACGACGATGTTTGCCAAGATTTTGTATCACACTTAAATGTTCCAAGAATAACTGACTCCTTTTGTAAAGTTACATTTTTAATTCCATTTTTATATAGCAAAATATCTTATAATCTATTAGTATGTGTGAACAGTTTCAGCTCAGATAATCAACTGACCTAGCATAAATATTTCTCTTTGGATTCCCACGATCGCAACTTTAAACCTTTCAACTCTAACATGTGTTTTCAATCATTTCTCACTCCCATCTAGATCTTACCAACTTTACTCTAAAGTGCACTCGCCACATCACTCCCCTCTATACAAAATTCGTTTCCACTCGAATTATCTATTTATGTAACGAAATTAATTATAGAACGAAAAATACAAAAATAGAAATTACAAATCAAGGAAGGAATGCACTTGAACTACATGTACTATATATAATGAAATTTCAAAATGAACCTTAATTATTTTACAACTAAATCCTTATGCTATATAATCTACGTGCGCAGAAAAAAAAAAAATAAATAAATAAACAGTACTTATCAAATTAATCAAAGAACATACATAAACCACAGTAAACTTATGTTTACACACAATAAACGTATAACATGTGGACAAAAGAAATATGTCTAGATTAATAATTTTGATGTTGTTGTACAAAGATTATTTAAAATAAACGAAATGCGCAAAATGTTATTTACACAAAATAAGACAAAATTATGAAAATACACATTTTCTGTAAAATTTGTTATCAGTCTCTCAATCTGGGAAGGTAATTAATTATCTTTAATCTTATCCTTAACTGTAATGCCAAGAGTCAATAAACATGTTAACAAATTATTAAGCGTCCCTAATATCATTACAATAAATTTCCCATCAGCCGATTTTCTTGACTAATTAATTCTCAATAAAATTCCTTCACAACTTCTATACAGTATAACATTTTATTATCAACACGTGCGCACTACTAAAAATAGTTCAATCATTGAACTCTCGTGTTGACCTCTGTAAACATGGTCTCTATAGGAAAAACAGTAAATTGATATAGGAGCTTTTTTTTCAGAGATATGTGTTAAAAAATACAATTGTGATAAAAGGAAAAGAAAAAATACATGTTATATAAAATGAAACAAACAAACAAGAAAAAAATATATACATTTTACGGAATTTAGCGTCTGACAGATGGAATCTTATTGTGCATGTCTGTAACGTAATTTTGACATTCTAAATTCAAATCTTCAAAGTCTACCCACGAATTGTCCTTTGAATCAAACCCAACCCATTTCACACGGTATTTCCATTTTCCTTGATCCTCTTCTTTCGTAATATTTTTCGACGGAAAATATAGTATTGTCTCTATTGTTATTTTGTGTAGCATTGTCCTGTGATTGGGAAAGATTCGGTTGGACTTCCTCAGAAATAAAGTCTGCTGATGTTTCGTCAACAGAAATTATTGCGGGTTCTACGGCATTTTCATTCAGTGGTGGTGTAATATCGTAAGGTTCATTCGTCCACACGTAACCACGTTTAAGTCTATTTATATGAACTCTATTCTTCAGTAGTTTCCCGTCAGATTTTCGTCTCAACTTAACGTGTATTCCGGAAAGTTTTTGCGAAATATAATAAGGACCAATCCAAGGTCTGTTCAATTTTCGTCCAATACCTGGAACAAGAACAGGTTTGTATAAATATACAATGTCACCTACATTGAAATTAGGGTTATCTCTGTTTTATTTGCCTTTTTTAACATCTCAGATTTACGGGTTTCAATTAATTCTTTCGCAATTTTCCTAGCTATTTCAAGTTCTTCAAGTAAGGTGGTGACGTATTCTTGAGCCGTTTTGTTAACATCTAAGTTTGGTAAGTTGGAATCGATCGGATTTTTCGGGTGTCGGCCATACACTAAAAAGAATGGTGAATAGTCTGTTGTATCCACAGACGGTGCTGTGTTATATGCGAATTGAATAAAAGGCAGAAAGTTATGCCAGTTCTTATTATCATCTAAATATTTTGATAACATGTCTTTTACGGATCGCATCATTCTTTCACTTTGACCATTGCACTGTGGGTGGTAACTCGTCGTATGAGTTTTTGTAATTTCAAATAGTTTGCAAGTTTCTCTAACAATGTTCGATAAATAATTGGATCCTCTGTCGGAGTGTAAAAAACTTGGCGAACCATGACGACACAGTACATTCTCTATAAACGCTTTAGCTACTGTTGATGCTCTTATATCTGATAAAGGTATAAATTCAACGTACTTTGTAAAATAGCAAATAAATACAAGCACATATTGATATTTGGACGGTCCACTAACGGGTAACGGTCCCATAATGTCAGTACTGACTCTTTCAAAAGGCATTGATGCTATAGGCATGCTAGATAACTGAGCTCGGACAGGGTTTGAAGGTTGTTTACGCTCCGAACAAAGTTCACACGACTTTATCCAGTTTTCAATGTCGCTATTCATTAATGGCCAAAAATAAAGACGTTGAGTCCTACGGATAGTTCTACTTATTCCTAAGTGACCAGAAAATAAACTATTGTGGGTTTCTGCTAAAATTGTTGGAACCATTTTTCGTGGAATTGCTAACTGAATATTTACATTTAAGTCTCTTTGTCCACGTTTTGATCGTTTATCAACGTGATATAAAATGTCATCATGTAAGAAATAAAATGGCTGCAACACTAATACTTTTCTATGTTTGTCCTTATCTTTAGGTAATCTACCGGTCTCTAAGTAGTCTATGATATCTTTATAGTTGTTATCTGCACGCTGTTCAGATTTTATTTCAGTCGTTGAGAATAAATTATCAGCATTAGCATGAATGTCTCTGCACTGTTTCACTGATTGACAGGCAATTTTACGAACAGGTGGTGAAAATATCGGATTTGATGATTCTTTCGTATTTAACTGTTGAGTCTCGTGTATTTGATATGATGGTAATATATTCAAAAGACTTTCGTTGTCGAGGTCATCATCCGGTGAATCAACATATGTACGTCTGCTTACTCCATCAGCGTTGCCATGTGATGATCCAGGTCTATACACGATTTCAAAGTTATATGATTGTATGAGTGCTACCCATCGAGCAAATTTGCCTGTTGGTTCTTTAAGCGAAAGTAGCCATTTCAAAGCGGCATGATCCACGTAAGCTGTAAAACTTGTAAATCGGAGATAACAGTCAAATTTCTTTATAGCAAAAACTAGTGCTAGACATTCCAGTTCGGTAATTCCATAGTTTTGTTCCTGTTTACTCAATGCTCGACCAGCATAGCAAATTACTCTTTCTTGACCACTTTGTTCTTGACAGAGAACAGCACCTAACGCAAAAGAGCTAGCATCAGTGTAAACACGAAAAGGTCTATCATAGTCTGGATACGCCAAAATCGGTGGTGACGTCAAGGCGGATTTTAAGTGTTCAAATGCACAGTCACATTCTTTTGACCATACAAAATCACAGTTTTTCTTAGTCAGTGCATAAAGCGGAGCGGCAATCTTTGCATAATTTTGAACAAATTTTCTATAATATCCTGATAAACCTAAGAAGGCACGTAGATCTTTAAGTTTACGTGGCACGGGATACTTAGTGATTGCGTCGATTTTTGACTTATCTGGCGCAATACCCTCGTTGCTAACTTTGTGTCCTAAATAATTTATCTCCCTTTGAGCAAATGAACATTTTTGGGGATGCAGTTTAAGTCCAGCATCTCGTAGTTTAACAAAAACGTCTCTCAAGTGTTATATGTGTTCATTAAATGTCTTTGAAAACACTATTATGTCATCTAAATAAATCAAACAAAATTTGAATGTCATTCCTCGTAATACGGTTTCCATTAATCTTTGAAACATTTGAGGGCTATTGTTCAGTCCCATTGGAAGACGTTTAAATTGAAAAAGTCCTAAATGGCATCTCCACGCTGTATATGGGCGAGACTTAGGACTGATCTGAGTCTGATAAAATCCACTACGAAGGTCCAAACAACTAAAGTATGCGGGTTGGGTGGCCCCAAGCTTTCTAATGCATCATCAGTAGTTAAAGAGGATGAGCATCCTGTTCTGTTATGGAATTAGTTTTCTATAATCAACCACGAATCTATACTCGGTATTGTTTTTCTTAGCAACACGTAAACATGGCGCTGCCCAAGGACTAGTACTTGGTTCTATAATATCTTGTTTTAACATATCCTCTATCATGTTTTCTAATATTTGTTTTGTTTATTACCAATCTTATACGGTCGTTGTCTAATCGGTTTTGATCGCATGGCATGCTAATTTCATGTTGTAAAATATCGCAATTTCCTAACTTTCCACCGTTTACAAAAACATTAGAGTAATTTTCTAGTAAATTGACCAGCTGATCTCTCTTTATCGTTTAGGTCACGACCTATGTGTGAAAGTATTTCATTCATTACAGCGCCATCATCGTCGATGGGCATGTTTTGCACAGACGCAGTCGTCTTTGATTCATTAACAATAAACACCTTATCTTTGTCCGATAAGCACACAAATTTCCCTACATTAGAATTTTTCTTAATTGTAATAGGCTTATCTGTTAAATTGCATAAACCATGTGCTACTGTCCCGTTTCTAACCTCAGAAAGTGATTTCGCAGCTAATAAGCTATGAGAAGCCAAAACAGGGGACTCTGTAGAAATACCTAAAATGAAATCAGGCAGAGGTGTGCCTTTAATTTTGCAACAATTAACTTCTCTGACGTGGAGGTACAGTAACATCAGTTTGTGCAACTAACTGACGCCTAGGATCAAAAGTAACCTTTCTATTTACAAAATCAATCACTGCTCCTTTACTCTTAAGAAAATCAATACCTAAAATAATGTTAGGTTCTAGACCAGGTACTAAATAAAATCTAACATGTGCATTATCCTTCCCAACTACAATATTTACACTAATTACACCAATAATTTTAACCTTTTCATTATTGGCTATCAAAATAGACTCTTTATCAGATCTATCAATCTTTACTCTTACACCAATATTTTTCAATTTACTAATTAAAGAAGGATTTGCGACAGAAATATCTGCACCTGTATCTATCAAAGCAAATGTATCATATTTATCAATAGAAATCTTAATATAATTGTTTATCAAAGAAGCAGTGTTTACTGTACACAAACTGTCACTTACTGTTGGGCTTGGCGGGTCAATAAGTCCTTTTGGCCTAACTAGTCGCCCCGAACTGTTAGGCTTTTTTAGTTTCCCATATAATATTCTCGACACTCTCTCGCGTAATGTCCACGCTTGTGACAATTATAACACTCGATGTCCCTCTTTTTATTAAAACCAGATTTTTCTTGTACACTGTAACTTCGACAGTCTTTGGCAGAATGTCTGGCTTTCGTACAGAGTTGACACTCTACTTTGTACTCTCTTTGTTTATTCTAGGGGAGAAATCTGCATAGCGGATATAGTGTCTTTCAAATCTTTGATTGCCTTCTCCTGGTCGGAAAGTTTATTCAACACTGAGTTTGAAGCTCCATATTCGAAGGTACTTGTTAGTCCGGCCATCGATTCTTGTGCCAGTCTTGCAGACTGTACGGCATCTTTGAAGTATTTTGGGTCCCTTTGAATCACAAACACACGTAACGATCCAGGTAGTCCTCTGATGAATGCGGTTGTAGTCTCCCTGTCTGTTTTGCACAAACGGCTACACCGTTTCTCAATGTCACTAATGTAGACTTCGAGTGATTCTGATGGAAGCATACATCGTTCATATAAATGTTGTTCAAGCATCCATGTCGGGTGAAGTCCACTAAAATGTTCCTTAAATTTTGTAAATAATTGATCACTGTTTCGTTTTACACTATTAGGCAGACCATTGAACCACGATAGCGCACCTCCTTCAAGTTTGAGACGCATGGCACTTGCGATTTTTTCATTTTCTTTGTTCCATCCATGAAACGCAATCCACGCATCAAATTTATCGAGCCATAGGTTGGCATCTTCGGTAGGTAACCCGGCAAAACTATCTATTGAAAATCCCGGTGTAGATGATTTTGATCCATATTGAAATGTGTTTGCCATTTGACTTATGTTGTTCATTAAAGCTTCGAAATGTTCACTGTTCACTGTGGCTGGTGTTGGTGTTGGCTGACTATGTATTTCGGCTGAATTTTCTTCAGTTTCGGGAGGGTTTTGAATAGTAACCTCACTTTCGGAATCGCTCATTTTTGAATGTTCAATAGTTCTGTTTCTCAACTGGTATGACATAACAAGTCCATTTTAAACAACCACCGGGACCTCCACCATATGATACGCTTGTAATCCTCGATGTTGCATAGGACCAAGGTATCAGGGGAACTAGCTGTCTAATGACGTATACTTTCACTTTTACATTTCTCTCTTACATTGTTGGGTTGTTGACGACGATGTTTGCCAAGATTTTGTATCACACTTAAATGTTCCAAGAATAACTGACTCCTTTTGTAAAGTTACATTTTTAATTCCATTTTTATATAGCAAAATATCTTATAATCTATTAGTATGTGTGAACAGTTTCAGCTCAGATAATCAACTGACCTAGCATAAATATTTCTCTTTGGATTCCCACGATCGCAACTTTAAACCTTTCAACTCTAACATGTGTTTTCAATCATTTCTCACTCCCATCTAGATCTTACCAACTTTACTCTAAAGTGCACTCGCCACAACAGGACTGTTTTTATGACTACCGAAAAAGTTAACTTTAGACAGATCCGCTACTTAAGTTAACTTCGAAACCAGTCCTGCAATAAGTTAACTACGATTTTGACAACTCCGATTGAACCAGACCTAATCTAAAGTTAACTTTTGGCTCGTCTGCTCAACATTAAGTTAACTTGTGACCAGAACCGCATTACATCGATTTATAAAACATGTTTAAATGTCTTTATTTCTTGATATAAACACTACAGATTAGATACATTTGTAAATAAAGTACGCATAAAACTTTGTTTGTTGTACAAATTGCTCCGCGATCTGCCTTTCGATAAATCGATATTAGTTTCACCGCTAACGTGCATTGAATATATATTTTAAAAATATAATAAAAGGTATCATCTGCGAATAGTCTACTGCCTAACTGTTTATATATTATGTCGTTTGATTGATTTGTTGTTGGTTGCTTAACGTTCAGTGGCAAACATTTCATTCATGTTCAGGACGAGTTTATTATGTTTGACGTCCCAGGTATCATTTATAATCGATAAAAAGAATCTGTCAAAATTGACGAGATGGTTCAAAACTATACAACTAGACACTTTTCAATTTTTGTTTAAAAATTTCCGCAAAAAATAAAATCGTAAATCCAAGGCAAAAAAAGTGAATTACAGTGAAAAATCCATGTAATGTATAGAATTGTATTTAGGAATAGACTGTCAAAAATGGGGAACAATGTTATTTATATACCATCATTAAAAATATTTTTCCAAAGCGTTGAATAACCTTTTTATCCGCCTTTCAATTAAAAAGTAACCTTTCTTTCTTTTATGATAGCTGCATGTATATATGCCGATCAACAAGTGTGAAATTGTATAGCCATTCTTTTATACATATAAGAATATAAAATGAAAAACGAAATTTTTGATGTGTATTGAATATATATATGGAGTCACTTACGAGTATAGTAATTTGTTGTACTTGGAAAAAGAACGATATGATTATTGTTCACATAATAATAGCTCAGATATGATATGAAACACGGCAATCTGTCATTATCAGACCTGTCCTAAAGTCTGGTCAGGAGCAGACTTGTCCATAGGTCTGGTCTGGAATAAATCTGTGATCAGGACTGGTCAATAAAGGCAACAGTAGTATACCGCTGTTCAAAAGTGATAAATCGATTGAGAGAAAACAAATCGGATTACAAACTAAAACCGAGGGAAACACATCAACTATAAGAGGAAAACAACGGAATAGCAGACTTGTCCTTAGGTCTGGTCTGATCAGACTTGTCAATAGGTCTGCAGCCGTTCTAAAAAGCAGACATAGGTCTTGTCGACCACCAAAGGCACTTGTCTCAAAATTTTATTTCCTATATACCTTAATATAACACAAGGTACTTAACTCGCATTTTGAAAAAAAAAAAAAAAACAAACCGGTCGCGAACTTCTGTTATATTTCGATTTCACGGTTGTCAACACCACCTAAACTTGTTATGCCATAAATCTAAATTGATTTATCTACACAATGGTGTATAACACGCCTACCTTTGTTGTCTGCACCCATCCTGTACCAATTACCTTTACATATTCACAATCACCCATAAATAAGATCATCAACTACATGTACAGTTATGTTAAACACATGGAATATTTATTACAAAAAGTTTCAAATGAATATATGAATAATTGTACTTATCAATATTGTTTAAAATACAATCATAAATTATTATAAAGACATAATTTTTTGGATGTTTTGTTTCAAAAACAAATCAAGTTTTTTCGGCCTAAAAAGGGGTGTACAGTTGTTACTAAATTCTTTGCGCATACATAACTTTCTGACAACAAAATCACGTGTGCAGTTGAAATAGAGTTGTATTGAATAAAAACACAAATAATAATAAAATTGAGAATGGAAATGGGGAATGTGTCAAAGAGACAACAACCCGACCATAGAGCAGACAATGTCTGTTCGTTGTTAATTCTAAATATTAATTTAAAATGATACTCTTCATTGTCTGATTTTGACTGACTGCCTTTTCCTTATTTTTGCCAGTCCCCTCATGGCCATCTTTTGGATGCGACACTGATTTACAATTACTAGAAATATCCTAACACGTGCATATGGCTTGGAATCATATGAATTGTATATTTCAGATTCATAGTTCATGGAAACGGAGATTATCAGTATTTCGAAAGATGGAAACGTTTTCAACTACAACCAAGACAACCGAAGAAATTACTTGTGTATGTACATTTATTATTTGTATTGATACCTATTGTTCTTCATCTGCTATACGAAAGTATTTTATTCCTCATAATACTTCTAGCAGCATCTATGGTCTTGTTGTCGCCCCGAGTACAGAAGGTCGAGTGTTTAATACCCAATATGATCAAACCAAACCCTTACGAATTGGTTGGTGCTCCTTTTTTTGCTGAGGACGTGGCATGTAAGAGTAAAAGCTAAGACTGATCGACTCGAGTCAGAATAATATGTTCGGGTAGGGTGACATGTCTGCTTCTCGACTGTTTCCCTGTTAATTAGTATGTTTAAATTCCGGCTCAACGTGTCGATATAGCACAATGCACGGTTCATATTCATATCGCATCAACAAATATGCGTGTTGCCAATTATTTAAATATTTATTTTTGTATTTCATCTTGCAGGACAACATTACAGCTGTCGCATGGAAAAGAGTTCATTCAAGTGTAGAAGGTAGATTATTCGATATACTTATTTATGGACCATTATTAAATATAAAAAAGGTGAAGAGTGAAGTTTACATGGAATCACTTTATCACCTTTTTCGTTTTTTTTTTTCAATTTTGTATTTGACCCACTTCAATATGCAATTATGTCTCATTTTTCTCTTTTTCTTTTAATCTTCACAAAAAGTCGGTCTCTGAAGACCTCACAATAAAAATGTGTGTACTGGCAAATAGAAGAATAATATTTTATAAAAAGATCAAAGCGTACGGACGATAAAGGGATTTTATGCAACTATTTATAAAATAAAAATTGGCGTCGATTGTCCATTTACTGTGATGCTGCAAAAATTGCCTTAACTGCAAATTCACATAAGATGTATGAACATTCTACAGTTCATCAGATATGCATATGAAGCAGAACACCACATTTATAATTGAACCCCGAGAAAATTAGGCAAATGACAGATTCACCTGTCCGCCAATTCTTTAATTTGTTTAACCATATATCAGCATAGAATGAGAAAACTTTAAGCAATAATAGCTCCCCGTACAGCCTTCATCAATGAGCAATTATCATACCGTATAATCTTCTGTTAAAAGGCTCCGACATGACAAAATGTGAAATATTTAAAAAAAAAAAAAAAAGATCTAATTAATAAAACAATTAACGAAAAACTCATATAAGAGACAGCAACCAACGACAACCACTGACTAGGGACAAGCACATATGGAATGTTGCGGTGGTTAGTATATAAGAGATGTAGTATGATTCCCAGTGAGACAACTCTACTTGAGACAAAATGACATTGAGAGTAAACATGTGTTGAGCGCTCAACCCGCCCCAAACCAGCTTAGACAATGATGTAACAGTACAACATAAAACAAATTGAAAAAAAATAGTTGGGAATGGTTTGTCTCATCAGATCGGCACGAACATCAAAACAACAACTAATATTTAGACAAAAAAAAAGAAGAAAAAATAAGTACCGATCAAAGAGTACTGGCAGTTACTAAAAGCTAGTTCAAAGCCAATAACAACTAATAAAAACATCATGTTCTCTCAGACTAAGTATTAACCTTAACACATCCATCAGATTTGGTGTAAAGATTTCATACACAGTCTAAAAAAAGAATGACCTTCTGTAATGTCAAAGTGGAAGTGCAAAATATCGACAGGGTGTATTACCATAGGTGTTTTATAAATGGAAAGCAAGACATATTAAGTTATTTTTAAATCATCAAAAAGAAAATCAACGTTAGTAACGATAAAAAACATATACCAGATTTTACTACGGTGTTTAATGTTATCCTTAAAGAATAAGTTTATTCAAAGGATTAATTAGTTTGCATGTATTTGATTTTAAGTGTTTCATAAACAACATTACCGTAAAATTTTATGAGAATTCTACAGGTACATGTAGTGAATGTTATCAGTAATTGATGGAAACGAAATTCCTGAGGTAATGATTAATTAGTTGTATACAGGTTATTACTCAATGACATTTTCTTTAATAAACAGATGTTGTGTTGTCAACATTTGACAAATTATTCTGTAATAAAGAAACTAAAGGTCGTCTTGAATCTGCAATGAAGTGTGACTTTTGATTCGTTGTGAAATTCTAACCATAACTTATAGTGAGATAGAGAACAACTATAAAAGTGTTGTATTTTTGATAAGGACTTTGTTGAGTCTGCGTCTGTTTTTCTGTTATAGAATATTACCCGATATATTGTTTTTGCTTTAAAATGAAGATTGGCTGTCATCAGTGCTGTAGACCAATGCGATAAATCTTCCAATAAAGTCTTGTGTTATATGAATTTTTCTTCGTCTTATTTGCAGACATTGAGACTGAATCATGACGGCAAAACACAGACTTAATTCCTACAATAAGAACTCGACCGATATTGTTTTTTTTTTCATTTGCTTTGAAAAACTATGTAAGATATTATCGATTTTTTTTATATAAGAATGTTTGCATATATATGTGTAGTATTTTGCCGCTGAATATGTACTGAATAAATATATTTGTTTGATAGCCGCAATAAAATCAGGAAAATTCTTATTTGAAATAAGGATTTCCTATTATTTTCTCTTTATTATAAATATTATTGATGTCCTACAAGTTTCAGCTAAAGTGTTATTATTCATAAGAAATAAATCATGTGGAAGAGAAGCGATAGAAAGAACAAGTATATTGGAATTAAAAAAAAAAAAAAAAAAAAAAAAAACAACAAAAAAAAAAAAACGACAAAGGCTTACAACAGTATACAAACACAACATAGAAAACTAAAGACTGAGCAACAAGAACTCCACAAAAACGATTGTGATATTAAGTCAGGGATGTAGATAACAATAATAACAATGTGATAAGTTCTTGAAATCATAGCCGGAGATTTTGATCGTTCCAGTTCCAATATTTCAACTGTTTAACATATTTCTCTGAATCTTATGATATATTGGTAATGCATACATATATAGAAACTACAAATCTATTCTCCCGTTGAAGGCCCACCCTCAATTGTAAGTTAATTTATAGATAGAATATTTACATTTTTTGCTGATTTGATTTTAATAACTCTTATTAAAATGTTTACCTTTACAGAAATTACAACCAATTGATATGAATAAAAACTCACCCAAACAAAGGTCTAAAAGGATTCGTAAGTGAATATAGCCTGATAAAAGTAATGAGAGATTAAAAAAATGCATCCTTTACACTATTTAAATAGTCCATCAGATATCGGTCACATACATGTTTATTGAGCATAAATAACATGAAAATAATAAATATTTTTTTCATCCGCTGTCAATCAACTTTAGTTTGAATCTTCTGTAAGCTAGTTCAGAAGAGTTTTATTTAGATAGCGACTTACAAAATAAAATTCAAAGTTTCATTTGATTTATACATTTATTTACCAATAATTGGAGAATGTGTCCATGAGACACAGATGATGGCCCCGCTTGCATATAACGTTATAAAAGCGCATAACTCTAGAACGGTTTAAGCGACACCACCCAAATTCAAACTTGATCTGAGTTTTGTGGTAATAAGCATTGTGTATAAGTATCATAACATTTGGTTTAGGCAAACTAAAGTTAGAAGAAAACGGAAATCAATTTCGGGATGACGTACGGACGGACAAGAGTAAACCTTAATGCCCCCTCCGCTACGGCGGGGGCATAAAAGTACAAACTGTACATTAGTTCTTTCGCTTATGTATAGCTATGCTATATATTTTCGCATTATATAATTCACAGTTTGATAACTATGCTGAACGTATCTATTCCATTAAACTTGAAAGGATTTAACAGATATAGTTAAGTCTGCCGGATATCTATAAGCTGAAATTGGTTTGATTTATCGTTGAGTAACTGCTAGAACTCTTAGATCGGTAAGTTTGTCAGTCTTTATTTTTCTTTGTTGTGTTTTGAGTACTGTTGTTTGTCTGAGGGTCTTTTTTTTTAGCCGTGGCGTTGTCAGTTTATTTTAAACATGTCAATGTCCCTTTGATATCAATCGCCTCTCTTTTGTGTCTTTATCAGTTGCTTTTCGTTCTTCGTGTCGATCTGATGAGTAAAGCCCTTCTCCAATAATTTTTATGACCCACCTACGATAGTAGAGGGGCATTATGTTTTTCGGTCTGTGCGTCCGTTCGTTTGTTCGTCCGTCCGTCCGTCCGTCCCGCTTCAGGTTAAAGTTTTTGGTCAAGGTAGTTTTTGATGAAGTTGAAATCCAATCAACTTCAAACTTAGTACACATGTTCCCTATGATATGATCTTCCTAGTTTTAATGCCAAATTAGAGTTTTGACCCCAATTTCACGGTCCACTGAACATAGAAAATGATATTGCGAGTGGGGCATCCGTGTACTATAGACACATTCTTGTTTTTTTTTTTGTTCTTATGTAATCCTGTTTCACCAATGTCCGAAATTAAGGGAACGTTGAGCGCTAACATTCATGTTCCACCCCGTTAAATTATTTTTTATTCTATCATTAACGATAAGCAGAAGATACGAAAGGGACATTCAACCCTATAAATCGAAGATAAACTAAGAGCGCCATGGATAAAAACGAAAAGACAAACAACAGTCTGCAAAATTAACATCGACAACTAAAGACTAATCAACACAGACCCCACAAAAAAAAAAAAAACAAACAAAAAAACCGGGGGTGATATTGAAAAACATAATGGTCCAGAAGGGTAAGCAGATCCTACTACACATGTGGCACCACAAGTCAGATGCATTAAGGCGGCCTTAATTTGTTTACATAATCATCCTTTGACCGCTGGTAGATACAGATGGGTGCAGTCCTAACCTGTACAAAAGTTAACTTGGCGCAGACTTGTTGACTGCTTTCCAAGTTAACTTGAGAAATTTTAAGCAGACAAGCAAGTTAACTTCGTCGTTGGTAGACCAGACCTGAGGACAGGTCTGCTTATGACAGATTATCGTGTTTAACACTTCTCATATTAGACCTGAGCTTTGATTATGTATATAAACAATAATCGCATTGTTCTTTTTTCCCAGTATAGCAAATTTCTGTTTACTCGTTAGACTCTCTAGATATTATACACAATAAAAAAAAAAAAAATTTTTTTCATTTCATATTCTTATACTAGTATATACATTAAACAATGGCTATAAAATAACACTCTTGTGATCACATACAGCTATCATAAAAGAAAGGAGAGTTGTTTTGGTTTTTTTTTAATTAGAAGGCGGATAGAAAGGTTATCCAACGCATCGGAACAGTATTTCATGGGATATCAACATCATTGTCGACGTTGCTTCGTTCCCCATTTTTTACAGTTTCTTCCTAAATGAATCCGGGTCCGTTCGCCCCGATTCGCGTTCGCCCTAGTACCTGTTCGCCCTAATACCTGTTCGCCCTGGGTCCGTTCGCCCTTATACCTGTTCGTCCGTTCGCTCAGATTTTTATTCTATTTTGTTGTCTTGTTGTATAATGCTTATTATTTGAAAAGAGTATGTTAAATTTTGTTGAAAATTTCGCCAAATATTTATGTTGTATTGCTGCTACCAAATAATTATTTTCCTTAAATTTGATCTGCACTGTAGAGTACCATACAGGAGTACAAGGTATTCAATATAAAACAACTGAAGACCATGTTATCTGCATGTATTTATCTTTATTGATAAATTTTAACAATTTCAAAACAATCATTAACAGTTATAACAAGATCCAAGTCAAACTTCGCATCACACACCATGCAGTTATGTCCTTATTTTTTTTTTACACTACACTATTATTTTAAAGAGCACATAATTATACAGGAAATGTGTCAAAACGAACTTGAGATCAAAGAAGCCAAGCTATGTGCGAAAAAAAATCCATTTATGCCTTACAATTCGTACATCGTTGTTTTTACTCATTTTAAGCTTACTAGTTTATTTATTTTTTAAAAACTCTTACTTTCATTAAAGATTTAAAGATTTACACATTACAGTGCAAATATAGTTAGTTTTGGTTGATACGGTCAAATAATTTTGCTATACAAGTCAGCCTGAGGTATCAAAACTACTGAAATGTTGTTACATATCAATATATTGAACAAAAGGAGGACATGCTGGCACTCTAAATTTATGCGGACAAAATATTGTAGTCATTGTGTTCCAATTTTTTGTCATTTGTATTATACAATACACTCCTGACATTAAAATATTACTGAATTATTATGCGGCTATATAGATTTACATAATAATGTGCAAATATTGTCAGTTTTGGTTGATGCGATCAAATAATTATGTTAAAGGAGTCAGCTAGTGGTATCAAAACTAGTGAAATTTTGTTGCAAGACAATATTTTGAATAAAAAGAGGACATGCAGGCAATCTAAATTGATGCGGACAAAATTTTGTAGTCATTGTGTTCCAATATTGCTGTCATTTGTATTATACAATCTATCCTGGCATAAAAATATTTCTGAATTTATTAGGCGGCTATATACATGAATAAATAAACATAATAAAGTGCAAAAATGGTCAATTTTGTTGATATGGTCAAATAATTTTGCTATATAAGTAAGCCTGAGGTATCAAAACTACTGAAATTTTGTTACGTATCAATATATTGAACAAAAGGTGGACATGCTGGCACTCTAAATTAATGCGGACAAAATTTTGTAAGTATTGTGTTCCAATATTTCTGTCATTTGTATTATACATTCAATCCTGACATAAAAATATTGCTGATTTACTATGCGGCTATATAGATTTACAAAATTAAGTGCAAATATGATCATTTTTGTTGATGCGGTCAAATAATTTTGTTATACGAGTCAGCCTGAGGTATCAAAACTACTGAAATTTTGTTATGTATCAATATATTGAACAAAAGAGGACATCCTGGCACTCTACATTGATGCGGACAAAATTTTGTAGTCCTTGTGTTCCAATATTGCTGTCATTTGTATTATAAAATCTATCCTGACATAAAAATATTTCTGAATTTATTAGGCGCCTATATACATGAATAAATAAACATAATAAAGTGCAAAAATGGTCATTTTTGTTGATACGGTCAAATAATTTTGCTATACGAGTCAGCCTGAGGTATCAAAACTACTGAAATTTTGTTACATATCAATATATTGAACAAAAGGAGGACATTCTGGCATTCTAAATTAATGCGGACAAAATTTTGTAGTCCTTGTGTTCCAATATTGCTGTCATTTGTATTATAAAATCTATCCTGACATAAAAATATTTCTGAATTTATTAGGCGGCTATATACATGATATAAATAAACATAAAAAAATGCAAATATGGTCATTTTTGTTGATACTGTCAAATAATTTTGCTAACGAGTCAGCCTGAGGTATCAAAACTACTGAAATTTTGTTACATATCAATATATTGAACAAAAGGAGGACATGCTGGCACTCTAAATTAATGCGGACAAAATTTTGTAGTTATTGTGTTCCAAAATTGCTGTCATTTGTATTATACATTCAATCCTGACATAAAAACATTGCTGATTTACTATGCAGCTATAAAGATTTACAAAATAAAGTGCAAATATGGTAATTTTTGTTGATGCGGTCAAATAATTTTGTTCATGTTGTTATAGGAATCAGCCTGAGGTATCAAATTTGTTACGTATCAATATATTGAACAAAAGAAGGACATGCTGGCACTCTAAATTAATGCGGACAAAATTTTGTAGTCATTTGTATTTTACAATCTATCCTGACATAAAAATATTTCTAAATTTATTAGGCGGCTATATACATGATATAAATAAACATTATAAAGTGCAAATATGGTCATTTTTGTTGATATGGTCAAATAGTTTTGCTATATAAGTAAGCCTGAGGTATCAAAACTACTGAAATTTTGTTACGTATCAATATATTGAACAAAAGGAGGACATGCTGGCACTCTAAATTAATGCGGACAAAATTTTGTAAGTATTGTGTTCCAATATTTCTGTCATTTGTATTATACATTCAATCCTGACATAAAAATATTGCTGATTTACTATGCGGCTATATAGATTTACAAAATTAAGTGCAAATATGATCATTTTTGTTGATGCGGTCAAATAATTTTGTTATACGAGTCAGCCTGAGGTATCAAAACTACTGAAATTTTGTTATGTGTCAATATATTGAACAAAAGAGGACATCCTGGCACTCTAAATTTATGCGGACAAAATTTTGTAGTCATATTGTGTTCCAATAGTGCTGTCATTTGTATTATAAAATCTATCCTGACATAAAATATTTCTGAATTGATTAGGCGGCTATATACATGATATAAATAAACATAAAAAATGCAAATATGGTCATTTTGTTGATACTGTCAAATAATTTTGCTAACGAGTCAGCCTGAGGTATCAAAACTACTGAAATTTTGTTACGTATCAATATATTGAACAAAAGGAGGACATGCTGGCACTCTAAATTTATGCGGACAAAATTTTGTAGTTATTGTGTTCCAATATTGCTGTCATTTGTATTATACATTCAATCCTGACATAAAATATTGCTGATTTACTATGCGGCTATATAGATTTACAAAATTAAGTGCAAATATGATCATTTTTGTTGATGCGGTCAAATAATTTTGTTATACGAGTCAGCCTGAGGTATCAAAACTACTGAAATTTTGTTATGTGTCAATATATTGAACAAAAGGAGGACATCCTGGCACTCTAAATTTATGCGGACAAAATTTTGTAGTCATATTGTGTTCCAATAGTGCTGTAATCTGTATTATACAAGCCATCCTGACATGAAAATATAACTGATCTTCTATGGGGTTTCATGTATATAGATTTACATAATAAAGTGCAAATATGGTCAGTTTGGTCGATACAGTCAAATAATTTTGTTATATTTGAGCCAGTCTGAGATGTGAAAACTACTGATTTTTTGTGATGATTCTATTATTTGAATAAAAAAAGGACATGTTTATTGGTGCAGAAAAAGTAATATTAGTAAGCTGACTATAAACATGATATATATCAGTAACTGCATGTACACCAATATTGCTTTCAATTATCATGATTATTTTATATGAAGTAAGTACTATTCGTTTTGTCATTGTTTATCGATATTATCTGAAAACCAAGTTTAGAAGATTAACGCGATATTTAAAACCGATCAGAACTTAATTATAACATATGTATATATTTTATATAAAATACTGATTTATACGATTTAAAGAATTTGATATGTATTGTAATATATATTCAATGTCCGTTAACATTGTAACCAATATCGTTTTTCAATTTATAGAATTTAAACTACTTTAAGGCAGATCACGGATAAATGTGTATAACAAGCAAAGTTTTATGCGTACTTTAACAACAAATACATGTATTTGATCTGGTTTGTTTATATCACGGAAGTATTGTATTGACTTTATTTTTCTATGTTTGTTTACCAATAAACAAAGACATTAAAAAATATTTTAAAAAAATCGATGTAGAGCGGTCCTGGTTACAATTAAGTTAACTTAGTGTTGAGCAGACCAGCCAAAAGTTAACTTGAGATCAGGTATGGTTCGATCGGAGTTGTCAAAATCAAAGTAAACTTATGTTAACTTATAGCAGGACTGGTTTCAAAGTTAACTTATATCAGTAGCGGATCTGTTTCCAAGTTAACTTTTTCGGCAGACATAAAAGCAGTCCTAGGACCAAGTCCGCTTTTCAAGTTAACTTGATTGTGGTCTTAGGACTGGTCAGAGCAGTCCTAAATCCTGTCACAGGTTAACTTTGACCAGTCCAAATGACTGGTTATCAAGTTAACTTGCTGTACAGGTTAGGACTGCATCCATCTGTAGTTTTGTCATGGGCAATCTTATTACAACATTTCATTATTTTTATAAATGACTTTGACAGTTATCATCTAAAAAGAAAAAAAAACAAACTTTTGGACATCTCAATTCTGTTTAATAACTGAATTTTGTCTTAAACGGATATTATGATCGTAACATCTTCATAAATGTCCAAAGAGAACAATGATATGTGTTTTTTCTTGCTTCGGTTAATTTTCATATATTTTCTACTGACAAATCAAGTTTTTTTTAGTCCGTTACCGGTTATTCCAAGTCTGTTTAATTAGCTTTCATGTATTGCCTTATTTTTTTTTTATTGCGGAAGTACATAATATCTACATATTGTATAAATAAATTAGAAACACATTATAATTGACAGTTAGCAAAGATACTCAACAATACAGAATTACCCGCATTGAATATGTCTGAAATGGACTGAAAGACTTAATATGACTTTCTGATTAATTGATCTTCAGACCGCTATAGTTAAAATGGCCGTTTTATGTTGAAATATATTTTCTATTGTAGGAAGAAATTGAATTTGGAAAATAATAAAAAAAAATCGAAATATTTTAATCTTAACAAAATAGCTGATAAAGGAATTCCGAATAACCGCACTGACTTGTAAATGACGTCACATAAATTCCTGTAACAGAATAATTTTTCCGTGAAGAGACTAACGGATTATTATGAGATTTGTCACATCCGTTTATTTAAAAATAAAATATCCACTTAAATAAGACTACTTACCAGAAGTGGTCAAATTAAGATAAAGTATTTGACATATTTTTTTTTACAAATATTGTGCATGTCCTGTTCCCGTGACATATATTTCAGTTTATAGTGTGTAATAATGTATTTCTAACTAATTGAAGACGCCTGCAATATATCCTCATCATTTTTATAAGGTAAACTACATATGTCGCAAACTTTTACAAGGAGATGTCCAGTGATATGTGGAACTAAAAGTGTATTCTGCTGAAATGTAGATAATTGTCTTATACACCCCCATGACAATGGTTTAGTTGAACAAAAATAGCAAAACAAAGCAAAGAATGACTTAAACAGCTAATATATATTACTTTCGATCGGATTTGCCAAAGAGAATTGCACCCTTAATTTTTGTACCCTTCCATAAATCGTGAACATAATTTCTAAAAAAATAATCTTTAAAATATGCCCTTTTGAATTATCCCCTACTTTAGTTCGTTAATTTTATCGACACGCGTGTTTAAAAAATAAAACATTGAAGTTATGTCAACGCTATCAGATTATTACTTAACATCTAAAAAAAATCTTTCCAAATGATATGAGGTTTACATTGAGCATATGTTCCCTATCTTTAAAAAGCTAGCATGGTTATGATAGGACAAGAGATTGACTTTGTTTATTTATATATGTAAGAAAGGATTATCATTCTCTTACAAACTACGAATATTGTAAAGTGCTCAAGGCTCCAATGATCTCTTGATTGGTTTTATTTAAGATTTTTTTTACATTGTCAGTTTAATGTTTATAATTAATGGATCACTTCCTTTTTATGTATTTCATTTATGTATTAGTCTTAGTGATGTAAAGACTTTATATTAATTTTGGAAACTTTAATTGTGTTTAAACATTAGATGACACAACGGTACAATGAAAAGGCAGAAACTGTATAAGTTCCCTAATTGTGAGTATGAGTGTAAATTAGGTCATATTTTAGTGAGGAATTATCTTTTTTTATTTACAGTTCAATTTAATAAATTTAAAATTTAATTACAACTAAATTGTATGCCACAGCCAATTTTATTCAGGCTCTTTACATCAAATATTACTTAATTTACTAAAATTTAAATGTTCAAAGAAAATGCTTTTTATAGGAAATTCAAAATTTATTCAATTTCCTGTATGTACCAGTATATTGGAAATGCCTATCTTTACTAACTGCAGATACAGTTATCTGAGTTTTGATAAGCGTATTAGCTAAAGATAAAGGTTAAATTTATTTTTGAAAGTTATTTTGTTTTCTTTTTCTTCTAATTTTCATTGCTTTGATATTGCTTATTGTTTGTAATTTTGAAGTTCTAAATATTCAAATAATAACATTAACAGTTCCAATTGTACTGCACAAGTAACATGAGTAAAACTTCAAACTTATTTTGATTTTTTTGTTTGTTTCAAAATTCAACTTTCACCAATAATCCTCTCAATCTGATAAATGTGCTTCGGCAGTTGTAACTCGTTTAAAGAAATTCTTTGTTTTCAACTGTAAATAGGACAAAACAATAGGATAATCCCCCACTAAGAACATGATTTACATTAATTCTTTACAATTAAGAAATACCAAATTCTACACTTTCATTGGTCGAGAGCACTTTGCTATATTCTAAACGAGGATAGTTGATATGATAAAATAATACCGTATACAACCACAACAATTAATTTTATAAATAGAATACTGCATTACGTACTTACTTGTCATACAACACTGCATTTACTTTTATTCATTGAGTTTTGTTCAGTTTAAAGTGATATGTAATGATGAAGGGTCAATTATTTCTTGTATTTCTATTACTGTTTATTGTAAGTACTGTTATATTACTACATTTTATATTACCTAAACATAAATATAGGATTTGGGATACATGTACCTTGTTATATGAAATCATCACATATATATATATATATGTATAAACAGAATTTGGTCGCGTTTTAAATCGGTATCTATGATGATGTTTTTCTGTTAGACAATACGCCCATCTATATTTGTTAGTGTCCAGTATATTTTCACCTGCCTAAGAGACCAGCAGTTTTACAATTTATAATCATTACGTGGCACTCCATGCAGAATAAAGTATGAACTTTCATTTCACGTTAGTTAAATACTATGAAATCTTGAAAAGTATTTTGGTGAAGAAGCTGAACATAGGCGGGAAACGTTTTACTTGTGGTAGAAATAAGACTTTTATTGTACTTGTGTTATATAAATCTATCGAGAGAGAGACAAAGAGAAAGAGAGATAGAGAGACAATTCAACCATCGCAAATATCACTGATACGATTTATTGGCGGAAGGAATAAAAAAACAGAAATCATATGGTCAAACTCTATTTACGGATATTTCAGAAGAATATCAACTTTTAAATTACAGATGATAATGAGAATGATGTATCCTTGTTAAACGTCCGGGTGCGTTTAAATGCATATTCATGGCGAAAACATGATAATGCGGTATGAATATAAAACCTACTTTGTATAAGACCGACACGATTAGCTGAATTTTTAACGTGCTAAAACACATGTTATTGTGTTAAGATCCAGTGATTTGCGTTAACATTTCGTAATTGGTCATATATTTATATAATTAAATAAAACCTAAAGGTCAATTGTACGAGGATATTACATAATTATTAGACATAAGTCAATTGTTTTTACACTACATTGTTTTGATCGTGATTCACAGTAAATTTTTAGCACATTAAGTTATTTTTTAAATTACTGTTTTAGGTTGATCAAAATTTTTAATATATATCATTCTATTTGAATATCCTTTACTTATTTGTAACATGCACATCTGAAGATCAACTTTGACCCAACAAACTTTTAAATCACAAAACAATTATGTACGCCATTTTCATTAAAGTCCTTCAACTACCATGTTGTCATTGTCTAAGGGTCTTTAAAATATGAATTTGATTGTAAATTCAGAGTCGTGTTTATAAATATTCAGTATTAACCTTGAATACAAGTCTTCCACCAAAGCGGATGAGATTAAAATGGCAAACTTAGATTTATATCAAATAAATTTGAAAATAGGATTACACAAGATATAATATATCTAAAAGAAAAAAAAGTGAGATAGGAATAATTAAGAATGTACAAACATGTAATAAAAAGGCATTGTTACAGTATATACAGTTTATATCAGTTCTAACTTCTCTCGATAACTGACAGAATAATCTGTCATAGAACTGTCGTAAACAGTTCTAGGACATTTATACATAAAGGCAGTTCTACCAGAGAATAAGTTTTAGAGTAGAACTGTCAAAATCAGTTATAGGGTTGAACTGATAGGATCTGTTCTAGGGTAGAACAGTTTTGAATGGCGTAATTAAGAACAAGGGCAGTAATCCGGATAGTCATATGCAAGTCATATTTTATATATTCACAGTCTTGAATGTATGTTTAAATTCTGTTTTTTTCTCTCTCCATATTAATCATTATTCTTAAATGAAAAATATTTATATATACAATTTAGTAAAGCGTAACCAGTAAGGAAATATATTTTTAATTGTGCCGTAATTATAATATATAAATTAATATATTCCCAAAGAAAGTCAATTATATAGATCGAAAGACTCTTTGTTGGTGTTATTACAGGTAAAATAATTACATGTAGATTACACAATGACCATATCATTTTCACAGGAATAGTTTTGATATCCAAGTTTATCTGACATTATACAATCTTATGTAAAGATACACTGATACTAGCATTGTGTAAATTTTGACACGCTCTTATATCAACGACAACTTATGAAGCTTAAAAAGATAACAGTAAAAATTTAAAAAAAGGAACAATACTAAATAATAAATCGTAAAAAGTGAGAACTATACAACTTTTCTTGTTTAAAAATATTATTAAATGACTAAATAGATAAATAATGAATAAAAAGAATCATAATAAAATAGATTTAATAAATTAAATGAAATAATTAATGTAAATGTCTATAACTAATAACTATATAGTGACAAAGCTTTAGCTGTCCAAAACTGTTCTAGAGATAAGAATGTCAGAATCTTTTTTGGTAAGAACTGTCAGAATCAGTTTTGGGGTAGAACTGTCAGAATCAGTTATAGGGTACCACTGTCAGAACCAGTTAATGTAGAACTGTCTAGAACTAAACTGTTCAAGAGTAGAGCTGTCAGAATAAGTTATAGTTGCCATAGAGTTCAGTATTTTTGTTATACTTTTTTTTATCAAAAAATGCTCTAGATTAAAATTGTCTGAATCTTTCCTAAAGAAAGAACCGCCTCTTTCAGAAATCGTTTTAACGGTATCAGATAACTGTTCTACAGAATTTCTTTAGAACAGGTCTCCTGCCAGTTTATGGCAGAAATTAACAGAGATTATAACAGATCCTTAATGTATATCTTACTAAGAAATCAGTACTTACATTCTACGTTGATGAATTTATAAATTATTGGAAAACTTAAGGTTCAAACATGTGCCTCATGTGGAGCAGGATCTGCTAATCCTTCCGGAACACCTGATATCTATCCGGTTTTTGCTGGGGTTTGTGTTGCTCAGTTTTTATAATATAAAAATAAGAAGTTGTGGTATGATTGCCAATGAGATAATTCTCCACAAGAGACCAAATGACACAGAAATTAACAATTTTTGATCACCGTACGGCTTTCAACAATGCGCTTAACTTATACCGCATAGTCAGCTATAAAAGGCCCCGAAATGACAAATGTAAAACAATTCAAACGAGAAAACTAACGGCCTGATTTATGTACAAAATAATGAACAAAAAACAAATATGATATACAACAACAAACGACAACCACCGAATTACAGGCTCCTGACTTGGGACAGGCACATACAGAATGAGGCGGGGCTAAAGTAGTTTGAAGGCAACAACCCTCCCCTAACCTGGGACAGTGGTGTAATAGTTCAACATAAGAACAAACTATAAAAATTAGTTAAAAAAGGCTTAACTCATCAGATGGTTTACAAAGCAGAAATACATCTAACAAAAACACAGAGTGGACGAGGAAGGGTATTTATACATCCCAACAACAAAAAGACACTAAGTCAGATCTGAGAGTACTTGCAGTTACTGACAGCTAGTTCAAAGACAATAACAACAAATAAAACAATCATGCATGTAAGACTAAAATATCAATCAGTGAACACATCCAACATCCAATGGAAATATAGTTAGGACGTCATTAACAGTCTGAGAAAAAACATGACCTTGTGCTATGCCAATATATAGGTATCGGCAGAGTGTAGAGCCATGAATGTGCACGTGTAGATAAAAATAATATTAAGTTTGATTTTAATTTACTGATAACAAAATCAATATTTATACCAATAAAAACAATATTCAAAGATCTAATTACAGCGTTGAATTGGTAACCTTTTAAAAATAGTTTATTTAAAGAATCGATAAGTTTACCCGGATCGTATTTAAATTTCAGGGCTTGGTAAAAACTAGGATGTGCTATTCCGTTTGAAATAAGTTTTCTACAGGTACAATAAAACTTCCAAACCAAATATTTATATCTATGGAAGAATTTAGTAAATGTTTTAAGTAATATGTGGTAACCAAATCCCTGACTAAATAATTTACCAGTAATACATAGATTACGTTCATTGAAATCCAAAACGTCACAACAGACACGGGCACAGTGAACGAGTTGTGATATATAAATACCGTATGATGGTGCCAAAGGAACATCACCATCCAAAAAAGGAAAAATCGTCTCTTTAGTCGTAAATTTTAGTGTAGAGTTTCCCGTGTAAAACTAAAATATCTAAATCTAGGAAAGAACAGTTTATATTTTATTTATTTGAAGTAAGTTCCTTTGGGTAAATTTCTGCAGTATATTTAGAAAATTCTTGATTATTAGTTTTCTTTGTTTTGTTTTGTGTACTGTTGTCTTTTGGTTGTTTATCTTTTTTAGACATGACACTAATATATTGTCAGTTTGTTTTCGACTTTTGAATATGAATAACCCTTTGGTATCTCTCGCATCTCTTTTTAACTGCAACTTTACAAAAAAGTAGAGTCCTGATTCAAAATATTGTTACAACAGTCGAGTTTACAGAAAAACAATATGCTCAGATTAAAATTTTGAAAATAAGGGAATCGAATAAAGAAACAAAATTACTAAGACATTGTTGAACAATGGTTGATGTTTTTGAAACGAAAGAAGTCGAATCTCAATATCATCTTGTTCAATGAAATTCGTATCGTTTACTTTATCATCTTTAACCATAGAATGATTGTAAACATTTAAAACAAGTTGTAAAATCAATGAAGCTTCTAATAGAAATAAAACTACTTTTGGGTATTTGTTTTTATTTATAATAATTTACTTTCGCATTGTGAGGTCAGATTGCTCGAATAATTATATCTATACAATATCAAAGATATTTTAGTATTATGCTTCAGAATTTTCTACAGCAAAAGTAATTTTTAATTTCATATACAGCCTACCTCGTATTATAACGTTTTAATATTTCAAAACACATGGACACGACTACAGAGCCTAACAATGATATTTTAAAGAGGGCAGTTTACCAAAGGGATATTCAAACTCATATAGCCAAATAAAAAGACAACGTCATGGCAAAACACGAATAAAAAAACGATTTAAAAACGGCAGTCTACAAATGATAACAAAGAAAACTAAAGACTTAAGTTACACGAGCGCCGCCAAAAAAACCGGGGTTGATCTCATGTGCTCCAGAAGGTAAACATTTAACATACAAAGATTGAACTCAAAACATAAAATACTTGGGAAGACGGATTTTTAACATTTTTTTTATCAAATGTTGCTTCAGAATTCATATTTGACTTCTATGTATGGCATGGCAAAAAAAAAAAAAAGAAGACAAACAGACAAATAATAGTACAGATGACACAACAAAGAAAACTAAAGACTAAGCAACACGAACCCCACCAAAAACTGGGGGTGATCTCAGGTGCTCCGGAAGGGTAAGCAGATCCTGCTCCACATGTGGCACCCGTCGTGTTGCTTATGTTATTACAAATCCGGTAAATAGTCTAATTCGGTAGGTCACATTCGTGAAAAGGGAAGGGTATTGTAGTTACGACATAAGGAACATATCTGATATCATCTGTGAAACGGTTATTCCATAACGGTCAACCGACTCGTGATGGCGTCCGTAAAATTTACGAAGGGATGATTTCAACTTCACCATTTGGAACTCTTGGTTTAATAGCTTCCTTGTGAGCAGCAATCCTCTATCACGGAAATCATGAGAGGAAATACAAGCCAGGGAATATCGTATCAATTGGGAGATATATACTCCGTATGCAGGCGCTACTGGAATGTTGCTACTTAGAAATGGAAAGTTCACAATGGGGAAGCTGAAATCATCTCTTTTGTCGTAAAGTTTTGTTTTCAACCGACCCTCATTGTCAATTTCTAGATGTAAGTCAAGATATGAGGCAGACTTAACTGTATCTGTAGTATCCTTCTTCTCTAGTTCGATGGATTAGATTCGTTCAACATAGTCACCAAATTTTGTATTATTTAGTGAGAGAACATCATCTATATAGCGGAACGTAAAGTTAAAGGATATTGCTAACTTCTTATCTTTCTTCCTAAGAAGTTCCTGTATGAAGTCAGCCTCATAATAATAAAGAAACAAGTCGGCAAGAAGAGGGGCACAATTGGTTCTCATTGGAATTCCGACAGTCTGTTGAAAAACACGTCCTCCAAACGTAACAAATATGTTGTCAATCAAGAAATCAAGCATCTTGATAATGTCAGTTTCAGAGAATTTTTTGTTTGAATCAGAGTGATTCTTTACAAAGTAGGATTTATCCCTCCCCAAGACAAGATACTTGTATCTACGTTCGCCATTCTTTTTAATGAAACAAAGTAATACCAACTCTTTCAATTTGTCTTTTAGTTTGAAATGGGGAATACTTGTGTAAAATGTACAAAAGTCAAATGTTTGAACACTATTGCAAGATGAGAGAGTCTTTATATTGTATGTACTCTAAAAGTTCTTTGGAATTTTTTAGTATCCACATCTGATTCACGGCAACTCTTTGTAGATTCACTTTATTTTCAAAACATTTTAATTCACAAATGAATGACAGCCTGTCGGACGAAATCAATAATATCAATGTACTTTTAAGCGTCTTCTAATTAATTGTGAATGACAAAAAAAAATGCCTGATATACTTCACATTTTAGGAAAGACCATGGATACTGAATTCTTGCATTGTTTTATAAACATAAAATGTGCAATACATCAAGTTCAAGGTCACTGCGACTTTGCTGACTCATTTTGTAGACAAAAGCAAAATTTTTCGAACTGGGTCTTAAATTTGTATTTTCACACGAGAATAGTTCATGAAAGAACACTTTTTTACAAACACAAATCTGCACGGATTGGAGTGAAATAAGTGCTCTTTAAAATATCTGTTTTCGAAAACTAATGCAAAATTTGAAAAACATTAGAAACTAAATATCCATCTTTAGATTACATTTGTCTTAGACAATAAAAATGACTGATGTATTTTATAACTCAACTATGAAATGAAAATTATTGTTGGAGAAAGTTTGCAAATTCTTTTTATACAGGAGAGGCGAAAGATATGAAAGGGACATTCAAACTCATCAATCGAAAACAAACTGACAACACCATGGCAAAAACAGAAAAAGACCAAACGATCGTAAAACATACCACATAGTATATCAGACCGTTTTAACCAACCCCAATCGACTCATCGGAAAAATAAGCATGCAAAAATAAAATGAAAAAAATGAAGAACAATAAACATACAATTACTGTGTCATTGGTCTCTTGTGGAAGAGTTGTCTCATTGGCAATCATACCACACCTTCTTATTTTTATATGGTTAAGGTGAAGTATTTTTTCTCTCTATTAATTAGATAGAAACTTGAATAGCAGGTTTGTGATTTGAATTATATTCCAGTATGAACTTTTTTGTAGCTCACAATACTTTTGCTAACACTAAGTTTGTTTATTTTAACAGGCATTTTGTTCCTGTGCACGTATGATCCTCGAAGGTATGTATGATGAATAACGTCCTGCTTCGTTGCAAATATGATTATCGAATGGCTGCATGATGACAAGCGTTTTTTTTTCCGTTGTACTTTTGATGCTCAAAGCAATTTGTACAATTACATACGTTCTGTTCCCTTGTATATTTTAACATCGTATGTATATATAAAATAGAAAAATGTGGTATGATTGCCAATGAAACAACTCTCCACAAGAGACCAATTGACACGGAAATTAACAACCATAGGTCACCGTACGGCCTTCAGCAATGAGTAAAACCCATACCGCATAGTCAGCTATAAAAGTCCACAAAAGGACAAATGTAAAACAATTCAAACAAGAAAACTAACGGCCTGATTTATGTACAAAATAATGAACGAAAAACAAATATGATATACAGCAACAAACAACAACCACTCCTGACTTGGGACGGGCACATACATAATGTGGCTGGGTGAAATTAGTTTGCTGGCGCCAACACTACCCCTTACCTGGGACAATGGTGCAACGGCACAACACGAGAACAAACTATACAAAACAATAAACGAAAAACAAATATAAGAAACAGCAATAAACGACAACCACTAAATTACAGGTGATAACAAGCGTTTTGTAGTGTTGAACGTCTATGCTCATCCAAGGAGAACAAAATCGAAACCAGAAATGACAGTGAAGACCAAACCCTAACACAAATTCATATCTATAGTCAAGCCCTAAATGTATGTTATCGGATGTGACTTTTAAAGAAGAAGAGGATTTCTTGCCTACCATAGTCGAAAATTTTTTGAAGTTCGTGCATTTCTGATTTTATCAATTTCGTGCTGATCTGTTTATACCCGAACTAGCGATACTTAGCCGACATCGGCAATTAACCTTACATGTTCTAGTATGAAATATTAAACAATTGTGAAAAAATATCACTGTCATAAAGATAAGATCCTTCGAAACAGACTGCGACAATTGTCTTCTCTGTTTTAATTATTGTTTTGGGATGACTTCTCATTGATGTTATCTCAAATTTCTTTTTTATATTGTTTCTAATGTTTCTGACTTAAAACATCTGAATCCTCTATGTTCTTGCTCAGATAATTTCCGTGCTGATCATACCCTTGTCCATGGTTTAAATGGAAGAATAAGAAGAGAAGCAAAAGATGGCTTCGTTGATTCGCGTTGTGCACCAGGATTTACAGCTTTCGGTAAGATATGTTCTTTAATGCTATAATTAATAGTTTTTACGATTGTGTCTTTATAGATTAAACACCTTTATAACAGATTATAATAGTTTTAATAACTCAAAGTTATGATATAGGCTACTCAGTGAAATTACCTTCGAAGGACACACTTTCGAAAATTTTTTTTATTGATATCATTTATTTAAGTTCTGAAATGAGCACGAACAGTGTTTATATATATTCCATCTTCACGCCTAATATATCATGTACTCTAGATTCTACTGACGAGGAAAGGTAACACTAGGCCACCAAAAGCTGAATTTTTAGTTCTAGGTGATCGAGTGGTCTAGAGCGATGGACATATATATAAAACATCTAGATATTAGTCACGATATTTTTTACGAGGGCGCTGGATCGTTTTGAGAAACGATTCTGTACATAAGAAATAAATTATTATATGCCTCGAAAGTGTACAAAACAACACCAAAATTAAAAAAAGGAACAATTTATATAGGTATCTAAAATATTTCGGATAACATTTATTCTTCATCAGTATGATTCATCATCATCATCATCATCATCATCATCATCATCATCATCATCATCATCATCATCATCATCATCATCATCATCATCATCATCATCATCATCATCAACAACATCTTATACCGACATATAAAACAAATAATATAAAATCTTATATTGTCTTTGAGTGAATATTTTATTTTAACTTTTAGATGATACATGTTACAAACTCGTCCATGATAAATTGAACTGGACACAAGCGAAAGAAGAATGTACCAAAGTTAACGGCATTACATATCACCTCGTTACTATCAAAAGTCAAGCAGAACAAAGTAAGTGCCAATTCAGTAATAATAATGCTATATTCAGTATAGTTAAAGAATAAGAAGATGTGGTTTGATTGCCAATGTGACAACTCTACACCAGATACCAAATGACATAGAAGTTAACAACTATAGGTCACCGTACTGCTTTCAACAATGAGCAAAACCCAAACCGCATAGTCAGTTTCAAAGGCACCAAAATGACACATGTAAAACAATTCAAACAAGAAAACTAACAGTCAGATTTATGTACAAAAAAAAAGAACGAAAAACAAATATGATATACAGCAACAAACGACAACCACTGAATTACATGCTCCTGAAAAAAACTTAACTCATCAGATCGATACAAAGCAGAAAAAACAATTAACAAATAACATACCGGACGAGGCTTGGTATTCATACATCTCCACAACAAAAAAGACACTAAGTACAGATCTGAGAGTATTTGCAGTTACTGACAGCTAGTTGAAAGCCAATAACGACTAATAAAACATCATGCATCTAAGACTTAAATATCAATCGGTACACATCCAATATCCTATGGATTTAGTTTAAAGACATCATTAACAGTTCTTTATCACCATTATTATTATATTTCATCTTTACAGACAAGTTGTATGATTATTCATTGAAACTCACTCTATTGTTACTGCCTACTTACCGTAAAAATTGTACATTTTCGAAATACAGCTTAAAAAACCATGCTTACCTTGCACATTTAGAAATAGGGATTAATGGTAACTATTAAAACATTGAATTATGTTCATGGAAAAATAAATAAGATTTGAGATGAAGAAATAACCTTTCGATTTTATGCTTCGACCTATTAGTTTTTCCTTTATCATATATGTTGACAACATCCGATTATATGTTTAAAACAAATTTTTGTTGAAATTAAAAGTAGTTTTGAAATTTATACAATAACAACATTTATCTTCATTACAAAAAAATGATAAGGTATTAACTCAGATGTAGTAGGAATCGGAATATAAACGCCCTCTGTATATGCGAAATGAATGGTGTTACCAAAATCTTATGATTGTCATGGCTAAAGTATTTAATGGAAAAAAGCTATAATTCTTCATAAAACAAATAAACCGCCATTCATTATTTAGATATTGTTATAATAACGATATAAAGGATGTTCTTTCTATTAACAATCCAAACTTTTCTGACTGGGTTCCATTAATATATCATCCAGAGCTAGAAATTAAAGAAAAAAAAAACAGACACGAGTTTTAGACTTATACCTCGAATTTGACATAAACGGTCATCTCAGTACCAGAATCTATGACAAACGAGACGATTTTAATTTTGAAATTATAAATTTTGACCACCTTAGCAGCAATATACCAACCTCACCTGCATATGGGATATCCATTTCCCAACTCATTCAGTATTCAAGAGCTTGCAGCTGCTACTCAGACTTTATAAAACGTCACCAGTGTCTGAGCAGAAAGTTGATGAACCAGGGTTATGTCAAAGAACGTCTCGTCCTTTTTCCTAATTAGTTCATTGGAAGATACCAAGACCTTGTTAATAAATATTCAGTATCAACAAATAATACATGATGTCTTGAAGTATAGATTCTTGGTACTGACATTGTTTAACATCTTAATTACGTGTTATAGTATTTATTTATTTGTCTTTGTATATTTCTAACTCTTACTGTTTAGTCCAATTTTGGTAATCTCCTGTTGGCGTAGCTCGGTATTTATACATCCCGCCATTGTGTTATTGTGCTCTGGTCATTTTTTGTATTCTTGTCTTTCATTTTTGCTTATGTGCTTTGTCTATAGAGTGTCTTCATGTCATTTTGTTTTTCTTTGTTGACATAGTTGTTTGTTTTTATAGTGATTAAGATAATCACACAATGTTGACTGCTGTACCCGGATTTTTGACATTTTTACCTATTATGTCTCAGGTTTAATCCTACATTTTCGACATAAGGAAATTCTTGTACCAAGTCAGAAATATTACAGTTGTTTAACATTCGTTTGATGTGTTTGAGCTTTTGATTTTGCCATTTGTTAAGGTACTTTCCATTTTGATTTTTACTTGGGGTTCGGTATTTTTGTTATTTTACTTTTTTCAGTCGGTGTTATCACTAGTAAACACATTTTGAACTGAAATGGTCATCTGAACAGTTCTTATAAGACCAAACAATAATTGTAGTTACTGCTTTGTGTTTCAGTCATCTTTTAGACTTATTCATTGCAGTAAAGTCAGCAATATTTAGACAATTCGCTTACTTAATGATTAAGATATATTCAGTCCATGTTTCCATTTTTCAATAGCTGTTATTCACATGAACAAAATTGTACAGAATTCTACGGAATTGTCTGAAAAGATACTTAAGGTGGATAGGGGGTCTTCATTGATATCCATAGATTTTTTTAATAATTTGTCAAAATGTAGTTTATATCATGCTTTTTTGAAAAATATAATAAAAAGTAATGGTCACCGGGCTTTTTTTCACGCTACAGGTGTGCAAAATTGTAAGATTTTATATAGATTATGCATGGGAAACACAATTTTGCGTGATAAAAAGAAAACTACACTAGGAATTGTACGATAAAATATGAGAAGATAGCTCTAATAATATGCTTTCAGATAAGAAAAAGAAAAAAATATGGTCACCGGACTCGTTTTCTTGCTACATAATAAAATAGGTAAATTCACAACACATTCTATTATAAAAGTCACTTTATCAAAGTTTTCTCCCCTTCTATCTGAGTTATCGCCCCTTATGTGGCAAAGTTGATAAATATGATAAAACACATAATTTTCTATAGTTACACGAAAATTCTTACACATGAATTCCATACTACTCTCGAAATTTGCACATTTCATTAAAGATATAGACCGATTGTTATCTGCTATATCAAAATCCAAGATGGAGGAAGACACCCCAGCCACATTAACAGTACTGGATTGACTGCAAGCCAAAAGTCTTCACAGTACTGAATATACAACAATACATTTTCTGAAAAATAACTTATACCCTTAATAAGACTTAACGGTTTGGACCAATTAGGATATGGTTCGATGTGTAAAATAAAATGATTCCGATGTCAGTGCACCAACTGCGTTTTAGGAATAAGTTTTTCTTCATAACAATGAGGCGAAAAGTAAAAGCAAAAAAAAAAAAAATAATCAAATATAAAGGTCTTGACAAACTATAATAGATACAAAAAGGGCCATAGAAGTAGTAAAACCAAAAAGTGTCATTCCTAAACCAGTGTAAAGTTTGTTTAGGGGATTGCATCTCTTTTGAAGTACATTTACACCTTTAAGAAATAAAAATATCATCAAAATATATGATTTAAATCATGCAAATACTAAAAAACTTGAAATTGGACGGATGGAAAGGATGAGTAAGCATAAAAGATATAACCTAAAAGCAAATTCAATAATCGAGATAAACAGGAATGGTTACAGCCAGTATTAGATACGCTAAGATCTATAGCTTTCATGATACGTGCAACCACAAAATTATTATTCTGTTTAGTACAATGTATGTGTAAATCTCAAATGAGGATTTTTTTTACGTTTGAGAACGACCACCGTAAATCGAAATGTTTCATGGCAAGGGGGCATCAATGTAAAACTCTTGTCGCTAAATGTAAAACATCCGACTGCAAGACAAAACTTGTTATAGATTTCAGCTCAAATAAGCTTTTCTGCTCGTTTAATCAAAATTGTTAGTACAAAACAAATTAGATCGATGACCAAGTATCATTGCATCATAATTCTTCGTACAATCGCAATTTAAGTTAAAAAGCACTTGCAGGAAATTTGTCAAGTTTTTAACATATTCCCTTTCCAGAATCATTCACGAAATTATGATGATAGCCTAATGGAAAAAAATTATTAACAAAAATACAAAACACCAAGGTAAATTCAAAAAAGGGAGAAGTCCATAAAACCTGACAAAATTAAATGCTCGGCTATATAAGCCAAGGTATAATTTTGATCTTGTCTCTTTAACTGGTAATCCATTCTGTTCCATTTTTAACATTGCACAAAATCATGTCTTTCTGTACATTTTATGAATCAGTTGTCATTTAGGAAAATTGGTGTTGATGGAAGATCTTATATATTTTTAGTTGTATCTTAAGACGATTCCGGTCATAATTTTATGTTGACCTGAAGCTGTATTTTGCTTTTTGTATCGTTTAAATTGTTGTCTCATTGATACTCAACCCACATTTTTGGGTCTGGATGATAGTTAGTTGTCAGGAAAAAAAATCATACATAACATTTAGCGAAGTGACATCTTTTTGTCATACTCAAATATCTCGATATAAACACAGCAGACACCAACTAATAATCATTTTAATTTGTTACCTAAGCAAAAGCAATCAAGGACAATTATAATTGTAAGTCGATATTAATTTAAGACAACGAAAAAGCATTTGCGAAAATAAATATTAAAAATACTTCAAATTGTAAGAAATAAAAATGGCAATAAAATATACCATTTTATTTCAAAATGTATTTACTATAAAAAAAAAAAGCAGCAATAAAAATGAAAATAGAAACTTAACAATTTTCTAGCAAAACAACGGTTCGGACAGTGGTTGTAAAATTGTTAAATTACCAAAGTAGATACGATGGTAGCATCAAAGACTGACGGAGCAATGTGTACATAAGGTGTAAATAAGCCTTAACAACACCTTTTTAGTTCCCAAGCACAATATCCGGTTTTTCGTGGAGTTCGTGTTGCTTAGTCTTTAGTTTTCTATATTGTGTTTTGTATACTGTTGCTTGTCTTTTGGTCTTTTTCCGGTTTTTTGCCACTGTGTTGTCAGTTTTATTTCGACTTATGAGTTTGAATGTCCCTTGGTATCTTTCCCCTATCTTTGTGAAATCTTTATAAACAAAACTTTTTCCGTTATTTTAAGAATTTGTGAACGGAATCATTTCATCCGTAAGTTTCAACGATACAGAAAGAGTGTGGATGGGCTTATCAAGACATCCGTCTAATCTTAGTATCTTCTTTTGGGTGGATGGAACAAATGTCTCTTATGACAACTGGTATACAAAGAAGCGATCTGATGACCCATTTCCAGATGAACCAAACAGTGAAGACGTGAGTGCAAGTATTACTTCTATTTGATAGTCATGGTAACGGTCTTTTTCACATTTGTGATTGTCAGAGTCAGTGTAGAAAAGTAAAAGATAGTAAAGGAGAGTAAAAGGTAGTATAGGAAACACTCAAATTTATTTACAAGGACTTGAATGTTTCTTTCTTTGCAATTCCAATTTTAAAAAAATGACAAAAACTGCAGTTTGTTCATGAAATCAAACGGACCAGCTAATTAGAAATTTGACATTTGAAATTTGAAATGCTAAACATATGTCCACATAAAGTTTTTGAATTATCTTTTTATAAAATATCGTTTTTCTACTCGTGCTACAAATCTATCTTTTAATACAATCTATATCCTCAGTGAATTAGACTGTGATAAAAATATGTTTTAATAAGTGTTAACGGGAAACAAGACAGTCAAATTGATATTTGATATAAAAAGAGTGATATATAATATAAGGTTGTTTCCCCATGAAAACTTATTGACAACATATCGTAACTTCACATATATCTTACTGCATATTATATGTTTTGATTCAAACTAATGTCTGATTCTTATTAACATAAAAGATATTTTAGAAAGAATAGTTTGAAAACTTAGTTTGGACAATTTTATAGCAATTCAAAAATACTAGCTCTCAAGATTCAAATGACTCATCTCAATAAACATATGTATAGACATTTTAAGCAGCACTTTAATAGAATTAATGAGGTTGAATTCTTCAGAAATATTGGTTTGCAAGTATGCTTTGTTTTATCGCTATGCATTTTGATGACTTGATTGTGATTTTCTACAGCAGTTGTTGAAAATGAGTGACCATTTGTTTATTTGAAGAAAGAAAATGTAATTTGGTCAGAATTTTTATTGAGCTGCAATAGGTGTAGAGAAACACTTACAATCAAGTCTCAGTAAAATATTTGCAATGCGGTAAAAACAATATTAATAAAATAATTTGTTATACTCCTTTACAATTTGATGTTGAGAACAATTTTGATGATATATTTCAAAATGTACATGTTTTTGTAATTTTTAAAACGAACTTTTGTTGTTTTATTAGTGTTTAATTTCGTTTCTCTAAACATCTCCGTTTTTCAAGGTAATTGCTTTTTATATCCAAAAAAAAAAACAATAAATATGTTTACATTACTTTTGACCTAATATCGGTTTTGATTGAATACCTTCCTCTTATATCGAAAAGAAAACTTAAAAAAGGAAGAACATTAGCTGTTTTGTAATTTAAAAGCATTCACAAATTGATTTAATCTTCAGAATGTGTTGCAAAATTTATAACAAAATGGAGAACTTTTTATTTCCCATTGTTGATTTACTGTCACTAATTGTGATATTCAGCAAGTCCAATATACCAACGTATGCTTTCCATGTACATTTTTACTTCGATAATTATCCCCAGGAAAGTATAGAATTTTTTAGTAGTAAGAAAAGGGTTTCTTTTGTTGAGATTAGAGAGGCGTTTTAAAGTGATGTTTAATTTTCTATATTTTGAGCGAAACATCTATGAAGGGAGGTGTTTTCCAGGAAACGTTACAATACCTGAATAATTTTATAACGAAACAAATGAAAAATATGATTTAACACTTTTCATAATTAAAGAGTAGTCATAAAAATTAAATACGACTTTTTGTAGTTTTAAAAGGTTATAAAAACGTTGACATTAGTTTGAAATTCTAATATGACGGTCTTCTTTCGCTTTGAAAACAAGGCCATGTTCTTATTCCAATATAACATGGGGTACGATGTAATTGGCACAATTGAAATTGCCGCTTCAACACCGAAGATCAAAATGGACATTTGTGTTGATGTTGCTTGCTATGAAATAATGAAAAATTATTCTAACAGAAAGTGTATATGTTGGTTTTTTAATCGTGAAACAGTTTGATTTTTATATCGTTTTGCCTTCGTCATATCAAAATGGTTGCCTTCGAACGTGTCTTACATAAGTTCGGTTCGAAATACAAAAGTTGTAAATTTCCCTATTAAAGTTCTATTATGCCATGCTATATGCATATTTTAACATATATTTGTCAACATTTTTTTATGTCGCTAACCCTCGGTATAAAATATTAACAAATATAATGCCTAGTCATGTTAAAATTAGCATAGAGCATGGTATGAAAGAGTTTTTTCTTAAATATCAAAACGGGCTGGTCTGATATTAGATAATTAACTTTTCATATTATTACTAAACTTAAGGCATACAAGTCAGTGAGGTTTTGAATCTTATATAATGTATAGTTTTTTGAATAATAGGAAAAATGTGGAAACATTTTCATGGAGCAGAACAAACTAGGATACTGGAATGACGAAAAATGTGAACTAGAATATTTCTACATTTGCGAGGGAACACCTGGTTTGTATGATTTCCATCAATCCGGCGCATAACAGTTAATATACTTTTCATTTGTATGACTACCAGTATTTTCAATAGTGATCTCTTTCTTATACCTCCGGTTTAGATAATACTATTTGAAAAATGTTCAGAAGAAAGGAAAATTACGGTTAAGAAATAAGACAACTCGGATTTCGGCGTTTTGACATATTGACTACGAAATGTTGTAATAAACAGTATTTTTTTCTGTTTAACTAGGTAGCAATTTTACCTGACAATATCGGGATGAGGGTTCTTAGTCCAATCTCAACAGGAAGTTGTGATAATATCAAAACACTGACACAGATGAAAAAAACAATGTCAAAATTTTCTGGCTTTAATTAAATCTTTATTTGGATAAGTTGATGCAAGCATACAATTGTATTGTTTCTTATACTGTGAGATCCAAATAAAAGACTATATTATAGTAATGTGTAGTTAATTATGAGCTATGAAAATCAAGAAGTTCTAGCATTTTTCAGAGTAGGTTTAAAAAGTAAACAAATATACTTTACTGTAGGTTACCATTCGTTAGCAGTCATTATCCTATAGATGAACAATTGTTGATTATATTGATAATTTAGAATCTTCATAGAAGCTAGAGCACGAATGTTGTGTTAATGTACTATTTTAATGTGGCATTTGTATGCAAGAGTGACATCCCTTTGTACTATGTTGCAATTCCAAAAAGTCTAGCGAATCAATGCGTTTATTGTCTCCTTTGAACAGGCTCATTATTTTCTAATTACATTTAATTATTTGATTTCATTCTAAATCATTACAAAATTTATAAATTTAATACATTTTAGTGTTTATAATTGGTTTATTAAGACATTTATTTATATTTATATTGATAATTTTTATTTTTAAATAATTTTTGATAAACATTATTTAGGAAAAGTTTAGGCATAATCATGATAATGTCTGATTGGGCAACCTAACGGATAATGCATCTGCCACATAATGATAAAAAAGATAATGCATCTGTCATGAACTAATACTGGAATGGTTTTATACTTCAAACCGTAATATGGTTATAAATAAAATGTAGTATATACTAGATATAGGAAGATGTGGTGTGAGTGCCAATGAGACAACTCTCCATCCAAATAACAATTTATAAAAGTAAACCATTATAGGTCAATGTACGGCCTTCAACACGGAGCCTTGACTCACACCGAACAACAAGCTATAAAGGGCCCCAAAATTACTAGTGTAAAACCATTCAAACGGGAAAACCAACGGTCTAGTCTATATAAAAAACGAGAAACGAGAAACACGTATAAATTACATAAACAAACGACAACTACTGTACATCAGATTCCTGACTTAGGACAGGTGCAAATATTTGCAGCGGGATTAAACGTTTTAATGGTACCAAACCTTCTCCCTTTTTCTGAAACAATAGTATAACATCACAACATAGAAAAACACACGATAAAATATCAATTGGAAGGCTTAACTCAATCAAAAAACGTAAATTAACACACTATGAACGAATAAATTCGATCTGTGATACCTGAAAGTAAATACATAGTTAATAAAATATTAGGGACAAATATTCAAGGCCAAAAAGCAAACAAACAAGTCCAAACAAAGCCATGGCAAGACACCACCGCGAAATATTTAACCCTTAGAAAATAATCACTTTTGAAAAAAACGGTTTTCATAATATATACAGGTAAATGAAAAATAACTTTGTCGTTTTAGGTATACTACTTCTGTCTATATTAAATCTTCCAATAATTAGGAATTCCAAGAAAGGTCTGTCATATAAATACCTAATTTAACACTAGATACATAAGGGGTGAATATCAACAATAAAACTTCCCTGTACAGATTTAAGGAGAATAATCTTGATGTTCATACAAATGTAGTATGATGAAGTGAAAATTAGTAGATATTCCAAATAATCAAAGCTGGTATATAGACAAGATCCATATTAATATAAAATAACAAAAAGTATTAAAAATAGTATCAACAGGTCGAATTAACAAGAAAGTACGATTTGAGAGTACTCGAAGTTACTGACAGCTAGTTAAAAGCCAAAACAATTAATAATAAAAATCATGCATCAGAGACTAAAATCAACTAAAACACATCCCAGGGATTTAGTATTTTAACGTCATGAACAGTCAGAGAAGACATGACTTGTGCAATGCCAAAAATAAATGTATCGACAGGTAGTAGGATAGTGAGGAGCTACTTCTTTAGATATAAAAATTAACGTGTGTGTGTCTCTAAACATCCCGCCTCAAAAGAAGATACAATTGAGTTATGTTTTAATTTGCTAATGACAAAATCGATATTAGTGCCAATGTAAACTATATTCAGAGATCTAATTACAATATTGGTACGATAACCCTTACTTATAAGTTTGTTTAAAGGTTCGATGAGTGTACACGGATCACATAGTGATTTCCTCGCTTTAAGTACAATATTACCGTAAAATTTAGGATGTGAAATACCATTTTTAATAAGTTTTCTACAGGTACAGCCAAATTTACTAATCCCATCTTTGTATCTATGAAAGAATTTAGTAAAAGTTTTAAGTAATTTATGGTATCGAAATCCCTGACACAATAATTTCCCAGTGATGCATTGATTACGTTCGTTAAAATCTATGACATCAGAACACACACGGGCATACCGAACGAGTTGGGATATATAAACACCGTTTGATGGAGCCAAAGGCACATCGCCGTCTAAAAATGGAAAATTAACAATAGGAAATGAAAAATCGTCTCTTTTGTCGTAAATTTTAGTATGTAGTTTCCCATTAGAAATTGAAATGTCTAAATCTAGAAAAGGGCAACTGTTGCTGTTTATGTTAGATTTAGTTAAAGTAAGTTCTTTTGGGTAAATTTCGGAAGTATATTTAGAGAACTCTGGATTATTTAACGAAAAAATATCATCCAGATAACGGTAGGTATTGTTGAATGTATCAACTAAATATAACAATGATGGGTCTTTACTGAGTTTGGATATACTGTCTACTTTTTAACTTTAGATAAATTATTGAGATGTATACATTGTAATATATGTTTTCAATTGACATCTGTAGTCATTCTGCTCGTTAGGAATACACTGTTTTAAGTTGTCATAATAATTCTGGGCACGGATTTCCGATAAAACGCAATAAAAACTGCAAAAATACACCCTCTTCGTGACTCTCTTAATACATTCTATACATTCATAGATCAATTCCAAAAACATTAGATAGATTGTTTATCCTTTTTATATGCTCAAATGCAATTCAAAGATTTATAAAACCATGCAAAATGTCATCAAAATCCGAGATTTCGTCCAATTGCGTATACGCAATAAGCATTTAGTGCTTTTGTAAGACATTCATCGCTAGTTTTAACACTCTAAAAATTGTGTGCGTTCGAATAGCTCTTTTTGGGTAAACCTTCACCAGGAACGTTCAAACCCAAAAATATAGAGGTCAAAAGTGTATAAATACATGACAACGTCATGAGCTATATGACCAATATGGACTTTGAAAAGTAGAGAAATAAAAATAAGGTAAGCTTTGTCCAAAGGAAAGGGAACCTTAGTTTCTTTATAATTTTTGTAATTTATCAACGCAGAATTAAAAAAAAAATGCTATAAATCATGTCAGTAACGGAGCAATGACTACTGACCTAGTGTTACCCTATGGGTTTTCTGAATTTACCTTCATAGTAATCCAACACAATGACGGTGCAAAATAAAACTGCTTAACCTTTATCCAAATAGGACATATTTCACGTCTGCACAGGATTGTTGACTGTCATGAACTGGACTGTTGATACCAACAGATTATTATTTTTATTACAGATACCGTATTCTGTGCAGCCGAAACAGACACATACACTTTTGGTTCATATAATTTGACTTGGAACGAAACAAACACGGGCATTACAGCATATTCTTCATGTCCTGAAGGATTTAATGGTAGGATAAACATTAAACTAGTAGTGTAATAAAAAAAAGTTTTATTCCTAAACTAATTTGTGTTAACACTTAACGCTATCGCATAATCGACATGGCATTTACTAACTAATATAACAGTTGCGTGGCTCCAAGTAATCAATACAATTTCGTTTGTATTTGTCACAGTTGTAGCAACAAATTTGATGAAGTTTTGGCATGGCATTGGAGTTGTGTGTGTATGCGCATCAGTCTGATATTTGAATTGCTGTATTAACCATTTTTAAGGATATGCTTTTCAAAGTGAAGTTACTGAAAAATCAATCAACTTAAACCCATATAAGTTGCTTTGGGATTCAGTTTGTCTCCAACGACGGCTATGATATTTCTACCCTACATTAGTTACTAACGCAAAACTATTCATTTACATTGATAAATATGACAAACTCCTTTGAGAACCCTGAAAATCATTTGATCGAAAAAATTGAATCATATTCTTCATGTCCTGAAGGATTTAATGGTAGGATAAACATTAAACTAGTAGTGTAATAAAAACAAGTTTTATTCCTAAACTAATTTGTGTTAACACTTAACGCTATCGCATAATCGACATGGCATTTACTAACTAATATAACAGTTGCGTGGCTCCAAGTAATCAATACAATTTCGTTTGTATTTGTCACAGTTGTAGCAACAAATTTGATGAAGTTTTGGCATGGCATTGGGTTGTGTGTATGCGCATCAGTCTGATATTTGAATTGCTGTATTAACCATTTTTAAGGATATGCTTTTCAAAGTGAAGTTACTGAAAAATCAATCAACTTAAACCCATATAAGTTGCTTTGGGATTCAGTTTGTCTCCAACGACGGCTATGATATTTCTACCCTACATTAGTTACTAACGCAAAACTATTCATTTACATTGATAAATATGACAAACTCCTTTGAGAACCCTGAAAATCATTTGATCGAATTTTTAAAATTGAATGTTGATATTTAGACAACATATTTTTTCCCAAATAAGCTATAATTTTCTTTGAACAAAACACTTCACAAATAAACTTGATAGCTTAAATTTTCATTGTATCTTATAGACATTGATATAAGAAATTCAAATGATGATCTCAAAACAAAATGGAGGAGGTATTATCAGAGCTTGTTTTTGGCCACTGGTATTGCAAAACTGGTTAAATCATTCAAGACTATCCAAATCCTGTTATTTCTTTTACCAATGACCAAAGCAATATAATCTTGACACTAAAGTGAAAAAAAATCACTTAAAATGTCATTATGACAACATAAACATGTCCACAATTGGCATATTTGACAAAAAATTGCCATTTTTTACATACTTATGGGACAAAATATATATAAGCCCATCATGCTCATGCTTTATTCAAAAAATATATTTTGCACAACATCTGTGTTTAAAAATACTTGCTACAGTTTATACAGTTTTTAACTGAATTCAAAGGTTTAAAGTATAAATGCAAATATGTAAGACAAACGTCAAAACTATCAAAACTGATATCTGTCAGACTAATGTCTTATAAACATATGAAGGGTTATATTTGATTGATTAATTATACTTTTGCAATGATGTCGGACGATTTCAATGAAAGTCATATTTTCATTGCTGAAAAACATTTACAACAGAAAAATATATGATGAATGTGTCAACAGTCTTATAAGAAAGTTATCAACGTCGATACCAAGCTTATAATTCAAGACACCAGACACACTTTACGCATGGACAAAACTTCTCAGTTGCGCTAGAACCAAATTTGTGTAAGGTCAAATTAATTTTCACATTGCAATCATTTAAAAATCAAAAACGTTGTTTCAAATCCGGCAAGCGAAGGGTTCCTAATGGTAAGGTTACTAATTCTTCTGTAACTGTTTAGCTTTAAAATTTGTGTTCATGAATGGCCTATCAAATAGCTCCTTTTTTAATTAGTCTGATTGACATGAACCTTTTATCTCCTTCTTGTTATTTAATTTTCATGTCCTAAATCCACACACTCACAAACACACACACACACAGTTAAATGTGGATAAAATTTGTAATTTGTTGTTAGATAATTATTAAGGTTGCCTTTGCATTAACATGCACCTCCTTTTGTTCAGAGTTGATGTTGTTAAAACTTATTGATTTGTGCATTTTTGTAGGTTTGGTTTCACGCAAATGTAAACTGGAAGATAAGTCCGGAGTGTGGGAAACATCAAATGTAACTGACTGTAAAAGACAAATTTTCAAGAATCTCATAGACCAGGTAGTCAAGTTTATATCCATCTTAACACGCTATACAAGTTTTGATACAGTATTCCGTTGTCATTTTATTTCTGAATAACAGTGATTTGTAAAGAACTTTGATCTTAAGCCAGTGTAGCTTTACAGGTTGATAATGCATTGATTATGATCGATTTATTAAGTGATGGTAACTTGCCTAGTAGCAAAATACATGTTTTTCCAGCGAGAACAATGAATAAAATAATTGGAATGCAACTTAGATTTACAATATAAAAAAAGACAGATTATATAAATGTAGAATTTGTACATTGCTACAGACCATCTTATCACCATTGAAATGTTTTGGTTAGGAGTTTTCAGTGTTTTAAAAGCGCGGCTTCCTACAATATGGAGCATCGGGTAACCGCATTCAAACCGATCGTGACTGTCTATTTATATTCCCCAATAGCCAAACGAATGTCCGCTTGCCATGGGTCTTACTGCCATTCGTTAAAAGTCCGAGAACGCATAGTTCTATACCTCAGTCATCTGCAGGTAATTATAAATTTGTTTGGAACACATTAAAGCAAAATCAATTACAAACAAATCAAAACACGAGAAACAAAAGTCCTCTAACTATTGTCTTGGTGTATTTGTTTGTTGATCTGCTTTCTTATTGACGAATACCTGACATCTCACTTTATTCTTTTTTGTTAAGGGATAAGTGAAGTTTGGTGAATGTAAAACTATTCCGTTAAAATGATATTTCCTAAATAAAGGCAACAGTAGTATACTGCTGTTCAATAGTCATAAATCAATAAAGCGAAAACATGAAGAAACTAATGTATTCAAACAAGAACCAGGGATTATCATGATACAACATTAAAAATCAAAAGATTCTAATAACTGATAAGCATCATTATGAAAAAAAGGAGATGTAAAACTTTCACCAATAAGAAGCAAATATCGCAAACAAAATCAAAGCAGAAATATTTAGATGTCAACTTTCATTCTTCAAAAGTAAACACGTGATATACAATATATCAAGCGAGTTCAACCAGGTTATGAAAATAGTAAATTGCAATTTTGCAAGCTCTGCCATCAATACTAAAGTTCTTAAAAAGAAAAGATTGCACCCAACCTTCCACCCCAATAAATAAAACCTAGGATAAATTTTGCAGACAACCGTTTACAAGGTTCTTGATGCTGAATATGAACATATAACAAATTCCTCATTCATTTCGAAATCAAACATTTCTGGTTTGTTTATCTGTCGTTTACAAAAATTTAATTCTATTGTTTTAGCTTGACAATATTAACGATGGTTTTCAAAACGTGTCAATCGAAGAGATCCTTAGAACATTTTCGAATTCTACACACTCCTTGAACAATCAGTCTTCTTTTATATCAGGAGATATCAACAGTGGAGTTATCATTCTGGAGAAATCCACTATTATTTTCTCCACACAAAGTAGAAACATTTCATTGGAAGAAACAGAGGTAAATTTCTTTGTAAATAATATTTAATCAAATGTTTACTCTTTGTGTTATAACCTTAGCGTTAAAAGTTTTAACTTCTCAAATTTTGCTCTAAATTTCAACCTTTCCTTTTATGTCGTGTGCCTTTAACGTAAATTATTTAGTGTTTCACTTTTTCAAAAAGTCATAATTTTTTCAGAGCAACCACTTGTAAATTAATTTTAGGGTTAAACGGTCATCTTGATCTAAAAACATCATTTAAATATGCTGAACAATGAATTATTCAGTCATGTTCAGTCAATTCAGACAATTTAGTATTGCTCAGTAGCTTTTTCAAACAATTCAGTAAGGTGTTGATGTGAACAGGTAAATTACAATTACTGAACAGACTAAATATAGACTGAACAGATCTTAAATTACGGCAGTCTTTGAACAATAAGAACTGTTCAGATCAAAATGACCGTTTCAAATAAAACAAAAGTATGGTTTTCTAGTGAGCAAAATGTGACTAGTTTAAAAGGATTGATTATCTATTTTATTTGATGGATGAGCTTTGGTTAAAATGTTCCACTCAATCAAACTATGACTACCTGCATTGGGTAGAAAAATATCTAATACCAATTAAAAGAAAATAGTTAAGTAAGCCGTTCGAATTGTACATCTTTGCAAGCAATTCGAAGGAATGACCTTGATTTGGGCTAATAAATGTACAATATAAAAAAAGGAATTTTCGTTAAAATGATAAATATATATTTGGAAAGTTAAAACTGAAGATTTCCACTAAGAAAAGCTAACTAAACACCGTTAGCTTCTTTTGTTTATTAGTTAACATAATGGATTATAATAATACAAGACAAATTGCATTTTGTTAGTAAAAATATTAATAAAAAAACCTCAGTATTACATGTTTCTTACTGAGATGATCGTTTCTGTTCATTTTTATACTACCACACAGATGATAACCTTTAATTATTTCACTTATTCAATATGGTTGATACCCTCAAATTTTACTTCAAGCAATCGTTCATTCAATTATTATGTATGATAGCTAAAAATAGTTTTGAGAGTAAATAATGCAAAACATGCGGTGAAATGAATATCACAAAACTGCATACTGACTTCCACTAATACCATTCTACAACACAATGTAAGGCTACCCAACTATTATTACTCGTATTATAATCAGATGACGGAGACTAGCAGTGAAAAAGCACAATTTGAAATTATCAGAACAATACAAATGTACTTATAGATGTATATCTGTATACTATTTTTTTTCAGGCGTACATGTCAGCTACAAACAGTTTATTGTCCAGTGAAACTGCAACACATTTGTGGCAAGAGGTATCTGAAACGAATATTTCGAATAGGTCAATGGTCCGCTACATGAAGTACTTTGTCAAACTTTTAGAATTAATAGAAATCTTATATATAACAGACATCAGACAATACTTTACTAAAAAAATAAACAAAATAACATTATAAACACGATAAGCGACAAAGAAAACTACTGAGCAACAAGAACACGGGTAGTAACGTCGTCATATCGAGGGGCGTTTAGTACAGTGTTTTTGTCATAGTTTGGTTCAGTTGGACATGATTGTGTTAAGTGTTTTAATGACAAACAATGACAAAACATAAACATTCTGAATTCTTGCCATTGGAACTTCTGAACACACATTCAAGCTGGTAATTCTCTTTGTGTTTAGCTAATATTTTAGTAAATTCGAATTTGTATCATATAGTTAATAATTTGGCACAGAATAATACTTACGTATGTCAAATTTTAAAAGTTGCTTACTCGTTTAACAACCATAAAAAATGTATAAAAAAATCATGAGGATAATACATCAATGCGTTTCAATGGTAATTTCCTTTAACAATTGTTTCATTTGGAATTAAAAAAAGGACCAAAGAAATTACAAAGTAATATATAATAAGTAGATGCGATAACTATCCACCAGAGACCAAATGACGTAGGTGTTAGCAATTTAAGATCGCCGTACGACCTTCAACAATGAGCAAAACCCATACCGCATAGCATAGCTATAAAAGCCCCGATTTAATGTAAAACAATGCAAATGAGAAAACCAAATGCCTGATTTATGTACAAAACAACAAACGAAAAACAAACATGATATACAATGATACAGTAACAAATGACAGCCACTGCATTACAGGCTATCCTTATATAAGATGTATCTTGGAATTTAAGTTATTTTTCAATCATATTTGATATGTACAATTTCTCATACTTAATACTAGATCGACTGAACTTTTTCTAATTAATGAAACTTTATTGCATTAAGGAAAAAAATGTCACACGGATTAAGTGATACTACACAATACATTTATATAATATTCCCAAAAAATATTCGTTTTTTTTCATTCGTAAATATAATTGATAAACATGAACATTATATCGAACTAGTTCTACTTCTAAATTGTAATCTTTTATATATTTAAATTCGGAACTTAGTAAGTAATTGACATCTTACTTCATCAAAAATCTTAGGTACTCTTTCAACTAATTTGCATTTATAGTTTAAAGTTTTAACCGTTGTCAATGATGAAATGTTGTCCCGTGCAGAGACTGCTACATAACTTTAATGCCAAGACTTTCTTTAAACGTCACATCAGGTCAAAACTGTAGTTTGGTTTGGCGTCCGCTGACTGATAGGTTTTGCAGTTCACGTTGCATCACAAGGTATTACGAGCCCAGTGGTCAACACTCCTTCACTGACATTAAATATCATTCATCCAGTCATGTTCTGTACATGTACAGTTATTGAAATGTTTTTCTGCTTCAATGCACAACTTTATGGAATATTTGGTTTCCATTGCTCTTCAACTTAATCATCGTTTGTTAGACTTCCAAGTGTTTAGATGCGGGCACCACCGACGAGTCACCAAAATACTTCAATTTTGTTTTAGATATTTTACAAAATAATGATTTTGAGGGAGACTTCTGAACCTTAGTCTTAATATGTTTGTCCTAAACCATTCTGATTGTCTGTGTTTAATCTATTCACATTTATAGACTTTGGGCGATTAAGAGATTGACATATTGTATAGACAGCTGCCTTTTGTTGAAGACTGTATGGTGTCCTCTCGATATATATCTCGTTTCATTGTTGGATTATTTTATCATTGGTGTATATCCCCCATATCTCCTTTTATTCATCATATACATAATATGGTTCAAAATAAAACAAGAGATGTGAAGGTTCCTAGAACACAATGTAATTTTTTAAATGACTAGCTACTACGTTTCGCAACTTTAAATATACGTCTTTAACCTTTTGACTAGTGATGCCGCTCACGTTATCTGTAAACCCCGATAGAGTCCATCATTGACATACGGAGAAAAGATTCTAGCTGAAACAGAAGCAACTCTTTCTGTTTTTGTAATTTATTTTACCGAATGCCAGTTCGTTGAGTTGTGGTTATATAAATTCTATTTTAGGAAACACACGAAAAGCAAAAATTTAAATGTACGGTTTGCCTATTTCGCCGACAAAATTTGGTTAAAAAGACTTCTTTTCTTTTAAGTCAATAAGTAAATGTGTATATCGTTTTTTTACAAGCGCTTTTAAACAAACAAACAATATTAAGGTGAAACAAATGTGTATTAATTTGGATCTAAACCATGACAAATTTGATCAAAACATTGACGAATTTCTAGATACTTAACTGAAGCATGTCAATCGCTTAACCAAATAATATTAATTTCGATATTTTGTTTATCTTGCGTTAATTTCTTCAAAACAACAATTTCAATGTTGATCGTTTGACTTACAATATAGATTCAAGCATCTTATTTGCTTTGTATTTGCTCTTTTGAAAAAAACTGAGGCAGTAGTTTTGGGAAATAACCTAACCGAACCACGACCAACTGAACCAAACTATGACAAATTCACTGTACTAAACGCTCCTCGATATTACGACGTAACTTCCCGTGAAGAACCCCCAGAACAATTTAATTTTTATATCTAAGATACTTGTTTATCATTACGAGACAACTTGTTATTTAATTATCTGCAGTTATTTTGAAAATGTCCAAAAAGTGCTGAATCGTTCGATCTTTATGTAGATAAGCTATAAACTGCAAGTGTTTTAAGAGAACAATTTATTTGTAACAAATACATATATATCACCTTATCAAAATATTGGAAGAGAAAGAGAATATCTTAAATAAATTGTTTAAATAGAATAAAATTTTTTTTCAAATTTATATTACTTCGATCAGATTTGTTTCCTTTCCAATACTTTAAAATACTCGAATATATTATATTGTGTTATCAATAAGAATTCCTCTTTTACAGGTTGGAGATAATAACGCTGCTAAGGTTTTGAACATAACATCGATGTTTACTAGTGTTGTATTTAAATCGCTTCAAAACAATTCATCATTGAAAATTTCGAAACCATCAATAGGTAATTCAGAAAAAATTGTTTAAACTTATATGAGCATTAGATGTTTGAATTAAGAAAGAATTCATAGCCAAAGATTTGTTTTCATTTGACCATGGGTTGGGTATTTATATTCGCATTTTACAAGTACGGTAATTTTGTCAACCCTGAAAGACTTTTACACACGATAATGTTTTGGCTGTTCCGTTTACCACCCCCCTTCCATTCCCATATTTAAAAACAGAATTTTCGTTATTTTGTGCATGGATATTGTTTTGAGTGTGAAACATTTATCTGAAATAGACAACGAATAATTATTTAGGCTTCATCAACACAACAATATTTGAATGAACACTCATTTAATACGAATCAGTGATAAGCGCTTGTGACCTCAATCAAAAGAAATATGTACTCAGTTGCAAGATGGCGCGCAACGAACACGAATGTTAAATTGTTGGAATGTTTTCATCGATTTACTCCGTTGAAGTAGTGTGTCACACCTTATAATACATGAACTTGGATTCCTAACAATAAGATCCATCAAATTTAAATGGAATGTTAAATATCTGACGGAATGCAATCATTCTAATGCAATCATTAATTATCAATGGTTCTGATTTTTATGACAACAAGTCCTCTATTTTGAATTCTATAATTTATTGACATTTTAATTCTTCAAATAATATAAACGTTTTATGAAATTTTCACCGGAAAATAACTGAAATGGAATGATTTGTTTAATTTGCATTAGAATAGAGATAACCGTATTGTATTTGAAGCTTAGCCTACGTAAAATGTGGGTTTTACTCTCGCAAATTGAATTTACCTGATCGTTTAAATAAAGTGGGCGTTACGCAGAACAGTCAATTTTGTACATTAATGCTTTTGTGCTAAAAGTAGATGGGTCAATATTCCTAATGCGCCTCAAATTGAGGAACGCAAAAGTTGTGCGTAAACACAAAATCTCTGTGTAGTGATATTGGACATGTTTCTATTTTTAAAAAGTGTGAGCTTAACCATTTGTGCTGATTTGGAAAGTAGAGGACCATAGAATAAATGTGTAAAAACTATAGAGTTATTAAATGCATGCAAAGAACTAAATTTTCAAAGAACTCATTGTGTGAAAAAAGGGATTTGTGACCTCGTGGAGCCGCATCACGAAAGGATTTTCGGGGTGTGCTAATTTACGGAATAATGAATCTCACTTTGTACCCTGAAAATTTAACCATATATGTGAAAATGTCTCAGCTTCAGAACGAGCCATCATACATATCCAAGTCTACGATATGAGCAGAGGAATTGAGGAAAAGGCAACCATAAATGCCAACCTGAAATGAATTGCGCATCTGTTCCCAGATATACTGTGATTATACTGGTTGACCATATATAGGTCGTCATATTAGAATATGAGTTAATTCTTGATGAGTTGAAAGGTTACAAAAGGGCGGCTTCAACTAATAGCTGTTCTAATAGAAGAAGCAGTGGCGGACCCAGAACTTTTTATAAGAGGGGCCCACTGACTGACCTAAGGGGGCCCGCTCCAGTCATGCTTCAGTGATTCCCTATATAATCAACCAATTTTTTCCCACAAAGGGGTTGGTCCCCCCAACCCCAACCCCTGGATCCCCCTATGAGAAGATCAAGAGATTTGAGATTTAAATTTAAAGGTCAAGATTTATGCAGACATTTTGCCTACTATATATCATCATTCGTCGGAGGAATACAGAATAATAATATTATATCCCAAAGCAATAGGTGAACTGATTTTTTTACTTATCTGATATTAAGAAAAAGCATGAAAACATGATTGTTTAAGATATATAAAGTGTTTTAAAGATAACAATTTATTTGTGACCAACAAATGTATCATCTTATGAAAATATTGAGAGAGGAAAAAATTATTGGAAAGATTCAAGTGTCTAGATTTATATAAATCTTATATAAAGTAAAAACTTATCAAAGATGCAAGGCTCATGATTTGATTCACCAGACGCGCGTTTAGTCTACATAAGACTTATCAGTGACGCTTGAATCAAAACAGTTAGAACTTCAAGAGAGATACAAGATAAAAGAAAGATAAAAAGTTTTAAAAACCCACTAAATTATTAATGATATATTACTGAGGTATTCAGTTATTAGAAATAAAATCATCATAGATACCAGGATTTAAATTTAGAAGTAGTTGAAAGCCACTCATTTTTTACACAGAACTGTTTACGGTAAAAAGAAATTTCAAAACAACGTTACTTGTAGAATAAGAAAATGATGCTATGAACTTTACGGAAAGTCGACCAGACTATATATTCTTGTTGTTATCAAGATCGCTTATTGATAGGTATACAAGAAAGAATAATGAAAGTCATTGAACACAAGGAACCATCATTATGTTCTAAAAAAAAATATAATTTTCATGTTTTCGAACAATTTTATAATTTAATAAAACCAGGAATTTCAAAGTAAAAAACAATAGCTTATAATATATAAAGCAAATTGCAATATACACGTATTTGATACAAAATCTAAGGACACACGGCAACCACCATAGACGGTGAAATCTGGGAAAGGTGTGTCAAATGAACAATAACTTTCCTTTCAGACACACTTTCAAAGGTGGTAATAAATCCATGTGTATGTCCTAATTTATTTAAGTTACATATTTTAAAGGTTTGTATGTCATAAACGTTTCCGATTTATTTTTCTTGGCAAATATTTCAGAGGATCTAAATCGCTTTCAATGTTTTCGTAGTTGTAATTTTTTATTGCATATGTAACGGGTCATTTGAAATGTCTAAAGTTTATTTTCCTTCTTTAGAAGTGGAAATAAACAACAAAAATGAAGGGGACATCATTTTCCAAGCGTTGTTTGATCAATCACTTGGCAACGACGACCGTCTTTTCTTAGCAAAAGAGAGTTTGAAAGGTAAATGTATAAGAAAAAAGATGTGCCATGATTGCTAATGAGCCAACTATACAACATAGTCCACATTAGGCGGATTTCAGCAACTATAGGTCACGCATGTTTAGTTGTTATTAGTTGTAGGGTTGCTGTGATATAGACGTATACACACATATAAAAAGACAATTTTAAGCCAAAGTAATTTATATTTGTTGATTCTTGCTTATCACTTTTTCCAGATTAAAGTACTTTTTTTTAAGGTTAAATCAAAATGTCTTTCAAAAATGATTACTTGAGCGTTATAATTATTTGTATATTGTAATATTTCCAGAACAGTTAATCCTATGCATTTATGCGAATAAGATGCCTTTATATGCAGGTTATGCTTAAAATTTGTAATAAACTACTATGGTATGAATAATTGGAAAAGCATTGGCTTTAAATATATTTCAATAAAAAAGAACATAGGATTAGTGAATCTGAACGTTTGTAAACTTAGAAAATACCTTTTTGTTTAAATTTCAATTATTGATAACAAATATAAGTTATTAATGATTGCTATATATTTGTAGAAAGAACAAATATCACAGGATACATAGCAATTCATTACAATACAATAGCACACTTATTACCAAGAAAAACAAGGTAACATTGAACTATTTGTTCTAGAATAATGATCAATTCGCTAAGTTTTAGTATTTTTATAATTTATTGTGGGCATTACAAGTGATCATGTCTTCCTGTAGTGTTTATGACGTTGTTCTATGTCAACGTCTATTAAGTACAGCAACCGTTATTGATGGTAGGACGGAATGAATTGTTATCACAAGGTTAAGTAATTTTATTTTGATTTGTTATTTATGTTGTGTTTTTGTTATCAATTCTATCTATGCTATGTAATTTTTATTGTATGGTCTTTACTGTACATTTTTAATATTCTTATCAAAATTAAGATGAGGGAGGATTAAGATATCTGAAACTTATTTATTACTTGATTTAATTTAAGTGACATGGCGGGGCTTAATCGGTTTTCTAATCATAGATCAGTCCATCTTTAGATAGGTGTTTTAGGGTATTCTCATCAACGAATTGTCCAGTTATGGTCATTGATGCGGTTAAGATATTTAAACATTTTCTGTGTATTCGGAAAGTAAATAGTATGACACAGTCGAAGATTTTCTTGGATAACAAAGTTTAAAAACATGCAAGTGGCATAATTTGCAAATGACACTTCGACCTTATTGATATCCTTTCTTTAACAGCACGAAGAATTTTCTTTAAAAATTTTCTTTCAGGATTTTATAAAACAATATAAAATATAACAAAAGGAAATTAAAACGTTTAAATAACATGTACAAAGAAATCAGATACGAAATTTTAAAGGATAACTTTGTTCTATATAGATATAGGAAGATGTGGTATGAGTGCCAATGAGACAACTCTCCATCAAGTAACAATTTTTAAAAGTAAACCGTTATAGGTCAAGGTACGGCCTTCAACACGGAGCATTGGCTCACACCGAACAGCAAGCTATAAAGGGCCCCAAAAATTACTAGTGTAAAACCATTCAAACGGGAAAATCAACGGTTTAATCTATATAAAAACGAGAAACGAGAAACACGTATGAACTACATAAACAGACGACAACTACTGTACATCAGATTCCTAACTTAGGACAGGTGCAAACATTTGCAGCGGGATTAAACGTTTTAATGGTACCAAACCTTCTCCCTTTTCTGAACAATAGTATAAGATCACAACATAGAAAGACACACTATAAAATATCAATTGGAAGGCTTTACTCAATCAAAAAACGTAAATTTGCACACAATGAACGAATAAATTTGATCTGTGATACCTGAATGCCATGCTTGTAATGTCGTATTTCTTCATCATCATCTGTATTTAGGTTTGTTTTAAAAGGAGGTGGTGTGATTTTTTTTTTTTATAATCACGTTTAATATTCATTTCACAAGTTCTTTTGTATTGCTGTTTAATTACACTGAAAAAGGTGATCAGAAATCAGTTATTATGATTATAACGGCAACCAACCTCATCACAAACGTCATCAAATAGACTGTCCTTATGCATATTAAAAGGTAAGCCCCGCCTGTTCAGTTGAAAAAAATCTGATAATTATCGCGCAAGATAACCATATTCTTACCATAACCGGGAATTTATCAGTAGTTATTGTATGTTTTATCTTTTTCGTTATTCAAAATATTACGTGTTAATGGCCGACCTTTCGTAATTCTTTTAATTAATTCCCCTATTTTCAGACTAGGGAAGATTTAAAGCATGACCTATAATATAGACACATGTTAATTTTTGAAAACTGTATGTCGCATTTAGATGTCGTTTGTTAATTGATGTCGTTTTCTTGAAATTTCATTTAAGTGTACCAGAATTGGCTTCTCTTTCTATATGTGAAGCCCATCAATAACTGTTGTTGGCAATACTTGAACCTTGGTCTTCCTTCCAAGAAAAATACAGAGGCATTGACGTCCTGCAGAGTAGAACCTATGAAAATATCAAACTTTACATTCATATACAGGATGAGTCACAAAAAATATATGTCAAATGAAAATAAATAATTTCAACTTATACCAGTTCACCATGATTTAAGTCATTTTCTTAAAAATAATACTTCTGAAGAATTGAGATGCAATAAATACATTTTGAAAAGAGTTTAGGTAATTGATTGGCCAGTATAAGTCGATCTATGGTGATTCAGAAATATTCTTTTCACAGTGTCGATAGTCAGGAAACAACAGTAGTAACGTCAGTTCTGTCACTGACTATACCAGGAATCAATCAGCCTACTTTGAATCCACCATTACATTTATACTTCACACATACGCAGGTAATATATAGTACATCTTATTCAATTTATACCTGGTGACAGATGATATTTGCTTTGCAAAGAATTTTTTATACAGATAACTACAAGTAAAAAAAATATAAAAAAAAAAAAAATGTTTGAAATGATAAGCAACATGAATTTATCAAGAGTTGGCACACAAGAAAGCTATTAAACCAAGAGTTCCAAGTGGTGAAGTTGAAATCATCCCTTCAAAAGTTTTGCAGACACCATCACGAGGTGCACGTGGTTAACTGTTATGGAATATCTGTTTTACAGATGACGACGGATAAATTCCAATCGTCGTAATTACAATCCCGTTTTCCTTTACCCGAATGTTACGTACCGAATAAGATTTATCACCGGGTTTGTACTTACAACAGCAACACGACGGGTGCCACATGCAGAGCAGCATCTGCTTACTCCTACGGAGCACCTGAGATCATCCCCGGTTTGTTTGTTTTTTTTTTGGGAGTCGTCGTGTTGCTCGATCTTGAGTTTTCCATGCTGTGGTTTGTATACTGTTGTTTGTTTTTCGGTCTTTTTCTTTTTTTGCCAGTTTAATTTCGACTTGTGAGTTTAAATGTCCTTTTGGTATCTTTCGCCTTTCTTTTCCACAGTGCTAGGTACAGGCATTTACGAATTTCCTTAAATGGAATGCCTATCTTACGTCTTTGTTTTCTCATCTTTGTCTCTAATAAAGTAAGATATTGACTTTTTCATTATACAGTTTTAACATTAGAATTCAATTAAACGATTAAAACCAGAGCTGACTTAAAAATTTTATTACATTCAGAAAAACGAATTCTATTAAATTGATTTGACATATTTTCGAAGTAAAAATTATATTTTGCAGACACACGTCAAAGGATTAAGATGTTCGTTCTGGGATTTTACTTTAAAGTAAGTCTTAACTTCTTTCAAGTACGTTGTCACGATATCCCAATAGCATGAGTTCGAATCCCGGCGAGGGAAGAACAAAAATTTGCTTCCGCAAATTTGCAGATTTAACATTGTTGTGCTAATATTAAGAGTAATTATATATATATATTTATTCATATATTATTTAAATGCCGAAGAATGAATTTTAACAGCTAATGAGTGCTATAATAATATTTGTTACATTTTGTATTCACGCAATATTTCGCTAAATAAAATAGCTTCTTGAAGCGCGTGCAGCCATCCAGGTAAAATCGGATGCTGTTTATAAATTTTGCAGCTTATCCTACATGTCCTTTAAATATATTTTCGCAGCTTGTTGTACATTGCGATTTATATATGTTATATATATATATATATCATAACTCTAAATACCAGCACAACAATGTTAAATCTGCAAATTTGCGGATGCAAATTTTGTTCTTCCTCATAAATATATATATATATATTGACGACCAAAAATTACAAAAGGTTTTTGCTAAATACAGCTAAGGTAATCTATACACCAAGTGCGTGTAGATATCCTGTTAATAACCATGCGTTTTCTTTTCAAAACACACGCGTTTAAACTATCACAATGGTATGAAGTGTAAAAAACAATGAATAATTTTTTTGCGTTCGAAGTTTTTTTCTTGATTTTCCTTGAAATGAAATGCTCAAACCCCCAACAAAGTTAAAAACCAGGGATGATAAACACTTAGCAGAAGCTATATGACTAAATACGACCTAAAAGGATAGCCAAATATATATGAAGTCAACATATCCTAAGGAAATATAAACTTCAAACGAAGTGTGCCTACGTGCGTTTACAGGATAAACACCATGTAATCGCGTCTTCTGAGTCAAAAATCCTATGTACGAAATAGCATTAAAATCGAGAAAGTTAACGCATGGAGAAAATGACACGGGGGCAATACAAATCAACGTCAGATTAAATAAAACAGACAACAGCATGATTGCAAAATAAAAATCGACAAACAACATTTTACAAAATAAAAAACAGGAATCTACCGATTGAACAACACGAAACCCGTAGATATGTATTCAAGAAAACGGAAAGCATAGTCATTGTTATACTCCACCCATTCGTAATAAGTCTAAAATAACAAGTTATTGGTTTCTCAGTTTTTATTTTCTTGATAATCATTTATGGGTTGTTTTTGAGTTACAAATATATCTGTTAGTGATATCGTCATACGGCCAGTTTCCAGTATATCGTATTAAACTGGGATATGTAAAACGAGAATGGGTTGGAAAGTTATGTAGTTAGTTTAAAGGGATATCATTTTTTTTAATATTTCAAACAGCAACACATATTTTGAATTACGAAGGTGTCTTTGGATATATGGAAGGCTAAACCTAATTTTAAGAGAATAAACCGTCTTTATTTTCAATATCGGTGTCATGTAACAAGTGGAACAATGCAGCGAACAAACAAAATAATTTTATAGTAAGCCTGGTGACATTATAAGCTAGAAAATTACTTTAAAATTGAACAGTCCTTGTACCTTAGGTGAATGTCGTTTCCATTAGTAAGCAGTTTTGATTTGCAATTAACGTATAATTACGATTGAATGATTGTTTAACCTATTGAAATATCGAAACAGTCTTTGTGTTAACCAAGCTGGAAACTAAAAAATGTAATATTATTTTTTATTACCAAGAAATAGTGGCTTTTGGTCAACAAATGGATTAAAGACCGTTTTCACTAATAGTACCTTCACAGAATGTACAAGTAATCATTTGACTAACTTTGCTGTTCTACTGAGTTTATATGAAATAGTAAGTATTAATTCGTTTATATAACTAAACATTTAATATGCAACACCTTTACTGAAGATACAACTGCTCATGCCTGTTCCGGTTATTGACATTTTGTTTGGCGCGAAGACAGTTCTAATAATAAATGAAGCAATGTAGCAGACATACAGATTACAGACTAATTCATTAGGTGCAAAAGCCTAACATACAATCAAAAATTATTTCTTGATCCCTGTCTGAGACTTAATGTAACTCATTTAGCTCATCATCTACATTCAGATTCAGTATACTATCAAAACTATTATACAGCAATATGAAAATCAATTGAGAATAAAAGACTACACCAATAGTATATAGACGTTTAAGAACAGTATGGTTGTCAGGAACTACATCGCATCAATGGTAAACCTGACGGCTAAAGAAGCGAAACATCAGAACAAACGACAGAACCGGTTAAGACGATTGAGAACTGTTTCGATATCAGTATCGATTCTGACGACGTTGTTTAATTACACCAATATTGAACAATCTCGTACAGGCTCGAACCATATGTATAATTTTGTACGCAAGACACGCGTTTTGTCTACACAAGACGCGTCAGTAGTGCTCAGATTGAAACAGGTAGAAGGCCAAATAAAATGCGAAGTTGAAGATTTGATTTTGATTTTTGGTGTTTTAACGCCACTTTTAAGTACCGCTTTTGGGCTATTTCGTGGCAGCCAGTTTTTCTTGGTGGAGGAAGTCGGAGTGCCCGGGGATAACCACCGACCTTCGATAGGAAAACTGACAATCCTAGTCAATTAATATTGGAGTCGAGTGCACCCGCACGAGCGGGGTTCGAACTCACAACCTCAGTGTTGACTGGCTAGTGATTATAGTAGTAACTACTTTGACCACTCGGCCACCGAGGCCCTTCGAGGTTGAAGAACATTGAAAGCAAAATATATAGTGCACCAAGTACGACTATGGCTTTCTCTGCCTGGGGTAGAAAAACGTTAGTGTTTCGGATAAGTCAACACTTTATAAACTGAAATTACAGAAAATGAACGTGTCAATGATATTTAATGTCAACACCGAAGTCCTGACTACTGGGCTGGTGAAATCTTAGTGTGTGCGAAACGTGAACCAGCAGTAACATCGACCCAGTGGTTATAAAAATTTTCAAAGATACAGTTGGTTCTATATTTATTTGAAAAAAAAAATCATTCAAAGGTTTAAACACATATCACATACAATTTTATTACACAAGTTCTGTACCAGAATAAGTACTGCCATCAATTATTTATTATATCCATACCTTTTTATTGGATAACAACAATCTGAGTGTGTTCAAGAACATCTATAATATTCGATTATAGTTAAAGTACTTCTCTGTTTTTAAAGATTCCATTGGATATCTATAAAATATATAATTTAAACAATCTAAACAAAGCACTTAAGAAGTTTTTTAAGGATTAATTGTGGCATATGTTTTGTTGCAGCCAGAAAATCACGATGAGGTTCTTGCAGTTATTTCTCAAGTTGGTTGTTCGGTATCCATTGCTGCTCTTGTCCTATTGTTAATAATTTACTATATTGAATGGCGGTAAGGTTTATTTAATACAATGTATCAATTAATTTGGTGTTGTCAGAAACACTTTTTGTTTGAACGGAAAATCGGTATCAAACGTTTATATTGTAAATCTACAGATTCTGAAGCAGTTGTGGTATACATGGAAAGAAAAACAGGACACTTTAGGAAATATTTAGGTTTTTGTGTTTTTAAAAATCTTGCAAAAATTAAACAATCTGTACCTTATCCATACAGGCAAACTGATTTAAAAGACATTTCACATACATTTTATTAACCGTTTAGGTCATGACATGCATTTGAAATATTTATTTATTGAGTGACGAAAATGTGTCACACACTTGTATTCATGGGACCAATCATTCATTATTAACTAGATTAATAACGTAATTACACTGATTTGATTGGATGAGATTCCAATGATCATTTTATTGAGTAAAATTTTATTTTCATGATTAGAGATAAGATACCCATTCAGAGTTTGGTATTAATTATTTTTGGAGTGTTAAAAATTCTTTAGAGGTTTTAGATAAAATACATGCTTTTGATGGTCCTTATAATTCTGTTGACAGTTATGATTTTTCTACTCTGTACACTACACTTCCACACAATCTTATAAAGAAAAGTTTTGTATTTGATAAAATGGTCTTTCGAAAATCTCATTGTAATTTTATTTGCTGTAACTCGTTTAAAGCCTTTTTCTGTAACGAAAAGGAAAGTATGCTAGATACACTTACTGGAAATGTGAGGATATGATTGAAGCTTTAAATTTTCTGCTAGATAACATTTATGTACGTTTCGGCGATAAAGTGTATCGTCAGGTAGTAGGTATTCCTATGGGCACTAACTGTGCCCTTTAATAGCAGATTTATTTCTATATTGCTATGAATCTCAGTTTATGACCAAACTCAGTAAAGACCCATCATTGTTATATTTAGTTGATACATTCAACAATACCTACCGTTATCTGGATGATATGTTTTCGTTAAATAATCCAGAGTTCTCTAAATATACTTCGAAATTTACCCAAAAGAACTTACTTTAACTAAATCTAACATAAACAGCAGCAGTTGCCCTTTTCTAGATTTAGACATTTCAATTTCTAACGGAAACTACATACTAAAATTTACGACAAAGAGACGATTTTCATTTCCTATTGTTAATTTTCCATTTTAGACGGCGATGTGCCTTTGGCTCCATCATACGGTGTTTATATATCCCAACTCGTTCGGTATGCCCGTGTGTGTTCTGATGTCATAGATTTTAACGAACGTAATCAATGCATCACTGGGAAATTATTGTGTCAGGGATTTCGATACCATAAATTACTTAAAACTTTTACTAAATTCTTTCGTAGATACAAAGATTTGATTAGTAAATTTGGCTGTACCTGTAGAAAACTTATTAAAATGGTATTTCACATCCTAAATTTTACGGTAATATTGTACTTAAAGCGAGGAAATCACTATGTGATCCGTGTAAACTCATCGAACCTTTAAACAAACTTATAAGTAAGGGTTATCGTACCAATATTGTAATTAGATCTCTGAATATAGTTTACATTGGCACTAATATCGATTTTGTCATTAGCAAATTAAAACATAACTAAGTTGTATCTTCTTTTGAGGCGGGATGTTTAGAGACACACACGTTAATTTTTATCTCTTAAGAAGTAGCTCCTCACTATCCTACTACCTGTCGATACATTTATTTTGGCATTGCACAAGTCATGTCTTCTCTGACTGTTCATGACGTTAAAATACTAAATCCCTGGGATGTGTTTTAGTTGATTTTAGTCTCTGATGCATGATTTTTATCATTAATTGTTTTTGGCTTTTAACTAGCTGTCAGTAACTGCGAGTACTCTCAAATCGTACTTTCTTGTTAATTCGACCTGTTGATACTATTTTTAATACTTTTTGTTATTTTATATTAATATGGATCTTGTCTGTATACCAGCTTTGATTATTTGGAATATCTACTAATTTTCAATTCTTCATACTACATTTGTATGAACATCAAGATTATTCTCATTTAATCTGTACAGGAAAGTTTTATTGTTGATATTTACCCTTATGTATCTAGTGTTAAATTAGGTACATGTATTTATATTACAGACCTTTCTTGGTATTCCTAATTATTGGAAGATTTTATATAGACAGAAAAGTATACCTAAAACGACAAAGTTATTTTTCATTTACTGTTACGTATTGGCCGAGGGGAGATGTACAGCATCAAACAACCATTGTTTACATGTTAGGAACTACTTTAATCAAGCATGTGTAAATAACAATAACATATTCATACGCGTGACGTAACTAATAAAGAAGTCAATGACGGATATAACATTTCTCTTCCCTAGATTTTCAAGTGAAAACTTTAAAATTGACTAGATATAAAATACAATAGAAATTTAAACAATTCTTCTTTATCTTTAAAAGTCTGATATTATGATTATAACTTTAATAGTTTCTAAGTATTAATTAATGTTCATATAGCACCTTATGAAAAATAAAATGAATACTGTCTTATACGAATACTGTTCGGTATTGTCTATTCTAAGTCACTAATTCACTAACTACGTTTACTATGAGATATAATTAACACTACACTAAAATACGGAAACCATAAAGGTTTCAATTGATGCACGTGGGATTATTATGCCCACATCACTGTGCGTCAATTAAATATAAAATCTTTCAACTTGTTGGATTTCCGTTCCTTGTTGGATAACGCTTCACTGGTGTTGTTGGTTGATTTGATTTGTGTTCTTCGGGCTTTTGTGGACGGTGTTCATTTTCCGTTGGGTTGCCATGTTCACTACTTGTATTATTGTCTAATGTAGTTTGTTCGGAAATCGATTGTTCAGTGCTAGAAATGTTTGAATCAATAATTTGATCTGCATGTCTCCTCCATATAGTGGTTGGATCGACTTGTACTCGATACGACACAGGTCCAGTTTTGTTGATATTGTGCCTGGTGTCCATTTATTTTTGTCACGGTAATCACGGACTACAACTGATTGTCCATCCTTAAATTCACGTTGGTAAGTTTTTCTTCGGTCACACATTTCCTCCTGTTTAATTTGTACTTGGTTTTCAATGTTTGGTCTTAAAGATTCATCCTTGTTTTAAATCTCTTCCAATCATAAGTTTTGCTGGAGTTTCATTAGTTGTACTGTGTTTAGTGTTACGGTATGCTAACAAAAACTGTGCTAGTTTTTTCGAAACGGTTCCGGAATCATTTGAACTAGATTTCATAGCTTGCTTAAAAGTTTGAACAAAGCGTTCCGCTAAACCATTCGTCGATGGATGATATGGCGCACTTCTGATGTGTTTAATACCATTTAATTGCATAAAATTTTCAAATTCTTGTGATGCAAATTGTGGTCCATTGTCACTCACAATACGTGATGGTATTCCGTTCCTTGAGAAGATTGTTCGCAAAACATTGATTGTGCTTTCTGATGTAATGTTTTCATTTTATTACTTCTGGCCACTTTGAATGTGCGTCCACCATGATAAGAAACATAGACCCTAAAATGGTCCTGCAAAATCAATATGAACTCTGTCCCATGGTTTGCTTGGCCATTCCACGCATTAAGCGGTGCTCCTTTCAGGGAGTTTTGATTTTGTTGACATCCATTACAGGCTTTTGCCATCTTTTCAATATCCTGGTCGATTCCTGGCCACCAAACAAAACTTCGGGCTAACGCTTTCATTTTAACGACACCAAGATGTCCTTCATGGATTTGTCCTAATACCTGACTACGAAGTTTACTAGAATTATCACTCTAACGCCCCACATAAGGCATCCTTGATGTACTGTCAGTTCATTTCGTCTAGAATAATATGGTGCATATTCACCATCTTTGTGTATAGTGTTCCAGCCATCCTGTGTGAAGGTAGTTATAAGTCCCAAAACATGGTCATTTCTTGTTTCCTGCTGAACTTGTTTGTTGGAAACGGAATTGCTTCCATTTGAGCAATATGGAAAGATTCCACCACTTTCAACGAAGTGTCTACTTCAGTACTTTTTAGTGGAAGTCTAGATAATGAGTCTGCGTTTGCATGTTTAGCAGTTCCTCGGAATTCAATCTCATATTCATATCCTGACAGGAAAAGTGAATATCTTTGCAAACGAGCTGATGCTGTAACTGATACCCCTTTCTGAGGGTTGAATATATATATTAATGGCTGATGGTCTGTGATCAATTTAAATTTTCGCCCGTACAGGTAGGAATGGAATTTCTTAATTCCCAAATTATTCCTAATGCTTCCTTGTCTATTTGCGAGTAATTTTCTCTGCTGGTGCTAGCGATCTAGAGGCGAAAGCTATTGGTCTGTCAGACCCATTTGGATATCGATGAGATATGACGGCACCTAAACCATAGGGTGATGCGTCACATGCTAGAGTGACAGGTAACTCTGGATTAAAATGTGTCAATATCATATCTGAGGTGATTAAGTCTTTCACCTTATCGAACGCCTCTTGGCATTCCTTTGTCCACTTCAAGTAGTATCTTTACGCAGAAGATTATGTAGTGGACTTAACGTCGCTGATAGGTCTGGTAAAACTTGGCATAGTAATTTATCAATCCTAAAATAGACTTGAGCTGAGACACATTTTCTGGTGCTGGAGCGTTCTTAATTGCTTTAATTTTATCTGGTGTTTTGTGAAGTCCATGTTTGTCGATAACATGTCCACAAAATGTTACACTGTCCTTAAAAATTCACATTTGTCTATATTTGCCTTTAGTCCATACTGATTGAGTCTTTTCAGTACAGATTCTAAATTGTTCAAGTGTTCTTCGTCTGTTGATCCTGTAATAATCATGTCGTCTAATAAACATTGAGTTCCAGGAATTCCACTTAATATTTGCTCAATAGTTCTCTGCCATATTGCAGGAGCTGATGCAATTCAAATGCCATACGATTATAGCGGTATAGTCCACGGTGAGTGTTTATGGTTAGCAAGTCTTTACAGTCTTCATCTACTTCAAGTTGTAAATAGGCTTGCTTTAAGTCCATCTTTGTATACTGTATTCCTCCATTCAAATTTGCAAAATGTCATCAATTTTGGAAGTGGGTATTGATCAACCTTTAACATGGGATTTAATGTAATCTTGAAATCTCCACATATTCTTACATTTCCATTTTTCTTTAATACTGGAACTATAGGTGTAGCCCATTCACTGTGTTGAACCTTATTCAATGTTCCTTCTTTTCTAACCTGTCCAGTTCAGCTTCTACTTTTGCACGCAAAGAAAACGGCACAGTTCTAGCTTTAATATACTTTGGACTGCTGTTGTCTTTAAGAGACAATTTGGCTTTTATTCCCTTTATTGTTCCTAGTTCATCTTTAAATACATCTTTGTATTTGTTTTGTAAATCTTTGATTACTTCCCTGTTTTCTTTTGATCTATCCCATGAACCTCCTTAATTTCATTCCAGTCAAGTTTAATATGCTTTAGCCATTCTTTTCCAAATAAAGGCGGTCCTCCTTTAGGTACTACATATAGCGGCAACACATGTGCTTCTCCTTTATAATGGACTTTAACATTTGCACACCCTAAAGGTTTTATACTTTCTCCTGAGTAAGTTTGTAATGTAATCGTAGCTTAGCATGACCTAGCCTCTAAAAATCTGTCTGTGATATGACCGATACTGCTGATCCAGTGTCGATCTCCATTTTAAGCGTTACTCTTTCAACAGTAGGTGTTACCCACATGACATCTTTTGATGATTTAATGTTATTCATTTCATATGTGTCAAGACTGGCGATACAATTATCACTATCAGAGTCTTCCTCTATAGCATGTACTGATTTCTTATTATCAAATTTCCTCGGTTGTGGTTTCTTAGATTTTGACATACAGGCTTTATTTATATGGCCTGTTTTAGTTACAGTTGTGACAAATTGTGTTCTTGAATTTACAATCGAATGGTGAGTGTCCTGCTTTGTTACACCTGTAACAGCGAGAGTTCCCTTGTTTTGCTGTGGTTGAAATTTAGATTTTCTTGCACTCATTTTGTTTACCCCTCAGTTCTATGTTTTGCTTGCAATTCAGTTGCATCTTTGAATGCGGTCTCCATAGCCACACCAATATCTACTGCTTTGTCATATGTCAAGTCTTTTCTGATAATAACCTTTTTGAATGTTGGGGTTTTAAGGCCGCAAACTATCCTGTCCCTTAACTTTTCTTTGAGGTCTGCATTAAAACCACAATGCAGTGAGAGTTTTCGTAATTGTGCAACATAGTCTTGTATGGATTCCCCCTCTTTTTGGTCCCTTTTGTCAAATCTGAATCGTTCTGATGCTTGTAGCGGTTTGGGAGCTAAATGATCCTTTAATAACTTGACTAATACGTCGAATGTTTTCTCTGATGGTTTGTCGGGAAATGTCAGGTCTCTCAACAACGAGTATAGTTTCCCCCCTATCAGGCAAAGTAGGGCAGGAACCTTTTTGTTTCCGTCGATTTCATTTGCGACAAAATATTGGTCTAATCGTTCAACATACGAGTCCCAGGGTTCAATTGTTTCATCATATGGGTCAATTTTTCCTATCAAACCAAATGCTGCCATGATTTATGTGATGTACCGCAGATTCCTTTGTTTGGAACACACGTGGAGTCGAACAAAGAATCGGGCCAATCAATTCGGTATTTAGCTATTATCATGCAAAATATTTATTTTTATTTGCTGTAACTCGTTTAAAGCCTTTTTCTGTAACGAAAAGGAAAGTATGCTAGATACACTTACTGGAAATGTGAGGATATGATTGAAGCTTTAAATTTTCTGCTAGATAACATTTATGTACGTTTCGGCGATAAAGTGTATCGTCAGGTAGTAGGTATTCCTATGGGCACTAACTGTGCCCCTTTAATAGCAGATTTATTTCTATATTGCTATGAATCTCAGTTTATGACCAAACTCAGTAAAGACCCATCATTGTTATATTTAGTTGATACATTTAACAATACCTACCGTTATCTGGATGATATGTTTTCGTTAAATAATCCAGAGTTCTCTAAATATACTTCCGACATTTACCCAAAAGAACTTACTTTAACTAAATCTAACATAAACAGCAGTATTTGCTTTTCTAGATTTAGACATTTCAATTTCTAACGTACATACTAAAATTTACGACAAAAGAGACGTTTTTCATTTCCTATTGTTAATTTTCCATTTTAGACGGCGATGTGCTTTGGCTTCATACGGTGTTTATATATCCCAACTCGTTCGGTATGCCCGTGTGTTACTGATGTCATAGATTTTAACGAACGTAATCAATGCATCACTGGGAAATTATTGTGTCAGGGATTTCGATACCATAAATTACTTAAAACTTTTACTAAATTCTTTCATAGATACAAAGATTTGATTAGTAAATTTGGCTGTACCTGTAGAAAACTTATTAAAATGGTATTTCACATCCTAAATTTTACGGTAATATTGTACTTAAAGCGAGGAAATCACTATGTGATCCGTGTAAACTCATCGAACCTTTAAACAAACTTATAAGTAAGGGTTATCGTACCAATATTGTAATTAGATCTCTGAATATAGTTTACATTGGCACTAATATCGATTTTGTCATTAGCAAATTAAAACATAACTAAGTTGTATCTTCTTTTGAGGCGGGATGTTTAGAGACACACACACGTTAATTTTTATCTCTTAAGAAGTAGCTCCTCACTATCCTACTACCTGTCGATACATTTATTTTGGCATTGCACAAGTCATGTCTTCTCTGACTGTTCATGACGTTAAAATACTAAATCCCTGGGATGTGTTTTAGTTGATTTTAGTCTCTGATGCATGATTTTTATCATTAATTGTTTTTGGCTTTTAACTAGCTGTCAGTAACTGCGAGTACTCTCAAATCGTACTTTCTTGTTAATTCGACCTGTTGATACTATTTTTAATACTTTTTGTTATTTTATATTAATATGGATCTTGTCTGTATACCAGCTTTGATTATTTGGAATATCTCACTTATTCATACTACATTTGTATGAACATCAAGATTATTCTCCTTTAATCTGTACAGGAAGTTTTATTGTTGATATTTACCCTTATGTATCTAGTGTTAAATTAGGTATTTATATTACAGACCTTTCTTGGTATTCCTAATTATTGGAAGATTTTATATAGACAGAAAAGTATACCTAAAACGACAAAGTTATTTTTCATTTATCTGTATATATTATGAAACCGGTTTTTCAAAAGTGATTATTTTCTAAGGGTTAAATATTACGCGGTGGTGTCTTGCCATGGCTTTATTTGGACTTGTTTGTTTGCTTTTGGCCTTGAATGTTTGTCCCTAATATTTTATTAACTATGTATTTACTTTCAGGTATCACAGATCGAATTTATTCGTTCATAGTGTTTTAATTTACGTTTTGATTGAGTTAAGCCTTCCAATTGATGTTTTATCGTGTGTTTTCTATGTTGTGATGTTATACTATTGTTTCAGAAAAAGGGAGAAGGTTTGGTACCATTAAAACGTTTAATCCCGCTGCAAATGTTTGCACCTATCCTAAGTCAGGAATCTGATGTACAGTAGTTGTCGTTTGTTTATGTAATTTATACGTGTTTCTCGTTTCTCGTTTTTTATATAGACTAGACCGTTGGTTTTACCGTTTGAATGGTTTTACACTAGTACTTTTGGGGCCCTTTATAGCTTGTTGTTCGGTGTGAGCCAAGGCTCCGTGTTGAAGGCCGTACATTGACCTATAATGGTTTACTTTTATAAATTGTTATTTGGATGGAGAGTTGTCTCATTGGCACTCACACCATATCTTCCTATATCTATTTGTAATGCATTTGTAATGAGACATTTGTTAGATTTTCGAAAGCAATAAACTTTATAAACCTTTCTCCCGTAACGTCCAATTTATCACAACTCAGTTAAAAGAATGCCCCATTAGGTTATAAAATAGAATAATGTTTCAGTCAGATGAAATGCGTTTTTGGTAAATAACATGTCAAGGAAATCATTGAAGCCATATATGAGTATCTACGTTACTTAAATATCTGTTTTATATCGTTTTATTATTACAATTATTACGAATTCATATAGTAAAATCGACCAAAAATATTTCATTTGGTGAGTGTTAATCGAAAACTTTTGCTGCTAACTACATTTTGGGTGTTGGTGTCGAAATGTACCGGTCGTGAATTTGATAAACAATCATCACAGAATCATGGTATACGTGACCAGGTGAGATGGTAGAGATTTGTTTATTTGTTTTTTTTATACTAACAATGCGTTTCTACTTGTTAATCAAACTTTTTAACTTTGTCATAACAGTTGTTAAATGATTTGGTGTATTAAAATGTTTCTTTCATAATCGATTTACATTATCTTCCATGTACGTTTCTTATTACAAAGAGGTGTTCATTGAAGGTCACTGCATGCGAAAGGTGTCACGAATTATAGTACGGGAAAACAATAGTTCAATAGCAATACATGTCTGAGGAATTGGATAAACTTCTAGTTTTAAAAGAAAATCTATATACATTCAGGTATAAAAAACGTAATCAGCTTTTTGGTTATATTCGAAATATCATATGACTTTAACTAGTTATACCAATGTAAGTTTCAATGATCTTCCTTCTGCCTGTTTCATTCCTCTCTGCTCTTCATACATTGGCTCATTACGGCTTTGTGACGTCAAATATAAAGTACCCGGCGTTAATAATCTTAACCCGGACGTATTACCCACATCGAAAAGTTAGACCAGAAATTATTAAGTCCTCTTCCGATTTGCTGGTACACGATTCTAACTAATGTTTCGATGACGAAAATGCACACAGATGCACAATCCGATTAATCGATTGATATTCTATAACATATTAAGCATATTTGAACATGTTCGCTTTGCTCACTCATCGAATAGGTTAATGTTATGACTCTCAGCTGATTTTATACTGTTTTAACATACAAAAATAAAACATGTACATACCATGTCCCTAAGGAATAGACATTTTTTTATAATAACAATTGGAACATGACTAATATGTTATATAAGAAGGAGAGAGCACACTCTTCTTGATATAAAACAAGCATCCACAGGATATCGATACGATCTGAAGAAAACGATAAAAAATAAAGAAATCAACATGTTTATCCCCCACTTGATATGGTCCTCGATGTACCAGGCTCTTACCGCGATATGTTCGGATAATTAGGAGAATCGTTAATGTCATGTCATTGTAACCGATAACTGGGTCATTAACATACAGGTGTTGTTATGGAAAAGAATCAGTTAACACGTGTTTATATCATGCAATAACATTTGACGCGGAATTCTAAAGTATATCGTCCAACTACGGTGGAAAACGCTCAAGAAATGACAAGGTTTTGAAGGTTTAATAAAATATAAGAATACAATTTCTATACAACCACACCTTGCTTTAAAAATAAATTTTGCTTCTCATGTATGGCCCTGCCATTGTTACCTGCATTACGGTAACCGGTTTCGACAGGAGCGAAAATTTGTAATCGAAACAGTGGGAAATTTATCGAGAACCACTTAAAAGTATGTTTCTTATTGCGTAAGGTTGTAGATATGAGCATAGTTGCTTAGACTTTTTCTTCGTATTCTTTGGCTCATGGAAATAAGAAATTGCATATTATATCCTCCAAAGTAGAGAAATGTGTGAGACGCCTTTCGTGACGTAGACCAGTTGCGACCGGAGCGTGTTGTTGTATTATTGAAACGGAGAGGAATTTATTCGATAACACTAAAATGTTTCAGTCTTTCTCAGTGTGTAATGATGGAGACATTAGGACATAGGCGCTTTTTATCTTATCGTTTCTGTTGCAAAAAATAAAATATTTCTTTATTATTTCATTTTATTTTTAAATAGTTAAAATTGTGGTTCCCTTTAAATTGACATATCCTCAATGTTTGCAAAGGAAAAAGAATTTAAAAAATAAAGTATTTTTTTTTTAGTCCTCACTGTGGCCACGGAAAACCAATACCTCGTTATGATTAGAGTATGATTACTAAGATTATGTTAAAAGACAGACTTAGTACTTCATTGGCATGATAATACGGTCATTTTCGAAAATTTACACGAAAATTCGTACAGGTACATCAATATTTGGACAACCAGGCATGTACAACGAAGAATGGTACCTCAGTAATTCGATTTTGTTTTATAACACACATGATATGTGTAGATTGATTTTTTAAATAACCAGACGTCTTTTTAATAAATACTATATCAGGTTGAGCCCACGGTTGAAATATTCATTAAAAAAATGGACAAGACGTCAATTTGTTAATAAAGAAAGCATTACTGGAAAAAGCATGTCCATTCATTATTTACGGGCACTCATCCTGCAAATATTTTATAAATGTTTTATGTGTCAAATCTTAAATTCCAGTCATTAGCTACACAGCAAATCAGGTTGGCTGAGTCGGGTCGTTCGTCTTAGATTTTTCAAACTCCAATGTTTTGGCCTTGCTTATAAATAGATCGTCACACATGATCAGATGATGACTGAAATACGTCAGCCATCAGAAAACCCCTAGTGTGTTTTTTTAAAAGCCTGGATTATGGCCAAACCTTCATTGCGCGTCAGATCCCAGGTTTATTATGTAATATCTCGGTCGGTTTATAATACTTAGGGTGTTTCCATTATAACTCGGATATGTAATTTAGAGCATGCGAGTCTGTTTTAGATTTAAATTTAGAATATGTCATACTATAATATTCATGACTAACGAGTGATTTTTCGTCTTAAGATTTTTTATGAAAAGACTTACAATCTACCCATGGGAGTCTCTCCTCTCGACTTGCACAAGTAACACCCACTTATCGAAAAGGCGGTTACATTTTAGGTGTTATTAACTTCAATCGTGAACTCTTCTTCTAATATAACCTAATTTGTTTCAAGTGACGAGCGTAACGAAACTGATTACACTTAGTAAGATTAGAAACTTGAGACACTGTTACGATATGTAGTAAAATATTATGAAACTTACATAGCTATTGAAAACTATACATATGAAAATTCGTTAACCTTGAAAACACTTTCTCTTTTTCCTCAAAATGGTAATTTGAAATGTTGTCCTATTTTTGTCCATTTTTTCGTCATAATTTATTGGAATGTTTATCTTTTCTGTAATTAGTTCTGTGTTTTCCATAGAGAAAGCAACAATTTAAAAGTAGCTACGGTGATTCCTTAGTTCGGACCAATTATATTATTGCTAACCGGAATCGTACATAGCAAGACTATTTTTATTTAATGTTCTTTTTAACAATTTCTAGTTCCCATTAAATAAAAACAACAAGCTTCATAGGAATGGTGATTTGTAATCTTCTACAAAGATTAAGTATTGTGTGGTGTTGATAAGGTGGCATTCATAACGGAAATGTAATATATAGTTTCATACTGAACCATAAGGAAGATCTCGTTTTCATCTTTTTTTATCAAACCTGGGCAGCGTGAAATAAAATTGTCAAGGATAATGCCTGTATGATCCTTCTTTGAAATTCCTTATTTATTTCTGGTCAAGGTACCAGCATGTATTCCTGTCGCAGCTAGAAACAATTTTTAATTCAGACTGGACAATTTCATGAAAAATCCTTGGGGGATAAATTGTTGCAGCATTCAAAAGACAGAATAGGTTTAATCATACCACTTTGTATAGATGTAGGAGAGCGATATAGGAACTTTAGATCCTGTATCTTCAAGCATTACTGCGTTATTTTAGACTGTTGTTATTTTCCAGATTTCTTCCATCTGACAAGTCGAAAATACTCGTCACCATGGCTGTAGTTTTTCTCCTAGCGTATGTGGTATTTCTAGCTGGAATAGAGGGCACAGAGAATAAGGTGATATATTTCATTTAGTGATATATGTTTTTTCGCTAGCGTTTTTTCAACTGGCATAAAAAGGAATGAAATTAGTAATTGACATATATTTCCTTCATCTATGTGTTGATTATAGTATGATAGCTATTTTAGTTAGAGATAAACAACTTATATATTGTATGTTCTTTGAACAAACGTCTGATAAAAAACGAAAGGAAAAAAGAAAACAAAATGGTTTTTTTTTTCGAAAGATATTGTTTACTTTGTATTTCGTTGAAGATTTTATAATAACAATATATTTCCTTCTGTATAATGCTGACAGATCACCTGCAGGGTAGTTGCTGTTGTCCTGCATTTCCTATTCCTAGTGGGTATACATATGATGGTTGCAGAAGGCATTGTGCACGGGAAAATGCTGGCCACCGTACTCGCATCAACGCAACAACGTTCAATATCACCGATTCTACTTCCCATAGGATTTGGTGAGTAGTAGTGCTTTTTTTTAACTCGGAATGTATGCCCAGACACTCGAAAGTATTATTGCACTCGTTTTTTTTTAAGTTAATTTATTTTTGTAATATTGTATGACCTATACAATTAAGAATAGAAACGAGGAATGTCTCAAAGAGACAACAACCCGACCAAAGAGCAGAAAACAGTTCAAGTCCACCAATGGGTCTTCAACACAGCGAGAAAATCCCGCACTCGGAGGCGGCTTCAGCTGGCCACTAAACAATAATTTATACTAATTCAGCGAATATGGACGTCACACTAAATTCCGAAACATATAAATGAACCAAAATTAAAAAAAAAAAAAAAAAAAAACAAATGCCAAATGTTCCTGACTTGGGACAGGCGCAAAAATGCGGCGGGGTTAAACATGTTTTGTCAGATCTAAACCCTCCCCCTATATCTCTAGCCAATGTGGAATAAACAAACACACATCAATACGCACAGTAAAACTCAGTTTAAAAGAAGTCCGAGTCCGAATATGACCTGCCTTCATATTGATATATTTAATATGATCTCAATATGAATAAAGCAGAGGTAATAGGTTAAAACTTCACATTTTTAAGTTCGAATATGGGAACAAAAACAATGACAATTGGTAGAATATTAACAAGTTGCAAAATGAGGCTATTTGTGCGAAGAAATTCTTTTTTATGTTAATGAAAATGGTTAGCCTCCTATAAATGATAAACAAAACCTTAATCCTCCTCCCCCGCCTAAAAAAGCCCAAACAAACAAACCTAGAAAGAAATAAAATAAAAAAGAAGAACACACGTTCTAAAGAGATAAAATCTAAAAAAAAACTCTAATATTTGTTTGGGGTATAAAAATGTGATACCGATTTCCTTGATGACAAAAGGTTAGCCTACTATTTATGACAAGAAATGCCCCAAACCCTCCCACCCCAAAGACACTGAATGCAACTTATCATCGAATATTTACTTGCTATGATTAACACAACATGTGCCACTAGTAGACCAGGATCTGCTTACCGTTCCAGGGCGGTGTTCGTTTTCCTTAGTTTTTACATATCTATGTAGCGTTTTGTGGGCTATTGTTTGTCTTTCCGTCGTTTTGTCTTTAGAACATTATTCACGGTCTATTTCTTCGACTTATGGGTTTTTTTTCCAAATTAAATCCTAATTATTGGACAGTATCTTCAGATTATTAACTAACATTTATTTTTTTTTAACTTATCATGGGGAAGGAGGGCAAACAAAGTCTTGACTCATTTTCTGCCTTTGCATTGCAAGCTGTAAATCTATGTACTTTTATACAATTGTAAGAAAGATTGTGTTGTGTATTTTCCTGTAGGAATACCTGTGCTTATTGTCGCGATATCCACGGCAGTTACAAAACTAGATGGATATGGCGATGGAGAGTAGTAAGTAGCTATAAAAGATATGTCATGAAATTTATATTTATGAAAACTGTAAGCAAAAATACCATTTTCTGTGGTATCCATTCCTCCATAGAAAATAAGACACATTCCTCCATAGAAAATAAGACAAGGTTTCTATTGGCCATATTGATGAAATAAATTATTAGAAAACTTACCCTTAACTAGTTGGAAGCCAGTCATTTCGTACCGTGAACAAAGACCATTTCGTACTGTGAACAAAGACCCTTCCGTACAACGAACAACAACCCTTTCGTACCATGAACAAATACCATTTCGTACCATGAACAAAGACCCTTTTGAACCATGAACAGAGACCCCTTTCGTACCGTGAACAAAGACCGCTTCGAACCATCAACAAAGACCCTTTCGTACCGCGAGCAAAGACCTTTTCGTACCATACATAGCCATTTCATTTTATTAAAAAAATACGTCGGTCTATCATGAAGCCTATCTTATCTTATTTGGTGTTTGATGTTTTTTTTTTAATTCGATCTTGAAGATGCACATTCAAATTCATTCATTTTTTATAAGTTGTGTTTTATGTTTTGCTTGCTATTAAAATACGTAAAATATTGAAGCCAATATATCTATCATTAAAAGATTAATTTAACAGCAACAGAATTGGAGTTCTGCCATTAAAGATAAACAACCCCTTAATTTGATCTACATGATGATTATCATATTCATCACAGGACCAACTATACAAATGTATCCACATAGTGAATTAGAATTGGCAACTGTGTAGATGAACATTTTGGTACAAAATGACATACATATAACAGTATAATTCGTCTTTGTGGTGTGAAATGACACATGTATAGTCTTCCATATGGTACTAAATGGCATGCATATAAGTATTCCATAGGGGACGAAATGGCATACATAAACGTATTTCATGTGGTCTGAAAGGTTCATGGTACGAAATAGTTTTGAAACGAAAAGGAACATAATTCAACTAGATTTGTATTTTGTATACAAATTCGGTTCAACCCGCGTTATTTGCATTGGAAGCAGTTTGATTCAGAAAGAGATGAGGTTATGTAGTAAAGTTACAACAACGCAACATGGCTGGATACAAATGAGCACTAATGTTCAGTTTTAAAAGGCGACAACATTAGTGGGAAATATACCAAGGGCATCATAATACTTCCTATAGTTCATATAAACAATGAACAAAATGAGGTCAATATCATCGACTACACAGTTTCCTAAGTTAGGATTGTAGTGTTGGAAATATTTTAATGAAGTTGTACCTTTTGAATATATCAATAATCTTCTAACAGTTTGGTTTGTACTTGGTTTAATACGAATATTTTGAACCAATTTGTCATATTTAAGTTGACTGAATTTTATAAATAAAACTAGATGTTCATGTGTAGTTGTATTGTGTTATTGGGTTTTATGTTTGCATGACCTAATCTGATATATGTTTTTTTAAATATACATTTCCGATAAAAATTAAAAAAAAAAAACAGCAATTAAAGCGTTGTTTATTTGCTCTTGTTTTACATGAGCGTTAAGTAATTTTTTGTCGATCATGAATTTAAACATCATATCCTTTTTGATATAAGATAATAATATAATGATACAGAGGTCTATCATATATCCATAAGATTTTGACAAATTCAGCAAGTCTAAAAGCTGGTATTCCTGTATTATGTTCGGATTCGATACTATATTTTCTCGCTGCGTTGAAGACCCATTGGTGGCCTTGGGCTGTTTTCTGTACTTTGGTCGGGTAGTTTTCTCTTTGACACATGTCTCGTTTCCAATTTCAATTCTATCTCTGACCTAAAAAATTCGGAAATCAAAAGAAAATGTAAACATTTTGCAATTTCACCAGCGAAAGTGAAGTGATCTATAAAATATATAGACACTTCTATATATATCAACGGAAGGTGCTTTTTGGTAGAAACTAAACTGTTTAGAAACATTTCGTCTTTTAGAGTTTGTGTCGTTTAATGTCTTTTTAGAGTTAATGCAACTCACTCAGTATTTGTTTCGTCCGTTGATTTGTGCCTTCCCAATCGAACAACGGGATTTAAGCATCGTTAAACCACTGTCGCCTTAATTCAAAAGCATTTTATTTGTACCCCAAATACTCTATTTTTGCGGAACCTTTAACACAAGAAAGAAGCACTAATTTTAACTGGTTGCAAATCCCTAGTCACAATCTTTATGATAATAAAAGTAAATAAACCTTTGCTTATTATCATCAATTTGAGGGGTAAACTTAGGCCCTTTATGACTCTCATATTTTATTTTGATAATATACTGGAACGTCAAAATGAATCTGTGTTACTCTTTATAATTACAGTATATATGGTACACAAATCACAGAAGAAGGGCAAAACATTCACTACATTTCACCTAATAAAAACATTCTATAGGAAAGAAAATTTAGTTAGCTCATCAACATACATACATCCAATTTTGATATATTCTGTCATAACACTAGTATACACTGACTTCCGTATGCTTATTCTGTGATTTTATTTTACTGTTACTAACAAATGATTAAATTGAAAACAGCAATTTTAAAATATTAGCATTATTCTAGTTGTTGGTTATCAACAAGTAATGGACTAATCTGGACATTCACTATTCCATGTGCTGTAGTTGTTCTTGTAAGTAGCCTTATTATCATATTTTGCAATTTTCCAAAAAAATACCACAAAATGCCATTATGCATCAATGATCAAATAATATATGCTTTTTGCATATTATTTTCCATTATATAAAATATAGCATTGTCTCGATTGACATCAATTAAACTATTTCATAATTGAATCCAATATTTACCAAACATATGTACTACCATCATAAAAATTAAAAATAGAAGAAAAGGATAAGACTGCGTTTTTGGTTCCTTGAATTAAAACATCTATGAAATAAAATTCTTACAATGTTCATTAGACGTTAGTCTATTAGATGTCAGTATTCCTAGATTTTGAAAATTTCCTTGCATATTTGCTTTCGGGCTTCAAACATCCTACCGTTAATGCAGACCTGCAAAACACCCGTTAAGCCTTACTGTGAGAGATCTTGTCATTAATATCAGGATGTGAATCAAGGCATTACAAAGAAAGGGAAGTTGATACATGCACTTTTATACAGATTTGTTAATACAGATTTAACATGTTTATGGTTAGGCATTGGTGTATATATAATATGGCGAAATACTATGTTTAAAATAGCATTTTATTGTCAAATATGTCAATTTCTACATTTTTGTGACATCACAACCGCAGTTCTCACATTCGCGATATTTGCTAGTGTTTTTTTTTTTTTTTATTACTTTGTTATTACAAATATCTGTTATTTGATGTATGATTTTGATTGTTCCCTTGGTTTCACCAAACTTTGATTTCTGACCCTTCCTTAATCTAAAATTACCAAAGATATCCAAAAGAAGATACAATAAAGCCAGTTTAAAAAAAACCACATTACTTTAATATTGGTATTATAAACCAAAAAAAAACACGTTTACCCATAAAACTATTCTTAGTTAAAAGAAATCCCAACCGAAAGTAGACTAAAAAAAATTTTTGTAGACTGATTTCAAAAATCTACAGCCCTGTGATCTGTTTAGTAATTTTAAATTTCGTATAATCATGAATAATAGTCAAATTGTTTTCTCTGTTCTAGACTAATTTTGTGATCTTTGTATTTGTGGTGACGAAGTTGTTCTCTACAAAAGCTGTAAAGAAGAAAACAAAACTGCAGAAATTAATGTAAGTACTATCTAATAAGTTCCATATAGTACAGTTGGGCTTTTGTTGAAAATCTTAATAAATCAATTAAGTCCATTTTATGACAAACCCACGTTATGAAAAAGTGTTGACAATGTTTAAGTAGTTGTCAACGCAATTGCAAGTGCAGGAAAAATAACTATGCCATCGTTAGTGAATCGAACTCATCAGTAGCAAATGTGAAGGACAAGCACGAACAAATGAATGAAAACTAATATATAAAGCATTTATAAAACTAACAAGCTCATGGTGGTGCTTAACCAGTTTTTCTAGATTTCTTCTGATTCTGAAGGATAACGTACCCGTTATGGGCAGTTCGGTTTATTACTGAGACAAAATGAATATATTTTCCCGTTTTGATTGGCACAAAATTAGCACATCAGTAAAAACGCTGTTTTAAAACATCGGTTAATTGTGTATTTGTTCGGTACTTTAGGGTTTTATTATCTCAAAAGTTTAATATTTGTTGCTTTCTAAATTTTTCCTCTCAATCCTACATAATGAACGTCATACCAGAAAGAAGTATGTTTTGCCAGTAAATGGGTTGATTCCATTGGTCGCAGACAACAAAAACACTTAAAATGGATCGAATATAGATTTTTTAAACAAATAGAAGGCTGTGTTAAAGGAGATTTAAAATTCGAAATGATTAAGACAATACACGTACATATGGCGAGGTCCAAGTACTGATTCATGAAATAAACGAGACAACCCAATGTCATTGCTAAGTATGAAAACTTAGAATAAAAGTTCTTTGAGACTCGGACTCCCATCAAAACGGAAGTTATGTGAAATGCGTATAAAAGAGGGACGAAAGAAACCAGAGGGACAGTCAAACTCATAGATTGAAACTCATAGTATAAGCTGTTAGCATATTCTGCTGCAGAGATTATATAAATTTTTGATAATTATATTTTTTTCGAGCAATACATTTTTTTGTCGAGCCTGCGACTTTTGTCGCAGAAAGCTCGACATAGGGATAGTGATCCGGCGGCGGCGGCGGCGGCGGCATCGTTAACTAACTACTTTAAGCTTTATATTTCAGAAGGTAGAAGACCTGGATGCTTCATACTTTGTATATAGATGCCTTATGTTATGAAGTTTGCGTCTGTCATATGTCCTTTGTCCTTGACCTCATTTTCATGGGTCAGTGACTACTTGAAAAAAAGTTAAGATTTTTTGTAATGTTAATTTTTCTCTTATTATGAGTAATAGGACAAGTATCTTTGGTATGTACGTACCTTGTACGATCCTCATGCCTGTCAGATAGTTTTCACTTGACCTCGACCTCATTTCATGGATCAGTGAACAAGGTTAAGTTTTCGTGGTCAAGTCCATATCTCAAATACTATAAGCAATAGGTCTACTATATTTGGTGTATGGAAGGATTGTAAGTGTACATGTCCAACTGGTAGGTGTCATCTGACCTTAACCTCATTTTCATGGTTCAGTGGTTAAAGTTAAGTTTTGTGTTTTAATACTGTATACAATAGGTCAACTATATTTGGTGTATAGTAATCCAATATTTACCAAACATATGTACTACCATCATAAAAATTAAAAATAGAAGAAAAGGATAAGACTGCGTTTTTGGTTCCTTGAATTAAAACATCTATGAAATAAAATTCTTACAATGTTCATTAGACGTTAGTCTATTAGATGTCAGTATTCCTAGATTTTGAAAATTTCCTTGCATATTTGCTTTCGGGCTTCAAACATCCTACCGTTAATGCAGACCTGCAAAACACCCGTTAAGCCTTACTGTGAGAGATCTTGTCATTAATATTAGGATGTGAATCAAGGCATTACAAAGAAAGGGAAGTTGATACATGCACTTTTATACAGATTTGTTAATACAGATTTAACATGTTTATGGTTAGGCATTGGTGTATATATAATATGGCGAAATACTATGTTTAAAATAGCATTTTATTGTCAAATATGTCAATTTCTACATTTTTTGTGACATCACAACCGCAGTTCTCACATTCGCGATATTTGCTAGTGTTTTTTTTTTTTTTTTTTTGTATTACTTTGTTATTACAAATATCTGTTATTTGATGTATGATTTTGATTGTTCCCTTGGTTTCACCAAACTTTGATTTCTGACCCTTCCTTAATCTAAAATTACCAAAGATATCCAAAAGAAGATACAATAAAGCCAGTTTAAAAAACCACATTACTTTAATATTGGTATTATAAACCAAAAAAAACACGTTTACCCATAAAACTATTCTTAGTTAAAAGAAATCCCAACCGAAAGTAGACTAAAAAAAATTTTGTAGACTGATTTCAAAAATCTACAGCCCTGTGATCTGTTTAGTAATTTTAAATTTCGTATAATCATGAATAATAGTCAAATTGTTTTCTCTGTTCTAGACTAATTTTGTGATCTTTGTATTTGTGGTGACGAAGTTGTTCTCTACAAAAGCTGTAAAGAAGAAAACAAAACTGCAGAAATTAATGTAAGTACTATCTAATAAGTTCCATATAGTACAGTTGGGCTTTTGTTGAAAATCTTAATAAATCAATTAAGTCCATTTTATGACAAACCCCACGTTATGAAATAGTGTTGACAATGTTTAAGTAGTTGTCAACGCAATTGCAAGTGCAGGAAAAATAACTATGCCATCGTTAGTGAATCGAACTCATCAGTAGCAAATGTGAAGGACAAGCACGAACAAATGAATGAAAACTAATATATAAAGCATTTATAAAACTAACAAGCTCATGGTGGTGCTTAACCAGTTTTTCTAGATTTCTTCTGATTCTGAAGGATAACGTACCCGTTATGGGCAGTTCGGTTTATTACTGAGACAAAATGAATATATTTTCCCGTTTTGATTGGCACAAAATTAGCACATCAGTAAAAACGCTGTTTTAAAACATCGGTTAATTGTGTATTTGTTCGGTACTTTAAGGTTTTATTATCTCAAAAGTTTAATATTTGTTGCTTTCTAAATTTTTCCTCTCAATCCTACATAATGAACGTCATACCAGAAAGAAGTATGTTTTGCCAGTAAATGGGTTGATTCCATTGGTCGCAGACAACAAAACACTTAAAATGGATCGAATATAGATTTTTAAACAAATAGAAGGCTGTGTTAAAGGAGATTTAAAATTCGAAATGATTAAGACAATACACGTACATATGGCGAGGTCCAAGTACTGATTCATGAAATAAACGAGACAACCCAATGTCATTGCTAAGTATGAAAACTTAGAATAAAAGTTCTTTGAGACTCGGACTCCCATCAAAACGGAAGTTATGTGAAATGCGTATAAAAGAGGGACGAAAGAAACCAGAGGGACAGTCAAACTCATAGATTGAAACTCATAGTATAAGCTGTTAGCATATTCTGCTGCAGAGATTATATAAATTTTTGATAATTATATTTTTTTCGAGCAATACATTTTTTTGTCGAGCCTGCGACTTTGTCGCAGAAAGCTCGACATAGGGATAGTGATCCGGCGGCGGCGGCGGCGGCGGCATCGTTAACTAACTACTTTAAGCTTTATATTTCAGAAGGTAGAAGACCTGGATGCTTCATACTTTGTATATAGATGCCTTATGTTATGAAGTTTGCGTCTGTCATATGTCCTTTGTCCTTGACCTCATTTTCATGGGTCAGTGACTACTTGAAAAAAGTTAAGATTTTTGTAATGTTAATTTTTCTCTTATTATGAGTAATAGGACAAATATCTTTGGTATGTACGTACCTTGTACGATTCTCATGCCTGTCAGATAGTTTTCACTTGACCTCGACCTCATTTCATGGATCAGTGAACAAGGTTAAGTTTTCGTGGTCAAGTCCATATCTCAAATACTATAAGCAATAGGTCTACTATATTTGGTGTATGGAAGGATTGTAAGTGTACATGTCCAACTGGTAGGTGTCATCTGACCTTAACCTCATTTTCATGGTTCAGTGGTTAAAGTTAAGTTTTTGTGTTTTAATACTGTATACAATAGGTCAACTATATTTGGTGTATGGAAATATATTTTATGATGTACATGTCAGTCTGGCAGGTTTTATTTGACCTTGTCCTCATTTTCACGGTTCATTGCTCAATGTAAAGTTTTTGTGTTTTTTTCTGTTTTTTTTAAACTATAAGCAATAGGTCAACTATGTTTGGTGTATGGAATGATTGTAATGTTTATATGTCTGTCTGGCCAGTATCATCTGACCTTGACCTCATTTTGATGGTTCATTGGTAAATGATAAGTTTTCGTGGTTAAATTTGTTTCTTCAATACTATATTTAATACGTCAACTATATTTGATCCATGGAATGATTGCAAAGTGTACATTTCTGTCTGGCAGGATTCATCTGACCTTGATCTCATATTCATGGTTTATTGGTCAATATAAAGTTTTCATGGTTTGGTCTGTTTCTTGTATACTATAAGCAATAGGTCAACTATATTCAATGTATGGAATGATTGTGAGATGTTCATGTATTTCTGACTCGGTTTATCTGACCTTGACCTCATTTTCTTGGATCATGACAAGTTAATTTGATACTTGTTGTAAAACTTTATGTTTAGAGCTATCAACATAAAATCAATGATTGATTTTCTGTTGATAGCCCTAAACATAAAGTTTTACAACAATGGTAGTAAAGCAGGCGAGACATTTCAGCGTGTGCACTCTTGTTTTAATTTGCCACTGCAAAGGAAGTCAAAGTTGAGGACATAGGAAATAAAGAATAAACCCAACAAGGATATCGCATACAACATACGCAGGTGATATGTATAGACATGTTGTTATTAAGATAAAGGAAAACTTAAATCTTCATGTTTGTCAAAGCTATGTGTCCAAACACACCTGGTGTCTATAAATAGTTGTAAATTATAGGCAACAGTAGTTTAAGATGTTCAGTACTCGTTTATCCATTTCGAATACACATAGCAAGAAAAAACCTGACAGATTCCATAAACGCTAAACGTGACAAGACTGGATGTGTTGTCAGGGTAAGCACCTGTTGCCATGCATGCAATACTCGTCATACAAATCAATAATCAGGTATAACGCTGACCCCTACGTCACAGCCTAAATGTAATATAATGTTCGGAAAAATTTAAGTCGTGGGTAAGTTTTTTTCTTGTTATATCTTACGTCCTTCTCAAGTTTTTAAACGAAATAGATACAATAAATATTCCTGGTTCGAATACAAACAGAAACAATGTAGGTATAAAGACCTTAGCGTGGAAAATACCAATGATGTACATAGCGCTGAAAATGGTTAAAACAAACATTAGATAACGAACATTTGTCTATTTTGGCTAACGTTTGTAATATGCAAATTTCTGTAAATTTTTAAGTGAAAATGATGTTACTTTATTGTTTGTTTTTTAATGAATATATACATGTATCTTAACTTGCCTCACTTTTTCATTTAAGAATTAACAGACCCTTAGAAATTATCATTTGAAGCATTTGCTTTTTTAATTTATCAACTTTAGTCATTTGTTATTCCAAATGGGAAAGCAGTTGACCTCAGGTTCCTATTTCATAGTGCAGGATCAAAGTTTTCTAAAGGTAGACAAAAAAGTGAAATATTGTATTATGACATTATATCATGTATATGAAGTGAGCGGCCGGTTCGTTATTCGTTATTCGATATTCAATATCCAACCGGCTGCTAGCAGTCGGTTCGATATTTAAATTTCTAAGTTGAAAATAATAAGAAATTAAATATTCGATAACATTAAAAGCATGATAGTCATATTTTAAAGGAGTAAAAAGATATGCAGGAAATCGTTTTATGACCCTTTCAAGCTGTCATAAAAATCTCGTTGTCCTCAAATATAAACCCTTATGTAAATCGCACATTTGTCTTTATGAAATATAGATTTTTATCAGTTAGATGCAATCAAAGATGTACTTTTATACATTATATTTCTAGAAAGAAAGAATAAACGATCACTCTAGTAACATTTAATAATACAAATAGAAATAATTATGGAAAGCCAAAAAAAAAGATATTGTCACTTTTCAGCTAAAAATCGTCGAAAATTCAGGTAAAGGGCACAGGGCGATGGCTAGACCTCCTGATGCTATCAAAAGGATTTCTCCCAAAATGTCGTTTTCGATATGTACGGCGGGCTAAAGTGTCACTTTTCAATTAAAATCGATGCCATCTGTATCTATATATTAACTACTTATATGCATAATATTATGAAGATTGAAAAGATCGGCAAGGTTTAGCCAACGCCCTGTGCCTTTTACCTGAAAATATGTTGAAAACTAATATGAAATATCTTTTTTTCGGCATCCCATAGTTGTTTCCATTTATATTTTCAAATGTAACTAGAGTGTCCGTTTGGTTTTGTTTCTTGAATAATCAAGTTTTAAAAGTAAATCGTTGATTGCATTTTATTGATAAAAATCTATATTTCATAAAGAGAAATATGCGATTTACATAAGGGTTTCATATTTGAGGACAACGAGAATTTACGATGACTTAAAGGGGTCACAAAAAGATTTCCTAATTCTCATTTTACTCAATCATGCTTTTAATGTTATCGAATACTGAATTTTTTATTACTTTCAACTAAGAAAATTTGAATATCGAACTGACTGCTAGTAGCCGGTTGGATATTGAATATCGAATAACGAATAACGAACCGGCCGCTAACTTCACATACATCATTATATCGTGTATTGAATGATAAAAAACCAAACGAAATTGATTGCGTTTAGGATACGGAAATAATATGTACTGAAAATCGGTTGAAATTAAGTTATACAATTTGACTTATTTCTTTAACATAATCATTTAGGATGAACTATGAGTACCTGTTTATGGTGTGGAATGCACGCACAACAAATTCAGTTCTAGTTAGAGATTAAAAGGGATTCATTGAAAAACAAATGCCTAAACGAGTAAAGGGAATTTTCAAAAAGTAAAATGTGCATTATTTCTTTCTTCAAATCAGTGTGTTTATTTGGCGGCCACTCAACACATTTAAGAAATTTACTGTTATCAGTTTCTTATTACGGATAACGTTGGTGCATGCAGCTTGGTGTATAAGAATATAAAATACGTGTGTCTGTTTGTATATTATCGTGCTTAAGAAACCTGTCAATCTGATTGAAATAGATATCATGTGTCTAAGTTTTGCTTACAAGTATCTGACAACACTCCGTTTTACTTTCTGTTCTGGTAATTATTATATCAGCCAATGAAATTTCAGCCTTTAAATTCTTGAAAAGGTGTATGAATCAGACAAAACCGGGGGATCCCGACAGGTCTTTAAAACAGAAAGTAGAAGGGGGCATTTTCATATCCTTATAAGCAAAGCTTGGACACACAGGATCTGTACTTTTATTAGATTGGAAACCTGAACATATAACTACAATTGTTTTGTAGCTCTGGATTGAGATGTTTTTCAGTATTGGCACCCATTTTTGGATTGTCGTGGAGTTTTGGATTCTTCTCTTTAAATGAAGACACTGTTGTTATGAGTTATTTATTTGTGATCATCAATTCATTTCAGGCACGTCTGTTTAAACAAATACATGTACAGATAACTACTGTTGTACCTTGAATTTAAAATTATTAAGATGTGTAAAACGAAAAATACCATCAATTAGAAAATATACATTCAAACACTTAACAAAATCACAATACCGCAAGGTACACTTTGATGAAGATGCAAAAAAACCCCAATAAAAACAAAAAGTCGAAAAAACACCGTGGCTGAAAAGAAACGACAAGAAGACCGCATTCTACCAGGGTTGAACTTATATAATCAGACATGGTCGACATTTCCTTTTCCACTGGTGATACGTACCGTCATACTCAAAATATAATATACTAGTAGATAACGATACTCTGTAAAACCATTTTAAGTTACAAAAAAAATATATTTCACTTAAAGCCTTTCTGTTGTAACTGAATAGTGTACTTTTTACGAATCATAATACGAAGTTTTGTTTTTAATGGTACACTGTTATGATTCTCTTCCCGTAAAGAAATTATGGAAACAATTGTATATATAAATATCATCATTTATCAGCAAGCGTTTTGACAACAAATAATTTTGCAGACATGATTTAATGAAAGGATGATTCTTCCATACACGCGGTAATAAGATGTTTGGCAAATACAATAATTTTTGATAAGTTTTCCTAATAGTAGACAATACGTACATTGAGAGAAAGTGTTGTTATATCTAGGAAATATTTACTTAAGACGTTATTTAACGCATATCAAAAGGTAAAATAACGGAAAATTCAAAATCGAAAAGTCCCTTATCAAATGGCAAATTCAAAAGCGCAAACACAAACAAATTACATGTATAATTCTGTTGTAAATTAAATATATTGTCATCGAAATTCGGTTACTCTTGTATTTCCGTATAAATACATATATATGAAACCCATCTTTTCATACAATGCGCTATTTAAAAAAAAATGATATTGCAATATCATAATGCAATTTCAGGGACTGCTGATATTTATTTTACATGGATTATTAGACCCAAAAGTAAGTATGCAAAGGATTTATCTACAAACAGATGCATGCACTGCTATTACATATGTTGTCTCTTTTTTTTAAAATTTTTATTGATCTTTTATGGTGTTCAAACTACAGTGCATTCATACATTGTTACAAGACATAAGAGAATATGATATATGAAATTGTTATTATGCGACTAAGAAATATTACGTATTTACAAGTCTTCCAAGTGAATATACAGTATATGATACTATATTAAGATTACTTTTGAGTTCATTAAATATACAATCATATTCAAAATAAATTAAATAAATTTCATAATTTCCCCCCAATTGTCAACAAATGACTCGTGTTTGTCTTTAGATATATATTATTAAATATTCTAAAACTTCCAGACGTCTTTTCAAAAATTTAAGGAAAGCTTGCACAGATAGTAACAGCCTGTCTTATTGTGTGATCTTTACATAGTTAATGTAATACTTTGCCTGTAGAATACAAAAATTTAAAACTAAGTTATCAGAATTCAAAACACAAAAAAAAAACCACTGTCTTTATTCAATAATATGTTTACTCCAAAAAACATAATTTCCATGCATTCCAAAAAAATGTGCTCTATAGTTTCTATCTCCTTACATCCGGCATATTCATTAGTATCTGAAAATCTATATGTTTCAAGAAGATAATTATGAGAGACTATTTTGTGTAAATTTTTTATTGGAAAGCTTGTAGTTTACTTTCTATAGTACATTGAAAAGCCAGTGAATAAATATTTTTTCCATTTTTCATCACCAATTTCTATATTAAAGTTTTTAATTTTTTTCTACCTTTCTTGTGAAAAGGGAGAAACATTTTCCTGATCGATAAAAAGTGTATAAACATCTTTTGCATACAATTTACTGATCGGCGTTTTTTTTTTTATCCTCATGTCCAAAACAAATCCAAATGAGTTGATGTTAGGTAGCATGAGTTGCTGTATTAACAATTCTTTCCAATCACGTGGTTAACCAAGTTTGATAGATATAATATCTACAAAAGTGTCATTTAAGTTATATTTTAGATTAATATCGTCATGAGAAAAAAATTCACCATTGTCACTTACAATATCATTGATGAACCTTTTGCCTTTCATGTACCAAGATCTGTAAAACATACTCGTGTTGTCAACTTTGATGAAAGGGTTGAACCAAATAAATTCTTTTCTCACATGAAATGCATCTAACGGGTTCAAAATCTCCTTGAAACGTTTCCAAGCAGATAACACTTCTTTATAAAAAAAAGAGGTGCTTTTAAATTTAAAAACTCAAATTCACATCATCTCATGTTTAAATCCTGTAAATCAAATAGAGGTAAGAATGCTTTTGAAACATGTTTCCATTTTGAGTCACAATTATCCATAAAATGGTTCATTAGCTACATCTACAGTTACATTTAATACAGCATATATTTATTACATTCAATTAACTATCAAATCTATATATGAATAATTGTACCAATAATATTTTAAGAACACATTAAAGAACAAGCGTAAACTAATTTATATAGCGACAGTATGTTTGGAAGCTTTTTTTCTTCAGAAAAGAACAAAGTTTCCGGCTAAAAAAAGGATTGTTAAATTGCAAATTTCGGACAAAAAATAATCACTTGTGGAATGAAAATAGAGTTAAATTTGATTAAAAAGAAATTTATTATGTTCATTTTTTGTTATCTTGTTTATTCGATTAAAATGCTACAATACATTATTTTATCCTGGATTTTCGTGTTCGGTTGCTAGATCAAAATTTTCTTAAACTAAACGCCGCCGTATCGCCCAAATAATCAGGGCTATTTGCTAGCATATAACATTAGTCAAAACTAGATGAGAAAACGTGTAGTGCAACATTAAGAATAAATAATTCATACCATTTAGTGCACCATCCTACTTTCTCATGAAAAAATAGAAAGACATTTGGACTCCAGTTGACGTGCTAAAATTGCACTCAGTATACAATCAGGGGCGGTTCCAAAGGAGGTTTGAAAGTGCGAAAATTTGATTTTTTAGTACAATAGCCTCCTTTTCTTTTGGCGGGCCCCCACGAGGTCCGCCATTTAAAAAATACTGGGTTCGCTGCTGACTTTCTATTTTAAGAAATATCCTTATCCGTGTCTTTGACTTTAAATTATATTCAGATTCAGACATCATGGAAACGGAAATACTCGGAATTTCGAAAGAGGGAAAAGTTTTCTTCAACTACAACCAAGACAATCGAAGAAATCAATTTTGTATGTACCAAAAAGTTAACATTTGTATTTATATATATATTTTTTAACTTGTTATGAAAAAAAAAATGTTTTATTCTTCTTTGCATTATTAACAAACTTGGGGTCTCGTGGTAGCATGCTTCCCTAGAGTTCAAAAAGTCGTGTGTTTAAAACCCGAGCCAGTCAATCCAAAACTGAAAAAAAAAAGAATTGGCTCTACGTTTGCTAAACAACTGATATATATAAGAAATAGAGCTAATACTGGTCGACTCGGGGCCAGAAGGATGTGTCCCGGTAGGGTGGCATGTCTTCAAAGTGACTTTGCCATGTGAGCTAGCAAGATGAAAGATCCGTGTCAGCGTGTCGGTCAAGTTGATAGCAGGGATCATATTCATATCACATCAACAGATATGCAGGTTATATTTGCTACTGTACATTAAACACCAACAAATTCTTCTTATTATTATTTGTAAGATTTCGATAAGACCTTAACACATTTACCTATTTTTATCTTATCTATATATTGATCAGACGTTAAACATATTCTTTCGAAAGAAAGTTTAGGAATATAGACTTTTTACCTCATTTTGCAGGATAGCATTACAGCTGCCTCGTGAAAAAAACAGTTCCAACAAATATAGAAGGTAGACTGTATACGTGTATGTATATTCCAGTGTAAAAAGATCCCAAAAAATCATGAGTTAAGTTCACATAAAATAACTTCATCACCTTAAAGTTTTCTCTTTTTCCTAATACAATTGTTTGTCCCACTACATTATGAAATAAGATCTATTTTCCTTTATTTTAATCTGAAAAATCATTTAGTTTTTTGAAAACCTTAGTTTAAGAAGATAAATTAATTTTTTGTGCAACCAAATTTTGGAAGTTCGCACATTTGCCTTCTTTATTTATCAATATTTCGTAATGTTGAAGAAATTCCTTTTTAAAAATTTCAAACACATTAACTTGTTTTGTTTTTTGCTCGGATATATAATATGCTTTACCCCTTATGTATCTAGTGTTAAATTAGGTATTTATATGACAGACCTTTCTTGGTATTCCTAATTATTGGAAGATTTTATATAGACAGAAAAAGTATACCTAAAACGACAAAGTTATTTTTCATTTACCTGTATATATTATGAAAACCGGTTTTTTCAAAAGTGATTATTTTCTAAGGGTTAAATATTTCGCGGTGGTGTCTTGCCATGGCTTTATTTGGACTTGTTTGTTTGCTTTTTGGCCTTGAATGTTTGTCCCTAATATTTTATTAACTATGTATTTACTTTCAGGTATCACAGATCGAATTTATTCGTTCATAGTGTGTTAATTTACGTTTAGATTGAGTTAAGCCTTCCAATTGATGTTTTATCGTGTGTTTTTCTATGTTGTGATGTTATACTATTGTTTCAGAAAAAGGGAGAAGGTTTGGTACCATTAAAACGTTTAATCCCGCTGCAAATGTTTGCACCTGTCCTAAGTCAGGAATCTGATGTACAGTAGTTGTCGTTTGTTTATGTAATTTATACGTGTTTCTCGTTTCTCGTTTTTTATATAGACTAGACCGTTGGTTTTACCGTTTGAATGGTTTTACACTAGTACTTTTGGGGCCCTTTATAGCTTGTTGTTCGGTGTGAGCCAAGGCTCCGTGTTGAAGGCCGTACATTGACCTATAATGGTTTACTTTTATAAATTGTTATTTGGATGGAGAGTTGTCTCATTGGCACTCACACCACATCTTCCTATATCTATTTGTATACAGTGAAAAGTATAATTGTTGGAAAATCATTAATACTGTAATAATTTGTATCGTTTATCTTGTATCCGTACAAAAGTGATGCAAGTGATATTATATGATGTCCGATTTTAAGTTTATCGAGCATTAGTTTTGTTTGATCCAAAATAATTTCAGAAATTTGCATGTCAAAAAATAATGTTCATAATCTTCAATGACATGACATATATTACATAAAGGAGTTTTAGTTATTTTCCAAGAGAAAAGTAATTGTTTGGCTGGTAAAATGTAATGTATAAATTTCCAGTTTAACATTTTCAATTTTTGTCTTGGATACAGTTAAAGATAAAGCACAGCATTTGTTCTCTTTTACTTGTGTTGTTTTCTAAATTAAGCATTCTGTCCCATTTTTGAAATCCTATTAGCTTCTCATAATATCTTTTAAGAGGGAATTGTAAATGTCTTTGTTGGAAATTTTTTAAATTGATACCATTTTTCCTTTTCTATCTTGAAATTTAAATTCGGAGTCAGTAGCAACTTTTGTTAAAATTGATTCTTCTTTAGTTAGCTCTTGTAACCACGGTTTTGGTATTGCTTTCATCAATTTAGAATATTCCGAAAACCAAGTAGCATGGCAAGATAGTTTATCTAAAATCATATTTTGATTAAATTTTCCTTTATTATCAATTATGTCATTTACGAATAAATATTTACTGTTATCCAGTTTTTGAAAATAAGACATTTACCATTTAATTTGATATATTTATTGCCCCATATAATTTGCTGTCTAATCTGTTTATATGATTGTTGATCTGATTCTTTTCAGATTTTGAATTTATCAATGATATGATTATTTTAAGTAAAATTGTGGAACAATTTCTTTTAGTTTATTAATCAAATTGATACTGTTAAAGTTCATTTTAAATGTAAGGAATTCTTGTCCAAATTTATCTAAGTAAGATTTTGGTAAGACTTTCTATTTGGATGATTGGTCTTCATTATCAATGAGTTTCTTTTACCCCATTAATATTTATGGATTCTATATATTTATCTATGTCTATCATTTTTATGATAATTTTTACTTATTATAACTCTTTTAACTTTTTCTGGTTTATTGTTCCATATAAAACTATAAGTATATCTTTTTTAATTTTGCTAGTTATTCTTTATCGATTTCTGTTACTGATGCAACATAAGTGATATTTGGTAGGATTAATGATTTAACAAGAGTTATCTTACCTATCATAGTTAATTTTCTTTTATTCCAGTCTTTAACTATTTTTTCAGATTTTTGTATTGTCGTTGCAAGTTTAATTTTTTACACTTATTTTGATTAAGTCCGAAGTATATTCCCAATACTTTTTATCGGTTCTTGTGTCCACTTAATGTTTTCAACCTTATCTTTACAGGACTTTAAATTGCCGAGCCATATTCCCTCTGTTTTATTTCGATTAAGCTTTAGGCCTAAAAGTGATCCGAAAATTTCGACAATATTCAAAGTTAATGAAACTTCTTGTTTTGAATTTAAAAATAAAGTGGTGTCATCTGCAAGCTGGCTTAACTTTAGAGTATGAGTTTTATTATCTAGTCTAATTTGAAAACCTTTAAATTTTTTATCTTCTCTTAATCTGCATGCTCAAATTTCAACAGCAGTAACGAAAATTATAGAACTCGCGGGAAACCCCTGACGGATCCCGCGCTCAATGCTGAAGGGTCTTGAAATCCAGCCATTATTTAATATGCAACCCTTCATGTCTGCATATAAAGTATTTATCCACTTCAATAAAGATTTCTGAAAGCCAAATTTCTTTAAAGAACAATACATAAATTCCCATTCTAGAGAGTCAAATGCCTTTTTGAAATCTAAAAAAAAGGATTGCTCCATCCACATTGAATTTTTCTGAATAGTCTATAATATCTTGGATTTGTCTAATATTGAACCCAATATATCTGTTTTTGACATACCAATTTTGATCACTGTGAATAATTTTATGCAATACTGGTTTAAGTCTTTGTGCAAAAAGTAAAATCACAAAAAATACTGAACTCCGAGGAAAATTCAAAAAGGAAAGTCCCTAATCAAATGGCAAAATCAAAAGCTCAAACACATCAAACGAATGGATAACAACTGTCATATTCCTGACTTGGTACAGGCATTTTCTTATGTAGAAAATGGTGGATTGAACCTGGTTTTATAGCTAGCTAAACCTCTCACTTGTTTGACAGTCGCATGTAAGAGAATATGCTATAATTTTGGTATTTACATTTAATAAAGTAATTGTTCTATAATTATCTAAATTAAATGGTCGTTTTTCTTTTAAATAAGGGTAATTAATCCTAATTTCTGTGAATTTGTCAATTCTTTTTTCTCATAGCAATGATTAAAGACATCTATAGCAAATTCTTGTAAGTTGGATCAGAAAGATCTATAAAATTCAATTGGAAGACCATCAATTCCCGGTGTTTTATTAAGTTTCATTTTAAAGACATATCTTGTACATTCCTCTATTGTCAGATTTCCTTCAATTTCATTACCTTCGTGTGTAGTTAGTTTGTATTTTCAATATAATTTTCAATTTCTTTTAATTCTGGCTTAGTTGACGTAAATAAATTTACATAATAATTCTTCCCCGTTTCTAATATTTACCTTGATCTTCAGTTATTTCCCCTTCACTGTCCCTAATAGCAATAATATTTTCCCTTGTCTGTCTAGATTTCGCTAATCCTAAGATTTTTTTTTTTTTTGCCTTCTTCTATACATTTAACTCTTGATCTTATGTGTGCCCCTTTTATTTTATCAGAATATAGAGTTTGTAGCGTTTCTTCGGTTTTCCTTATTGAATCTATTATGTTCGGCAAATTAGTTTTCTTTTCATTAAGGTTGTTATCATGAATTTCATTCTAAAGTTTTAGTTCTTGTTCTAATTTTTCGATTTCATCTCTTTTATGTTTAACTTTAATTTTACAATGTTCAATAGTTTTCTCCCTTACCTCTATTTAAAACAGATTCCACACGATTGCTAAGCTTTTTCTGCTTTTTCATAGTTATCTACTAAAGTATTTATTTTCATTTTGTATTATTCGTCTTTAAGAATACTATTGTTTAATTTGAAATATTCCTTTCCTTTCTTCCTTTGACAATGATTTATTTTAAGTGAAATTGCTAAGTGGTCTGTATATTGAATTGTATATTATGGATTACTTACTGAAAAAGAAATCATAATTGAAATTTTATCGTTGATTTCTCAAATCTTGCAAACACCGTAAAATGTCTTACAACAATTGTGGTCATTGTTATTTTGCTGATATTATCTTAATGCGATTCTAAAAAAATGAACTTTTAAATCTTTTAATAGAGAAGTTTGTAATGCAATCTCATGTTCAACATCATGCAAATAATTTCGTACAAAAAAAATAAGGGTCGTCCTTATCTTGAGGTGAAATATGGCCTGTTTCTTCGGGGTGAAAGTCTAATAGTAACTTTTAGATAGAAAACAGCAATAAATATGCCTTTTTTTCTCTTAGGACTTGGGGGCCTCGGTGGCCGAGTGGTCTAAGTAGTTACTACTGTAATCACTAGCCAGTCAACACTGAGGTTGTGAGTTCGAACCCCGCTCGTGCGGGTGCACTCGACTCCAATCTTAATTGACTAGGATTGTCAGTTTTCCTATCGAAGGTCGGTGGTTTTCTCCGGGCACTCCGGCTTCCTCCACCAATAAAAACTGGCCGCCACGAAATAGCCCAAAAGCGGTGCTTAAAAGTGGCGTTAAAACACCAAAAATCAAAAATCAAATCTCTTAGGACTTTGTCAAGTCCGTGTATGCATTTTGAGTGTTGATATTACACACGCAATTCCTTCGTTTCAATTAAATAGAAGATTGGCTTTGTACAAACCTTAAATATTACACTAATTTTATTTATTTTTTTGCAGACACTGCGATTGAATATTACCGGCAAACAGGGACCAAATAACAATTATAAGAATTTGACCATTGTAGCTTTTCTATGATCATTTTTTTTGGATAATGCTATGTGAAACATCATAAAGTCTTATTATGTTATTATTTTTGGTTAGAATATAAAATATTTGCTAATTGTAGTTATTTGTTGTATTTTGGGGTTGAATGCATATATCTGTTAGATAGCCTAAATGAAATTTAGACAATAAAGACTTCATTGTTATTATTAATTATAGTTTTTCGGCTCTGGTGTTTTGTTATTTTACATAAGAAAAAAAAAACCATGAAGAACTGTCAATTATGATTCGAATAAAGCCATAATCTTTATGGTAAATTGCTTCGAATGAAAATCAAATATGACACATTATTTTTGACAATCTGATGTCGTTATATTCGTTGTACAAATTAGTTAACTAAATGAAAATCTATTTTTTACTGATTACCAAGTTATCTCATAAAAACCATGTCCGTCGTTCACAATCTGTTTACATTGTTGTAAAAAAGAGTAAACAGCTATCATAGGAATGTGTTACGTTCTCGCAGACAGTATCATACTACATGACTAAAAATATCTAATATAATCGATGGTAATGCCCATTTCATATTTGGGAAGATGGACACAGGCCAATTTTGCATTCATTAACGACAAACTAAATGATCTACAACCAAAGGTAGACCAACGACATACCAAACCATTCCATAACATATGCTTAGGTTTACATAATGTCGCCATAAATAGATAAGTGCGTAAATGATACACTAAATTCTCAAGTGCCGCAAGCCTAGACACCTTATGATCACATTTAACAGACACTACCAAAATGACTGCCTGTGCTAAGTCAGGAATATGTCAATTGTTTTGCACTTGTTCCGTTGTTTGATAGCATTTGATTTTGTCAGTTTTATTAACTTCCCCTTTTTAGTTCACCTGGCCCAAAAGGGCCAAGTGAGCTTTTCTCATCACTTGGCGTCCGTCGTCCGTCGTCGTCCGTCGTCGTCGTCTGTTAACTTTTACAAAAATCTTCTCCTCTGAAACTACTGGGTCAAATGTAACCAAACTTGGCCACAATCATCATTGGGGTATCTAGTTTAAAAGATGTGTCCGGTGACCCGGCCAACCAACCAAGATGGCCGCCATGGCTAAAATAGAACATAGGGGTAAAATGTAGATTTTGGCTTATATCTCTGAAACCAAAGCATTTAGAGCAAATCTGACACGGGTAAAATTGTTTATCAGGTCAAGATCTATCTGCCCTGAAATTTTCAGATGAATCGGACAACCCGTTGTTGGGTTGCTGCCCCTGAATTGGTAATTTTAAGAAAATTTTGCCGTTTTTGGTTATTATCTTGAATATTATTATAGATAGAGATAAACTGTAAACAGCAATAATGTTCAGCAAAGTAAGATCTACAAATAAGTCAACTTGACCAAAATGGTCAGTTGACCCCTTAAGGAGTTATTGCCCTTTATAGTCAATTTTTAACAATTTTTCGAAAAATTTTGTAATCTTTACAAAATCTTCTCCTCTGAAACTACTAAGACAAAGTTAACCAAACTTGTCCACAATCATCATTAGGGTAACTAGTTTAAAAATGTGTCCGATGACCCGCCTGCGAACCAAGATGGCCGACATGGCTAAAAATAGTACATAGGGTAAAATGCAGTTTTGGCTCATATCTCTGAAACCAAAGCATTTAGAGCAAATCTGACAAGGATAAAATTGTTTATTAGGTCAATATCTATCTGCCCTGAAATTTTCAGACCAATCAGGCAACACGTTGTTGGGTTGCTGCCCTGAATTGGTAATTTTAAGAAAACTTTGCACCTTTTGGTTATTATCTTGAATATTATTATAGATAGACATAAACCGTAAACAGCAATAATGTACAGCAAAGTAAGATCTACAAATAAGTCATCATGACCAAAATTGTCAATTGACCCTTAAGGAGTTATTGCCCTTTATAGTCAATTTTTACAATTTTCATAAATTTTGTAAATTTTGTAAATTTTACAAAATATTTTCCACTGTAACTACTGGGCCAAGTTCATTATAGATAGAGATAATTGTAAGCAGCAAGAATGTTCAGTAAAGTAAGATCTACAAACACATCACCATCACCAAAACACAATTTTGTCATGAATCCATCTGTGTCCTTTGTTTAATATGCACATAGACCAAGGTGAGCGACTAGTTGAATTTCCCTTGGAGTTCAGTATATTTGTTATACTTGTTTTGACATCAACGCCGGAATAGGTGTAATTTTTCATTGATGATACGTATTTAAATATGAAGCAGAGTAATTTAATCCACCCTTGTAAATTCATAAATTTATTGCGTTGTTTTTATTAATGCGAAAAATGCGACACTGTCAGGTTCGCAATAAAAAAAAAACTCGCATTCATAATTTCATTACTGATTTTCCTTCATAAAATATTTGCATTCGCATTAATCAGATTTGGCATGTTTGCCAGATGTCAAGGATTCGCAATAGTAAATGCACGCATCAATTTCTGATTTTACAATATATGTATATATATGTACCATATAGAATAGGACTTAAATGATGAATACATAATACACCTTAGATACTTTTCTGGAAAGGATAGGCGTAAGATACAAAAGTGATAAGTCGAAGACAAACTAACAACGTCATGGCAAAAAGACGGAAAATTACGAAAAGGCAAAAGAAAGTCTACAAAACAGAACATAGAAAACTAAAGACTGAGCAACAGGAATCCCTTTTAAAAAACCGGGGGTGATTAAGGTGCGCATAATGCGTAAGCACATCCTGCTCCACGTATGTCACCCGTCGTGCTGCTCATGCAAGTACGAAGTACCTGGAAGTCAACCTCACTTGAATCAATAGTTCAGGTCATCTTATGAGATTGAAAGTTAGATTATATACCTTTATCAGCCAACATGAATTTTCTAATACCTGAAAAAGTATGTCCCCATTAAGTGTTAGGTTAACATACTCGTCAATCCAGAAATGTTGTCTGGAAGCACAAAATTTACAAAATGTTATTTCCATTAGCTGCCACTGAGTCGATACTGCTGCCATTGGACTGTAATTCAAAGATAATAGAATCCTCTCAGTAGTCAATGATTTGGCATTGGCATGATCTATAACAAACTTTTCATACATTCTCCGTTAATAAAATTTTGGGTTCCAACTCCTTAGGCAAAGTTGTCATCAGATGAATTTGACTAATCTGTTAAGATCTCTGTTGGTCATATAGGTCATCAAGTATTTCGGTATAACTTTTAAACTTTAATTCACGAATGCACGTAACGTAGAATATTTTTCAATATTTCAATTCCTGGATGAGTTATTCTTTTTATAACGTTTTATTCAAAATAAGAAAATGCAAGGAGCTATACATTTTTCTTCGCATCGTTTTGATTGAAATTCGCTGGCAATATCTTGGAGTGAAAATACAGGATTTATTTCACATGTGTAAAAGGGACTTTGTTATTTCTAGGTAAATAATGTATTCAATTACAACCTAAGTTACAAGTCTTTTTTGTAACTTGAACGTCCTTTTCTACTGTATTAAAATACCTATAATACATATTGTAGTGCGCTGGATATATGACCCTGGAATAACTGGGTTACTCTCTGCTTCCCATGTTAGTAACAATGTTTGAAGCCAAATATTCATACATCAAAATGGATGAAAAGATACCAATTGTCAGGATGGTAGTAAAGTAAATGATAAAAAAAAACTTCCACACCTTCACTAGATTTCGGGCAACGAAAACTAAAATACAACTATAATAGATTTGAGGGGATATTTTTAGTAATTTTATGAAAAACCTAGTACACAAATAAATTTAGTGTTTATTATAAATAAACATTATTATACTTATCCATAAGTAAAACTATATTACGTAAAAGACAAGATTTTATAACTATTAATTGTCTGAAGTCTTCTACTTTTCGAGACTAATTCCATCCAATTGAGTTCTTACACGGCTGAGTTGGTTTTCGGTAGGGATATTCCGGTTTAGGTAAAACAGTCGAATAGCTATGACTCTGAAATTAAATGTTTTCAAATTATTACTGATGTCTATATTTTGAATATGTGACTAAGGAATGTATAAAAACGCGCTCTTCTTTTCTGTTTCTTGGCATTCGTTGAAGATTTTGGTAATATACTACTATATACTAATATAATTCTTCTGAAATATTCCTTTAGTGTTACTGAATAATTTGGTTAAAAAAGTTTGATTAAAGAGCATAATTTACAGTTCTAGTTAATTGCTAATTGAGCGATGCAGGCTCTTGGAAAATAATATATTTAGAGGTCATCGACTAACCTGGAGTTTGATTGGTCCATTGCAGATAATGTTATATGTTGAATTATTGACAAGTTCTTGAAATTGTTGTCGAACATTTTGATCGTTCAAGTTCCAATCCTTCAGCTGTTCAACTGCTTTCTCTGAATCGTTAGAAATCTTATCATACATTGGGGAAGCAAGGCAGAATGACATATTGCTTCTCGGATAGTAGTATAAATAGGAGATACACATCTCTTCTCCTGTTGACATCCCGCCCTAAATTATAAATTTAACTAGGTTTAAAGTACACATATTTTTTTTGCTGATTTATATTATCTCATTACAAAATAACTTCTAAGAATTAATCATTTTCTAATGTTTAACATTTTCCAGTTTCAATCGTACTCATCTTGTTTTATGTGGACAAAATCCTATTTTGACTCTTTCAAAATTCAAGAGTCTATCCTAAATTGAGGTAAACTATATGGCCTTCCAAATACCATTTCGATTCCTAACATCACTGAAGAGACATTAATTGTCGAAATCCGGATATGGTGTACAAATGTTTGCACCTCATGTTTGCGGTATACCATCTTTTCCGCAAGTTTATTGTTTTTTGTTTGGTAATAAATTAATAATAAGATCTATTTTGTTACTTCTTGTGATCCGTTTATTTGGCAATCGCCAATGGCAGTCAGCAGGGTTTAAGAACATCAGTTGTTCGACCTGCTAGTCAAAATTCGTTTTGTTAAAATATACTTTTTCACTATTTGGTCTTTTGGAAAATGCTGTTTGTGCTGTATTTAGACGCCTCTACCAAGAAATTTGTTTTGCATGCACACGTATAAAAATTGCGGTTTTTATCCAACGCAATCATAGGTTTGAACGTTGTTTTCAATTTAGACTTGTTTATATTTTTTCGTTTGGGCTTGTATTATATTTGCCTTCGGGTTTATATGATCCGTTCATCCTATTTCGACTCTTCAAAATTCGAGAGTCTATCCTTAATTGAGGTAAACTATATGGCCTTCCAAATATCGTTTCGATTCCTAACATCACTGCAGAGACATTAATTGTCGAAATCCGGATATGGTGTACAAATTTTTGCACCTCATGTTTGCGGTATACCATCTTTTCCGCAAGTTTATTGTTTTTTGTTTGGTAATAAATTAATAATAAGATCTATTTTGTTACATCTTGTGATCCGTTTATTTGGCAATCGCCAATGGCAGTCAGCAGGGTTTAAGAACATCAGTTGTTCGACCTGCTAGTCAAATGCGTTTTGTTAAAATATACTTTTTCACTTTTTGGTCTTTTGGAAAATGTTATATATATATATGTGTTAAAATGATAAAGAAATTGGTTCATGTTCATGTTTTTGTTATTAACTGCCAGAAGAAGATCAAATTTGGAACACTAGTACCATATATGTACGTCTTCTTGTTTCTGAAACCACGCTTCTAGTTTGATAAAATAGAGTAAGTCTATCCCGTTTACTATATCAATTAGATCAGTTAGTTTTCCTATTCTACAAGTATCGGGCACATAATATTTCATTATAGCAAAACTTATATGACAATAGTAAGGTATTTTGTTTTTAATTCGCCATTAATCAAATTTAATTGCTTTGAATTTTCTGTGATCTCGTTCAGAAAAGTATCAAATAAAGGCTGACTTTCAGAAATTCTTAAATTCATATGAAACGAGCATCTGGGGATTTTAGTTTTGAGGAAATAATTGAACTAGTGCATGCATATATATTAAACCAAGTCCTCTGTGCATGTTGTTTTTAACATTTATTACGATTCCATAACGTATCGTCGACAAAAAATATTTCATTCGATGATTGTTGGTCAAAAACTTTGGCTGCTTATTAACTTTCGGATTTTTATGTCGAAGTTTTATTTTTATGTGTTCAATGGATTGTTAATTAAACTTGGTCATATAAGTTGTTAAATGATTTTGTGTATTTGCTTTCAGAATCTCGTTTGTTCTTACATCACGGGTTTCCATTCACACTTGCGCTTAGCGATTGCCTAATGAATGAAAGGAAGACACAGTTAAGAAGGACTCATATATTTTTAAAATTTATGAACATTAATATAAACATAACATTATTATTATTTTTTTTTTTCTAAGTAAGGTATTGGCTTCTGACATGTTGATTTATGTATAGTACATAAATATACTACAACTCATCTCATATTCCTCATTAATTAATAATTGACCTATATATTTTTAAGATGTTATTATACATTAAAATGTCTTCCCAGATTTTTGGGGAAAAAAGGTAAAAGTGAAAGTGTCTCTCCACTTTAAAAAAATACTTAAAAAGACAATAACATTTTTTCTTATATGTATTATATACTTACCTGTGTTGATTTATTTTTCTTTGATGAATCATAGGTACATTCAACCATGAAACTGTCTCCCTAAGGAATATTGTAAATCCATGAGCATTTAGTGTAATATTTTAAAATAAAGCAAAATTTCTTAAAAAAAAAAATTGCTGTAAATCACTCATCGATCTTTTAATCCATCTACTTTCCTAATTTTCACTGCACCTAAAAACACCCTCTGGTAAACTTCTCATGATGTCACAATGCAAGAACATGATAGCATAAAATTCAAAATGTCAATTTGAACACTTGAAGTTCTATTCCTACTTTTCCTATGATAATTGCGTTTATATCACCTAGCCCTGCGGACCATGTGTTACTTTGTCATGAACCTTTCCAGAAATGTCTTCCCCTAAATACACTGGACCAATATCAACCATACATGAGTTGAATGATCCTTAAATCATCTTGCAAAAAGTTTGCGTTTTTCGTTCCTGCCCATCAACCAAAAATAGCACATACGGGTAAAATGCATCAAGAGTTTAATATTTTGAAAACCATAATAGATAGAGAAAATCTGACAAGGCATAAATTCTCCGAATGTCAAGATTTTTACCTTAAAATGATCAGATAACACCATAGAACAGTTATTGCCATTACGAGACGATTGATTTTACTAATTTTCGTGTTTTTGAAAATACCGTCAAAAGTATGATAGATAGGTAGAAACTGTAATCAGCTAAAGTGATCAGCAATACAAGATCTTCAAAAATGCCAAAATTGACAAGTGCAATCATATTAGGATGACCCACCCCTTCAATGAATTTTGGTTTATTATACGTTTCGTGTTTTTGTCTATTTTCTGGAAAACTATATAATAGATAGGTATCAATGACACCAATTTAAAAAAGACCAGCATAACAAGATCTGCATAAAGATGTATGACCGAAACGATTGGATAACTTCATTTAGGAGTTTTTACTCTGAAATGCCAATATTTTGAAGAAAAAAAAATACATTTTTAAAATACAACCATGAAAGCTTCAATTGGTAGGCGGAAAAAGTGACCAGCAATATAAATTCTACAAAAGTGCTTATATGTTTGAAACCATCACGTAGACTCCTTATAGTTGTCCTTAAAAGATGATGTCTGGCACATTTTTTTTCTTATTATCTTAAAAATCAGCAATAAAAATTCTGCAAAAATGATGATTATGACTGAGTGAAACCATCATTTTACTCCATTATAGAGTTATTGTCCTGTAATGGAAAATTTAATGAACTTTTGATTTTTTTTTTTTAATTATCTTGAAAACAGTGATAAATAGAGAGACACTGTAAAAGCAAAAGTTGCAACAAGCAAATTGAGATCCACTACTGTGTCGAACCAAAGACTTTAGAATAGATATTTTTTGCTGATCGTCCCAAATTCACACATTTTTTTACCCTGAATTTAACCTGCAATCAAGCAATACTGGATTTCATAGCTCTTGGAGCTAAGTGTTCATTGAGATGAACACCGATCACTGCGCATTTCGGATGTTTCACTTTACTACAACGTCCTTAATACTAAGAACTGGAGGATGGAGGACTTTTATTCGCAATGGAGACATTCTGATCAACTATTACAGTTTGATAGTACATACATTTTGAAAAATTAACAACAGGTTTTTTTTTAAGTTCTTAAATATGGTTCCAGGTTCAAAAGGTAAAGTATGTCGTAAGATCATCGATTGGAGATAAGGTCTATAGTTTTGATAATTTACAAATTTTTGTCTTTAGATGTATTTCTGTTCATTTTTTTTAATTAAGACCGAGTATACCTATATGCAGTTTTGATAGGTTTTGTTTTCAAATCCTCCGTAATACTTTACTCAATTTTGTTAACATTTTAAATAGTTTTTCCAATGTTAGGACGTTAATAAAAATAATATGATTTTGTTATTACGGTCTTGAAATGACTTACAGTTTTCTGCCGATATTCAACATTTAGGATACTCCATGCTGTGACGATCAACATCATGTAATACATGTTATTCAAAGACTTAAAGCATTGAACCCCCTTTTTGCTAACACAATACCTACACGTTTAACCTTTCTTTCTTCTTTTAAAGTCCGGATATCCTGATAGTTAAAATCGTATGTTTTGTCTTCAGCAATAGGAGGCAGCTCCCTACTATTTCGTATGTGCCTTGTTTTGATTGCTCTTCCCAGAACATGGGCATGTTGAAATACACCAAAAATGTGTATTCCAGTTTCCGGTAAACCCTGAAATAGTAATTTATTATATGAAGTACTGTTATCTCGATGACCCCAATACCTGATGACTGGCGAATAAATCATGCAAAAATATATCTCCCTGTAGACTGCTATTAATAACTTGCAGCTATTATTCTTATGTCTGGTGTCAAATATTTCAGCCCCAATTAGGACGATTTTATTTATTTAAGATAAACAATGTCGTAAGTTCTGTGAGAACAGAGGGTCGAAGGGAACAATTTTAAATATATTAAATGTCTGAAGATACTGTGTCACAAAATCGACAGTTTGACAGAATTTGGCAAATTTGGAGTATTTATCCAAAACTGTATAAAAGGTCACCATATTAACTAAAACCAAAATACGTTGGAAGTAAAGTTACAAACGGTTTTATTAATACACACTATTTCATTTTGGTGTCTTGTTATAATTATGTAAGAATTTAAAGTTTTACCTTTTCTGTACACTGTGCATTGCAATAGCTAGTTGATAAGAACGACTTCTGATATGGTGGTATAATGTGAATAGGATTTGGATTAACTCCTAGAGTCATACCCGCAGCATCGTACTGACGAATATTAGGAGATAAAAACATTCTTATACCCGAACGATCAACAATACCTGAAATAGATATTGAGATTAGTACTAACGTTACCGCCTCCCTACTGTCGGTCTTTTATTTGATCAATCCTGACACCCCTCGCTGTGTTATACGATAACAAAAATCTTATTATCTACAACATAAATTAAAAGAAAGAGAACACAAAATTTTCAGATTTGCGATTTGATCTACGTTAATGCTAGCAATTTTTCACATAAAATCATTAGTGGTTAGAACTATGCGTTATAGAAAAAAATGTGTAACTCTTGAACCCAATGTCATTGTTCTCTTGCACAGCAAGATTAAGATTTTTATGCTTTTATTCGACGGCGATAAAATCTATGGATCGTCAATAAAATACAGAAAAGCCAAATGTTCAATAGTACACACAATAAGAAACGTTTTAAAGCACGACATTTCTAAATACTTTCCACGACAAAAACAGGTAAAAAAAACTCTGAAGCATGGGGTTAATGCTAGCCTCAAACACCATCAAAACCAAAAACAAAAATACTGCTTTTGAAGTGTCTAATCACGTGTGACCTCATATGATTTATAATATCAAGTAAATCAATTTGCATTAGACAGGATATGCTTGTGATGTTATAGTATATAAAATGGAAAAGTGTTGATAAGTAAAAATATACATTTAGCCATGACGGTGAATGTTACATGTAAATTATTATGAGAAAAACAACCAAGTTTTTCAGTATATTTCATTTGAACTTTTGTTGAGACTTTTACTTCTCTCAATGTGAATTGTTCTCTTTTAGTTCCCTCTGTTAGTGAGTTCAAAAAACATATGAAAAATCAATGTTGTACTAAAACAGCCCAGTTATAAAATCGTCTGATATACTCAGCAATACAAATAACGCACCACTTCTTCCCATATAATAGCAGTTTCACAATTTCTTGTTCTTGCTAAAAATTAGTGTATTTTAAGTATAACCTTGAAATTAATCCATGGTTTGCAAAGACATAGTGCGACAATTGGAATAACTTCCATCAAAGTCAAAAATAAAAAGTCTGAGATTAGTCAATTTCAAATTGGTCATACGAAATAAAATCATTCAACTTAAACTGATGAAAATATACCTACTTGGATGCGCTGTGTTGTTGGCCAAAATGGTACTTGCATGAATTGATTTAGAAATTTACACATGATTTACATATTTACGAAATTTATAGTAACTCATTAATCTCTAGAAAATTAAATTCATTAGTATTTTTTTTTTTTTTTTTTGTAAATCGTTTATACACAATTTTAAATTTTTACATAAAAGTAAGGTTTGACAAGTTAGGAAACATGTTTACCATACATATTTTTTCATTGAAACCCGGTGTAGATAAGTATTTTGATTGAGAGGATAATGACCTCTCAAATGATTTATTTATAATCTCAGGTTATTGCACTGATTAAATCACAACAATTGGCCGAATCAGAATCTAATGCATTCTTACTTTTACAAATTGTGACTTGGATGGAGAGTTGTCTCATTGGCACTCATACCACATCTTCTTATATCTACTGGTAATATTTTCAAAGGCGTACTCCAAAATGTTGTGATTGGTTAACAACATCATTCAACTAATGACGCGACGTCGGTAGCTACGAACAATAAAATTACCCGTAGTCCTTTAAATTCTGAAGCTGCGAATTCATCTAAAGCAATCATAATCGACATTTAAACATCACTCTTCTGTATAGAACTGGACATTATAATGGCTGCTACAATGTAAAAAATGATCAAACATATAATAATTTATCTATGAAACTTACCAGACTTCATCGTAGGGTTGCTATAATGTATTTCCAGTTTCACATATTTAGGACTGTCTACTTCTCCAAAAGCGAAACCAACGTGTTCTGGCATGTTAAAAGCCTAATCAATTAGACGAAATTTAAAGTATTATGAATTGATGAAATCAATTCAAATTGCGTGAGAATGATATGAGAGTATATCTGGCAAAAATAACTCATCATTGAATGAAAACCATGTCATTAACTAGAACATATCATGGTATGATTTCATATCAACAAGTTAGAATCTTTGAGCTCGCTTTCAGTAAATAAAAGTAATATTCGACGTACATTGTATATCAACGTGTCCTTTTATTCACTTTAACATATTTAACTGGCAAGATACATTTCCTCCTAGTTAATAAGTATTTACCAAATATTCACAATTTCCCGCCTTAATTGTCATTAAGTTTTCAAAAGATGTTTTCCCTTAAAATATCATCCAAGTGCTTAAAAAATAAATAAAATTAGGCAAGTGAATAAGGATTCGAAGAGTTGTTTCTGTAATGTTTAAAAAAAACAAGCTTACCAAACCCCCTACAGCCCAAGCTACTACGGGGTCACTACATGTCATAAAACGGTCAGGTGTTGATGTTGAAAAACAGTCATAGGTGGAGCCAACATCTGCGTCTGATACATCAGCACACTTGCTTATTACAATATGGTGGACAAAAGCAAGGTTTTCTTTTTGTATTAGTGGTTCATACTGAAACAATATAGTAAATATAGGACATCAAGTATTCCACCTTTAAAAAAAGTGATAATGACCTTTTGGTATTCAGTCTTATCATGCTTGTAACTAAATATTATAACTTAAATGTAGAACTTTGAAGCAGACTGAGTGTTCACTCTCATCAAAAGTGTGTCAATAGACAGCTTATTATATATAGCTTGCTTATCATCAAGAATCAAGAATAAATTTAACCTACATATTGACGACCCTTCTGGTATCTTACCAACGTTTGATCATTTGTTATGCATAGGTTAGACAGAACATTACGAAGGATTGTTTGACCAATTTTGAAACATAATCATATATTCCAGATATAATACAATTTCAATCTGGTTCATGTTTTATTAATCAAATCCGAATACGAGTTACACTAACGCGTTTATAAAAGCAATGCAAATAATGATTTAACTAAATGTCATTTCAATAGTTGGAAATGAAAACACACTGAGACGGTTTTATAAGGACTCTATACAATGGATATGTTATAAAGTTAAATACTTTTTTTCTTCTAAAATTCCATTAATTCTAAAACAAAACAAAACAAAATCACCTGCTCCGACTCAGCAGTGTCCAGCTGCTGACTCAATATGAAGGAAATATATCCAGTAGTATTAGAGAAGTATGTGACACAAATTTAAGTTCATTTAATAACCAAATCAAGCTACTGACCAAATAAGAAGTAATTCAAGATCTGTTCACTACTACCATTGAAAAAGAGGGACGAAAGATACCAGAGGGACAGTCAAACTCATAGATTGAAAATAAACTGACAACGCCATGGCTAAAAATAAAAAGACAAACAGACAAATAATAGTACAAAAGACACAACATAGAAAACTAAAGACTAAGTATCACGAATATATGTGTTGGACGAACGGACGGACAAGGTGATTGCATTATAGCCACTACTCCTAGAGTTTGTAGTGGGATTTAATAACAATTTTATTTGCTTAATATACTGATATATGTTCGGGAATTAAATTAATTTAAAAAAAATAGTTTACCTTTGCAAATTATATTTGACAGCCTTAATATGGGGATAGAACGCATATATCTCAAATATGAATAAAAGAACATCTAATCCACTTAAATTATTATGAGAAAACAACCAAGTTTTTCAGTATATTTCATTTGAACTTTTGTTGAGACTTTTACTTCTCTCAATGTGAATTGTTCTCTTTTAGTTCCCTCTGTTAGTGAGTTCAAAAACATATGAAAATCAATGTTGTACTAAAACAGCCAGTCCAGTTATAAAATCGTCTGATATACTCAGCAATACAAATAACGCACCACTTCTTCCCATATAATAGCAGTTTCACAATTTCTTGTTCTTGCTAAAAATTAGTGTATTTTAAGTATAACCTTGAAATTAATCCATGGTTTGCAAAGACATAGTGCGACAATTGGAATAACTTCCATCAAAGTCAAAAATAAAAAGTCTGAGATTAGTCAATTTCAAATTGGTCATACGAAATAAAATCATTCAACTTAAACTGAACATCAAAGACGTTATCGTTGTTTTCAGGTGAAAAGATACATGCGACTTCAGTTTTCACAAATTCGGCAACATTTTACGTTTTTGGGATGAAAACGGGTTTTTTTGAGAAGTCAAAAACGAAAATTCAGGAAATCTCCATTTTTCACAGAATTCCATGTGAAACTCTAAAAATATTGTTTAATTTTAACTCATTTCAATCACTTTATGAAAAATTAAACATTCTATAGAAACTTTTACTCAAAAGAAATTCATGTAGGTGGGGCGTTTCTTTGGTTGTTTAGTATAGATTCAAATCACAAAACAAATATATCAAAACAAAATATACCTACTTGGATGCGCTGTGTTGTTGGCCAAAATGGTACTTGCATGAATTGATTTAGAAATTTACACATGATTTACATATTTACGAAATTTATAGTAACTCATTAATCTCTAGAAAATTAAATTCATTAGTATTTTTTTTTTTTTTTTTTGTAAATCGTTTATACACAATTTTAAATTTTTACATAAAAGTAAGGTTTGACAAGTTAGGAAACATGTTTACCATACATATTTTTCATTGAAACCCGGTGTAGATAAGTATTTTGATTGATGGAGCCAACATCTGCGTCTGATACATCAGGGGTCACTACATGTCATAAAACGGTCAGGTGTTGATGTTGAAAACAGTCATAGGTGGAGCACACTTGCTTATTACAATATGGTGGACAAAAGCAAGGTTTTCTTTTTGTATTAGTGGTTCATACTGAAACAATATAGTAAATATAGGACATCAAGTATTCCACCTTTAAAAAAAGTGATAATGACCTTTTGGTATTCAGTCTTATCATGCTTGTAACTAAATATTATAACTTAAATGTAGAACTTTGAAGCAGACTGAGTGTTCACTCTCATCAAAAGTGTGTCAATAGACAGCTTATTATATATAGCTTGCTTATCATCAAGAATCAAGAATAAATTTAACCTACATATTGACGACCCTTCTGGTATCTTACCAACGTTTGATCATTTGTTATGCATAGGTTAGACAGAACATTACGAAGGATTGTTTGACCAATTTTGAAACATAATCATATATTCCAGATATAATACAATTTCAATCTGGTTCATGTTTTATTAATCAAATCCGAATACGAGTTACACTAACGCGTTTATAAAAGCAATGCAAATAATGATTTAACTAAATGTCATTTCAATAGTTGGAAATGAAAAACACACTGAGACGGTTTTTATAAGGACTCTATACAATGGATATGTTATAAAGTTAAATACTTTTTTTTCTTCTAAAATTCCATTAATTCTAAAACAAAACAAAACAAAAATCACCTGCTCCAACTCAGCAGTGTCCAGCTGCTGACTCAATATGAAGGAAATATATCCAGTAGTATTAGAGAAATATGTGACACAAATTTAAGTTCATTTAATAACCAAATCAAGCTACTGACCAAATAAGAAGTAATTCAAGATCTGTTCACTACTACCATTGAAAAAGAGGGACGAAAGATACCAGAGGGACAGTCAAACTCATAGATTGAAAATAAACTGACAACGCCATGGCTAAAAATAAAAAGACAAACAGACAAATAATAGTACAAAAGACACAACATAGAAAACTAAAGACTAAGTATCACGAATATATGTGTTGGACGAACGGACGGACAAGGTGATTGCATTATAGCCACTACTCCTAGAGTTTGTAGTGGGATTTAATAACAATTTTATTTGCTTAATATACTGATATATGTTCGGGAATTAAATTAATTTAAAAAAATAGTTTACCTTTGCAAATTATATTTGACAGCCTTAATATGGGGATAGAACGCATATATCTCAAATATGAATAAAAGAACATCTAATCCACTTCATATTCTGGGACAGTCACTGTTTTATAAATCGTCAAAATGTCACAACGATATGATGTGAAAATAAAGATATTTAGTGTGTGCTTGTTGAATTTATTTTCATATAGTGGAGAAATAGCAGTCTATCAAAGTCTTCTTATTTATAGTTTATATAATCATTATATTAATTTTATGTCAATTCAAATCTATATCGTCAACAAATAATGTTGTCGGAAGAAATTAATTCTGAAATTGAATACACCAGTACATATATGCACATACATGAAGTATTCCAACTTAATATGTATGTAAAAACAGTGTTCGTATAGTATGCGTTGGTTGCCTCGAGGGTAAGCCCAAATGTAGCAAAGTTTCCTTGGTTTTTTTAATTATAGATAGGTTTCGATTGACACAATTTGAGCAAGATTAACTTCCATTTTGTCGCCATGTTGGAGGTTTAAGTGCTCATATTCCTTCACAAAGCAGACATATTCAACTTGTTATACTAACACCTAGACTTTAAAAAAAGTGTTTTTCTGAATAATTTTTATTTCTTTTAGTCTCGCTTAATTTATCACTACGATCTAGTAAGGATATCTAATCAGACTTGTGTGTATCGCATGTTAGTATCGGTAAAACCAACGGTGTATCCCTCTAAAATGTCGGCCAAGGGAAATAACTCAAACTCAAATTGCATCATTTGAAACCTATTTTGCAAAGGTTATCATTATTTGTGTTTATTATTGCAGACTTTATGAGTGTTAAAGTGATCTTTTTAGCTCCCTGTTTTAGAAAAAAAAATATGATATTGAAAGAGAGTCCCAACAATGGTATAATTTAGAAGCTTTATTTCATTATTAAAATTATCTAAGTGCTTATGGTATCTTTTTTTAGGAACCAACACTTTGCCGTGAAAATCCCAATATCGAGATACCAATGATTATTAGTTTAATATGTTATAAGTTTAAAGTAAAACATAAGTACTTACTCTGATCATGTGGTGTTTCTTTTTTAGTGGTGGAATCTTGTGTAGTGAGCAGTGACGAGTATCAGCGAGATGTATAGGATACTGAAAAAAATCTCTACCAAAATAGATTAATAAAATCGATTGAAAACAAAAATTACTATTATGTTAGAACTTCACTACGCAAATTTAAGCTCTAACTTGAACTAATGTTAAGAAAATTTTAATTAACAATTAGCCTACAATTAATTAACGATTTTGACTGCTTCCAACATACTGTTACATCTTTATACATTACAAAAAAGTAAAAACAGCCTTCAGTATAGGTTTTGACATTGGTAAATGGATAGATGTCATAACTGGAACCTTAGTTTGTGCATTGTTTTAGTTGGGCTATACCTCTAATGTTGCTTAGAATTTTTTTGATAAATTTTTACGGTCTTTTGCTTGTCTTTATGTCCCTTTTCTTGTTTGCCTCGATGTGCTGTTGTCCTTCCTTTATTGACTCACGATTCTTGCCTTGGTATCCACTTTTACGTTTTAAGAATGATTATTCCAAAAGTACACCGAAAGTATGCCAAATTCAGTTTTGTAAACTGTTGTTTGTCTTTTGGTCTTTTTTTTTTTTTTTTTGCCATGGCAATGTCAGTTTATTTTCGACTTATGAGTTTGAATGTCCCTTTGGTATCTTTCGTCTCTCTTTTACAAAACATGTATACTAGAAGATAAACTTAAAACTTTGCAAATTTTACATTTTTCAGCTGCCACCTAAAAATATGTGAACGTCATAAAATAGAATCTTATAAATCACCACATTACCATCATCGAGAACATTTATCTAGTATGAGTGGTAGATCGTGTTACTGGCAGACTTGCTTCTCACAATTTGTTTTTAAAACTTTCTGAATCGATAAAAATCAAATCTAAATATTAAAATCAATAATTATCCCAGTGAACACTACAATGATAAAGGGTAAAAAAATATCGACGTATTTCCAGGATGAACACATCGATCCTACTTTTAGACTGCGGAAGTTCTAGAAGTCTACTCCTGACTCCGGACATTTTTTAGTTAAGGGAAAAAAGAAAATTTGTTATATGGTAAAATCTGTTATTGTTTATGATAAAAACTTACCGGGGGTGTTACGATGTCAACTTTTATACTGTTATTTGGAATGCTGGCAAGTGATTTACTTGAGGACAAAAACATCACACTTCGTGCGCCACGTTTTCCGCCATGCCATTTCATTTCCGTCATAGAAATTGGATCTTCTTCATGATAGGAATATATAGCTCGTATAGTGTCGTCCTATTAAAAAATATGTTCTTAATATTTTATGCTGAAAATGACATACCAAATAAAGGAGAGAATACGTTTCTACATTTTTATAAAAATTAGATGCATGTACATGTACATATACCGCACGCTAAAACCTATTCAAAGCATATTGTAAATTGGATTAGGTTTGTAATGTTTTACTATGTACGGAGTTGGCTTTCCGGACTCTCAGTTGTTTTCTTTGTGAATAGTTTGCCTTTTAGATTTTTTCGGTATGTTGTCATACGGTTCATATAATGGTTAAAGGTATCAAGTCTAATCTCACTTTAACCTCGGGTAGAAATTGTTTTGTTTCATTCACTTCATGTTATAATATATAATTTATCTTTCCGCTAGCATTTCATTGTTAATGGAAATTTATTGGCTTCTTAAGGGAAACAACTTGCACAAATGGATCTCTAATTACAGGGTCAAGTAGGAAATCGGCAATTAGACTATAGTTCGTACGAGATTTTAGAAAAAAAAGGCTAGACCCATTCGCCACTGAAACTTTATTTTACGGTATATGTAAGTCCATTTAATTAAGCATCTATTAGTTCCCAATGATAAAAATATCAACTATAACATATAGGGACAACAATGAAAGGATACAATGCAATTGTACGGAAATACAGAAATAATAATTGTAATCAAATAATAAAGCATTTTGGCATTACAACGACTTACATTTATCACTATGTCATCATCGTCACAAGTATCCAATGTCCTGGAAAATGTCAGGACAGTACCAAAATCGTTCTCAAATCCTTTAATCGGGTACCAGTTCTGGCTCTCATCCACTTTAGGAGCAACATTTCCTGCAGTATGACAGTCCTGCATTGCAAACATGTTCAAATACATGTACATCTAATGCATTTTTGGACGAACAGCGGTCACATTTGTTTTACAGCAAAACTTAGATACATTTACATTCATGAAGTAAAGTATATTAACGTAAAATATGCATAAAATGCTGGACACATGAAAATACGTTTGTAGTAAGCCATCGAACATTCTAAACTAGATCAGAGACATATAATACAAATAATGTATTATATGTCTCTGACTAGATATAGAAGCATAAAAATTATATTTAATCAAACTGGATCTACATGTAGTCAGATGCAGCAATACAAAATATGATAAACGCTAAAAGCAGCTCATCTTCAATCTTCTCAACAACCTATTCCACCTTAAAATGTATTGCGATGTCGCTGTATAGTATTCACTAATATTCAAAATATACAATATAATTTAATGACGACACTTGAACACAGGCTCTGTCGGGTGAAAGAGAATTCAACTGTTGTCGTTAAAAACCGTGACTGCGTTGACACCTAGATGTTTGTCGGGTTTTAATGTTGTAGTGCTGCTGTCTTCTCATTGTCTTATACCCTTATTCAACTTTATATTAACATAGGTCACAGTCCGTTCAAAAATATATTTTAAGGGGTTTTAAAATACTGTAAAGTAATGTAATTTGAAAATGATGAAGCAAATTGAACATGTTATATGACATTTAATCTCTAAAAATACATGATTTTGCATAAGCCTTTCATTACAAGCTTGCATAAATATAGCCAAAAAAAAGACAGCATAACAATGACAAACAAAAAACCCAAAACAAACAAAAGACATCATAGAGGTAAACATTACTGTCTTCAATGATTGACAATTAACTTTATACAATATACCAAGCTCTAAATCGTTCCATGGTCAGAAAAGATCACCCATCAACACTGAATTCCCCAAAAAATGGCAAAATAATTTAAAGAAAAACAACAAAAGAAAGCCACTGATGATGTACATTATATATTCTAGAGGCAGTACTTTAAGTAAAATATCAATGTGTACTTGCAGAGTGTCTGCAACGGGAAGTTTCAAGAAGAAAAGATGAATAAGTATATAATATTTCTTAAGTGTGCTAATACTATTTAAGGTTATAGTAAACTATGCATACCCGGAAATACAGTGAGCCATCAGAGTTAATCCAACTAACAATTACATCTGATGGAAACATTTTTCCATTTTGCGATAGTCCGAATCCAACATATCCTCTGGTTCTCACATGGGTTTCAAACGTAATATTAACACCACTGACATTCCAAAATAACCAAAAGTTTCCATCAGGATCCAGTTGAATTTCATGTTGAAACGCCGATGTCGGAACTGGTTTGGTGTGACCCAGTATCAAAGGTCTTTCAACTGAATCAATGGCGTCCGAGCACTCATATGCCTGGTACAATCCCACAAGAAATATCAACGAGAATCCATTACACAGCATTGTTCTGTATAACCTTACTTTAAATTATCATATCTTTCTTATAGAGAGTTATATGACCTATATACTTCCTTGTCTTTATCTTGAAATCTCATTATTTCTGCCGTCAATGATATATAATCATAAGCGATTTTTTTTTGTCAATTCATGTTTAGATAGATCGATAGATAGATTTTGGTCATTTCATGATAAATATAGTTAGACAGACAATAGATCCACTTTTACATGTAGATAGTTAGGAGAGAGAAAGCATGAATAATATACTTCTTAGGTCATCTACTTTACGATACATTTAAGAATCTATCCTAACTTAAAGACGCTATTAAAAACATAAATTAGGACTAACATATATCAGAAGACCATCTAGGGACCTGACTTAGTCCTAAGATACCCGCCGCGAAAACCGGAATATGAATGCACTAAATTAATGCTAGTGATTTCTTTCATTTTTTTAAATGTGTGTCACTCAATTTAGCATCTATTATTTTCTATATGTTTGTAAAAGTCAACGGAAATATACACAGCCTTAAATATTGCATAGTCAATGATAGTTTGACATATTTTCAAACATAAATCAAAAACTGACTTAAAAGTTCGTATATTTACTCGTAAAATAACCGCAAATTTTCTGACATAAATCACAATCAAAAACTGACTTCATATATTTACCCGCAAAATATGAAAGGATTACAACGTTTCAAATATAATTTTTTATCAAGTTTCCCTTGCCTAGCAAATTGGGAAAACAAAACTAAGGACTAACATTTGTCTGAAGACCATCTAGGGACCTGACTTAGTCCTAAGATACCCGCGAAAACTGGAATATGAATGCACTAAATTAATGCTAGTGATTTCATTCATTTAGTTAAATTTATGTCACTTAATTCTTAGGACTAAGACAGGTCCCTAGGTGGTCTTCAAACTTATGTTAGTCCTAAGTTATGTTTTAATTTTTTCTTGTTTATACTTTTATGGTGTTTTAGCCTTTTTACAACAATGCCTCTAGCTATAGATGCGTCCAAATTGGCAATATAGGGTAGTTTGTTTGTTTGCTCTTTGTTAACTGCTTGCTTTTCTTAATTTCGTTCAAAGTTGGCATCTCATATTTACTTTAAAACAGGTTTCTAATGTTCCAAACATGCCTTACGGTGACCTGTAGTTGTTTCCATCCTAGTAGTCCTCTAGTCTTTGGTTGACAGTTGTCACATTAACAATCATGCCACAGTTCCTTATTTCTATTATCAAGAGGGGTAGCTTTTTGTTTTACGTTTATTGACAATCATCAACAAATAGATATGATATATACATATTTATTTATTGAGAAACTACCCCTTTACATCGGGGACAAATACCAAAGGGGTATTAGTGTTTGCGTCATACAAACTATACAATATATACAATATATACAGTGTACGTAAAAATCACATCATTATGAAATTAAAAGTATCAATATTATAGTAAAAGTATTTCTTTTAAAATCCAACCTATATAAACATTTCTAAAAATGAAAAAAAGAAACCTTAAAAGTGCAGTACGATATCTTGAATATTATTATAAGATTACACATATATTTTACCTTTTTCGTAAAATACATATTCACATAAATTTGACACACTTTCAAACTTACATATAAATTAATTTCGACATTAACATGTAACAACTCATTACGAGCTTTAATGACTGAGGTCAAATTTATTTTGTCCATTTCATCAACCTTTATTCCGATATCATCACTGATGATAAAGGCTATGTCGTCGATGATGAATTAAAGTTTATTTAGGCGAGGCAACTCTTGAGAAAAACACGCCGGTTCCTGGATTGAGAAGGAAATCGTGCAAATCAGAAAAGAAAAGTTCTCAAATATCAGTATATGCCTGGCATTCAAACAGTACATGTACATATTAAAACAGATTCTTCAATATACCATGTTTGACATGTATCACTATCTTTCAATGTCATGCGGAGTAAGACAGCCTTCAATGGAAGACAGTTTGTTCTAGCCAGAAACTTAAGACAAGAGGTCCAAAAATCATCTTCGTTTGTTAAATAGGGATTTGTTGAGAAAGAGTGAATAAATTTATAAAAAAGAGATACCAAGGGGACATTCAACACTCATAAGTCGAAAAGAAACTGACAAATCTATAAATAGACCCAAAAGATGACGAAAAGACAAACAGGTTCACACAACACCACACACACAACTGAAGATTGAGCAGCACGAACCTTACCAAAAACTGAGGAGGATCTCAGGTGCCCCGGAAGGGTAAGCAGATCCTGATGCATGAAGGTACCTGTAATGATGTTCAAAGTAAGTAAAGTCTGTGATAAGTTTCATTCAGTGATGTCACAATCGAAGACGGGATTGTGATGACGGTATTTGAAACATATCCGTTGTCATCTGCAACACAGATATTCCATAACGGTAAACCAAATCATAATGGTGTCAATAAAAGTGCCGAAGGGATGTCTTCAGCTTTACTACTTGGAACCCTTTGTGCATTTGCTTCCTTGTACGTAACAACCCTTTATCAGGGAAATCGTTATAGAAAACGCAAGCTATGGATAAAACGTAACGCTGGATATGCTTTTCGTCAAAATATTGGACAATAAGTTCCTTGATAGCTGTATGAGCCCACAATTTAGAAGAAATAGGAAAAGATGTAATTAAAACATTTAATTGATGCATATATAAAACGAACTTTACTAGATTTCTTGTGTAATTTAAGAAGCAAATATACAGTGGAAATATTATGGTGTTAGTACCAACTTTCATTTTAGTAGTCTGAAATGATGTATCGAACACTTTCTGTGTTTACGATCAAATGGATATCAAATTCATATATCGTTGACATCTTTCCAGTGAATACTCATCAGAGTCATTTCCATGTAAGTCAAAACTATACCTTCATCGAGAAATTTTCTGACTTGTATAGCATTGAGAAGAGAATGGAAACGGGGAATGTGTCAGAGACAACAACCCGACAACCCGACCAAAGAGCAGAAAACGGGTTGTTGTCTCTTTGACACATTCCCCATTTCCATTCTCAATTCTATCATCATATGAAAATCAAGCACAATCCTTCCCGTTAGGGGTTTAGTATCATGCCATCATAAATTATACGAGATGAACATAACCCGTACCATACCAACAACTCGGATTTAGAATAAATGTGTTATTTCCCCGATGCAAATACCTTATGAGTATATTTATATTAATTTTAAAAAATGCCATCTTTAATGATTGGACAACAGTATCGTGCTAACTATATCCCTTGTGAATCAGTCTGCTCAAAGGTTTGTTTCCCATTTTAATATACACCATGCCGGCAAATATCTTGACACAAGATTCTTTAACTGTTTAGTAGTGATAAAAATAGAGTTGTGTCTGAAACATTGCATGTTAATGGTTAGTGACAAAGAACAGAAGAAAGAATTTTAATGTTCATTCAACTAGCATGTGACCGTATGACACAATATTATGTAAAAATGTACGTTCAAGATACATAACTGAACAGAAAACAATGTTTGAAAAATTAAGAAGATTGAAACTTGAAGGAATAACGCATATATATTAATTGCAAAAAAAAAAAACAGAATTACCTTTTTTGGTTGTCGGTAATATTTAAAGCGATTTCTAATGTAATAATTAAAATTGAGAATGGAATGCTTCTTTGTAAGTAGACATAATTACAAAGAAAGGAAAAAATAATCTAAGGGACAAATGAAATAGATATTTTTAAAAAGTATTAAAAACCATATTGAAAGGGGAAGTATTTATAAATAGTCAAGTTTCACCTTTTTGTTTATAAAGTTGCAGAATATACGATTTCATTCACAAGTGGACAGAATATCATTTTCAAAACTTGTAAACGAGTGCAAGTAAATATGTATCCGATAAACCAAGAGACAAGCTTTATTAAATAGCTATTTACACGTTCACTTTTGTTACAACACTCTTAACGCCAATTATGGTACGATTAAGGAACCGATCGCCATTAAGGCGTTTACATCAAGTTTGAACTTCCTTAAAAGGAGATTAAATAAAGCACCTTACAATAAAATTTGAACAAAAATTGAATAATTAAAACAATGCGAGTAGGCAGATAGTGTCCTTGGTCCCTTACGTCTTAATTATGAAACAAAAACTGAAAGCAGATAACAATAATTTATCATTTGAACTTCATATTTACTTTCAACGGGTAATTGGCTATATAATAAATTGTTTCCTTATACTTCCCATTTGTGATAACTTTTTGTTTTAAAATACATGTATTTAGATACAAAATAATGTAAGTAATGTATTCTTATTTTAAGTTTATTCGCAATAATCGAAACGATTTCTGTTTTCATATTCAGTTTACCTATAAAACTGAGAATGGAAACGGGGAATGTGTCAAAGAGACAACAACCCGCATGTAAAAGCATAATTGTACGAAATTCTTGAAGATAGAATATTTTGGTCTAAAAAGATGATTTATTTTCTTCTCGACAAACAGGACCGCCTCGAGTGCGGGAGGTCGTGGGTTCGAACCCCGGCCGGATCGAACCAAAGACATTAAACTTGGTATTTGCTACTTCTCTGTTAAGCACGTAGCATTAAGGAGTAAGAGCAAAGACTAGTCCGGGTAGTGTGACATGTCTTCCTGCGGACTGTTACCATGTGAACTAGCACGTTAAAAATCTGGCTCAGCGTGTTGGTCTAGTAAAAACAGGGTTAATATTCATACATATTACATAAGCATGTTCGCGTCCTGAATATGCATTTAATTTGCCGCTGGACGTTTTAAGCAGCCATCATCATCATCATCATCATCATCATCATCATCATCATCATCATCATCATCATCATCATCATCATCATCATCATCATCATCATCATCATCATCATCATCATCATCATCATCATCATCATCATCATCATCATCATCATCATCATCATCATCATCATCATCATCATCATCATCATCATCATCTCGACAAACATTAATGTTGACAATGTATCGACATGTACTTTTCGTTAGTGTCTTGCAAAGGTATAGAAATTTATCAATTATATTTTCAAATTATTAACTTGGCTTTATAACATGCATTAAAGATGACGAATATCAAATGCTATTCAAGTATTTTATTCACTTTTATACGTTACCGAATTATTATTATAATTTATTTTTTTTTAATTTTTATTTAGGATAGGAGTAATTTGAAGTTTGCTTTCTCTACTTTTTCCAAATGACATTATGGAACTAGTTATCATCGTCGTACATGCTTTGTTTATGTTATTTTGTACTTGTCATCAAGATCATTTCGAAATCAGCACCATAAACAAAAAAGTCAAATGCAGCTTTAACCATAACAAATTGACGGTTGACTGCACCGGGAAAAATCTGACAAGAATTCCGACCTTTAGAAAATCTATCAAAACGCTTATTTTAAGGAAAAATCAAATACAGGATATTCCGAATGGAATCTTCTCATCACATGGAGCTCTAGAAGTGTTAGATTTATCACATAATAGTCTTACAAATTTGAGATCCGGTTCATTTAAGGGACTAGTAAACTTACTGCGCTTAAATTTAAACAGCAATAAGCTTGGAAAACATAATGTTACACTACCAAAAAGCTGTTTTAAATATCTTAAAAAATTACGACATCTATCCTTAAAAAAGAATTCTTTCACAAAATTTCCTGATATATCTTCAATTCGATCACTGCAGGTTTTAAATGCAACCTTTATCAACGGAATGACTTTCTACCAGCAATCAGCATCACTTAAAAACCTAGCTTATTTAGACTTATCTGGACCTTCGTCATGTAAGCCAAAAGCATTGAACAAAGATACCTTTAGTGCTCTTACGAGATTACTTTATTTAGATGTGTCCAACAATGACTTGCGCAATATCATGAAAGGGACGTTTTTACAAATGAAATATTTGCAGTATTTGGACATATCTTATAACCCAAGACTGGGACTATTAGGAGTTGAAAATGTCACACACGATTTACCGCGTACATCCATACGTGTTTTCAAATTTCAGAAGATAGTTCTAACATTTTCTATGAATCAGATGCTCATGATAAATCAGATTAAACCTCTTAATGAAACTAAAATAAGAGAGATTTATGCTGACAGTAACCGTATTCAGCTGGTTGAATTCGGAGCAATCAGTTATCTACCAAACACCATAGAAAAAATTTCCATTGGTGAAAACTGGCTATCTTATGGAGCTTACATTTTTGAATTACAAAAACTCTCTACAAAAATTATAAATGCTTCATTTCTTAGCTGGTCGCATGACCCTAGGGAGGAAGACACTGGGTGGTGTGTATCTGGAGAAAATTCAATGGAAATCGACAAAACCTTTAATACATGTATGTCAGATCATGGAACTCCAGTTTCAGGAATTACGAAACGCATATCCCCTTTGAAGCTCGATTACTTCAAAACCATTAATCTCCCTAAAAATCTTAAAGAATTATATTACACCAGTTGTAAATTACAATTTGAGATTCCAAAACTTAATTTCAGTAATAATAAACTTGAAAAAGTAGATTTTTCTTCGAACATATTTTATTCATTGAAAGGTCCTCTGGTCAATTTAAAACACTTAAATTGCCTTGATTTATCAAACAATTTTTGTTCGAATATTTCTACAGTATTCTTCTCAGGAACTCCAAATATTAAGACATTAATGCTTCAAAATAATCTACTAGGATTTATTTTGCCAAAAGACAAAGAAGGTAAAATATTCAATCATTTAGTACATTTAGAAACCATTGATTTATCGGAAAACAAAATTTCGGTCATACCCCGTTTACTCTTTGGATCGCAGGTCAACATAAGGAATGTTCATTTAGCAAGTAATTTAATTGAAAGATTACACTTCCAAATTGAGCACATGGTGAATCTCTCTTTTATAGATCTTTCAAACAATGCTATAATGTTTCTCGACACTGAAGAAACTGCCGAACTTAACAAAGCGGCAGAGAGAAGTGGCAATCTTACAATAGACTTAAGCGGGAATCCAATTCAGTGCACATGCAACAATATAAATTTTATCAAATGGATAGCGTCAACTAAGATTCGTCTAAAAAACTTAAAATCGTATTCCTGTTTGCTCAATAACCAAACAAAAACCACACTCAAAAAACGCAAAGAGCTTCTAAAAATGCTCGAGAAAGAATGTTCAACGTATTTTGGTTTGATAATGACTACCGTATCTTTAGTGGTTCTTTTCATTATCATTGTAATAAGTGGACTTATATACAGATATCGATGGAAGCTGAGATACCTGTATTTCATGACAAAATTTAAATTCAAGAGAGGATCGAATCTCCTTGATCTTTCCTACGACTTTGATGCCTTTGTTTCTTATGCCGAAGAAGATCAGCATTTTGTACATGAAACATTTCTAACCAATATTGAAGAAGGAGCAGAACTTCGAGTGTGTCTCCATAAGCGTGATTTTCTTGTTGGAAATGAAATTGCTGTCAACATTACTGATGCCATACACAGAAGTCGTAAGACAGTTTGCATAATTACTAATCATTTTTTAAACTCATATTGGTGTATGTTTGAATTCAACATGGCGAGAATGGAGAGTATTTACTCTCGAGACGGAGAGAACATTGTATATTTAATTTTCCTGGAGCAAATTCCCGCCAAGACTCTACCTCTGGTTTTATTGGAACTCGTACAATCACAATCGTACGTAGAGTTTCCGAATGATGAATATGGCGACACACTCTTCTGGGAGAATTTGAAGAAAGTATTGTGTGATTAACTACTAAACGGAACATTTTAAAGAGGAAAGAATCACCAAAACCAATGACAATAAATGTTCTATTCAGAGTTATACTCTCCTTAATTGCTATGTTATCTTTAGCCCAAAGCATTGTCACTCATTAATTTAGATAATCTAAAACTATATTTTCCTGAAGATTTAAGTACATGAGATCGACCCCGGTTTTTAGTGGGGGTTCGTGTTGCTCAGTCTTTAGATTTTTATATTATGTTTTGTTGACTGTTGTTTGACTTCCGGTTTTTCCCATGGCATTGTCAGATCGTTCAAGTTTGACTTATGAGTTTGAATATCCCTTTGGTATCTGCCGCCTCTCTTTTTGGTATCTGCCGCCTTTCTTTTTGGTATCTGCCGCCTTTCTTTTTGGTATCTGCCGCCTCTCTTTTAAAGCGCCTTTTGTTACCTTTGTAAAAATGCAATGTGTATCATTAAAAATAAAATTGTTTTAAAGCAGGAAGTTGTTTCTTTTTCTGTCAGATAAACAGCTGAAAATTATATATGGTTTGCCAATTTATTGTATGTCGTCATTATACACTATCTTGAAATATAAGGAAACTTTTTTTGTTATTATGACCAACTAAATAAATATGTTCATCTCTAAATCTTAATCAGGTCAGGTGTTTAAACTTTCCTTATAGACGCGTGTCATTTGTTATTAAAATAATGGACTTTATGTGTATTCCCCTTGAAAGTTGAAAAAATACAACTACTACGTATACCTTAAACGAAAACACATGTTTGGGGAAATATTAACTCTTTAGAGATCATAACTAAGGCACGCATATTTAGGAATCTGAAAAGCTGAGAGCTGAAATATCCGATAAGTTCATCTATTTAGAGCGAACCAATCGAAGCAATTAGAACTATCAATCTAATTAAAATATAGTTCTCTGATTTCGTTATACTCATATGAGCTTATATGTACGAGCACGCGAGTAAATATAGGTCTGAATTAACCAATGTTAAAATACTGAGCTTTTACGCAGGTGATTTACTCTTTGGAACTTCCAGTCCATAAAAAGAAGTAGCAACCAAATATCAAGAATAACAATTAATGACACAGAAATCAGTTTTGCTATTTTTTTACGTACAAGATACAGAAAAAAAGTAACAAAAAACGGGCCGATAACAACATGACTTTGCAAATCGAAGAGAAGTTTGTACATGGAAACGTTTTATGGTTACAGTTACTTTTGCATTCAGTAAATTCGTAGTCCCTTTATCTAATTTCAGCATTTTGGGACATAATTTATATTTAGCTTTTTTATAATTATAATTTTTATGAACACTTTTGATATAAATTATATTTATGAACACAGTTAATTGGGCCAAAAGGTGTACAATAAGTGCCTATGAACATACTGAATGCACGAGTGACTCTATTCATCAAAAGTGTCCGTGTTTCTCCATAAAAAGTGTCCGTGTAACTAAATAAAAAGTGTCCGTGTAACATCCGTGTTTTTCTATAGCTCTGCTGAAGGCAAAGCCGTTCAAAATGAAATGTGTACACTTATATATTTAAAGACCAAAAAAGTGAAAAAGTATATTTTAACAAAACGCATTTGACTAACAGGTCGAACAACAAATGTTCTTAAACCCTACTGACTGCCTTTGGCGATTGCCAAGTAAACGGATCACCGATGTAATAAATGGATCTTATTTATATATTTAATACTAAACAGAAAACAATAAACTTGCAAAAAGATGATATACCGCAACAAAAGGTGCAAAGGGTTTTGTACACCATATCCGGATTTCGACAATTAATGTCTCTTCAGTGATGTTAGGAATCGAAACGGTATTTGGAAAGCCATACAATTTAGTCAAAATAGGATGAACGGATCATATAAACCCGAAAGCAAATATAATTCAAGCCCAAACGAAAAAATATAAACAAGTCTAAACTGAAAACAACGTTCAAACCTATGATTGCGTTGGATAAAAACCGCAATTTTTATACGTGTGCATGCAAAACAAATTTCTTGTAAGAGGGGTCTAAATACAGCACAAACGACATTTTCCAAAAGACCAAAAAAGTGAAAAGTATATTTTAACAAAACGCATTTGACTAACAGGTCGAACAACAAATGTTCTTAAACCCATATACCGTTTTCCAAATACCGTTTCGATTCCTAACATCACTGAAGTGACATTAATTGTCGAAATCCGGATATGGTGTACAAAAACCTTTGCACCTTTTGGTTGCGGTATATCATCTTTTCCGCAAGCTTATTGTTTTCTGTTTAGTATTAAATGTATAATGAAGATCCATTTATTACATCGGTGATCCGTTTATTTGGCAATCGCCAATGGCAGGCATGCAGGGTTTTAAGAACATTTGTTGTTCGACCTGTTAGTCAAATGCGTTTTGTTAAACTCCTCATATACTTTTCACTTTTTTCTAACATCACTGGTCTTTCGAAATCCGGAAAATGTTGTTTGTGCTGTATTTAGACCCATCTAACAAGAAATTTGTTTTGCATGCACACGTATAAAATATACTTTTCACTTGTTTGGTCTTTTGGAAAATGTTGTTTGTGCTGTATTTAGACCCTCTAACAAGAAATTTGTTTTGCATGCACACGTATAAAATTGCGGTTTTATCCAACGCAATCATAGGTTTGAACGTTGTTTTCAATTTAGACTTGTTTGCACTTATATACTTATATACAGATTGAACTAATTCATGAATATACATGTATGCACATGTATTGTGGTAGATTGCCGAAATAGCTCAGTATTAAAATACATTCTTAATTTGAATTGTCTTCCGTTAGGCAAATCATTACTTCGTTCTTTTGATAATATTAGGTTAAAATGTTGTCTTTTTGTCTAAGCTTTAAATTGTTATATGTCTTAAAGTGTTAATGTTTTACCTTTCACGGCTATTGTTTGTACCTTTTACCATTCCTTAATTTCTTACTATAAAATTCATAATATAAACAAACACGAACTCAAATGTCAGGGGCAGATACAAGATTTTCAAAGAGAAGTGGGGAGAGGGGATTCCAAAAATGTAGTATACAAATTTTGGACGATTTTATGTCAGACAAATATTATAAATGGTGAAAACATGATGCAGTATTTTTTTTGACGATCACAGTGGGGACGTACGCACTATTTGCCCTCCCTAGATCCGCCACTGAATGTAAAACATGTTCCATGGTACATAATGAAGAATTATACGTATGTTTGTGATAAATGCACCTAAAATATGTCGCTTCTCCGGAGGAGTCGAAAAACATTCGGATGAACACTCGCTCGTTCATTCCAACACAGATACATATGAAAGCCAATAAACAGATTCAATGTAAGTAAAATATAATAATAAAGAAGAAAATTATTAATTTGTGTTTGTTAAATGCTTGGATAATATCGAAAAGACAAGTTTAAAGTCGATTATAGTATCCCATATGTTTTCTTGATCTCTAGATGTCTAATAGTTGCGTTGTTAGATTGCTGTCTCATTAACGTATATCTTATATCAACTTCATTTATTAATATCTAACAGAGGAATTTTTAACGGAAATTCTGTTATAGATATTTAGTTGTTCTTTTAGTTTTGTTTTGTTAATGTCAGTTGTTGGGAATGTCATTTGAAACATGCCTTTTTATTGTTATTTAATATTGTATGCTGTTGTGTGATAGAAAACCAAAACCAAAAAAAAAAAAAAAAATGAAATCGCTTCGGTTGACAATGTTACCTTCTGGTAACAATTAACTCTGTCGCCCTCTTAGCTATGTGTTTTTATATATTTCCTTTCGCCAAGGGTCTAGCATACAACATTTCAAGCATATTAACTATGATGAGTTTACTTAGTTGACAACTCTGCTTGTGACGAATTAAGCTGGCTTTTATCACTTTGTCTGTGAGATTAATGCATATCATCATAATTGGGTTTTATTTTATATCGATATGATACCTTCTTCTTTCTTGACGGTTTGTAAAGTTTCTTCAAGAAAACAAATTTCAAATCTAAAAGTGGCAGTTTTAGAATAATTCAGTTTTGTACTTTCTTTTATCATATTCAAATAAAATTGATTCAATTTGAATAACGGATGTACTTTTAAAACACTATTTAGTTAATGATATCAAATTGTCGTTAAAATCTTGTGAAATATCCGGTACCGCACCCCGTAGTGTGTCAGTAAGAAAGAGAAATCTAACTTAAAAGTAACTTTATTAAACGATGATCATACTTATAACAATAATTTTGAACTTCTGCCTAGAATCATTTTGTATTCCAATAGGGTATTTATGAATTGGAAGCAGTAAATACAAGAAGTAGGTGTGTTAGGTGTTTAAAATGGGCATTAGCTGCCACATTCGTTACCACTGATTTTACATGACATGAATACGGTTTAAGTAATTAAAATACGTGATTTATTCATAAATATAAACATATATATATATATATATATATATATATATATATATAGTCAAATGCGTTTTGTTAAAACATACTTTTCACTTTTTGGTCTTCTGGAAAATGTTGTTTGTGCTGTATTTAGACCCATCTACCAAGAAATTTGTTTTACTGCACGCGTATAAAATTGCCGTTTTTATCCAACGCAATCATAGGTATAATCGCCAATGGCAGTCGGCAGGGTTTAAGAACATTTGTTGTTCGACCTGCTAGTCAAATGCGTTTTGTTAAAATATACTTTTTCACTTTTTGGTCTTTTGGAAAATGTTGTTTGTGCTGTATTTAGGCCCTCTAACAAGAAATTTGTTTTGCATGCACACGTATAAAATTGCGGTTTTATCCAACGCAATCATAGGTTTGAACGTTGTTTTCAATTTAGACTTGTTTATATTTTTCGTTTGGGCTTGTATCATATTTGCCTTCGGGTTTATATGATCCGTTTATCCTATTTTGACTCCTCAACATTCAAGAGTCTATCCTAAATTGAGGTAAATTGTATGGCTTTCCAAATACCGTTTCGATTCCTAACATCACTGAAGAAAAATTAATTGTCGAAATCCGGATATGGTGTACAAAAACCTTTGCACCTTTTGTTTGCGGTATATCATCTTTTCCGCAAGTTTATTGTTTTCTGTTTAGTATTAAATTTATAATGAAGATCCATTTATTACATCGGTGATCCGTTTATTTGGCAATCGCCAATGGCAGTCGCCAATGGCAGTCAACAGGGTTTAAGAACATTTGTTGTTCGACCTGTAAGTCATATGCGTTTTGTTAAAATATACTTTTCACTTTTTGGTCTTTTGGAAAATGTTGTTTGTGCTGTATTTAGACCCTCTAACAAGAAATTTGTTTTGCATGCACACGTATAAAATTTGCGATTTTTATCCAACGCAATCATAGGTTTGAACGTTGTTTTCAATTAGACTTGTTTATATTTTTTTGTTTGGGCTTGTATTATATTTGCCTTCGGGTTTATATGATCCGTTCATCCTATTTTGATTCCTCAAAATTCCAGAGTCTATCCTAAATTGAGGTAAATTATATGGCTTTCCAAATACCGTTTCGATTCCTAACATCACTGAAGAGACATTAATTGTCGAAATCCGGATATGGTGTACAAAACCTTTGCACCTTTTGTTTGCGGTATATCATCTTTTCCGCAAGTTTATTGTTTTCTTTTAGTATTAAATTTATAATGAAGATCCATTGATTACATCGGTGATCCGTTTATTTGGTAATCGCCAATGGCAGTCAGCAGGGTTTAAGAACATTTGTTGTTCGACCTGTAAGTCAAATGCGTTTTGTTAAAATATACTTTTCACTTTTTGGTCTTTTGGAAAATGTTGTTTGTGCTGTATTTAGACCTCTAACAAGAAATTTGTTTTGCATGCACACGTATAAAATTGCGGTTTTATCCAACGCAATCATAGGTTTGAACGTTGTTTTCAATTTAGACTTGTTTGCACTTATATACTTATATACAGATTGAACTAAGTCATGAATATACATGTATGCACATGTATTGTGGTAGATTGCCGAAATAGCTCAGTATTAAAACACATTCTTAATTTGAATTGTCTTCCGTTAGGCAAATCATTACTTCGTTCTTTTGATAATATTAGGTTAAAATGTTGTCTTTTTGTCTAAGCTTTAAATTGTTATGTCTTAAAGTGTTAATGTTTTACCTTTCACGGCTATTGTTTGTACCTTTTACCATTCCTTAATTTCTTACTATAAAATTCATAATATAAACAAACACGAACTCAAATGTCAGGGGCAGATACAAGATTTTCAAAGAGAAGTGGAGGGGAGAGGGGATTCAAAAATGTAGTATACAAATTTTGGACGATTTTATGTCAGACAAATATTATAAATGGTGAAAACATGATGCAATATTTTTTTTTGACGATCACAGTGGGGACGTACGCACTCTTTGCCCCTCCCTAGATCCGCCACTGAATGTAAAACATGTTCCATGGTACATAATGAAGAATTATACGTATGTTTGTGATAAATGCACCTAAAATATGTCGCTTCTCCGGAGGGAGTCGAAAAAACATTCGGATGAACACTCGCTCGTTCATTCCAACACAGATACATATGAAAGCCAATAAACAGATTCAATGTAAGTAAAATATAATAATAAAGAAGAAAATTATTAATTTGTGTTTGTAGAATGCTTGGGTAATATCGAAAAGACAAGTTTAAAGTCGATTATAGTATCCCATATGTTTTCTTGATCTCTAGATGTCTAATAGTTGCGTTGTTAGATTGCTGTCTCATTAACGTATATCTTATATCAACTTCATTTATTAATATCTAACAGAGGGAATTTTTTAACGGAAATTCTGTTATAGATATTTAGTTGTTCTTTTTTAGTTTTGTTTTGTTGATGTCAGTTGTTGGGAATGTCATTTGAAACATGCCTTTTTATTGTTATTTAATATTGTATGCTGTTGTGTGATAGAAAACCAAAACCAAAACCAAAAAAATGAAATCGCTTCGGTTGACAATGTTACCTTCTGGTAACAATTAACTCTATCGCCCTATTAGCTATGTGTTTTATATATTTCCTTTCGCCAAGGGTCTAGCATACAACATTTCAAGCATATTAACTATGATGAGTTTACTTAGTTGACAACTCTGCTTGTGACGAATTAAGCTGGCTTTTATCACTTTGTCTGTGAGATTAATGCATATCATCATAATTGGGTTTTTATTTTATATCGATATGATACCTTCTTCTTTCTTGACGGTTTGTAAAGTTTCTTCAAGAAAACAAATTTCAAATCTAAAAGTGGCAGTTTTAGAATAATTCAATTTTGTACTTTCTTTTTATCATATTCAAATAAAATTGATTCAATTTGAATAACGGATGTACTTTTAAAAACTATTTAGTTAATGATATCAAATTGTCATTAAAATCGTGTGAAATATCCGGTACCGCAACCCGTAGTGTGTCAGTAAGAAAGAGAAATCTAACTTAAAAGTAACTTTATTAAACGATGATCATACTTATAACAATAATTTTGAACTTCTGCCTAGAATCATTTTTGTATTCCAATAGGGTATTTATGAATTGGAAGCAGTAAATACAAGAAGTAGGTGTGTTAGGTGTTTAAAATGGGCATTAGCTGCCACATTCGTTACCACTGATTTTACATGACATGAATACGGTTTAAGTAATTAAAATACGTGATTTATTCATAAATATAAACATATATATATATATATATATTAGTCAAATGCGTTTTGTTAAAATATACTTTTCACTTTTTGGTCTTCTGGAAAATGTTGTTTGTGCTGTATTTAGACCCTCTAACAAGAAATTTGTTTTGCATGCACACGTATAAAATTGCGGTTTTATCCAACGCAATCATAGGTTTGAACGTTGTTTTCAATTTAGACTTGTTTATATTTTTCGTTTGGGCTTGTATTATATTTGCCTTCGGGTTTATATGATCCGTTCCATCCTATTTTGACTCCTCAAAATTCAAGAGTCTATCCTAAATTGAGGTAAATTGTATGGCTTTCCAAATACCGTTTCGATTCCTAACATCACTGAAGAGACATTAATTGTCGAAATCCGGATATGGTGTACAAAAACCTTTGCACCTTTTGTTTGCGGTATATCATCTTTTCCGCAAGTTTATTTTTTCTGTTTAGTATCAAATTTATAATTAAGATCCATTTATTACATCGGTGATCCGTTTATTTGGCAATCGCCAATGGCAGTCAGCAGGGTTTAAGAACATTTGTTGTTCGACCTGTTAGTCAAATGCGTTTTGTTAAAATGTACTTTTTCACTTTTTTGGTCTTTTGGAAAATGTTGTTTGTGCTGTATTTAGACCCCTCTAACAAGAAATTTGTTTTGCATGCACACGTATAAAAATTGCAGTTTTTATCCAACGCAATCATAGGTTTGAACGTTGTTTAAAAATTTAAACTTGTATATATATATATATATTTAAAAAGTGAAAACATATCGAGCATGTACACAGGGGAAAAGCCAATTCACCCAATCTTCAAACAAGTTGCTTTTTTTAAAAAAGAAAAGCAATACGTGAACCCGAGACCGCTGACTGGTCACGAAAAAATTGTTGCTGAATTTTTGTTTGCTTTTGATTTGAAATAATTGACTGTGAATAGAATAAGATAATGATGATGTTAAAACACCTCTATTGAAAATATGTAATTGTGTGTAGATTCTTGCACAAGTCAATTGAAAGCAATGTTGTATAGTTGTGAATAGAAAAATGTACATATACTGCTACTATTTGAATTTACATTTTAAGGCTTGACTATTTTATCTATTACTTGAGGGTGTCAAGGACGTATATTAGTTATAAGATTGTAAATCCCAATTTCTGCAAACCGGATGTATAATGCAAATTGCACAAACCAATCGCAATATAAATTTAAGCACTCAGTTTGCTTTATATCTAAAGGCATTTGTTTTATCTATCATATCTTCATATTTTGTTTCCTGGATGCCTTCAATTATTCTTTCATCAATTAAACAATATTGGTGAAAGTCAAACATTTTTGAACCTAATTAGTCAAACCATGAATTTAATTACTACTATACTAAATTTTATTTAGTTTTATATAAACCATTTTCTCAATGTCATAAGACTGACATGTATTTTAAAAATTCTTTCAATTATAATTGAAATTAAATTTCTAAATACAATATTGTAAAAATAAACAATTATTTGTTATAATTAATAAATGTTCCATAATTTAAATGTATTCATTTCATTTTAATGTTAAAACTTATCTTTCCATAACATAAAATTTAATTGAACAGTATATGTTACTATAAATTAAGGTAGATATAAAAATTTATACAAATTAGAATGGTAAAAATTAGAAACTTATTACTTGATCTAAAATATGTAATATAAATTAAATGACATTGTATTTTAAATTTAATTTTTTATCATTGATATCAATTGAAAATATAAATGTACAATTTATTAATATAAATTGTTATTTATAATATTTTTAAATATTTTTAAGTATATTTTATTATGCAATTATTTCAAATACTGTGAAAATTAAAAGCTTTGATTGTCCAATAACTCATTATCAATGTACCATAATTAAAGAGTTAATTAAGCTAAAATGTGATTTTAAATATTTGAAATGATATAGCCATTATTGAATAATGAATGCCTATTATATTAATTTTTTAAGATTATTAATTGTATAATTTTATAAATTAATTAAATTAGGTACTAATAATAAATCTTTTCAATGTTATTTGGAAAATGTATAACATTTTGAAAATAAATTTTAATCATAGTAATATCAATTGATTTTAAATAGGAATAAATTCAACAATAAATTCAAATACTTTGGATTAAATATACGTACAGCAATGTAAAATAAAATCATAAGAGTAATTTCTTAAATGTCATGAATTCTATTATATTAAAAAACTCAATTAAAGTTTATATATATAATTGTTAATTTCAATGTTTTATTATTCATATTAATACAGTAATTAATTAGATAATTTCTGAAAATTAAAAGGGCTAATTTCACATATATAACAAAGTCATTTGAATTGAATATCTAGGAAGAACAATCCTATACAAGTAATTATTAAAAGTAACAAATGTGAATGTAAAACTCATATTAAAATAATAACATTACATTTAAACATAAAATTTAATTTTAATTCCAAAATTTTAAAATAATTATCATATATTAATCTTATCAACCATATTAAAACATTTCATTTTGTTGTAAGATTTACGAAGAACATGAGTTAAAAGTTTTTCAAATAATTTAACAATTTTACAAATTATAATATAATAATTGAATTACGCTTTACATTTAATCTGTTTATCCTTGAACCAAGTTGAAAAAACTCAATATCTTAAGTAACATTCATACATCTATAAGGTTGAGGTAAATAAAATTATACGTTAATAGACATTACAAAGCTTTGAAAAGATCAATTTATGTTACATAAAAGTTTAAAAATACTAATGTTATAATAATGAAGCATTCTCAAGTGACATATGCATAAAATAAGGAATCAATATGTAAATCAGCTAAATTTGTAAACCTTATATATTAAATGAATTATTAACATACCATTTATCTAAAATAGTGCGACTTGTGTGTATCTTAGATTTCTACAAATGATGGCCGTTTAATAAAACTAATATATGTATTAACACGGTTGTAAGTATTAATTTAACTCTAAATTAAAAACATATATCTCAATTAATTGTATAAATGCATTTTAAATAAAGTACTTTGAAAATGGCATGAATTTGTTAAATAAATATCTAACTTTAATATTTATTAATCTGATCTACTAGAATTTAGATTAATATGATTTGTCATAACAGAATAGATCAATGTATAAAAGAGGTACTATAAATAATTTTTCATTTCTCCAATTTGGAATTGCATTAAATCTTGAAACTTTATTTAAACTTGTTTTAAAGTAATTGAAAGTACTGAGTTTGAATCCTCTAAATTTCAATGGAGATGCTTCATAGTCTATTTAGCATGTGATTTCATTTGAATCAGCTGGTTAAATTTAATATAAATTGTGACATATTATCAATGGTTTTACATAATTTGAGTTGAATATTCATGCATTTATTTGACTTCAAAACTAATCATATTAGAATTAACAAGTAAACTAGTTCAATAATATAAAATGTAAATATTCTACTATTCAGATATAACATCATGAATTAACATGCTAATTTACTTATCTAGGATTATGAAACTATCATGAACAAGATGAAACTCTTTCGTACCGTAGCAGTCAATAAAATTCACTAATGATTCTAATATGCTAATAAATCATACTTGTTGATATTAATTGATCCTGAAACTTGTAGTATTGGTTTATATAACATCTGCCTGTTAAACATTTATTACTAATCATTGTTAGACATTTAATGATAATTGGTTTACAGATGATTGTAATATAATCATTTTTGATAATTGAATATGATATGTCTCATCCATCTCATTGTTGCAGATATAAAATGATGTTGTCTGTTAATTTATTGCTTCAGTTACTAGCTAGATTATAAACATGTTTTAGATTATGTAAACTTTAAAATTAAAGTATTTATAAATATATTTAAGCATATAAACAGCTCTATAATTTAATAATAAATAGATCACATTATTGCATGAATTTCATATTAACGTTTACTACTTCTTAGATTGTAACCATCAATGTGAATCTTTACCAACTGACGGTAGACCTGAATAATTTGCAATGTATACGTTTTGATCACAATTTTCAATATCATCACGAAGTCGTTCATTTCTACTTTATGGAACGTTTATAACAACGTATTCATTTTCATATTCATACTTTGCTATGTATTGTTTTCAACATTTCAGATTTCAAATATCTCGACGTTGCAAGAGTCATTATTTGTACATTCAGATTCATAAGTAATTTCTCATGGTCAGATCTGTGAGTTGTGAGTTGATCGATAGACTTATGTTGAATTTCATACACGCTTGATCATCTGATACATTAGATAAGTGTATAAATTATGATAATCAGTTTGATTAGAATTTCACATTTTCATAGTCAAGATCGTAGAATATAAACACTGGGATGTACTAACCTCTAGTTCATGCTAATTGTATAACAGTTCAACAATTATTCATTGCACTACAGTAGATGAATGTACACAGTGTCTGTTGCTCAATGATGTCAGTATTAGCATGATTTATACCATGTGTCATTACAGCACAGTCTCTTAATTATTAGTGCAGTAAGATTTATAAATTGTCATGTATGGTTGATATTATATAGTGACATGATTTATAACCGAATTCGAATTCAAATTTTCAGAGTTTAAAATGACAGTCATAACCATTTACATATGTTGACTGATTTTAGATTATTGGAATTTGAACTACCTAGTTTCTGATTATTATACCATTATAGTAAAAGAATATTAAAAATTGAGTCTTTAATAAACTATATATATGTATTAGTTTAATTACTATCTTAGAGATTTAATACATTCATTACAAGACAGTTCGTAGATGAGTTGTAAGACTATTTATAAACGAAATACTTTCAAGAATCATAGTCAATATTAAATGTGAGTTATAAGTTGCAATTCATATTAGCAGTTTAATTTTACATACTGTAATTGATTAAGTCTAACGAGTATTGTCTGCATGTTCGATTCAACAATACGTATTAACATACACATGCCTGTGAAGTTAATGGAATTAGCTTCACCATCAATTCGGTTATTCAATCGCAGGTCATGAATTCACATCGTTAACTTACAAATGTCTCATGTGATTGTAATGCGTATAACTATATCATCAATAATGCAGCATAGAATTTACTTGCAAATGATACATTATTGTAATCTCAAATGAATAACAATTGACATTAAAACATGTTATTAACAAATGATTATAAATGTAATGATCTCAAATAGTACAAAACTGTAATTTACATTATTTATCTATGCAGTACAATTGTAATACAGATTGATATATCCTTAAGTTGACTTATTTCATGTGTAAATTATACGATTTACTATAAATGTTAATTGCTATTATTACTTTAGTAAAATTAAGTTACTTAAATGTTAAACTGGTTTGTTAATATACTCGATTTGATGTTAATTCTTATTTTAATTCACATATTGTAATCTTCTATGTTTAATTTCACTGATTAATTAGTATGTTACATTATTTCAAATGTAGTTTCACGAATTCTTAACATGATTCAAAACACTTATAAAGACTACACGCATTCTAAAATGTTGACCAAATTTATAGTTGTTTCTTGACATTGATTAACGATAATTCTGAACAAGAATTAATAGAAAATTGATAAGTTAAAAGAAGTTAACACATTTTCATTTGATTCTTGTCCACGTTCAAGATCATTCATGTAAAAAAGTTCATGGAAGATAAAATGGTGATATGTCAAACTTAAATACAATTATAGAATCATTTCTTTATGAAGATTCGTAAAATGAAATTTAACGTGTACTAAATATTTTGAAAACTAAGTTCATTTCCTTACAAATGCATTAAAAAATATCGTTGTATTATTTTGTAAAAGATACAACTCAAATATGCATCTTTCTGTAAGCAATATCTATGCAAACTTTACAGAGACGTCTTTACATACACAATGACTTCTTCAAAAGCTTTATTTATTTATAAAAAAAAAAAACAGAAAAAAAAGCAAGAAAAACAAAAACAAGAAAAAACAAGAAAAAAAAAAACCAAAAAAAAAAACAAAAAACAAGCAAACAGGTCTGTTACTCATTTTCCAAATTTTAATGAATGGTATATTGTTTCAAAAAGCAAAAAAAACAAAAAAACAGTTCAACATACTCGTTTGACCTCTCGTTCTTCTTTTAAAACCCGGATATCTTGGTAATTAAAATCATAGTGATCATCCTCAGCTATGGGAGACAGTTCAGTTCCGTTTCTTACATGCCTCGTTTTAATTCCAGCACCCAGTAAATGAGCGTGTTGCAAGAGGCCAAAAATCTTAATTCCAGTTTCTGGTAAACCCTGAAATACATGTTCATTAAATTTAATAAAACATAATTCTTTATGTGCCTGTCCCAAGTCAGGAGCCTGTAGTTCAGTGGTTGTCGTTGGTTCATGCCTGTCATATTTGTTTTTCGTAAATTGTTTTTTTTTATAAATTAGGCCGTTAGTTTTCTCAATTGAATTGTTTCATATTTTTCATGTCGGGGCCTTTTATAGCCGACTATACGGTATAGGTTTTTCTCATTGTTGAAGGCCGTACGGTTGCCTATAATTGCTTACATCTACTTCATTTTAGCTTTAGTGTATAGTTGTATCATTGGCAATCATACTACATCTCCTTATTTTTATATAAAAAGGATTCAAGGTTCAATAATATTGGACATCAAATTGAGAATGGAAATGGGGAATGTGTCAAAGAGACAACAACCCGACCAAGGAGCAGAAAACAGCCCAAGGCCACCAATGGGTCTTCAACACAGCGAGAGAATCCCGCTCCCGGAGGCGGGCTTCAGTACGTTTTCCATACACTAACATACTATCATTTTGTGTTTTGTGTATCTGCTCAAGGTAAAGGAATGGTGTTTCATGGGTACATGCTGTAAAAATGCTTATTTTTCAAGGCAAGATGTTCAAGCCAGTCTCCAGTTTTTGTTGTTGATTATTTTGTTTTATTCTGCGCAAAGTGTTGTTGTAACTAGATCTACTTTTAATAGCTTAAAGTACGTAGGCTAGCATGATTCAAAGTTGATGATTGATTTTTGTTTTATTAGCATCCAGTGCAATTCTGTTAGACCGGAAAGTGTTTTTAGACCTGGCCTCGACCGACACCCTCTAAAAACAAAAACACACTTCAAGGGTCTGTTGCAACAACAAAAAAATAAGAAGGTATCATGAAGTGATTAAATAAACATCAATCGAGGAAAGACGGACAATACCATGACAAGAAACAAGACATACATACTAACAAACACCGAGTTTTTACTTACTCGAGCAACAAGACGAGTGCCACATGTGGAGTAGGATCTGCTTACCGTTCAGGAGTATCTGAGAACATATGAGACCCCCGGTTTTTGTGGGGTTCGTGTTGCTCAGTCTATAGTTTTCTATGTTGTGTTTTGTATACCGTTGTTTAACTTTTCGTTGTTTTTCGTTTTTTTTCCATGACATTGTCCAGTTTGTTTTTTTTAAATTATGAGTTATTCCTCTGGTATCTTTCGCCTCTCTTTAACAACAGTCACAAAATTCTATACAGTTGCCATCAATTTGTCCATTGAAACTATCCATGGGATTTTAATTTTAGATTTAAAAGTATCTCTTTCTAGAAAAAACAGCATTTGAAACGTACCTTCTCAGTACACTCTGGACTACAATATCCCGTTGACAAAAAAGCTTTCTGGTATGGTGGTATAAAATGATTTGGATCAACATCGACTCCAATACTCATCCCAGCTGCATCAAACTGGCGAGTGTCAGGGGTAAGAATTAATCTGATGCCTGAGCTGTCGACAATATCTAAAATTTAATCCCAATTAATAAAATTTTGTAACAAATGCAAACATACCACTTTGAGGCCAGGTTAGTAATATTTAGACAAATAACGAATGTAGGTACTTAATTTTTGTAAGCATCTTCCTATATCTATTTAATATTTATACAATTAACGAATGTAGTTACTTAATTTTTGTAAACATTTCGATGTTGATTTTGCTCGTCTATCAATTGATATGCATTTTAAATTTTCTGTTTGAATTCGTTTTTGTTATTTCAATGACAGATTTGATCAAAGCAGGAACTTACTAGTTTACAATGTTAAAATGGTTTACCGTATTTGTATTGGGAAAATATCATTCCATTGAATGATATTTCGAGAGCTTGTACATACTAGTACTGCCACTACTCTTTTTGTGTATTGTAGATTTGTCATCTTATTGCTGTTAACCAAATTCACCATTTACAAATTAATATCTGTGAACATAAGTAAGATTCGATACTCTTTGAATGAAAAATACATACATTTCTTCAATTGCTTACCAGATTTCATGGTAGGATTGTTATAATGCATTTCTAGTCTCAAATATTTTGGACTGTCTGCCTCTCCAAAAGCAAATCCAACATGCTCTGGCATATTAAAAGCCTGATAATAGAAGAAAAAACTATTAAAGAAGTAAAGAAATGCTCCTGATACTAGGTATATTGCAAGTTTACTTTGGTTAACATTTATTTATTTTAAACCTGGCCCTGACAGACACACAAAACAAACCTCTTTTTTGAAAGTGGAATGATAGATTAGAAAAAATAAGATCGCAACTTGCATTTGGTTGGCACTTTTCATGCGTTGTGCTTGAACTACAAGGATGAACTATACACAAAATAAATTCAATTGAGTATGCGTAAATCTAGTTTTCATGCAGTAACACGAATGATTACGATTGTACTACAAATGTACCATTGGGAGAGGTCGATCAGAAATTGTTTAGTTTAAGTTAATTCTTTAGTTATATATTCAGGAGGAGAACAAACGAAGCATAAATCATATGTAAGTTCTGCATAGTGAGTCAACCGGGATGAAAGGCTGGAAATATGAACTGCCATTAGAAAAAAAGTATACTTGATAGAAACAGCAATTGCACCTTACAAGAAGACAACTCGGAGAGTTATTATTATGGACCTTTAATGGTCAGAGAGCAGTCTCTCAACATAGGACATTGGATTGAATATCCCATTCCGACCGGCTGAAGCTGCGTATTTATACATCACAAACAACCATTTGGATTAGCGCTTAGTAAAGGTCTTACTAATAGAGGGTTGCTGCTTACAAGGAAGCTATCAAACCAAGAGTTTCAAGTGGTAAAGTTGAATGCCATCACGAGTTCCGGAGCACCTGAGATCAACCCCGGTTTTTGGTGGGGTTCGTGTTGCTCAGTCTTCAGTTTTTTATGTTATGTTTTGTGTACTGTTGTTTGTATTTTGGTCCTTTAGTTTTTGTCATGACATTGTCGGTTTGTTTTCGACTTATGAGTATGAATATCCCTTTGGTATCGTTCGCCTCCCTTTTACTGCTGGCCGGGAGGAGTCTAGGTGGCCCTTTTTCTATATCCAAGTCAACTTTAAAAGTCATTTAAGATAAGAACAGGTCAATCAACTTAATGTTCAAAACTGTAGTAAACTAACCACTCCGCCTACAGCCCAAGCCACAACTACTTCACTGCATGTCTGGAAACGTCTAGGTGTACCCCTTGAGTAACACTCAAAGGAAGTTCCAACATCTGCCTCGGTTACTTCAGGACATGTTGTAATAACAATATGGTGGACATAATCGATGTTTTCTTTCTGCATTACTGGTTCATACTAAAAGAATACAATTATGTTGTTTCAATGCAGACTGACGACTGGGACACGGGGAAGGGGACGAGGAACATAAGTGTTTAGCAACAGAAAAGTTTTTTTTCTTCATATGCTTAACTTATAGAATTTCATTACAATGTCTGTCGTACTTGCCAGATACTGTTTTGAATGCATTTTTATCATTATATTTTCTAAAGATATAAAAGCACTAACTCATAGTCATTATAATTATAATATGCAACATTGCAGAATGGTGTTCTATCTCACAGATGACTCCGTTCGTATATATATCAATTTTTGCAATGTACTTAAACTATGTTCTAGACTTCACGGATAACTCCATTTCTATATATCATTATTTTTGCAACCTGTTTTTGTAAGTACTTTAATCATGCTCTGGACTTCATAAGAACGAAGTACTGATTAATACAATACATTTCTGCATCAGTGATGGCAAATTGAGTTAAATATAGAATAAAAGTAGTCAACCAACTTTGTTACCTGTTAATCTTTTTATTAATTTAATCATTTTCTTTTTTTATTTGATTCAGTTATAATTATGAAATTAAGACATTACTCACTCTAATCATATGATGTTTCTTCGATAAGGTTGGTATTTTGTGTATAGTACATTGGTAACGTGTATCAACCGAAGGTACAGAAAACTGAAGAAAAGACATATTGAAAAAATGATAAGACTAACAAACAACAAACAGAAAAGTAAAATCAATTAAAAATAAGTCATACATATAAAGTAAATATTGGACTTTTCAGCGGAAATGAATGAATAATGAGTTGATGCGACCATTGGGTTGACGAAAATGCTAGTAGACGTTTTTCCCAGGCGGAATATACAGCTCAGTACTACTAAAATGTAGTAATTTTCTGTAAATGTTCTGCAGGTTCAAACAATGTTAAAACACTAAGATTTTTCTATACCCTCGCCCGTCCCCACTCACACACAATAGAAGATGGTCTCACAAAGATTGACATTACTTTTCAGAATTTATAATGGATATTGTAATGTCGCTTGTATTTTTCTTCTATTCATTATGCATTTGTAATTTGCGACGGATCATGTGTTTTATTTTTGTAAATTTCTGGTAAAAGGGAGATAATTATAAACGTGAACCATGGTTTTTTCGCCCATTGCAAAATCATCATATATGTTTCACTTACCTTTTACTATTAAAGAAAGAATAAAATATCAAATCACATTATAATGGAGATAATGATAATGTCAGTGGAATAATAAAAAAAATAAGACAGGTTGTTCATCATGGATATATAAATGAATTGAAAACTTTTATGATAGGATTTCTTTGAAATTATTTGAAAAAAGTCTTTTGTTGCCCTAAATGCGAAAGGAATAGTTGTTTAAAGGTATACTGTACGTGTGTGACTATGCAGCATGATTTTATATCCTTACCTCTTTCTATACAACTCTTAACAGTACAAGTATTTTTCACATTTTACAATGTGAAGTTAGGTATGACAGAATGTTAAAGATATACAATGTATATGTATTATGAGAGTTTACATATTTTGATTTGCAAGATAAATGAAACGCAGTAACGACGGGTCATGGTTAATGTTATTGAAAACTAAAGCTCTTGTTGGAATACAGTCTGTAGCTGTTCCGTAAGAAACCGCCTGATGATTTATCCATGATAAATAATTACGGCAAGATATTTTTAAAAATTCAGTACTACCATATTTTTTCCTATAGCTAGTAGTGAAACATTCCTCTCATCACATCTATTTTCAAAACCTTACAAATAAATATGAATAATATACATGTCCCTTCATTTAACGTATCAACCACGGCTCGATTTTTCTGCTTTAAACACATTGCTTATATAAACCTACATGAGGTGATACCAGATCTATGTGTACATTATTAGCTGGAATGTTAACATCCGATTTAGTAGATGACAACAACATCAAACTTTGCGCTCCACGACGTTTTACTCCATGCCATTGCATTCCTTGAATGGAATCCGGATCGTCAGGATGATAGGAATATATAGCTTTCACAGTGTCGTCCTGAAAACAAAAACGTAAAGTAATCGATGAAATATAAATCAATTAACTAATAATGTTTTAAAATGGCTTTCACAAAGGCTGATGATATGAATTTTTTGCTAATACCTAATTTGAAATACCATTTCTTTGTACTCTTTGTACAATGTAACCAAGATATATATATCAACTGGAAGCCATTTTATGTAAAATGTGGAGATATATCCCAATTCGAAATATATGACAATCAAGGAGTCCAACGCAAAAAAAAACTGTTAACAACAATTAATGTCAACTAGTAAAGAAATTACAATGAATTTCATTCTACAAAGATGTTTTTACCATAGACTCATATACATAATGATTACTTTAACTGCATCAAAGTAACAACACAAGGAATCTTTTTATCAATTTTGTTACAATCTGTTGAACGTATTTAACGATTTTTTTACCATGTGTAAATATACATGAGGTCGGCCATATTTTTTTGTATTTAAAAGTAATTACACACTGTAAGTATATCTTGAGGAACCGTTCAATCATATACGTTTTCAATTGCTTCAGTGATTCTCAAGAATATTTTCTATATTTTCCTGATACCAATGTAGAACTAAGCCTCCCGCCTGCCAATAGACATTTTGATCAGCCGATCAGTCTAAGAGATTCACCACTCGGTACAATGCGAGAAGAACTAAACTAGGGGATTTTTCCAATATATTTTGTTTAAGTTGTTCATGAGTTGTCGAACACAATATTTCAGACATAGACACATTTGCAAAGGCTCGTATGTTTTAACCTAAGAAAGATTTTGCGCCTTATATTACAGGGAACTTCATTTCTATTGTCGGTTAAACGGTTTTCATATAGATATGTGCATATACTTCCCATAGACTCCAAGCATCATCAGATTGGTTGGCCGATCGTCATGAAAGTATCACACAAGAAACATACTTTTCTGTCATACTTTGTTTTAATTTTGTTAACCGTAAATTCGTATGACAGGAAGTCATGTTAGGTTTTCAGCTAATCAGTAATGTTTAGGTTGTCATATTCCTTATTTAATAAAAAAAAAAATATTAAACATATTTTAATTTTGAATAACCATCCAAAGAAACATTTCTGACAAGTTGTAACTCATTTGAGGTTGTAGAACCAGAGTAGTTCCAAGTCCTTCAGACGGACAAGAGAAAATAATGGTATATTATATCTATCTGCCTACTAGTCCTATTCAGATATGACGTCTAAGTGCACTTACGTACATAAGTAAGTTTCTTTCAAGAAATCGTAATGGTTCAATGCTAACAAATAATACACCTTCATCTTCCTACCACGGATATGTACCTTTACCCGATAACTACCTAACAACTACCCCTTGTAGCACAACGAAAGCTTTGTTCCCTTCAACATTAATGTTTAGTCACGTACTTTCGATTTGAACCAGTTGTCACTAACTGCGTTATCATTCCGTGTGTATATAAATATGGATGTACATTTATGCATATGACGCCGGTGACTCGCGTATCTTTACAAGATTTTTCTCGTCATCCGTCCAGTCGTATGCAAACGAAGCACATGCCAACATATTTGCATGAATAAGTTCCAATGATTACAAGTATTGTGAAGAAATATCGCGCAAGATCGAAATATCTTAGCGAAAGAACGTTGTGGAAAATGGAGGGTTGAGGGGATACACCTTTCGTATGTAGATAACAGGGTAGAGTAACGTCTATATACCTACCAATGCAGTGTATCTGTACCAAAACTAATATTTAATATGTGTATCATTTTAAGACTTACTGAAGATTATTGACCAACACTTACAGTTATCATTGTGTCGTTGTCATCACATGTATCCAATTTTCTGGAAAATGTCAGGACAGTGCCAAAATCGTTCTCAAAGCCATTAATTAAGTGCCAATCCTGACTGGTATCCACTGCGGGAGTAAAATGTCCCGTGGTGTGGCAGTCCTTAAAACAAAATATAATTTGTAATTTACATTATCTATTTTACTGGTATAAGTGGTAAGTCGAAAACAATAGAAAAAGGACTTTTTTATTAAGGTAAAACGTTATTGTTTTGCTGACTCTAATTTTAATAAAGAAAAAGCAACTTAGTTTGACCCGTCTTCTGCATTCACATTGGCGACGAGATTTTATGAGGTCTCATAAAGCGAGTGTAATAATCCTTACCAATTCTAAAAATATAGCGACGGTACAAATTAATTAAAACAAGACCACAAACTTGGCTGTCTGTGATGATTTCATGTGCTGAACAGTACAATTACATGCAACGTTGTTGATCGACTTGAAGACACACAGCTAACAAAAAGTAAAATAACAAAAATACCGCACTCCAAGGAAAATTCAAAACAGAAAGTTCTTTATAAAATGGCAAAATCAAAAGCCCAAACACATCAAAGGAATGGAAAATAGCTGTCATATTCCTGACTTGGTACAGGCATTCCCTTATGTAGAAAATGATGGATTAAACCTGATTGTATAGCTAGCTAAACCTCTCACTCTGACAGTCGCATATAATTCCATAATATTGAAAACAATGTGTGAGCTAAACAAACAGACATAATAGGCAAAAATGTAAAAAATTTGGGTACAGCAGTCAACGTTGTATTATAATCTGTGTATAAAACACAACTGTTATAAACACCAACCCAAAATATAAATAGCTGTAAATAGTACATAAGACATATAATTTAAAAGGGATATATCCAGTCAGTAGACAGTAAATGCAAAGAGTATTCATTCAGATTTCAAAACAAATTGAATGCAGGAGGTCAAAAAGTCGTCTTGTCATACCTTCTATTTTCTGTTTTGACCCTGTTAGTAACCAAACACAAGGAAACGAGGAAAGGCCAAATTTCCTGGAATTTATGTACTCGCAGCGTCGGCACTGACAGTCACCGAAGCCATGTATTTGAATATTAAAGAGTCTAATAATTAGACATTAAATATATCTTAAAATATATGCATCAAAGCACAAAACCAGCACATATTAATTTGTATCCGATAGAAAAAGATAGATTTTCTTCCCACCGAATTTAATTTTTGGATAATCTGTTTGCGATTACTCTAAATTTGCCAAAACCATCAAAATTGCTGTTTTGAAACAACTTTAAGCACCCAAAGTTTGCAATTGGTTCAGAAATACGCAAAATGTTGCGGAATTTTGAAAATTAGCATGGCGCGAAATAATTTCAAAGGAAGTCGTCTCTTCACTTTGTTCTACCTTTTAATATAAATATACTTGCATTTAAAACTGCTGTTCCATCTTTCACCCATCCAACGACGACATCTGATGGAAACATTTTACCATTCGGCGAAAGCCCGAATCCGACATATCCCCTGGTTCTGACATGAGTTTCAAACGTAATATTGGTACCGCTGACATTCCAAAATAGCCAAAAGTTTCCGTCAGAGTCCAACTGAAATTCATGTTCGAATGCTGCTGTTGGAGCGGGTTTTGTGTATGAAGGCACTAAAGGCCTTTGTGTTGGATGTTTTGGATCGACAAAGCGCCCATTGCTATAATGCAACCCAAGCAAAAATGTCAAAAATATAGTCAACAAATGCATGTTTAGTTTTAAAATTAATTCACAATTTTTCTATATTTATACATCGATGAGAATTTCACAACTCTCTTGATAACCTAATAACGTCAAACCCATGTGACAATTTGTTATAGGTAAACAAACAATTTCTGAAATAGTTTGTTTACTTTTTACTCGTGTACTAACATAGACCTCACTTGTTCACCTGCTTATGACTGCTATTAGTTATAGTTATCATTTCATTACAATGCGGAACTGCATTTTATGTTATCTAAATGTACATATATTGTTTGTTATAAAATTAGAACAAGTCTTTTGTTTAGAAATAAATAACGATGCATTTTTTATTTAAAGATGAGTATACCATGACTCATATGTCCAAGTAGCTTAATAGGTTAAAAAAGATAGGAACATAACACTGTTGCTACATACATAGAATTAGATCATTGATATATGATATAAATATAGAAGACATTTTTACGTGTGAGATCACCTATCAGATAACACTTGATATACTAACACCACAAAGGGATATGGTAAAACGTATTTATTCACAAAACGAAATAACATTTATCTTTTAACTTGATACATACATTTTGAATTTTTATGTTTTATTTATCTAAAGATTTTTAGTCATGTTGGTATTTGTGGTACTAATACTTTGAAATTCGTTATTCATAACTTTCCAAACTATAGTTCGTAAATACAATTGATATGAATAAACGTCATTATTATAATAATAATTATTTTTCAAAATAATAATATAATATTATGCAATTGTCGTTATCCATTTTTAAATTGTGTGCAAATTTTACCATTCAAATAATAACAAAACTTCTGAGAAGATTGGCCTAATGATGCTGATTTAGGTCGATGTTACCAGAATATAACGGGTCAACTATGCCTAAAATTATCATCGAAATTATTCAAAATCAACTGAGTTACATTAAGGAAAATTGCCTAAAAATTAAAATGTGCTGTTTACATAATATCTTGCCAGAAAGTGGAATATTGGATAGCTCCAATAAGGAACTCGAAATGGTACAGTGAATTGACTATCACCTTATATCTATTTTTCTTGTTTTATTTGTTGGTTTTTTTTTTGGGAGGGTATTTTTATTTTACATTTGTGCATTCCAATTTTAATCAATATCAACACATGTGTCAATATTATAAACCGGTACCGGTATTTCATAATAACACAATAAAATCTCAAAAGAGATGCGGACGAAACAATGGTATTTTTCAACATGATGACAAACTGACAACGCCATGGTAATTGTAAAATGCATACACGATTGCATTGTTCTTTTTACCCCTAGAAGTTTCAGAACGATATCAATTTGATTTGTTCTACAGAAATAGGTCGAATAAATGAGGTCGAAAAATAAGTCAGATAATGCTCTCAAAACGTTTGAGAAAACTTATATAAAACCATAGAAACATAGGTATTAACACGATAGGTAAAAAGCAAATGAAGAGATGTTGAAAAAGGAAGCCCCTAAAATAATCTACAACATATATCATAATCATCATTATGATGATTCAAATTTCCATGATATCAAGGCTAAAGTAACAAATACCATAAAACAAAAGTAGGTTAATAATCTTAGTTTGCCATCCGACGATTCGTCTTGACCTTTGCTTCAAAAACACCTACATTTTATTAAAGTTGGTCTTCTAACTTGGTGATATACTAGTACATTCAAGCAGATTGTTTGCTATTTATTTCATATTACCTGCCAGTAGATTAAATTGATAAATTGGTGCTTGCATTACGCCGTTTCAGCAGCCAGTAGATTAACAACATGGTCGTTTGCTTGAACTAGGTACTCAAACGGAAGAACACAACTCCAGTTGATATTCCATTTCAAGGAAGGTCATACAAAATGTCAATACAAAAATACCGAACTCATAGGTTAGGTAAATTCGAAAAAGGGAAGTCCATAAAAACTGATAAAACCAAAGGCACGACTATATCAACCAACAGGACGACTGGAAAACAACTGTCACATTCTTGACTTGGTATAGACATTTCCCGAAGAAAACAGTGGGTTAAACAAGATAATATAACTCATAATTTATACCAGACTTATATATTTGTACACCAGACGTGCGTTTCGTTTACAAAAGATTCATAAGTGTTGTCCGTATCATAAAAGTTAAAAGGCCAAATCAAGTATGAAGATGAAGAGCATTCAGGACACGAAAGGTTTTGTGGTAGAAAATCCTTAGTATTTCGAACCTTCAAAGTTTGGTAAACAGTTAATTTGTAATATCACAATATCACCGATATATAATGTCAACAAATAAGTGCTGACTACTGTGCTAGTGATACCCTCGGGGAGGAAATTTCTACCAACAGTGGCATCGGCCCAGTGGTTGTAATAAAAATCATCAAATATATCAGGCTTATAATTTTATACACCAGACACGCGATTCATTTACCATGACTAATAAATGTGACATCGATAAACTTCAACAATAGCTTTGTATATGTCAGTTAACTGCCACATTGTATTTAAGTATAAAAAGCACTATTGAAATTGCAGGCATGCCAGAAGGTGCTTATGTTAGATAAAACCATTTGACTCTGAACATTTAAAACTATTTTATGTCAGATGGTGCTTATTATTATCGACTAATACGAACTTAAAAGTCACATTTCATCGAAGGCACTGACAGCTATGACTACTACTAGGAAACTAAGTATTGAGTATATGAATATGTTGCTGCAATGATGTCTTACCCAATTTTGTCAATATAACGGAACTATAAACAAATGTTATAAAAATGAGTGGTTTAGCTAGCTATAAAACCAGTTTTAACTCAACATTTTCTTCGGAAAATGCCTGTACCAAGTCCGGAATTTGACAGTTGTTTTCAATTCGTTCCGTTAGTTGTTATATTATAATATTTGATTGTGTCCGTTTACATGGACTTCCCCCTCTTTGAATTTACCTTGGAGTTGCGGTTGATGTGAGGAAGTCTTCTTTCAGATTTAGGACTTTTCTGATCTGGATATTATCAACAATGTTGCGGAGTTTTGCCATCAATGGTTAAATTTGTCACAAATGACAATTTTTGTGAGAATATTACTAGACGTCTATATAACTCTATGAAATCAACATAGTTTGGAAAAACATGAATAATTTTACTGTTTCGCATTGACCACATAAGGATCTTTTCATTATCCCTCCCATTCAATTAATAATATAAATAACATATATATCTCAGGATTCCTAACCATATGACATTTTTAAGTAATTCTACATATCTAGGATATATGAACTTTCGATGGAACCAAGAACATGAAATACTTTTGGGAGGTTTAGCTAGCTATAAAACCACCGGAAATGCCTGTACAAAGTCATTTATATTCGTTCCGTTGGTTGATAAAGTCCAACGTTTGATTTTGTCAGTTTTTCTGAACTTCCCCTTTTTGAATTCACCTTGGAGTTTAGTATTTTTGTTAATACTTTTTTGCTAATATCTTCCTGAAAATGTTACAGACATAAACCTACTACTTTAAAATTATGATGAAAGGTAAAATGAAGATTTGGCAATGTCTAGGTCCTGTTTACTTTCTGTGGATTTGATGTTGAAAATCATTTGCTTCGTTAGATTTCCCATCATGTCTTCGATTTGTGCAGAAAAATTATTAAAAGGAGGTTACTATTTAGAAGAGTAAGGCTTCAGTTATTCTAGCTAATTGTCCATTTAAAAAAAAACATGTCTTAGTTTATTTATAAATTAATAACAAATTCATAACAAGTTATAAGAACAAAATGAACTACTAGTACACATTTGAGCCTGACTTTTTCAAGTTACCAAAAACACTGGTCTTGCTGTTGTTTCATCTTCACATGTGTCATGAAAAACGAGTGCATTGATGTAAACCTTTGAGAGAGATGACCATCCTTATTTATCCAACATCCGGAAGAGCCAATACAGTTTTCGTTTTTGAACATTTCTGATTGGCAACGTTTTTAATAACAATAATGTTATTTTTCATTTCTGTATCATCCTTCTGCATTTGGTTGGTTTTTTCCTGATTTCTTTCACGGGTTTGTTCACACTGTCTACAAACTATATTCGAATTCGTAGATTTGCGTCTGGTAATTTTCCAAAAACTTTCACGTCTTATATAAAATCTTGGTTGATGATGAGACTGCTGATGGGTGACAGTGTTAATTTCATGACGTTCTTCCTCGAACATTTCAGCATCGTGTACATGTTCATCTGATACTGAAATAATTAAATGTTTTATTAATTGGTGTTTAAATTTTGTTCTCATTACCAAGTACAAAAAAAAAACAATTCTGAAATAGCAAAGCAAAACGTACATAAATATAAAAACCACTGGGATAGTACTCTCCTGATTCATGAATTGTCAGTCACCGAGGGTGTTTCAAGAATTGCACGTCAACGAGAGTGATGCATGAATTGTCAGTCACCGAGGGTGTTTCAAGAATTGCACGTCAACGAGAGTGATGCATGAATTGTCAGTCACCGAGGGTGTTTCAAGAATTGCACGTCAACAAGAGTGATTTTGGAAATATCAGTACCACTGCTGATTCATGAATTGTCATTCACTGAGGTTGGTTCATGAATTATCAGTCACACAGGATGATTTGTGAATAACCAGTACCGCTGCTGGCGAATAAATTTTTCAGTCACCCAGGATGTTTCATAAATTGACAGTCGCTAAGGGTTTCATCTGTCCGATAGTCTAGAGTCGGTTTACTTTCTGTGGATTTGAAACTTTAACCTAGTTTTTCGTTAGATTATACTTCCTTGCTATAAAGAATACTTCAAAAGATCTCTGCCAGAGGTCTTGTAAATGCAGAGCACATATCATATTACTAGTATTGTTTTACACTTACTTGTTGCTAGGATGTTGGAAACATCAAAAACATTTCATAGTAGAATTGATTTCTAAGTGACCAAGTTTTTCCGATACAGGAAGACGTTAAAATTCATTCAAGACACCAAGCTAATAATTAAGTGTGACAGACGTACTTTTCGTCTACATGATATTCATCTTTGGTGTTCAAATTCAAACAATTGAAAGACAAAAATAATTACGAAGTTGAAGAGCATTTATTTTTGTAAACAAAAAATTCCAGATATGCCAAATTAATCACAGTATTAATATGCGACTAGGGGCCTCGGTGGCCGAGTGGTCTAAGTAGTCGAACTACTGTATGACTAGCCAGTCAACACTGCGGTTGTGAGTTCGAATCCCGCACGGAGCAGGTGCATTCTACTCCAATCTTAATTGACTAGGATTGTTTTCCTACCGAAGGTCGGTGGTTCTCTCCGGGCACTCCGGCTTCCTCCACCAATAAAAACTGACCGCCACAAAATAGCACAATATTGTTGAAAGTGGCGTTAAACACTATCAATCAATCAATCAATCAATCAATAATATGCGACTACTTACAGCAACTGTTTGGTGACTTGAACTTGCAAATGATGTACATTAAGAAAATGAGTAATATTCCTGCTCCAAATAGTCCACCAAGTATACTCCAAAATCTGTGAAAAACAACAGATTATAAACATTGTTTATGTTAGGAACAAAATGATGAATAATAAAGAATTGAAATAGTTCTCTCTTCAAGTTGTCTTATTCTCTGTGCGTAACACATTTTATCTACCGCGTTTACATGAAAATGTTATTCCACCCCTATATTTACTCTAACTTATATGTAACAGTGATTTGAGTTTTACAGTCATAAAGGTTAACGGTTTAGGATTGACCTTAGCAGAATTTGGCTATTCTTAAGTTCCTTTTGGTAATGAAATAAAGCTCCTAATGTTTCTATGTTTTTTACATCCTTGGCTTTCAATTGTTTATGTTTTTATATCCTTGGCTTTCAATTGTTTATGTTTGATCATTCCTCAAAAGAGCTTCAGACACACATCATTCCTGAAAAGAGCTTCAGACACACATCATTCCTGAAAAGAGCTTCAGACACACGAAATTTATCAAGTGTTGTTTTCATTTATCATTGATTTAACGGATAAGACTTGAAATCAACAGAATTTGAAAGACAGCTGTAAGTTAAGAAGAAAGAAAAGATTAACAAATTTTCATTTGTTTCTGTCCAACTGATTCAGTATTTCATTTGTAATAATAAGTTCGGACAAGATATAAAACCTGAGTGAACTATGTACAATAGTTAAACTAACAACTTTCGTTTAATGGAACATACAGTTGTCTTTTATGACACGCATTACATGCGGTTAAAATACACCTTCGTCTCGTTTTCACGAAAATTGTATGGCGGATAATACCGCTTTCATTTTATAATCAGATCTAGTTGATCGATTCTGAAATACAAAGGACGAAAAAATTATTATAATGGGCCACCTGTTAGGCTCTTCCACGTCTGGTAAAAAATGAGATGACAAATGTAATGCCCTCGTTGTGGAAGAGTGTCATATTTCCTGCAAACTAGAAAGCCTTCTTTCTTGCGACTATTTTATTGCTCCGTGAGTTACAACTTGTTACACATGGTTTCTGCCTCTAGCACAACATATTCTGTTTTTCCAATGGTAGACAATTGGTTATCTATTCGCTGTCGGTGAGATTTTCCTTGATAAAGAGTTGTCTCCCTCAAGATAAGGTTGAGAATTTCCGATTAAGTTTTCTTTGCTTGTTTTAATAAAATGTTTCTTTCAGTATATTTACAAAAAATGAAAGAAACGCGTATAGTGTATGGACACTAAATTTTATCATTAGTGTACATTGCACTATTTATGAAATAATTAATAGGTGAGTGCGGAAGCACTGATAATTGAAGATGATCTCATCAATGACTGACTGAGCTGATAACATATAGCTGATAAATCTTAACTACCTTAGAAGTTAGGTAGGATTAAGGTCATTTTCCTTCTGTCAAATAATTCTAATTAACGTAATAATAAAAAACTTATCTTGTAGAATAAATACCTAAGCATGTAACCTACCGAATTAGATTTATCACCGGGTTTGTACTATTTGTCTTTTTTCAGATTGTTTTTTTTTTTTTGTATGCTATTTGTCTTTGCATTGTCAGTTTGTTTTCGACTCATGAATATCACTTTAATATCTTTCGCCTCTCTCGAGATGAAAAGACAATTTTATGACTTCATTCCGTTAACTGATAATCCACTGTTTGTCAAATTTCATTACGATGCATTTAAAGTTGATTTCAAAAAGAAGAAATCAAATTAATGTCAATATGTTAGAATCTCTATTTATTTACTCTCTCGTCTACCATCTTGACGGTACACTGCAATAAATTAATGAATCGAAAACTATTAAACATCGTTCATATTCCCAATTAATTTTCAGAAACTTTGGACGGTCTTATGTGATTTGGATATAAGGGAACTTTGTTCTTTATGGAAATTGGTCGATTATTCAAATGTTGTATGTTCTGTAGTAACTAAATGAATTTAAATCGTACATGCGTTGCATTTCATATGAAATGCTATTCAGCAACATCACACAAGGAAGATATTTCATTGTGAAGTGGCGCAACTGAGCCTAAAATATCAATTGAATAATTGTTAAAGTGTAATACTATAAATCATAAAATTAATATTGTTCATTAGTTTCGCGCTAATCAGCAGACTAAGTATGTGTATTTTAAAAGAAATTACAGTTTTCCATATAAAAATAAAAGCGTTCTGGTAATTCTGTGCTTCGTCCGTTTGTACCGCGACATTATTAAGTTAATTTGGTATTACATGTACTTTTCCAACATTGTTGTTAACAATTAAATGTATCCAAACAATTGCCTAGAATTATCTAACCCGAATAATTCAGTCGTTATATTCCGCTGATCTAAGAAGGCTACATTAACGCCTGAACGTCTTCCTCGATAAAGACCGTCAACCGGAAAATTCACACCGCTATGCAATATGGGAATTTTGATTTAAGTTGGCAGCTAAAGAAGGAGGAGTTCCGGATGTTAATTGATGTTAAATGATGTAAACTGATGTTAATTGATGTTAATTAATTATTATCGGATTTGTGTTAATTGAACACACGTGTTTGGTAAGACAATTACAAGACAGTTGCGCAGACTCATTATCCTGATCGCCGCCGATTGGCTCTCTCTCACAGAGAGCAGGCGACGCGGCCAATGATCATAAGGAGTTCAAGCCCTCGTGTGGGAGAAAATCGGACACGGAAAGGGCTTGAATTATTCGAGTTAAGAATTATCAAAACTTTTATGAAGGATATATAATCCTTGGTCTAATTTTTAAACTTCAGTATCATGTTATTTTTTTGCAACTATGCAAAACAGGTCAATATCTGTTATCTGTAAGGAGAATACAGTGGAGATCACTTCTAACCTCTCATTAAATCTGTCAGAATCTGTCAGGAGAACTGTTCTAGGACAGTACGTAGAACTGTCAGCCTGACACCTTTTAGTCAGTTCTAGCTAGAACAGTTCTAACCTAGAACTGATTTTGGTCAGTTCTACCTAGAACTGATTTGGACAGTTCTACCTAGAACTGATCCTGACAGTTCTACCCTAGAACAGTTTTAGACAGTTCTACCTAGAACTGACCAAATTTTTGGTCAGTTCTACTTCTAGAACAGTTCTACGGTTAGAATTGATTACAAATTGAAATTCTACAGCTAGAATTGATTTATAAATTATACGGCTAGGATTGATTTATAAATTCTACGTCTAGAATTGATTTATAAATTCTACGGCTAGAATTGATTTATAAGTTTTAAGAACTCTTTGTCTAAATATAAAGGCTTCGGCAAAATAGCGATTAATATTATATAGAGTTTTGCTATTTTGACGGTTTTATTTCAGATTTTTAATCAAGAGAACATGTTTAACCCCGCCATATTCTGCATGTATGTGCCTGTTCCAAGTTAGGAGCCTGTAATTCAGTGATTTTCTTTTGTTGATGTGTTACATAAATTATTTGTTTTTCGTTCATTTTTTGTACATAAATTAGGCCGTTAGTATTGGGGGGGATTATTATTTGAATTGTTTTACATTTGTCATTCCGGGAGTCAGGATGGCTCGTTTCACATAACAAAATTATCTGACCTCATTAACCAAATGTAATAACTTGTTTCCCAATCCACTATTACATGTATTATAAATAAATATGTTTTAAATTAAACTTAAACTGACCATATTTGCTCTTCATCATGTAAATCTATATACATTTAGCCGCACACTGCAGTAATCCAGTTATATTTTTAGGCAAGGATGTATTGTACAAATGACAGCAATTATATTGGAAAACAATGACTTCAAAATTTTGTTTGCACTCAATTTATAGTACTAGCATGTCCTCTTTTTATTCAAAATATTGAGTCGTAAACAAATGCGATATCTGTTTACGAGTAGTTTTCATACCCCGGACGGACCTGTTTAACACAAATCTTTTGACCGCATCAATCTAAACTGACATTATTTGCTCTTTTTTTCTGCAAACCTATATAGCTGCACAGTAATTCAGTTATAATTTTAGGTCAAGAGGGACTGTAATATACTACAAGTTACAGCAACATTGGAAAACAATGACCACAAAATTTTGTTCGCATCAATTTATAGTGCCAGCATGTCCTCTTTTTATTCAAAATATTGAATCGTAAACAAATATCAGTAGTTTTCATACTTCAGACTGAGTCGTGTAATAAAATCTTTGACCGCATCAACCAAAACTGACCACATTTGCTTTTTTTTATGTAAATCTATATAGCTGCACAGTAATTCAGTTATAATTTTAGGTCAAGAGGGACTGTAGCATACAAATAACTGCAATATTGGAAATCAATGACCACAAATTTTTTTCGCATCAATTGAGAGTGCCAGCATTTCCTATTTTTATTCAAAATATCGCATCAGAAACAAATATCAGTAGTTTTCATATCTCAGACTGACTCATGTAACAAAATTATTTGTCTGCATCAATCAAAACTGACCATATTTGACAGCATCAACCAAAAAGGACCATATTTGACCGCATCAACCAAAACTGACCATATTTGCTCTTTTTTATGTAACTCTTATAGTCGCATAGTAAATCTGTAATATTTTTATGCAAGGATGGATTGTATAATACAAATGATAGAAATATTGGAACACAATGCTACCTAATTTCGTTTGCATCAATTTAGAGTGCCAGCATGTCCTCTTTTTATTCAAAATATTGCATCATAAACAAATATCAGTAGTTTTCATACCACAGACTGACTGGTATAACAAAATTATTTGTCCGCATCAACCAAAACTGACCATATTTGCACTTTATTATGTACATGATGTAAATCTTAATAGCCGCAAAGTAAATCACTTATATTTTGATATCAGGATGGATTGTTTAATATAAATGAAAGCAATATTGGAAAACAATGACTACAAAATTATGCTCGCATCGTTTATAGTGCCAGCATGTCCTCTTTTTATTCAAAATTTTGAATCGTAAACTAATTTCAGTAGTTTTGATATCTCAGACTGACTCATATAACAAAATTATTTGTCGGCATCAACCAAAACTGGCCATATTTGACAGCATCAACCAAAACTGACCATATGTGACAGCATCAACCAAAACTGACAATATTTAACTGATTTTATAGTTCGTTCTTATGTTGTACTGTTATATCACTGTCCCAGGTTAGGGGAGGTTGGGATCCCGCTAACATGTTAAACCCCGCCACATTATGTATGTATGTGGGTGTCCCAAGTCAGGAGCCTGTAATTCAGTGGTTGTCGTTTGTTTATGTTTTACATATTTGTTTTTCGTTCATTTTTGTACATAAATAAGGCCGTTAGTTTTCTCGTTTGAATTGTTTTACATTGTCATTTAGGGCCTTTTATAGCTGACTATGCGGTATGGGCTTTGCTCATTGTTGAAGGCCGTACGGTGACCTATAGTTGTTAATTTCTGTGTCATTTTGGTCTCTTGTGGACAGTTGTCTCATTGGCAATCATACCACATCTTCTTTTTATATTTACACTTTATTATGTAAATCTTAATATATATATATATATAGCCGCATAGTAAATCACTTATAGTTATATATCACGATGGATTGTATAATTCAAATGACAGCAATATTGGGAAAATTTCCACATCAATTTAGAGTACCAGCATGTCCTCTTTTATTCAAAATATTGAATCGTAAACAAATTTCAGTAGTTTCAATATATCAGACTGATTCGTTTTAACAAAATTATTTGACCGCATCAACCAAAACTGAACATATTTACACTTTATCAAATAAATATATATGGCCTCATTGTAAACCAATAATATTTCTATGTCAGGATGGATCGTATGATAAAGATGACACCAACTTTGGAACATAATGTATACCATATCTAAAAATTTTGTCCACATCAATTTAGCGTGCCATTATTTCCTCTCTGTATCCATAATAATGAACCGTCACTAAAGTGACTTTTCAGTGGCGGATCCAGAGGGGGCGTAGAGGCGTACGCCCCCCTTTGCTTGCACTTTTTTTTTTTTTTTTTTTTGTGAAATGATTAATCAGACTGGACTTCGTGAACTTTGCCATTTCCGTGTATTTAATTTTTATGCGACAATTCTTTACTTATAAAGATATTTTTCGCTCGTATTTACTGTAATATATTATTGATTATGTCAAAGGCATGTGATTCTCTACGGTGGAGTTGACCAGTTCGTCGAAAAAAACGTCACTCAGACTTTTTGAAATTCAAATTACAGTAACACATTGCTTAGGCTGAGGATGACAAGCATGACGCCTTCAAAGCGACAAAGTATTGAGCAAGAACGTATTGACTTCTATTTCACAATTCACCCAACAGAAAGTAATACTCTATTACACTCTCATGAAAAAAAAAGTTCCACAGCAGTATCATTTACCTCCGAAAACATGTTTAACCCCACACGCCCCAGCCCATTAATAACATTGCTGAACTATTGATCCCCAGTCAGTAAGTTCTAGATATAGATTTAAAGTCTAAGGTACGGACCATTTGATCTGAGGGGGCAGTCTGAGATATTTTAGAGAAAAAATTCTTACCCTGATTTTTGCCTTAAACAAAAATTCTGGCCGTATCTGGATTGAAAACAATAATCTTGTCCACTTTTTTGCTATTAGAAAAAAACATTTTCAACAGAATTATTTAGCATCATAAATGAACACGATGAATAAAAAACGGGCGTAATTTTTTTTGGAGGGGGTTGCATATGAATCCCATATCTGACCGGAATGACTGTTTCGCCGAACTGATATACTGAATACTTTTTTCAAGGCCCGACTGCAACCTGCCTGCTGGGTGTGGCCTATATGTCTCTATGTGTCGACCGTCATTCACATTGTCATTTCCGACTCATTCGTAGCCTTTGGTTGATTTTGAACCCCTCACTTCCCTTGTTGGGTGAAACATTTCAACCAAACATTTGGATGAAAATTGCTTGTTTGTCTTTCTTCGTGTCGGTCGTATTGTAAATTTCATTGAATAGCCGTATATCTTGTTTACAACAAGAAATCTGTGAGGTTATGCTAATTAACCATACAACAAACAAGAATTTTCCATGTCCATTTTTTACTGACAAATCCCACATCAAATATATTAATTAGTATATAGCTTTGGATCCATCCAATCCTTTTATAATAGACAATTGATGGAGAGAATACGGCACCAAAAATGTCCAACCCCTACACTTTAACTATAAAATGCATTTTACACTTATTTTATGTTTTTTACCCAAAAAAAGGTCCAAAAAAATTTTCGCCTCGCTCCGCTCGGCGACCTTTTATACTACGCCCCCCTTTCCAAAATCCGGCATCAGCCCCTGCTTTTTGAGTCAGTAGTTCGTGATGGTTTGTTTTTTAAACAAAACTATTTAACGGCATCATCCAACACTCACATGACTGATTCATATACTTTATTTTAAAATGAAAAGTACATGTATGAGAAGTTCTCTTCTTGGAATAGTATACTGTTAATATAATTTGAAGCAGGCAAAGAAAAATGATTGATTTTGTTTGTAGCCTAACGTCCAGTGGCAAATATTTCATTCATGTTCAGATCGAGTATATTTTTCTGACGTTCCAGACTCCCTGGCCTTGCGGTCATAAAACTTTCGAGCACGATTTTTGTACTCAGACTCAGAAATCAACCAATCAAAATCCTAGATTTGGTGTTTCGAGCACAAATTTTGTACTCCGAGTACTGAGTACAGTTTTATGACCGAGAGCCCAGATATCATTTATAATCGTTATAGATAAGTCTGGCTAAATTGACGAGATGGTGCAAATGTACATTGTTTTTTTACGTTATACAACACTTTTTTCATTAATATCCCATAATTCATCCACTGTACAATTTTCGTTTGAACATTTGTCAAAACAGAATCTTAAATCATGAATGTATTACGATTAAAATTCCATGAATTAAATGCAGAGTTATATTTAGGAAGAGACTGTTAAAATCGGGGAACGGAGAAACGTAAACAATGATGTTTATATGCAATCTTATAAAAATATTTCTCCGATGAGTTGGATAACCTTTCTATCCACTTCGATATTTGTACATGTAACGTTTGATCAGTAAAAAATATAGAAAATCTGCTATTATGTAGTAAAGTAATAGACCACTTTCGAGTTTGTCCGTCACCGGAAAAAACTCGTCAATTATGCGCGCCTTTATGACGTCATTTACCAGATAGAGGGGATCGCCTGTATCCCTGCAGTATTAACGTTCATCAAGCGTCTTAGTGATCGTCACTGTGCAGGATAAACTAGAAATAATGTTTGTTCGGTAGGTACTTAATCACAATTCCCTAATGACAGCAGTGCTGACTGTCAATTATGAAAATTCAATTTGCCGAATAGTTCGTGCAATATAGCATCATAGTTTTCCAACCAATTGCTCAACATGGGAACGGAAGTGACGATGCCCCTAAACGCACGAATGATGTTCACTAAAACCAGAGTTTTTGACGGAAATGCATCGAACTCGAAAGTTGTCTAAATTCTAAAGTGCCCTTACTGCAGTGACGTCATTTAGAACTGTTCTACAGTCCTGACTGATTTAGTCAGTTCTGCTGACAGTTTTACGGTTAGAACTGATTTGGACAGTTCTACCTAGAACAGTTTTAGACAGTTCTACCCTAGAACTGATCCTGACAGTTCTACCTAGAACTGATTTAGTCAGTTCTACCTAGAACTGATTCTGACAGTTCTAACAGTTCTAGAACTGTTCTAGGTAGAACTGTTCTAGGACAGGTTAGAACAGTTCTATGACAGATTATTCTGACAGTTCTAATGAGAGGTTAGAAGTGATCTCCACTGTAAGTTGTCTAATTTCTATTCCGCGGTAACTGGACAATCAACATCGATATCTGCTTTAATTAATTAATTTAATAATCATTAGAATTCTTATGACCCGTAAAAGAACACCTATATACAAAAACTAATCTATTTTCTTTAATTATTGGTCGAACCTAAAAACTTTTCTTTTTTTCGGAATACATAAGAATTCCACTATTATATAAGCATGTGCATACCGTTACAGACAAGATCCATATTAACAATCATCCCTTTTTAGTTTTTTCATGTGTTGCAACTTAGGTGATCGCCCTGAACATGCATGAAATATTTGACACTGGACAATAAGCAATCAATAATGATATAACTTGGAATAAACACTTAAAGCGATATTCGTTTCATTTCAATTGTGAGATCGTCGTGTATGAAATTTGACCATCCGCGAAAAAATATGACTTGATACATGTACTTCGATATTGAAAAAAATGAAGGAGAGAATGCTTCAGTTGTTTGTTAAGCGCTGAAATATCAATACGGAACAGAATTGAAATCCCTATAACAAAGCATTTATCTCTTTAACATATTATATATATGTACATATACATATAATACCATGCCACATGCATGTGTACTTTGACTCTTTTCCATTCTTTTAATCAGTCAAATTCAGATTTGTGAACGTTTTGATTTTAATTTTCGCTTTATCTCAGTGACAATATCAGCACTCAAATCGGATTTCCCTGTACTTTTAAAGATATTAGAGTTAACAAACTTTTTTTAATTGGAAAGAAGACTCTGAGGCTACAAACTTCAATTTTAATCGATTTTGTTTTTACAAGATTGCATGCAGTTTCCATTTATTATCAATGAATTTGATTAAAATATTTCATTCCATCAAATCTAGACGAATTATCAAAATTAAATCAGTTCGCTTTATTTTATTTAGATTACTTAGAAATAAGCTTCTCTTAATTGTCATGTCAATTTTACGCCTGCTTATTTCAGCGTTCAAGATAACAACACACAGAGAGTTTGATTGATATTAGATAATAACTGCAGTCCATATACGTTTTCAATATTTGTGACACTGAGTTTTAAAATGGAATTAGTGTTTGTTGAGCAGAAAAGGAAATTAATCAGCACCTGTTGTCAGTGCTTGTAAAACCGTAACGAACAATTTTTGAAAAAGAACACGCTTTGATAACTCATTATTTATAGTACATTTATTTATAATCTTGATTTTGATAGAATGTGTTTCAAAAGTAAAGTATAAATTAATGATACACAATTTGATAGAGAGGAATGGTTTTGATCGTGTTCTTGTGTTTCCCTTTCACTGACGTATAGATCTCATCTCTTATCAGTCAGGCCTAACGCTGTCTTAAGCATGTTAGGTGTAGTTTTATTTGTATTTGTCAAAGAGAAAATCAAAGGCCTTATCTATGCTTAAAAGCTTAAAACAATAAACCTAACACAAATATAACAGACTGCAGCAAACGGCAACCGCTGAATTACTGACTTGGGACAGGAACTTAAAGAATGTAGCGGTTTAAACATATTTGTAAGTACTCAAATTTTCTCTTAACCTGGAACAATGGTTTAACAGCACAACATAATAATGTAAAAATCAGTTGGAAATACGTGCTGTGTTGAATTTGATTTCAAAACATCACCGGCAGAATAAAGTTAAAAATAAAATTACTAGAAGACCTTGTTGATTTTGAAATTTGGTTAAAGGACAGGGTTAGCAAGTAAAGATACAATGAGAACTTTACTTAAATTTTTTTAGATTGTGTTTGTGTGGTTCTTTTTAAATACCGATGGTTTAATTTGTTTTAGATACAGTCTAATTTTAAATAGGCCAAACATTGACAAAAGATAATTAAAATCTACTAATTACATAATATACATGTTAAAACTTACAAAGTCGGTGAAATGCTAGAACCACTGCTGCTCGTGCCCGAGGTTGAACATATCGTAGAAGAACAAGTATTTAACAAGGAACCGGTACAGCAAAATTCATTTGACGTACATGTCAGTTCTTGGTAGGTATTGCTGCTATCAGTATAGCTACAGTTAGTAGTTGCCATAGCAGAGAAGCATTTTGACTATTGTCTGAAAAGGAACGAACAAAAAACATTATTCTTTTTTATATTGATCTGCTTTTTATCTACTTTATAAAAATAAGGAGATGAGGTATGATTGCCAATGAGACAACTATCCACAAAAGTACAAATAAAGTGGTTGTTAGCAATTGTTTTCCTATTGTAGAATGTATGCATAATACGCTTAAGATATTTGGACCATTATAAAAGAGCAACCATCATTTCTACCATGATATATTATTATAGTATTGATTCAGAAGTTTATTTTGAAGGAGTTTATTGGTGTGTATAAACTCAACCGATTGACTCACACTGAATAAAGTCGGGAGGACTTCAACTTATGTATTCGAGTGAAAGGTTCAGTTTAGACATCAATATTATAAACTCGGTTAACATAAACTTTATTACACCGAACTTATGAATTGATTTAAATAAAATGCACAAACATTGTGCCCAGATCAAATGTTAGATGAAGGTCTTAGATTGGTGATTTTTTATTAGTTGTTATTGGCTTTGAACTAGCTGTCAGTAATTGCAAGTACTCTCAGATTTGTACTTTAAGTCGTTTTTGTTTTGAGGGATGTATAAATTCCCTGCCACGTCCGGTCTGTGTTTTAGTTAGATGTTTTTCTGCTTTGTATCGATCTGACGAGTTAAGCCCTTTTCAACTGATTTTTATAGTTTGCTTTTATGTTTTGCCGTTACACCACTGTCCCAGGTTAGGGGAGGGTTGGCATCTTCAAACATGTTAGACCCCGCCACATTCTATATGTGCCTGTCCCAAGTCAGGAGCCTGTAGTTCAGTGGTTGTCGTTGGTTCATGTCTGTCATATTTGTTTTTCGTAAATTGTTTTGTCATAAATAAGGCCGTTATTTTTCTCAATTGAATTGTTTCATATTTTTCATTGACGGGTCTTTTATAGCCGACTATGCGGTATGGGTTTCCTCATTATTGAAGGCCGCGTGGTTGCTTATAATTGCTTACATCCACTTCATTTGAACATTGATTGATAGTTGTCTCATTGGTAATCATACCACATCTCCTTATTTTTATACTGACATAGGTATTTTTCCTGTGTAGGAATTCATACTCGTGTCGCCATGAATCTGATTCATAAATGTGAAAGTCTTTAAGTTGAGATGACGCTTGATACGGTGCTTTTTGTCCGCAATTTGCTTTTTGTCCGCTTTTGCTTTTTGTCCGACACTTTTGCTTTTTGTCCGTTGCTTTTTGTCCGTTTTGCTTTTTGTCCGATAATTTTGCTTTTTGTCCGACACTTTTGCTTTTTGTCCGTTGCTTTTGTCCGTTTTGCTTTTGTCCGATAATTTTGCTTTTGTCCGACACTTTTGCTTTTTGTCCGTTGCTTTTGTCCGTTTTGCTTTTTAGCTCACCTGGCCTAGAGGGCTAAGTGAGCTTTTCTCATCACTTGGCATCCGTCGTCGTTTTTAACTTTTACAAAAAATCTTTTCCTCTGAAACTACTTGCTAAACTAAAGTAAATATGGCCAAAATCATCCTTAGGGTATCTAGTTTAAAAAAGTATCCGATGACCCAGCCCAATAATAAAGATGGCCGCCACGTCTAAAAATAGAACATTGGGGTAAAATGTAGATTTTGGCTTATATCTCTGAAAATAAAGCATTTAGAGCCAATCTGACAGGGGTAAAAATGTTCATCAGGTCAAGATCTATCTGCCCGAAATTTTTCAGACACATCAAACAACGCGTGTTTGGGTTGCTGCCCTTGAATTGGTATTTTTTAGGAAAATTAGCAGTTTTTGGTTTTTATTTGATTGGAGTTTTATTTTTAAGTCGTTATAACGACTAAGCTTACTTGTTATAACGACTTAGCTTACTTGTTATGACGACTTAGCTTACAACTTAGCCAACTTGTTTTAACGACTTAACTAACTCGTTTGAACAACTTAACTAACTTGTTTACTTAAAAACTACTTATTGTAAATACAGAAATCAATGCGTGCATTTATTTTTGTGATTCCTTGATAACTATCCAAAATTTGTGTTTAATATTTTTATTGAGATTTCAGTAAATGTTATATAAAAAAATGTATACTTATAAAATCAAAATACGAGTTTTTATTTATGCGACGAACTTCTTGTTGCATTATTCGCATTAATAAAATCGTCGCAATAATATCTAAACTTGCAGTACTTCATCAGTATTTGCGCCCTGAACTTCAAGCATTCGTCGTTAATATTTGATTTGCTTGTCCTTTGGTATTGTCAATTGTTGTTTAAGTACTTTCGGATGAATTGAATACCAGTACATTCCAGTTGATTTCTACTGTTTCTGTGTGTGTTTTTTGTTTTTACATACAACCCTTGAACAAAACTATTTTATTCTTTCACAAATAATTTGCGTCTTTTCCAAGTCAGAAATTTGTGGCCATTGACATGTTATTGTCTCTTTATATGTTGTAGTTGCTCGACATATTTGAAGACACAGTGTTGTGTCTGCCAATTTTCCCACTTGATTATTTTGCTGAAGATATTTTAAGGCTAGTTATATGGTAATTGGTTTCCAACTTTATTGGAGATCAAGTGTGAACTCCAGATGTATAGTTTCTTAGGGGATGCATGTTGTCTCTTTGACATTGCTACATATTCCTTCTCTTTCATTTTCATTTAAAGATAAAAAATGAAATGACACAATGTTTATACCTGTCGTCCAAAAAATGTTTGCAAAAAGGGGTTAAAGAGCCAAAAAAAAGTCTTTTTGGTCACATTTTGGACTGTCGACTAAAGGAGGTGTCAGAAAAATAGACTGTTTGACAAATGGGGAAGTCTGACTTGTGGACTGTCGGAATATAGATACCCGCTCTTCTCAGCTCACAAAGCTAAGCAGCACGTTATCAGGTGGCCGATAGGGTATGTCTTAAATAAGACTGACATTTACGTTCAACTAACTTCGAACCGATAAGTAAGAACCTGCTTTTAACAATGTTGAATTCTGACCCTTTTTGGTGCCTTTATTTTCAGAATTGAAAGGAAAAACCAATAGCAAACACTCATCTGCATTTGGTCTTGGTAACACTTTCCTAGACATCAAGTAAATCAATCCACTGCAACTTCAAAGGATAAGGGGCATTAGAGGACCTTTTTCGTCCCAGCATTTTACAAACATTTGAAGCTCATCTTTCCAAGGTGCTTGAGATATATTGACAGGGCTTAAACATAAATTATCATGAAAAGGGCATATTTGTGTAGATGTCTTGAAGAACCAAAACTATAACTAAACATTAAAATGAAGGAATATAAAAAGTCAATTTTTGCCTGCCTTGATTTCATTGTTTGACATACCTTGATCCGGTAAACATCGAGCGCACAACAAATACAACTTCGTATTTAAAAGAAATGTATATTGCGGAATCATAATTAACATGTCAAAACATTTAGTTGTTGTGTGCCTGTGCTTTATACCTTGATGGTATATGTTTGGACCAAAATTGATCTTTATCGCCCCAACTACTTTACACAGATGTAGATTTATCGAGTCTCTGTTAAGGGGGTGCCAGTAATCATGTAATAACTCATTGTTGTGCTTTGGTAGTCATTAAACCATTTCCTTCAGTTATAAAATTATCACACCAATGAAATAACACAGCCAATTATTCATTAGAAATAAGACATTGTGATAAAATAATCAGCCTCAAAATGTCCTTATAATCATGTAATCATGCAATAAAAAACCTTAACATAGTCCCGTATCGTTATAGACATACAGCAAAGAATTCCGTCTTGAACTTGCATTGTGGTGAGACCGTTGAAAGCATCATTGTGACTTTGAGATGAAGAACACCAATTAAACTGCTGTTCAGTTGCTTTGGGCTTTGTCAAGTGTATGTAGAAATGTTGTGTCAAGAATTTATACACCATATTCATTGTTTCTTATTACCCAAACCATTATTGACGACAGACTTAGCCATTAATACTATAATAAATCAAATATTTGCATCAGTATAGACATTTGGGAAATATGTCTGCAAGATAAAAAAAGTTTTTTTAATGATTTTCTACACATAATGAATTTAATTGTTTTATGTGTTTCTGGTACAAGTTAACTATGCTATGAATTAAAAGAGTCCATTATGATCAACATAAATAAAAAAAAAAACAAAAAAAAAAAACGTTTTGATATGCAAACAAACATGTATTCATCAAAACTTCAATTTGGTAATTAAATGATGTTCATTACCCAAATATCATCGATAAGAAACCGTTAATTCTGTTCTAAATGAGGGATAATTTTCGTAGCTTTTTGTTACTTCTAAAAGTTTCCCACATGACCCAGACCATCTTGTGAAACTAACTGAATGGAATATCTGCCTGTTCTTTCAAGATTAAGTCAAACGCTGTACAAAAGCATAAAAACAATTTTAATTTGGCCTGGACTATTTCTTTGGTGTATTTTCTCAAGTAATGCATGGCATCTCTATCAGTAGAAGAAAGGTTTTCAAGAAAGATAAGGCTACCCAAAACGTTTTTAGCAGTCGGTTGTTACGTATTGTAAAGCTGTTGTTACTTTGTACTTTGGTTGCTGAACTAGTTCTTAATGTGGAATTTCCTTTATGATTCGGTTGAAATTGTCAGGTTTTCTCACTTTTTACAAGAGTGGCTATCAAGAAAATCTGCAAGGTTTATTTGTCAATCTCAGCAAAGTTTTCCAAAACACATAACATAGCTTCATTCTCACATGGAGTCCGATTTTAAAAAGATATCCACGATATCTGGTTTTACTTAACCAAACATTGCTTCTTCAAACATAACTCAGTCTAGTGAATTAAACCATGAAATATTTAAAGTTGTGCGCACAAGATTAAAAAGTTGCGCGCACAAGTTTAGAAAAGTTGTGCGCACAAGACTAAAAATTGTGCGCACAAGATTAAAAGTTGTGTGCTCAAGTTTAAAAGTTGTGCGCTCAAGATTTAAGGTTGTGCGCACAAGATTTAAAGTCGCGCGCACAAATATTCTAAATTTCATCTTTGGCACTTAAGGAATTCCGTAGATACCAAACAAAAATGTTTCATTATCATTTCTCGGCTACAATGGGTATATGAAACATCCAATGTCGAATTATCAACATAGAGACCTAACAAAGAATGTTTCTGTCATGTTGTGCAACGAAATCTCTACAGCACATGGCAGTGACAACACTAGATGTTTAATAGGATCGCGCGAAAAGCCGGACTTTGGTCCACGAAGGTAGAAAATTGTCTGTGTGACCATCGCTGACGGCTTTTGGTACACATGAGATGGTTGTTGGTTAACAAAAAATTTGTACGCCGGACGGCCATCAAAATATCACCAAGGAAAGGTCGCCGTGCTCTTTATTAATTTCCACGCAAACTGATATAGCTCCAAAGGTTTTACCATGAACATCAATGGATATACTCGTGCCAATTAGAAAGCCACGCGGAATCAATATCGGAGATGTTTAAGACAAATGCATCGGTCCTGCTGGGTGTTTGTTGCTTTATGTCTCCCTGTACATGGCCTATCATTAAAAGATCCCTTTTGCGGATATTTTGGATTATTTGGTCTACTGTATAGGATAAATACAGTCTACGAGCAATTGCATCCAGGGAAAAGCCTCTTTAAATTACGTCCAAAATTGTTTGTCACTGGTTGTCAGAAAGACCTGGCATATAGTCTGCTGTTTATTAAAGTTTCTTTACAATAAGGGCGTGAAATTCATGACATAAGCTAAACTTTACATGTCGAAAGTAAAAGCGAGAAAGTCATACTTGAGTTAGAAAACGTTCGAACTCGAATTACGTCCGTTCAAATAACCCTGTACTTCACATCTGTTCCAAAAATCTATCCAGGGAAAAGTATTCGACATTGGTCTTAAAAGTCATTTTCACCAACTATACATAGTTCTTATAATAATAAACTAGAGGCTCTAAAGAGCCTTTGTGATCACCTTGGTCTATGTGCATATTCAACAAAGGACACTCTCCAACATTGTAAACAAGAATATAATTCATGACAAAATCTGTTTTGTTCATCTTGTATTGCTGATCATGTGCTGTTTAGTTTCCTTCTATCTTCTTTAGTTTTGCTTAAAACAGAAAAGAGGATTAAAAAATCCTCATTTAAGGGCAATTACTCCTATAAAGAGTCACAGTCTACTTAAATATGTCAGCAAAATTTGACTTGTTAGTAGATCTTGACTTGCTAATCATTTTTGTGATTTCAAGTGTATCTTTATCTATTATAATTTTCTATAATATATGACAAAACGCAAACATAAAAGGTGAAAATCGTCTATAAGGTGGTATGGGAGTACAGATTAAAAATGATAGAATTTGTTCAGACTTTGCCAAAACGTAGTATATATTGTGAAATGTTCCAAAATATAATAAATATGATAGGTCACCGAGCATTTTCTCAAGCTACAGGTTGTGACAAAATCACACATATTGTATGGATTATCTGGGACTATTATACTAACTGTAGTATAATAGTCCCAGGGATTATACAGAGGAAAACAGCATTATGTGATCAGAAGCTAAACTAAATGATAGAATTGAAAACAAAATGCGAGAAGATAGCTTTTAGAAAATACTTTGAGAATATCAATAGATAAGATAGGGTCACCGTGCGTTTTTTCCTGCTGAAATTAAAAATAGCAAAAGTTCATGTGGCATGCACTATTTCAGAGTTATCTCCCTAAAAAACAATTTAAAACATTAAAAATCAAACAAATAAGTTCAACGCTTGTAAAAATATTAATATTTATATGTTCAAATCTTATAAATATGTACTTTTAAATGAAATTTCACATTAGTTATTTACATTTCTGCATCAAATTTTGCTACATTGATTAACAATTGGTTCTCTGTTATTTACAATCCAAGAATGCGAAAGACACTACATTAAAGGGCAATTTAACTCCAATAAGAAGTCGCCTTCATATTGTCTTTATTGTAGATTTAAGACATAAGGCAAAAACGCAAAAAAATTTGGTCAAAATCATCATCAAAGGACATGAACTGTAATAAAGAGTCGATTAAAGATTTCGACCATGTTGTCTCATTTGTAGAACTGATCTTGCTGATCACCATAAAGTTTTTTTGTATCTATTATAAATTTTAAGATAGTAGGCAAAAAAAGAAAATAAATGGTAACATTTGTCATTAAAGGACAATAGATCCTTTAATAAATGGGAAATGAGTCCATGGGACACAGATAATGCCCCCGCTTGCATATAACTTTATAAAGGAACATAACTTGAGAACGGCAAAAGTGACACTACCCAAGTTTGTACTTGATCTAACTTCTGTTGTAATAAGCATTGTGTATAAGTTTCATATATAACATTTTCTTGAGGCAAACTTAAGTTAGAAAACAAAAACGATAAAGTCAGCATTTTTCCCATTTATAAAGGGACATTACAGGAAAAGTGAGGCCACCAAAATTCATACTTGACCTGTGTTTTGTGGTAATACACATTGCACATAAGTTTCATACCATTTTTTTTTTTTGCAAACTAAAGTTAAAGAACGGAAATAAAAAAAATCAGCAGTTTTTCCATTTGCAAAGGGGCATAACTCTAGAACAGCAAAAGTGACGCCACCAAATTTCGAACTTGATCTGGGTTATGTGGTAATAAGCATTGTGTTTAAGTTTCATAACATTGGGTTGAGGCAAACTATAGGTAAAGAATGAATACTTAGAAATCAGGAATCTGTCATCTTAGAACTGTCAGACGTCGAGAACTGTCTACTCACTAAACTGTCAGACCTGCTAGATCAGTTCTAAGCTAGAACATTTACGACGTTTTGTAGTTCTAGACCTAAGAACTGATTTGACAGTTCTACCTAGAACTGATCTGACAGTTCTACCCTAGAAAGTTTTACGACCAGATTTCTACTCTACTCAACAGTTTTAGCAGTTCGAACTGACATTGTCGTTAAATTTTACAATTAAATTTAGCAAATTATTTAGCAGATTGATTTATAAATTAGCTAGATTGATTTATAAATTATACGATTTAAAATTGATTATTAAGTTTAGAATTTTAGTAAATGTTTAAGAAGTTGTTAAATATTAGTTGCAATTTAGGCTTTATTTAGATTTATATCTAGAGTGTTTTCTATTTCAGTATGTTTTATCAAGAGACTATGTTGATCCAGTTATGCTGATGATATTCGCTTTCTTAGCTATTAGGTTCTGTATTGTGAATATTTTTTTTGATGTCTTCATAAATTTGGTTTTATTTTACATATTATTGTCATTCGTGTATTGAATTGTTCATTTACGATTAGATGCATTTATACTACATACCATGAATATGTTTCAACCATATTACATAAATATCAATGATATTAAATTAATTATATAAATTTTATTAATCCATATACATGTTACATATAATTATTTCATATTAATATTATACAGATTTTTTAAATGATGTAAACTTTCGATAATGCAATTTCTTGATAATCCATGTTTACAAAATTTTTACCACATTTCGTTTATAGATTTCACAATCTATTAATTACAGCATGTATCAATCGAATTTTTATAGATGTTATACCAACTGTTACACAATTTGAATCACAATTTTGCCATGCTAATCTATGCTACATTTTGTTCAATATGATGACGTCAACAAAATTATTTCAGTCATTAACGAATTCATTACTCACAAATTATCCTTGTTAATGCATTTATATACTACTAATTAATTATGACGTCACAATAGACTAATTGTTGTATAAAGTCTTAAGACAACTTGAATTAACTCTAAATCTTTAGCAAATTATTGTATGCACATTTTCAGATTTATTTAAAATGAATTAAAACAAATACAGAATTTTCAATACTAATGTTCATTAAAATTTTTCGCATCCAATTAAACATATATCATTTTCATATCTCAGATGATCAGTAACTAAATTACAATTTCTTGCACATCAATGACATATTCTGACAATCTATATCCGAAAACCATAACATTAACCAACATTTTGTTCGTATTATTTGATAGTAACTCTTATTGTCCATATTAAATTTAAATTTTAGCAAGAGGTATTATTATCAATATCAAAAATGATCATGTCCAATATTGCAAAATACAGCATAAATTCCATAGTTTTACATGATGCAACAATTATTCTACACAATACTTATTAATTATTATCGCATACATGATAATTATGCAAATATAATTCAATTTAAATTAGATACAAATAATTATTGATCTAATGAGATTGTAATTATGACAATATGTAACACATAATTCAAAATATGCCAGCATACTATATATCATATTTTCTCGATCAATTAATTAATATTTCAGCATTTAAACTGACCATATTTGACTGCATTCAACTAATTGAAATCATTACTAGGTTCATATTGACATGTAACATAATATGAATAGAACGCATTAACAATTTAATGCTATCCTACATTTACGTATCATGTCAAGGGGGTTGGCCTACATGTTACGCATCATATGTTTTATTGTTTCAATCATTGTATATTAGTTGTGTTGTTATGTTACATATTGTTTACATTGTAAGGTTATTTTACTCGTACATATTAGCCAAATTTATCTTGCATTTGATTATGCATCAGGACTTTTTATTATGCTATGTGTATTTTATTTATTGATTTAGTCCTTCAGTTAGTTGATTATGATACGCATTATTTTCATATTATGCAATACAGTACTTTAATTTGCATTATATTTGGTATCTAATTTCATTATTCTAAATATGATTCATCAACAGATTTAATTCAATTATTTATCAATTTCGTCTGACAATTTTACAGTACTAGCTTATGTGCACTACATATTTGCATCATTAATCAAACATGATATTAATATAATATATGACTATTACTATACAATTATCCTATAATGTATCATATCAAATGAACATTTTATACATAATTTCCTATTAATTTTGTCCATCATAATTTAAGCCACTCACAAATGTCACTATATTTCAATACTGATCGCAAGTCAGTATCTGCACTTTAATTTTGTTTCAATATTCGAATTAATGCACTTCTATTTATTCATATTGAATCGTCACTTATAGTACGCCATATTTCGTAATTGTTTTAATTATTTAGTGTATCAGTACAGACTGTAAACTTTTGAATTCATGTATCAATTATGGAAATTACTTATGTATTTTACCAAATATTATTGGATTGATCGTATGTACAGAGCGTTCCTCACAATTCATTCGTAAATTCATAATGTTGAATTATGCTCAGTATCAATTTAGCCAATATTCATCTATACATTAATACCATGACATAATATTATTATGCGATTCATGAATATCACGAAAGTACATTTAAGCAAACTTCATTATTTATTCAATATTATAGCTTCGAATCATTTCCATAGTTCAGACCCATTATAGACTTAAAGTTATACGCTTGATTTAGAATTGCAATTATTAAAGCTATGTAAACCTACATTATCTTACAGTCTGATCATATAAAAATGCTATGTAACAGTAATTCATTGAATACATTACGAATATAGTCGCATAAATATGAACATTTTAAAATGCTAATCAATTGCCATTGCTATCTCATTTGACGAAAATATTTCCATATTAGCCATTATGCCTTACTCACAAAAGTCTGGTATTTACCATTGACATTGCCATTCATTTGATTGATACGTCCTATTATTTATTATATCTTTGTACTATTTAACACTGAATTCTGGACTTCTGGCATTGACCATTTACCATATTTGCCACATTTTATTGAAATCTTCGTACTTAAATACTCTTAATTTCTGCATTTGATTTGTAATCCATTTTTACAATCATTAATGAAAATTTGCGATCAACGTTTAGCATTTGAAATTTTACGAGTCCTTATGTATTTCACAATAGTTGCATAACTCTTTACGCTATTCATTCATACTCGAATTCTTTCAGGCTGCTATTCAACTGTTTAACTCATTACTTATCGAACTCATGACATATCATACATTTATTTCACACTTTAGTATTTCAACACTCAAATCTAATATTGATTCAATTTAAGCAAATTTGATGCTAAACTTATTTAGCTCTCTCAGATAGATCGTATGTAATTACTGAACATATGTTTGTTACACTAAATGTTAGTAGGCAAATTTCCACTCGATGGATCACTTATAAATTCCTTCTGTCATCCAACATATGAATCGACTATCTTGATAAGACGTATATAACTTAATCAACGGATTTATGCAGTCACTTAATGACTGAATTTTATACGATATCAACCTATATTTTAATTGATATAATTCGGATTATTCAGAAAGGATAACATGTTTACGTATCTTCAGAATGATAATTGAATTTTATTGTAGACTCAACGAACATAATCATTTGTATCGAGTATTTCGATACGTTTACAACCTATCTTATCATATTAGCAGTCTGTTATCAGTAGAAAGTTAATGAAATCTGTATTTAGTAGTTCGACTATTTAATATAACTTACAGTAAATTTGTATCAGGCAGAATATATGATTTATTAGACGCAGTAGCCAATGATCTGTTCTCAGAATGAACGTTATTTTGACTTTAACATCCGATACGAGAACGAATAGTTTATTACAGTCTTAATCAATTTTCTAATACTATCATATATCCAATTCGTAATTTGACATTCTTTACAGCACATTGAACATTAGACATTATGTCCAACTATTACTCACAGTTTCATATTGATAGAACTTAACGATAGGTTAAAGTTACAAATACGATTGCATTGTCATCAGATGACTTTTAAAGATCTTCTACTTCAGCTATTATGTCACTGTCTATGATTAGTAGTTCTGACTATTGTAACAAATGTTAAATCATTTGAGTTCGACAATTTCCAAATTCACATCTAAGTATTATACATTACTAGAATGGATTTACGAGTACTAAAGAATGTTTGACTAAAACATGTTACTCGATGGAGTTATTTCTAGGTATTGTCATGTCAATGACGTTTAGACATTGAAATTCAGCTTAGATAGAATACATTAGTTCGTTAGACTCTATTTCCAGCTTGGTCAAATATCGATTCTCTATGATGTCCATACCATGAATTTTCATCCGTAAAACCATTACATTATTCTGACTAATGATTCGAACTAACTTTCTTTTGTTCGTATGATTAGACATAAACTCATGATCAATAAATTCCTGTATTATAGGTTCCTAGTTCTAAGCACTTATTTTGCTACTGCTGCAACATGTTATGGTAACCTTAATTGATATCGACTAATCAGTTATCTGTATAGATCAATCAAGATATGAACTGATAGTTTCTAAATTAAACGAATGCTAAGACTTTTAGACGTTTAAGTCCTTATGAAATTCCATATACAATGTCATACATTTACTATTACTTAGATTATTAAATCTTGTAATATTACATGTCATCTGACTAGATACGCACTTATAATATAAATATTTGAACTTATAAGCAATAATACTGCTATACATATAATAATTATCATTATTAAGTTCAATGATTAGAAACTTTTCTGAGTTGCTCTAAACAGATATGTTGACTAATTATTCCTTAATAATTATTAGATCAGATTCCTTCATTAAATGATATATATTAACAATTAATTAAAATTAATTTTTCTAAAACTTATTATTAATATTTATACTGCAATAATGTCAATCATTTCCATTATTTATAATACATTCAACAGATTTGATATTATTAATTAATCATCTTTGAGTTCATATCTTTCAAATTTAATTAGCATTACTTGTTATTTGGCAGAAAGAACATGAGTAGATAATTGATCGTAATCGTTACGAATTATAGTCGCTTATTTCAATTGAGTAAATTTCTGATACAGATTGACTTTTGATTGAATATTCCAAACATTATTAATAAGCATCTCTAATATTAATAGCATAGTAATTTTATACTTCATGTCAATCATGAGATGATTGATCTCTACAGTATCACATTTAAAGTATCAGTTTGAACATGATTAATGTTTTCATTTTATCTTCAAGGAATTTATAACTATAATGTTTAGTTAGTTAAAAAAGTTATAATTTAAGCTTGAAAGAAGCAATACTAGCACAAACTGATATTTTAAGATTGATTACACTATTTTATAATGCAATTGTCTAACAAGTTTATCAAATTTATTGAACATTTGTAATCATTTAATCCTGAATTTATTAAAATATCATCTGCATTAATAGATTACAAAATATTCTAAGATAAATCTAGTGATTTAATTTATAGAACATTATACAATAGACTTTATATAAGGTTAGATCTAAATACACATAGTTAATTAGCAACTTAAGATAATTCACATGATAGTTGTTAACTTTATATAAATAATCGACTTACATATGTTTACATAATATTTGAATCAATGTTTAAAAGTTAACTACGTAAGTTAAGTATAAAAGTAAATATAACTATGTTATTGAAGTTTGGTCAAACGACGTAAATCTGATACTAACAGTTATAGTAGTCTTATGAGTATAAGTTTTATACAGGATCTAAGATATAATTCACTTATTCAGTTCATATTATGTATTACCTGTAATAGGAGAAATGATATGATTGCATGCAATAAGAATATCGTATAACAATTTAAAGCAACGTAATCATAACTCATGTACATTGATCTACGTTAGATTTGTATGAATTAGAATTAGTTAAAATAAGAAATTGTGTAACAATGTAACCAAAAAGAATGAAATAAAAACTTTTTGAATATTTTATTGTACATATAAAAATATTAAATTTGTATTATTTTTAAAACATTATAAATATAAATTTAATTGTTATATTGTAAATACAGTTAAGTTAATTTCATTTAAGAAAACTCTGAATAATTAAATTATTTACAGTAATCAGTTTGAATTGAAGTAGTTCAATTTAAAAGAATACAAATTAACAGCCTTAATAATTTTAGAAGGTTTTGTTATTACCTATTTAAGTTAGTACCAAGACTATTTTTAAACAACTCAAATTTAAATTTTCCTATTTTAAAATAAATGTTGAGGAGGAAATATTCCTTCGTAAATAGAAATTTTTAAAGAACCTAGAAATTATTTAGTAATTTTAATATTAGAATTGTTTCACTAATAATTAATTCAAAGGAAAGTTTATTTTTATAACTTAAAAAATTATTCTATTATTACTTACTTTTAATTGGTGAATAATGAAAACAAAACAATATTTCATGCTGACAGATCGTTATTGGTAAACAGATTTGAAAAGGAGATCTGGCATGATTGTCAATGAGACAACTATCCATCTGATTTCAAACGTGGGTGCACGCAACTATAGGTCACCGTTCGGCCTTCAACATTGAGCAAAACCCATACCGTTATGAAAGGCCCCGACATGACAAAATGTGAAATGATTCAAACGGGAAAATTAAAGACATGATGTATGGCAAAAAAAAAAAAAAATAAATAAAAATAAACGGAAAACAAATATAGCATGCAGCAACTTACAACCACTAAATTACGGGCTCCTAACTTGGGAAAGGCACAAACAGAATGTGGCGGAGTTGAACATGTTTGTGAGCGCTCAACTCTTGAAGCTCCCCTAAATTAGGATATTAGTGTTTCAGCACAACATAAGAACAGAGTGTACAAATCAAGTTGAAACGGTTTGACTCCTCAGATTGGCACTGACTACAAAATTCAACTAACATAAAGGCTAAAAACACAAAGTACAGATATAAGAGTACTCGCAGTTACTGAAAGCTATTTTTCAAAATCAATTACATGTACAACCAAAAGATAAAGCATTTTCTCTCTGACTTAAGTGTCAATCAGTGTATATCCAATTAAGTAAGACGTCACAAATAGTCTGAAAAAAACACGAACTTGAAGCCGGTAGGTTGCTCCAATAGATGGCATATGGATTTTTACCTCGTTGGACTTATTCTCATTGGCGTAAGACCAACATTGTCTTTTGTTCATCATTGAACTTCTGATTGTCAATGCCCGAGAGTATATTAAGAGGAAAGTTATCTGCAAAATGGTTTTATTTTAAGTCGACCTAGCCCATCTCTTCGAGACAAAACACAATATTCTGTTTAAACACAATCATCTAGTTGCTGTCGAATTTAAATAAGTAAAGTACACCATTTTTTGATATTGCAAATTAATTTTGTGTGTATTCGATGATAAATCTCGTAAAGGTAGGATATAGTAAAATGGAACTATATTATATATTCTTGAAAAAAAGAAGTTAGGCGAATTAACTGAAAAGTTTTTATAAAATAAATGTATTCAAATAGCGAAAAATATCAGTTTATTGAAAATTCATTAGCTAAAATGCCTTGTTCCCATTATAGACCTAAAGTAAACTATGACAGCCGCATGAATGTCTTGAACTAGAAAATTAAAATCATTCTATCTTTGTTCCTTTGAAAATTCAATCTCTCATATAAAGTCCTTATACAAATATTTGTCTTCCACAAATTAGTAATTGATTTAGAGATTAATCGATTACAAATGTAAATTTCATTACATCATCTTATGTCACATCAAGTATAGTTTTCAATAATTGTTATTGAAAATATCTTAAATGCTGTGAATGTTCGTGTTACTTGAGGCTTTGGTTTATGTAAACACTAGTCATATCTATCATCATAATCAAGTATAGGTTTTTTTCTGTTTCATTGTCCAGATTTTGTTCATTTTGCTTCAATTTTCTCTGTTTTGATTGGCAGGTGATTCTTTTACTAGAATTTCCTGATTTTCGTGAATATAGAAATGCATGGTATATATATTATTACAGAAATTCATCACTCTGAAAAACTAAACTAATTGAGGGATTTAAAGAAAATAATGACTTTCAGGCATGCGATTTTTATAAAATTGCAAAAAGTAATTTTCCAAAATTGGCAGGAAAACAAATTTTTTAGTAAAAATCATGGATTTCAGATTTCACACTTTGATGTGTTTGTTTTAGTTTTTCAGCTCGTCTTTTTTTTTTATATCGTGGCAAAAGTATTTAATGGTTCAAATGTGTTTCTATTGTTAAATACTGTATATACGTCTACCAGTAAAGTTGCTGGAAAAGCTATAATTCCAACTAGAAATACTTTACCTACCTCTCTTCTAGACTTTTCTTACAATTTTTGTCATTTGAATATAATTTGTGCATTTTAAAAAGGAAGTTTTCGTCAATCAAAGACAGGGAAAAATAAAATCATATTTCCACACTATCTTTCATTGATATGTTTTTTTTTTTTTTTATCTCATCATGAAAAAAGCTGGGGGAATATTAAGGAGGAATTTATTGCGGCCTTAATTGTCCATATATATTATAATACGATCTCAAGGTGTGCAAATATAAATCTTATTTCTTCAGTAATCTAAACCCCACGGGTGGAATGAATGTATACATGTACCCACCTTTACCTATAGCGAATACTCGATACCTGCACGATATAAGCAATTATCCAGACATTGCAAACGAGTTAACTCCTTCAATACAGTTTCTTAATTATTTATGTTTTATAGATATTAGTTGTGAAGTTACTATTATAACGTAATAAACCTGTAGAATTAACATTTTTTTCCTAAAATTATCAGATTATACATAATTTTAGCAAAATTAATTAGCAACTATATACCGTTTGTTTTTAGAACAAATACATGATTTATCAACTAGAATATACATATACAAGCAAAATGTATCATTAAAATTATGCCAGTACCAAATCACTGGCTACTAGGCGTATTTTACCATCCTGAACTGATGTCCCCACCTACTCAGCAGCAGTATTATAGATCCAGTGGTAGTCTGGACGTCTGATATCGATTTCCATATGAGCGAAAAGTGTTTCAATAAAAAAGCTTAACAATTAAGCTCGAGAACAAAAGTCTAGAAAAAAAATAATAAAAAACGTATAAAAGCATAAAATCCAAAAGGGCCAATAAAAAGACCCACCAAAACCGTCTGTGGTAAACTTTGCAAGAGAGAGTTACAACCTTAGTTCTAGCACAATGACATATTTATAACATGGAACTATTCGGACAAAACGAGGTAAGTTAAATAATGTCTGCCAAAACGGAACTGGATGCTGAGTACCCTCGGGAACTATAAGTCAACCAGCAGTTACAGATACTAACTTAGTGGTAAATACGTATGATACCGACTTCTGAACGCATGCAACGCGTTTCTGGAATAGCCTTCATCCGGCCTTGCGGTCATAAAACTTTCGATCGATCGAGAGAGAACCTTATTTATATATCAAGCTCTAAATCGCCTCGATTCTGGAAAATTGTAAATAAGTAAATCAGGGAGTTACTCAAAAACAAAATTTCCTAATGACAAAAACATAAGATTCAACTAAGGACAAGCACGCCACTAACGAGGCTCCTGGATTGGGTCCGGCACATGAACATTTACATTTATCGAGGGCAAACTAGTTTTTACGTCTCAACTCTCCACTTTCATTCTCGTTCAGTGGAACAAAAAGTTAAGAAAAAAAAACGTGCACTAAAAATCAGTACTGAAAAGGCACTTAATTCTATTATAACGAAATAGAAGGTAACAAAACCACAAGTACAGAGAAAAAGAAAAGTAGAGGATTAATGTTAATTCTAAGAAAATACCACTCTCAATGATTGAACAACAGTAGTTCGAATATAACTTTTAGCAATAGTCTATTTAACCAAAACGAAAAAGTCTGTGAGCTGACATTTCACAGTATATGAAATCTACGAAAAAACTGATTATACATACATGCACTAATTCTGGCAAAAAAGTATTTAAATACGTTCAATGAATAAAATATGTCTCGCATTGAAAAAGGAGTGAAATGTACACTTCACTGGTGTCATAGATCACAATCAGACAGAGGTTATTTGGACTTTTATTTCTTTCATTTTTCGAATTTAAACTGTAGTTGAAAACGACGAGGCTGCACTTTTTTTTTTCGTTAACTTTCTAAGACAAAAGCATGGTCTAAAATTTTTCATGAAACATATTGTTAAGTATTGAATCATTTATGAAAAGAGATTTTTAGTATAAGTCAGTTACTTTTACCGTTGTATATGCATGTCTGTAGCCTTTTCACAAAATATCGAACGACTTAAAATTGATAGAAAGCCACACCAGCCTGTTTAATCAAGTACTAATAATATACATGTAGTTCCCCGTACACACAATAGCAAACAGCTGTTTCAATATGAAAATAAGGAGATGTGGTATGATTGTCAATGAGACCAAGGAACAAGAATGTGAACAACATACTTCAACAATGCGCAAAACTCATGTCGTATAGTAAGCTAAAAATGGAGATACCAATATGTGAACCAATTAAAAAAACACAACGGTCTGGTGTTACCTAATGCGAAAAACAGTTGTGTCAAACAGCAACAGACTTAAGACTCATGGCTTGGGCAGGCTCAATTTCTTTTCATAACCTAGACGACAGTGGAGTATCAGCACAATATTAGAACACATAGTAAAGTCAGTTTAAAGGGCTTGACTCATCAGAATCTATAGTACTAATAAAAAAAAACACCCAACAAATAAAACAAAGCATCGATCTAAGAGTACCAGCAGTTACGTTTAATGAAAGCTAGCTCGAATGCCAATTTTTTTAAGACTAAAATTATACTCTCTATACTATACATATACACTCCCGTATTATGAACATAGAAAAAGAAGTTTTTACACATTCCACTTTTTGAGTCAATCAAAGTTACTTTTGCTAATAACTTTTAGTCTCGGTTTTTGATTACATTAATTACGAAAATTAAATGTTCAGTTATCAAGTGCACTGTATTATGTCATTTGTTATGGTTTTAATTTTTATGGTAAAACTTTTCTATTTTTTCCCCGATTAGTTTTACGACGATAAAGCTGTTACAACAATGATCGTTTTAAATATCGATAATTATCATGTATTGAATCAACCTGAATCTTTTGAAAATGTTTAGAACTGAGAATTTTTATATTAGTTATAAATTGCATATTGTGTTATTTTTATAAATGTGTAATGACTCACAAGGGAATGAAATGAAAAGGATGATAATTATTAAGGAAACATTTCATTACAGTTGAACAATATTATTTTATTGCTTTTAAAGACATACAATAACAAGAGCAAAAAGAACCATTGGAAGTGCCTGGTTCGTATTTCTGTGTTCAAATTCATTGACATTTTCTATAATGGCTTAAAGCAGGTTCGAAATACGGCAGTGTTGAGCCAATCAAATACCAAATGTAGCCTTAGCAAACACTTTTTGACGTCAGTTGATCTCGTGTGGAAAGTTGTCTTGTTGGCAATCATACAACATCTTCTTATTTTTAGTTAGCAAAAAACCCATTCGATTGATTTAGTGTTGCTAAACAATCTTGGTATATATTTCATGCAAATTTTCCCATTTCTATAGGTGGTACATTTAAATCCACGTACAATATATCGAATTTGCTATTTTTTTATGAAATTTACTAAAAAGTAGTAGACAGTAAAGAAAAACACACCAAACACCAACTACAGACTCCAGTGAGAAAATACAAACATACAGAGGCAACAAAGAACAACCAAATAATGGTCCAGACAGATTGACTCATTACATTAATAGATTTTGTTTAAAAAGGACGGGGGTAAAATAACCATTAATATCAGTTGATCATTTATTATGGGGAAACAACTTTAAATCAAAAAGGGGGGAGACATTTATTCCCCAGGAATCATATAGTATAGGCAAAAACTAGGTTAGTTCGATCGATTATCCCCTAGGGAGTTGCAATTTGGTTAATAAAAATTACACAGTTATACCAGATTACATTTTATAAAAATGTTCGAAATACATGTAAAGCAATGTCAATAGGTGATACAGTCCACACGAAGATTTTTGCTAATGAAATTCAAAATAATATAATAATTCATATATGAAACTTTTTTGCAATTATAATTTATAATACATCAAAATTTCAAAAGACAAAGTTAGGTTCTTGTGCTTGTTTGTCTTTTATAAAGCTACAAGTAACAGAAAAATATAGCTTTTTTGGCGGAAAAAGTTGTCTGGATTTTTTCATATAAAATGTATGGAAAGAAACGAATTTTAACTGCAAGAAAAAAAAAAAACAACATATGAAAAATAACAAGTAATATACCATAGTTGATTCAAAATATCGAAATAACTAGGTGGAAAAGCACCATGGGAATTCGTTAAATTATTACTCATGCAGTATCAAAAGTAAATATGTTAATTCAAGGATAAAGTTTCGCTAAGCCGAAGAAAAGACGAAAATCACAAATACAAAGAAAGTAAGGTCCGTCGAGATTTTACCCGTTTGTAACGACTACAAATGAATTATATTTCCAACAATCTTATAATCAATTAAATGACTTATTAAATATTAACGGAAATATGATAAGTATTTATAATTACCGGTCTTTGACTTTTGAAGTCGATATAGTTTGGGCATAGACACCGAAGAGGAACTACAATGAACTGTGACGTAAACGGTTATTTGAACAATACCGTTCGTTTGTAGTGGAAGTGTAGGACGACAATTGTATACCATAAGAATATTACATATTAGGTTGTTTTGTAAACTTATATTTATTTAATCAACATGGTATATAAGTTTTCTTTAGGGACGACCATTTGATTTTCTGGGTGGGGCCAGAAGGATTTTGAAAAAGAATAACTTGGCTTGGTAAGAACTGAAAAATAAATGACTTTGCACAAGGCTGGAAGAATATGAATATTCTGCAAAATAAAATGCAGGACAGTTGAGGTATGTGTACAAAAGTGATAAAAATTAGCATGTGTAGCAACAGATGAATTCCTCTCCCCCACCCACCCACCCCAAAAGATGAATGGTCGGTCCTTAAAAATGTTAGTTTGACACTAATGGACATACAGACAACGCATGTGCTGTCTTGAAAACACTTCGAGAATGTTGTATTAAGTTAACGTAAAATGTATTTCTGGGCACATTATATCGTAATTAAACTATGCTGCAATTTCTCTGAAAATTTTTTTTGTGTCTCCTTGACACAATGACCAAAAATATTATGAAGAAAGCGAAAATAAACAAACAGATGTCACTTGGATTTTATGTCGTGGGTTTGCTGTCTACACGTGTAGTCTACACTGTTCTTTTCTTCAGATTTGATTTTAGTTGTGTATTATTTTTTTTATTATTATTATTATTATTATTATTATTATTATTATTATTATTATTATTATTATTATTATTATTATTATTATTATCTTTGAAAAAAATACATTATTTCATGGAAGATTAATTTTATATTCAACAAGATTAAAATATTGAACTTTAAAGTTTTTTGGAACTTCAGCATTGAAACTACAGATCGGTTACAAACAGTCTTACCTTATTTGATAATCATTTTTCATCACTAACCAGTCCAACATTATGGAAGAAATTTATTTGAATACTGCTGTGATTGACTTTCCGTGTTTCATTTCAGTGTCAGAATAGTTTTGAAATTCAATCATTCAAAAGTCAATAATGTTCTAGAGGGAGACACCTTCTGTCAATGGCTCATTTCACCGGAAACAAAAAGTAATACGTACGTACTAGCGACAAGCGATTAAATCTAAGTGCCATGTGATTTTTACGATGGAATAATCAATACTCACGAAATTTAAAAGTCGCAATGAACTCTTGTCCAAAGAAAAAAGTGCTAAATAATCGGAAAACTTAAAGCAGCATAAGGGATAAATCTGTTAATGTGTAACAAGGCTTGAAGATGAACATGTGAAATATGACGTTTCCCCTTTAATCAATGAAGTCGAATAAAAAACCGTTAACAAGATCCGCAAGTTAGGTTAAATGTCAATTAAACGTGATGGAAAGCCGGCGTGCCGCAGAGTTTTACTGTTCGACATTTTGTTTTTTGTTTGGAATTCGATAGGTTGTAGAGAAATGTCAGTTCCAGTATAATAATCAATAATTTAAATGTCAATTATGATATCTCAATATCAATCTTTATATGAAAAATGGTTAATAATTTGATAATTTGTTTCAATATTTATGTTTAAGATAAAAGGTATTAAACATGTTACATCATCGTTTTCTTTAAGTTATTTATAAAGTAAGCATAAATTATTAACTATTATCATAACAACTAAGTGCAATGTATGTTGTTTTCCATTTTTCCCACTGGCGCGATTGGAAAAGTCATGACAAATTAACATGTTTCGTCTGATAATAATCCCTGCTTACGACTAATATTGAACATAATATGTAATTATACGTGTCAACAGATTTTTTTCTTGGAGTATTTCCTTTTTGTTCTATGAAAGTGGTGTAAATAATACGTGCATCACTTTATTGAGTGTTTTACATGTCACGACCAATTTAATTTCTGTAAAGTTTCTGTTCATGACCTTATCTTTTTTTTATCTACAGTGTAGCTGATATGTATGGCAAATGAAACGTTGCCTCCTTCAAAGACAACCAATGCAAGTAGTTCTGTAAATAGGGTCATTGCGTTTGGGGGTGTTCAAATAATTGCAGGAAGCTCACATGTATGTTGCATGTATTTTTTTTCGATATAAATTATGTATTTGGAAATTGTCCCTAAAAGAAACAGGATAGTCTTGGAAAAAATAACTCATGCTCACTTTTGTTCCGATTGAGCCTAGAAAAAAATGGTTTTCAGTTTTCATTGACAAGATAGTTATACCACTACATAATATAAATTATATATTTTGATATAATAAAAAGGAATTCAGAATCCCAATGGTCTGATGGTAATTATTCTGACAGTTTAACATTTAAACACATACACAGGAATCATATCAACATACTTTTTACGGATGTTTTTTCCAAAGATACGTAAAACGTATGTTCCATACCATGCTTTAAAACATACATATGCAATCATTCGTTTTACAGATGAAAAAACAAGAGTGCACACACTGAAATGTCTCGCCTGCTTTACTATCCACGATTTTTTTTATGTTGATAGTCCTACAGGTAAATTTTCACTACAAGTATCACATAAACTTAACATTTTCAATGATCCACTTTATTCCATGAAAATGAAGTCAAGGTCAGATAAACCAACCCAGACAGATGTGTACACCTTACAATCATTACATACACCAAATATAGTTGACCTATCGCTTAAAGTACACAAGAAACAGAACAAACCATGAAAACTATGTATTGACCAATAGACCATGAATTTGAGGTAAAAGTCATATGAACCCTGCCACACAGACATGTACTTCTTGCAATCATTACATACACCAAATATAGTTGGCCTATTGCTTATAGTATCTCAGAACAGGACCTTACCACTGAAACTAACTTTTGTCGAATGGACCATGAAAATGAGGTCAAGGACAGATGATAACTGCCAAACAGATATGTACATTAGTACACTTTACAATTATTCCATACACCAAAATAGTTGACCTATTGCTTATGAAATGTTTATTGGTCGCTAAGGTTACAAATAAGTAGAATCTTATTGTAGCAATGCATGTTTTACGCTTGAGAAAGAGTTCGACAGATTTAGACGTTTGGCGGGAAAGTCAGTGGTTGGGGCCAAGGGTATGGGTATTATCGAGGACAACTTGTACTGGGTACAAGTTGGTCTAACATAGGAAGTTGGCAGAGCAGACTGTCCCATATGGAGGACGGACTGCAATAACCCGCTCTGTCTGGTAGTGACAGACTGTCCCACTCGGAAGACAGCTGTACCAGCAGCACTGTCTGGTATTGCCAGACTGTGCCAGCCACACTGTCTTGAAGTGACAGACCGTCCCATCTGGAGGACAGGCTGTAAGATTGTATTATATTTGTATATATATATATATATATATATATATATAATTGTTAGTCGTTACTTTATATCGGCAAAGAGCCCGTGTGTATATTTTAGTTCATTGTGTATAACATAGATAGTTAATAGTATTGCCGTATTATTTATGGACAGCTTGAATCCAAGTATTTACTGGAACGAATCGTTTAAGACATAAACGCCTGGTTACACGTTACACTTATAGTATTAGAAAAACAGACCAAAATACAAAAACCTAACATTGATCAATAAACCGTGAAAATGAGGTCAAGGTTGGATGAAACCTGCCAGATAGACATGCACACCTTACAATCATTCCATACACCAAATATAGTTGACCTATTGCTTATAGTATAAGAAAAACAGACCAAAATACAAAAACTTAACATTGTCCAATAAACCGTGAAAATGAGGTCAAGGTTAATTGAAACCTGCAAGATTGACATGTAGACCTTACAATCATTCCATACACGACATATAGTTGACATATTGCTTATAGTATCTGAGAAACCGACATAATCATGTAATTTTAACTTTCATTGGTCACTGATCCATGAAATTAGGTCGAGGTCAGGTGAACCCTGTCTGACGGACATGTAGACCTTGCAAGGTACCTATATACCAAACACAATTATCTTATTACTCATAACAAGTGAGCAAATCACATGACAAAAAAAAACCGCCGGATTGTGATCCCTGTGTCTCGCATTCTACGACTTTCTTCGCAGACGAGACAAAAACCAGTAAATTTTGCAAACGTTTATAAGAAACATTGTTTTTTTATGATACACATGTGTTAAAAGGACGAAAACACATGGATGACAAAACATACATCATTTATTAATTTAAAACCGGCGTCTAATGAATTTAAGTGTTCCAATGCAGACGTCTGTTTGTAATACAAACATTAACCATGTTTAGCGTGTTTATACACCATGCGTAAAACTTACTATTGTGCTTCCGCCTTGTCTTGTAGCGTATGCGTTCATTTGTAGTAAGAGACATACGTTTAAGGACGTGTGTGATACAGTTGTTACTATTATTGTCTGTGTGTCAGGTGAGAGATGAATGTTCTTAAGGCCTCTCAATTCATTAAAAATCTTATTTACCGTGGTATACCAACTTTTGTGGTCCTAGTAAACCGCGAATTCGAAGGAGCAACTAGACTTAAAGGGGCATTAACTACGAGATATAAAAAAAAATTTTTTTGTTCAGTCATTAATAAAAGTGAAATAGTGACAAGAAAATTCGCTTTTAGCAGCCACTTTAGTTCAATTTTGTAAAAATAAACTAAGAAACATCGCTGATGAATTATTCACTTGCAAGTGAATAATTCGACCTCATTGCATCCGTATTCATGTGACCTTCAATATAACCGACCGTGCAAGACCCTCATGGGTAGTCAAGGTCGTTAAAAACCACCCTCATCTTCAATTTAACCCATTAGCTAGAGATGGGTTACGCATGTATTAGTCGTGTTCAGCCATTAAAAGGAAAAGAATGTCAACATTAAAAGTGAAACAAAGGTTAACTATTTCGTTGACTGATTCGATCCACAAAATATCATTCTTATACAGGTAAAAACGATGATTAACTTATTTTTTAACCTATAACATGAAATCAAAACACACTAGAAAAGTCCTATTGCACGAGGTCGCTATCTATTTATATTTATGTTTATGTTTATATCGAGTTATGAGACTGTCGGCAGTCTGCGGAGGTCATCTCGTTGGTTAATTAGATGGAATCTAGACTAAAATACACACGAAATTCTGATATATATTATCGCGTCCATGCATTGTTAATTGTTTATTTCAGACTTAATGTAATTTGGATATACGTTTTAGTATGTTATAGATCAAATATGAGAATTTGAGTCAAATCGGTGAACATGAATTTGACAGCTAATGCCCTTTAAATGTCCATGTCACCAGTTTACCGAGGCTTTGAACAACATGAAGATTTGTAAATTGGTATATGAAAATTAAAGAGTGACGTAACTCCAATTCCCGTTCATAATAATTCAAAATATATATATCTGCGTGTGGTTTTGTAATTTTAAAGAGTAAACTGGAGAAAATAATGGAACACTCATATTTGTGTGTAAACGCATTCGCTGTCATGACATCCGGTATCAATGTTGGGTGAAAGTAAACAGATACATGTAAATGTACATATTAAAATGAAAACTTTCGTTTCCCTACTCATATTGGATGATTATGATAATTTTCAGTTTGTCTTTTCCTAGGCCTTCTTCTTCTTGTTAATTGAACCTAACTAATTCACAGCTGTTTTGAAACCCTCCAGTTTACTTATGTATAGATGAAAGGAAGGTGAGCTTAATTTTGTGTTTATGCATGAGGGTCTTTCAAGGGGTACTTTCAGGGGCATACAGAATGTCTTTCTGTTAAATATACAATCGGAGGTATGGGGGAAGGGGGGACTAATAAGGTAAGGTCTTAAATTAATTTGACTGCCGAGAGAGATGCCAACATGTAATTTTGTAATTTACTGCTTTATTGGGCTAAAGAGGGTGCAGTAATTTAATTTGGTTATTAATTCAAGAAATGGGTTTAGTTTGGGAAACCTTTTCAGTAAGCATCCTAACTCGTCATTTGCTAGTCCGGAGAAACCAAGGTAGTAATTGTTTTTAACATTAGACAAACTTCGTTTCGATTTTGGAGATTATAATATTTTTCATAATAGTTGTATGATTTACTTCGCAAACAAACAACAATTCTTGTAATAAATCGTGCTTTTTTAATGAGCCATACAAAATGTATACACATCTTAATATATTCAATGAATTGATATAAAAACAAGGAGATGTGACTTATAATTGCCAATTAGACACCTATCCACCACAGTTCAAATGAAGTGTATGTTAGCAAATATAGGCAACCGTGTGGCCTTGAACAATGAGAAAAACCCATACCGTATAGTCGGCTATAAAAGGCCCCGACATGAAAAAAATATGAAACAATTCAATTGAGAAAACTAATGGCCTAATTTATAAAAAAACAAATATGACGGGCATGAACCAACGACAACCACTGAACTACAGGCTCCTGACTTGAGACAGGCACATATTGAGTGTGGCGGGGATATACTAGTTTGCTGGCGCTAAAACCTCTCCCTAGCCTGGGACAGTTGTGTAATCGTACAACATAAGAACAACTACAAAAGTTAGTTGAAAAGGGCTTAACTCATCAGATCGATACAAAGCCGCACCGGACGTGGCAGCGTATCTATACATCCCACAACAAAAAAGACACTAAGTAAAGATCTGAGAGTACTCGCTGTTACTGACAGCTAGTTAAAAGCCAATAACAACTATTAAAAAATATATGTATCTAAGACTTACATATCATTACTTTCAAAATTTAAGAAGACTCTCAGATTTGTCGTTGGAAGAGATCTTGGAATTGTATCGTTAGACATGTGAAAATGCATATCATTTAATTCCTTAATCCTTATTCAAGTTTTCATTAAATCCATATGCAATATTCACATATCTTGTGCAGAAGTCCATTTCTCCTTCTCATAATCCTATAAAGTTTCATAACAGCTAGCTTCCTCCACTTCTATTCTAAAATCAATGGAACTTTTATGTAGGAAAAAGTTTTACCGAAGTATCATAAGCTCAGTGTGCAGTTGTTTGTATATTTTTGCAATATTGTCTGTACTGATTAGAATATTGCTATATTGGTCTCTTTTAAAAAGCAAGAAAAAAAATGATAAAAAAAAAAAATTCGTTTCAACAATACAACTAACTACATGTCCATCCAGACATAAATGCCTGCATATTTGAGATTAGCATAATTTAAGCAGTAAGCTTTTGTTTTTTGAGCGATTTACGTTTTTTTTTTAAACATACACCCATTATGGATGATTATTATAATGTGTCATCGTTTGTTATACTTACCATGCATGGGAAATGATTTTGTAATTATTGAATAATTTGTGTTAAATGTCAAAAGTGAATGGTATTCTCTTAGCAAACTGAAGGTTGTAAAGGCAATAAATAGTAAGTATATTTTGTTATTACTTATTGCAGAACGTTAGGACTTTTTTTATTCTACAATGGCACCATATTACTATTTTGTGATTGTACCCGGTATATGTTGCTACGCAATATCTTATATCTGTCCAACAAATGTGATATTCTTCAAAAGAAGTATGTATTCTTCATGCTAAGCCTATTTATTTTTGAAGCAGAGATCTAAAATATTGTAATTAATGTTCAACAATACAAATTTTTGGTACAGCCCTGGTAGCATAGTTATTAAAACAATTGAATTGCTGGTCAATATCTAATGCTACGTCAGTGGCAAACTGAATCTTTTAATTTTACATGAAGTTAATGTAACTTATGCTAATTACAGTTCTTGAAAAATTGAGATTTTCCTCACTCCATGCACCAATAGCAATTTTCGTTTCTTTCGGTGCACCGCCAGTGATCTTGGTGAGGCTATTTCGTTTAGTTCTAATCTCAGCATTTTATCTTTCCCATCTTGTGAAATATGTGTGATACTATGTCTGCCTGGACTAAGCTTAGCCACAAGAATACTGCTATCTTTTAACAATGCTATCCCATGTATGTAGCCAAAACCATCAACTTTCAATGTAAATTTTCGTTTGCCACCATGCGTGTACGAATGCACCAAACATTTCTTTGTTTCAGCATAACTAATAGTTTCTGCATTTATGTCAACTGGACCTTCATCGTTGTGTTTCATTGATATTATATTAATACTATTATCGCTTCCAACTAAATATAAACCAGTTTTCTCACAAACTACTACCAAGAGACTGTCTTCAAACGCGTTTAGACCGGATGCGTTACTAGGGAGAATAAGTTCATCAATTTGTTCCATCGAATTGATATCACGAACTTCTACTCGACGATCATTCAATATCGATATAAAGAGTTTCGAATTTCCTAGTACAGCCACATCAAACGGTTCGAATGGCAAGGAAACTTCTTGAAATATTTGACCCTTGTCCTTCACATGTAAAAGCCTCTTGTGAGCTGTATCAGCTAAAATGATACTCTCATCTGGCATGAATGCAGCCCCAGACACTTCAGGGAGGAATTTGTCAAGAGAAGTATTCATATTAAATTCCTTACTGCGTTTTAAACGTGTTCTATGCCATCGGTGGTCTTCTTTGTTCTCAACTGTTATTTTTGGTTTAACAGTTTTGATACTTGGTAAGAACGGATTTATATTTAGCATTTCCAAGTTTACGTAAGCGTTTGCTTCTATTGTTTCAACTGAGCCTAACGATTTTATATTCAAAACATCTTTTATGGCTTCGGCGAGTTTGAATTCAACTGAATAGTTTCGGATGGTCTCATTTAGTTTCGTAAGATGTTCTACCTCGTGTTTTACAATCGCCATTCCTTTCTTAGCAGCTAAAATAATTTGTAAGTTAGACCCATATTCCTTAGCTTTCGCGGATTCATCGTCATGTGAATCAAGAATAGCATTTCGATATTTATAATCAGTTATTTCTCCCGAAAGGTTTGTAGCGTATTTTTCACAGGTCTTATCCAGTTCACTGATGAGTTTGTTCTCTAGTTCTATCAAATGATAATTTAAATTTTCTCTTAATTTCCTAATTTCATCGCGAATTTGTACTTTTTGAGTTTTAACACTCTCTATATTACCTTCTCTTTCTCTTTGTAACTTTTTATATATTTTTCTTATGTTTCCAAACTTAACTTTCAGTGTTTTGAAATCACTGTTAAGCTGAGCGATGCTGACAATTTCACTGAGTGATTCCAGCCCATCACAATCGGAATGGTCATTTTCTTGACATTCAGAACACACGCCAACGTCATGCACAGGACACCATGAGACAATCTCTTTAGAGTCATGCTTTTCACAATGTTCTGAAATCTTAATGTCTGGTTTTCCACGCAAATCCATTGTTAACAAGAATTTAAACAAAACTTAAATTTTCTGGAGTAAAAAAAAAGCAGGAATGATGATGCAGTCTTACACTTTGATTACAAACATATCTGAAAATGAAGTAAACAAAAATTACCAATAATTTATCTTGTATAAAATATAGCTTCGCTAAAATGGGTTTTCTTCTTTGCTTTTAAATGTTGTTTCGTGTCTATCACTCAATAATCACTATATTTCATTAAAAATCTTAGTGAATCATTGATGCTGGTTGACTCACAGGGAATTTCAGATAGCAAATGATAGTTTATAACAGTCTTTTTTTTTCTCTTTCTAAAAATGACCTTGTTTATAGAACTTATAAATAATTACACATGGTCCAAGGGAAACTTTTCTTGTTGAAACAAAAACGATAGACTGTACTTGGTTCAAAAAGTTTACAAAAGTCATGTAAATGAATTGGTATCATGCCTTGGGATCTTCAATACAGTAAAGTATTGTATGATGCCTTAATAGAACCGAAAATAAAATCATCGGATTTAAAAATTACAGATTTCACGAGTTAAGTAAGAACTGTCTGACTATCATGAGCACATGAGTTCACCCCTGTGTCTTAGTATGGTTCGCGTCGATAGCCTATATTAGTTAGTTATGTCAAGGTGATGTTTGATCATTGATATAATGGTTTTGATACTGTATTCAATGTCTTTTCTTTCTCAAATATGTTTTCTCCCTAGTCTTTTATTCAAATGGTCACCCCCTTATTGTTTATTAGTCTTTGACCTGGTCAAAAAATGTAACTTACCTTCGCACTTTGTACCCTCTCCTGTCTTTGTTTTAAAACTACGTTTGTCTATATTTTGTGTTTTGATTTAAAGTGTCGACTTCTTTCAATCGTATTTATGTTAACAAAGAAATTACGACTAAATAACACATAACATTAAACGGTTATTGAACATATTGAACTTCTCTTGTTCCATTGATTACTATCGGTACATGATTGTCACTTTCAACTTTGTTATTGAAATATTTATTGCATGTATGACGTAAAAGCATTCCTGTACATTTTCCTTTCTTCGTGTCTTTTTTATAATACTATATATTAAATTCAAGAATGTTAGGAGCCTGTAATTCTGAGGTTGCCGTTTGGTTGCTGTTATTTTAAATTTTAATATGAATACTTCTCTTGACAAGTTCCTTCCTGAATATCAAAAATTAGAACTTTGGTTTCCTAGTTGGAAAAGAAAGCAAACGAGAGCAAACTTGTTTGCTTACTACAAAATAAAATTTACCTTTAAAAGGGAGGATCAAACCCAAACATATGAAAGCCGATAATGTACGGATACCTGAAAACGTGGGGAGATATAGATATAAGAAGATGTGGTATGAGTGCCAATGAGACAACTCTCCATCCAAGTCAAAATTTATAAAAGTAAACCATTATAGGCCAAAGTACGGTCTTCAACACTTAGCCTTGGCTCACACCGAACAGTAAGCTATAAAGGGCCCCAAAAATTACTAGTGTAAAACCATTCAGACGGGAAAACCAACGGTCTAATCTATATAAAAAACGAGAAACGAGAAACACTTATGAACCACATCAACAAACGACAACTACTGAACATCAGATTCCTGACTTAGGACAGGTGCAAACAAATGCAGCGGGTTTAAACGTTTTAATGGTATACCAAACCTTCACGCTTTTTCTGAAACAATAGTGTAACATCACAACATAGAAAGACACACTATAAAATATCAACTGAAATAGCTTAACTCAATCAAAGGACATATTAACACCAGTGAACATACACTGAACAAATAGATTTAACCTATGATACAATGTAAATACAAAATAAATAAACTAAGGGAAGAAAAATAAAAGTAACATGTTATATCGGTATGAAATATTTAACAATTTAAGAAAAACAATATGCTCGAACAAAAATATCAGCCATTTGCAATTACTTTAAACACAGGTAAATGAAAATAATTTTGTTGTAAGGTATACGTGTACAGTTCCAATAGAGAAAGGAAATATTTTTACAAAATAAATAATTTTGATGTTCATAGTACGAAGTGAAAATTTATAGTAATACCAAACACTTATCAAAGCTGGTATATAGACCAGATATAACCCTGAATAACATTAAATAACAAAAAAGCATTACAATTAGTATCAACAGGTCAAATAAACAAGAAAGTACGATTTGAGAGTACTCGCAGTTACTGACAGCTAGTTAAAAGCCAAAACAATTAATAATAAAAAATCATGCATCAGAGACTAAAATCAACTAAAACACATCCAAGGGATTTAGTATTTCAACGTGTATTTATTTAACCAAAATGAACCTAAAAAGATTCTCCAAATTCATCTAAGGTCAACTTTGCCTGAGAGAGTAAGAATGTTATAAATATTGTCAGTACCAAAGCGGATACTGAGCTTATGATACCCTCAAGGACTAATAGTCGACTGGCAGCGGTATCGGCCCAGTGTTATAAAATGAAAACAACATTTTATAAATAAGGTGCGTCCGAATCGTGAAGCTGCAAAATCGTAGTTGTTCATGCTTTTGCATATAAAGATAAGAAGATGTGGTATGATTGACAGTGAGACAACTCTCAACCAGAGACCAAATGACGTAAAAGAAAGCAATTATAGGTCACCATTATGATACTACTCAAACTTAAATGAATTAAAAGACGGTAAAGATGAATCCATGACCCGAATCTAGGTATTTTGTTTCACATCTTTAAAACATAACAGTTGACAGCAATAGCTGTTAAAGCATCATTTTTAGATATAAAAAAAGACTAAACGGAATTTTGAGAAATTAAAAAATTAAGTAGTTGATCGTGACTTTAATATGACTTATTTGTTTGTGTTTGCATAATGTTCAGTGGCAAATATTTCATACCCATTCAGGACGAAAACTACAATAGGAAGCTTCTGCACAGTCGGTTGACCGGGATAAAGGATGGGAATTTGGATTGCAACTATACAATAAGGATATGTTGAATGGAGACAGAAATTTTGTATTGTAACAGGTCATTTACAGAAGCCTAATAGAGCTGTTACAAATGTGCAGGCGTGACACACTACTTACACGCGGCATCGGTATTAACGTCCCCATTCCGATCTGACGTGACTGCATATTTATACATCCCACAACTGCAAAAACGGATCTTTTTCATAAGCATGGGTTTAACTACCATATTTGAGATCCAGGAATGATAATACACATTATACGTATGGTGTGAATAATCAGCTCAAAGAAAGATAACTCTACACATAATAGACTACAATTTCACTTGAAACAGGCTTATAATAACTTTATAATACATCATTACAAAGTCATATCAACATATTCACTAAAGTCCAAATGTTAAGGATGTAAACTACAGGTCACGGTGTTCAACAATGTGTAAAATCCATACCGCAGCTAATTATAATTTGAACATATTACAACATAAACATATGTAAGTAGCCATGTTTAAAACACATGTTAAGCACATAAATGCACTTGTAGAAGTCATATAGGTACTCAATTAACCTCCAAAATTTCATTTTTGGTATTTAAATCCTTTACTGGTGTGTTACCTTGATTTCACAGTTCTAAAGGTCAAATAAGGTCCAAAACCTAATATGTTCTCCTTTCATTCAAGAGAAAATACCATTCAACAATCGTTAGGAAATTTGTTACAGACTTGATAGAATTTTTAAAATCTATAATGCTGAATTAACACACAAATTGAATAAGAATAAACATACCTGACAACTGTCAGCGGGGGATTTCCCCCATGAAAGCTCCCAAATGAAAATTTTGAAAGAGCAATTTTGTTCACAATTTAAAGCAAAATAATCAATTTACTATGTCTATAGGTTTATAAAAGTATGAAGAAGCAAAAAAAAGAAACAACGTTAAAATAACATTGATTGCCCCTTTAAAAATTTTGTAGGACGATGAGAGCCATCTTGCAAATAAAACCTCCATGAGCATTTTGAAATGTTGGCAAATATGAATAAAATGGTGTCATGTCCTGAAAAGTTGTTTTAACTGCACTCGGAGTATCTCCATTTCCACTAATCTAGACACATGTATTTGTATTACTGGTATTATATTTGTATCATTTTAAAGAAGATATTGAATTGAATTATCCTCATCGATCACATGATGAAAAAAAAAAACTCATCAAAGATACCAGGCTTGTCATTTTAGTATGCCAGACGTGCGTTTCTTCTACAAAAATCAGTGGCACTAGAATTAAAAGATTTGAAAGACCAAATCAAGTACAAAGCCGGAAGATAACTGAAACCAAATATTCCAAAAAAGTTGTGCCAAATCTGCTTTAGAAAATTTCCCGACTGGGACGTGACTGTTTATGTGGGCAGTCAGGTGGACATTTATGTTTGTAATACATATACATTCCACACAGCCTTATTGATTCCCTTCAGAAACATCATTTGCAAGGACAGTCAGCCTGGATTACTCCTACATATACATATCACTTATCGTTCGGACGTGGTTGCGGTGTAATTTTCCAAATGGAAATCCTCTGGCAAGAGTAGTTTGTAGTGTGACCACATCATGCCGAAGGAAACTAGGTACATTTTAAAAATAATATATTTTAATAATTGGTGCTAAATGCACTACAAATAGATAGGAAACTGGACAAAAACTAAAACATAACAATAACGAGAACAGATACAAAATTCTAGCACAAAACCACTGACACATTTACATCAATATTTATCTTTAAAAGGAAGTTGTTCAAAATAATGTCCGATTTGTTTAGATACATGGATTTTGACTCCTGACCAGTTTATTTTCCGACGAAGCTTATTTATACTTTTTCTACCTTTCTGCTTTTTGATCACTCTATGATTCATAACTAATTCTTTATCATGATAGGCTCTTAAAAGAATAAAAATAATAAAATAGCTTTCTACCAATTTGAAAAGAAACACTAAATTTGGGGAAAAGTTTACCAAATTCGTAATCCTACGTTTTGTCATGTACGAAGTCAGAATAATATAGTATTTCATAATGAAACTATGGTCATAAGTAACAAACAGCAAGATACTAGACTGAAATACATTCTGGAAATTAAGGTCTAAATTCAAATTTACAAGAGAATGGTTAACTTCTTCTGACTAACAAAGTAAGAAAAGCTATAACCTTGAACATTACGAACACCTTAAATATTAAACATAAACTATTGATTTGCATATTTCAAGAAATAAAAGTGATCACTGTTTAGCAGTAGAAAGTGGTAGTTACAGGAAAATTCACCCATATTTAAGACTTTGTACACATTGTGACATCCTAGAAGACGAATTACTTTTTCGTTAATATTATCATATCAATGCACAATTAAAAAAAGTTCTTTTTATTGAACCTATATAGTTTGGTGGGTAGCATAGATCAAAACAAATTCTTTATCCTTTTAAAAATGAAACAGAATGATAAAAAATTAGGCTTCTTTAAAAAAATGCACGAAAAATTCAAGGCAGTCCTAGAAAATATATTCGACATAAATATAGTTGTATGATTTATATTAATTTTTTCGTACTTTTTGCTCATATTTGTTTGTAAACCATTGACCCATACACAATTTATCTATCTAGTATATTCATCTATATTGAAAAGATAAAACATTTTCTGCAACATGTGCAATATTAATCATTGATTTACGGTTGGATGCATAACTCCAGTCAACAAATTGAACATTATTATTTTGATACAGATGTGCCTAGATGCACGAGATGTGCAGACAACCATGTAGATTTAAAACTAACTTGTATGTTTTTTCTTTTACTTTTAATAGACAGAAAATAATATCATCAAATTGGTTGTTGTGTACAATCTTTTATCCTGCGATTGACCTTTCTACTAATACAGGTGTACAGATAACACGAAGCGATATACGTATTCTAGACGTATATAGTCTCCTGGTATCCTACTTCTGTTGAGAGCGAACGGTTATGTCAAATTACTGTTTACGTCACAGTTCAATTTGGGGTCCTGATTGCGGTCCGCGTTTAAGTCATGTCGATTTCTTTCAAAAACAAATTCTACGATTGGGATTGACAAAAATGTACATAATTAATTGCAGGATAAAGACAATAACTGTTTAGTGTCTTTAAATATCAGCTGTATTTGTACTCGGCTCTAAGCAGGAGTAATAGCTTGCTGAAGCTCGCATTACACCTGTTTTTTAGCCTCGTACAAATACAGCTGATATTTTAAGACACTAAACAGTTATTGTCTATGTATTTTTCAAACGATCGCCTTAAACTCAAGTGCAAATGTTCTGCTTGACAAATTTATAATTGATAAAGTATTTCGTATCAGTGTAAAATTTACCTTGAACACAATGTGTTATCTATTACTGTTTACAAAACAGAATTTGACAAGGTAAACGACATATTTAAGTGAGATGACTGCTGGCGAAATATAGTAACGACATAAATTTATAGTGCATTTCTTGAGACGAACACTCAGTCTGGATAACATCTCAAATTTGTAAATACGTAAGAAAACTTTATTAATTCTAATATACGCTTATTTAACCATATTTAGAAGTGGACGTTAAGTTAATATGCTTGTTGAAGGCCGTGCGGTGACCTATAATTGTTAATTTCTGTGTCATTTGGTCTCTTGTGGAGAGTTGTCTCATTGGCAATCATACCACATCTTCTTTTTTATATTTAAACTTAATTTAATATGGGAACTAACAAAATGGAAGGCTGCATGCATGTGACACACAGTATCGTAATATATTGGTTATATTATATATTTCTCTACATGATAAACAGACTGACGATTACATAATACGCACACGTTTATTTGTACCATGTGCTTATATTATCTTTTGTGTTCAAAGGACATTAGCAAGTGGTTGTCAAATATAACCGTGGCAATCGGAGCTATTTATCTGAAATGCATGATAACATTCATGGTTTTATTTTTTTGGGGTTTGCAAAAAAAAAAAAAAACACTCTTCAAAAATAAATTTCCCTATACATTTTATGCTAATTTGCAGAGACAGCCTCATAAAAATGCAACTGAAAATAAGAATTTTGCATATGAATAATGCATGTATTGTTTATCGTCGTATGTGTGTCTAGCATTTAGAGGAGTTGGGTGTTTGTACAAGTTGTAGTTGGTGTGATATATTGTACTGTATATTCTTGGTATTTCCTTTTATCCTTATGTATAATTTTGGCTAAAAGTTTTAGACCTCATTTAGTTCCGAATCGGAAAGCGGAACATTCATGAACAATTTCAAATAAATGACAGTATTGATTATTGTTTACTTTACACTTAATGGCCAATCTTTCATGCATCTCCAGGACGAGAGAAAATGAAAAAAACAACAAATTAGTGGGTACTGGAAGTAAGTCTACCGGGAGAGGGAGGAGATGTAACATGTATATCTGCTGAATGAATGCATGTTATTCCTTGATTGACTTGATCTTGACAAGCTATCTGCTCACTTCGAAATAAAGTTCAAGAACTTTAATGATCGCCATGCGTAGAATTAAAACAAAGAACCTAATGTTATGAATTATCGTATTACATTATGCAAAAATGTTGTCACTTTCAGAAGTTTGCCCCTCCCAACTCTTTCCAGTCTACCCATACTCCCTGAAATTCTATTTAAGTAATTAATTATTTTAGCTTTTAATTCCTGTAAAACAATTCTGTAAAATGTGGTATACTATATATTCAGTATACCACATTTTATATATATAATTGCGGTTTTATCCAACGCAATCATAGGTTTGAACGTTGTTTTCAATTTAGACTTTATATATATATATATATATATATATATATATATATATATATAGTCTTAAAATTTTACAACGATACTAATATAAGATGATATTATACGAAGATGTTGTTATTAAATCGTGCTGACAAATATTACATAATTAATTGCAGGATAAAGACAATAACTGTTTAGTGTCTTTAAATATCAGCTGTATTTGTACTCGGCTCTAAGCAGGAGTAATAGCTCGCTAAAGCTCGCATTACACCTGTTTTCTAGCCTCGTACAAATACAGCTGATATTTAAAGACACTAAACAGTTATTGTCTATGTATTTTTCAAACGATCGCCTTAAACTCAAGTGCAAATGTTCTGCTTGACAAATTTATAATTGATAAAGTATTTCGTATCAGTGTAAAATTTAACCTTGAACACAATGTGTGTTATCTATTACTGTTTACAAAACAGAATTTGACAAGGTAAACGACATATTTAAGTGAGATGACTGCTGGCGAAATATAGTAACGACATAAATTTATAGTGCATTTCTTGAGACGAACACTCAGTCTGGATAACATCTCAAATTTGTAAATACGTAAGAAAACTTTATTAATTCTAATATACGCTTATTTAACCATATTTAGAAGTGAACGTTAAGTTAATAGGCTTGTTAAAGGCCGTACGGTGACCTATAGTTGTTAATTTCTGTGTCATTTGGTCTCTTGTGGAGAGTTGTCTCGTTGACAATCATACCACATCTTCTTTTTTATATTTAAACTTAATTTAGTATGGGAACTAACAAAATGGAAGGCTGCATGTGACACACAGTATCGTAATATAATTGGTTGTATTATATATTTCTCTACATGATAAACAGACTGACGATTACATAATACGCACACGTTTATTTGTACCATGTGCTTATGTTATCTTTTGTGTTCAAAGGACATTAGCAAGTGGTTGTCAAATATAATCGTGGCAGTCGGAGCTATTTATCTGAAATGCATGATAACATTCATGGTTTTATTTTTTTTTTGCAAAAAAAAAAAAAAAACACTCTTCAAAAGTAAATTTCCCTATACATTTTATGCTAATTTGCAGAGACAACCTCATAAAAATGCAACTGATAATAAGAATTGTGCATATATGAATAATACATGTATTGTTTATCGTCGTATGTGTGTCTAGCATTTAGAGGAGTTGGGTGTTTGTACAAGTTGTAGTTGGTGTGATATATTGTACTGTATATTCTTGGTATTTCCTTTTATCCTTATGTATAATTTTGGCTAAAAGTTTTAGACCTCATTTAGTTCCGAATCGGAAAGCGGAACATTCATGAACAATTTCAAATAAATGACAGTATTGATTATTGTTTACTTTACACTTAATGGCCAATCTTTCATGCATCTCCAGGACGAGAGAAAATGAAAAAACAACAAATTAGTGGGTACTGGAAGTAAGTCTACCGGGAGAGGGAGGAGATGTAACATGTATATCTGCTGAATGAATGCATGTTATTCCTTGATTGACTTGATCTTGACAAGCTATCTGCTCTCACTTCGAAATAAAGTTCAAGAACTTTAATGATCGCCATGCGTAGAATTAAAACAAAGAACCTAATGTTATGAATTATCGTATTACATTATGCAAAAAATGTTGTCACTTTCAGAAGTTTGCCCCCTCCCAACTCTTTCCAGTCTACCCATACTCCCTGAAATTCTATTTAAGTAATTAATTATTTTAGCTTTTAATTCCTGTAAAACAATTCTGTAAAATGTGGTATACTATATATTCAGTATACCACATTTTATATATATAATTGCGGTTTTATCCAACGCAATCATAGGTTTGAACGTTGTTTTCAATTTAGACTTTTATATATATATATATATATATATATATATATATATATATATATATAAAAATTTACAAACGATACTAATATAAGATGGTATTATACGAAGATGTTGTTATTAAATCGTGCTGACAAATATTTCGGCTTAACAAATAGCCTTCTTCGGTGTCAATGAGTTTAACAATACTGATTCAATCAGTATTGTTAAACTCATTGACACCGAAGAAGGCTATTTTAAGCCGAAATATTTGTCAACACGATTTAATAACAACATCTTCGTATAATACCATCTTATATTAGTATCGTTGTGCAAATTTTAGACTGATATAATTTTTCCTTATCTGCACAGTATCGTCTATTCTAGACGATCCGGTACATAGTAAATTTGCTGGTTGGTCCTTTTTATAGACTTCTATATATATAATATATATATATATATATCAGACTTGGGGTAATTGTAATTGTAATCATTAATCAGCTGTAATGGATTACATTTTTCAAGTAATCCTTGTAATCATTAATCAGTCAAATATCTGATTACATGTAATTTAATTTAATCAATTACTTTTCAAAATACCTTGTAATCCTGATTACTTTTTGATTCCATTCTGATTACAATGAAAAAAATCTCAAATTGTGTTTATGGTCAATATCTACTGTATTAAATGAATATTTTTATCATTCATATTTAATAAATATATAACTCAGGGTTGGTAAAGTGTTACCCAGGCGGGAAAACCCAGGGTTTTCCTGTGCTAGGCTATACTCCCAGAAACAGGTAATACTGGGCAATATGATTTTTTAAGCTTTTTTTTTACACAGAATAGTAAAGACTTGTTGTAGTTTCATAGTATTATAACTAAATATATAAATTTTATATGGATAACCATTGAGAGTGATTTTTCGAGGATTGAAAATTCATTTTCTTCATATTCTCCTATTATTCTGTGAAGTTTTGCACAATTTCGGATACCTTGTTCATTTCCATGCTTTGCTTTCAATAATCCAAACTTTGAACAAATGCATTTGATTGTATTTAAGTGAATTGTAAATTTTAATTATTATACAATTATATTAATATATTGCTAAATAAACACCCTCAGAGGACATGTCATGAACATTTATAGAAATGAAAAGGCTGATTATTGATATCTAAACAAATCTGTGTTACAATCTGATAATTACTTATTAATTAGTGATACAGGTTGCTTTAAAAAAAAAAAGACAATACGTGATCCTCAGAACTTTTTTATTCTAATTATGAATTCAACTGAATAAGAAATTATATATCAGTGTTTGCATGGTCATGTGTGTGGAAGATAATATTTTCTTTTTATTGTAAATCATTACAATTTAGGCATGTTGAGAGAAGTGTTAAATATAAAGCAATGAGGAAAAAAAAAAGATTCCCATACGTATAATTTCTTAAAGAATAATAATGATTCAAAACATGGGGGACACATGTACCTTCTTCCAAAAATTCATAAAAATTAATCTAGAAATAAGTAATGAGGCATTGCGAACTGGTCAGCTAGCAAGACACATTAATGTTCGTTACCGACCAATCATCAATAAATGCAACTCTCCCGCGAGAGATACTTCCTTGATCTAATTATAAAACCATTATTGAAGAGGCATAACTTTTAAATTCAAGATAAAAAGATTCCATTAATAAAATAGAGTCACACGAGGTAAAAAAAAATGCATTCTTATTGCCTATGATGTACGTCAAGATACACAAATATGATCATTGATAATTAAGAAGAAACTGTTATCAATGCATTAGAATTAAGTGACACACAGGAGAATATACTTTAAAGATTCTCAACAAAATAGATTTAACTGCATTTGTTAAATTAATTCTTAGAAACAATGAATTTGAGTTTAATGGACTGTTATACAAACACATTATAGAAGCGCCCATGGGTGGTATATTTTCACCAACATGCACAGATCTGCATCTGTCTGTCCTATTCATTAAAATCTTAGATAAGTTCCAATGGAGAGAAAACATCAAATTACACTGTCAATAGGGATGACGGTTTTATGGTCTTCAGAGGCAAATTAGAGCAAGTTGAAGATTTCTTTAACCTAGCAAACAAAATTGACCATCTACTTTAGTTCTAATGTGAGGTGTCGACATCTAGTATGACCTATTTAGAGGGTGGTAAAGTGTTATTTACGTGCAACGTTTTCGGCCTTCTTATTTCACGTGATTTCGTGTTTCGATGTTTTATTTCTCGTTTTCTCGTGTTTGGTTCGACGTGCGTGCTTCGTGTTTTGCCTTTATTATTTTCCGTGTTTCGTGTCGGTACTCTAATTTTCTCGTGCTTGTCCCGCATTTGATTAAAAAGTAAACCGGGACTAATTCAAAGTCAGCCCAGATATTGTTTTAAATTATAAACTAATTAACTGGTCCCAAGATATTTATTAATAGCCTATTGTATTACTATGATAAATCGTATGCAACTAGAGGACGCTAAAAAGTGACAACATGCAGGGTCGCCATGTCAATTTATAATGACTGCATGATCTCCAAGAACGGCTGAGTAATAACTTTTAGTACTTTTTTCCTAAATATTTACGATTTTATTCCTTAGCTTCGTTTTTCCAGAGTGTTTTTTCTGTGCAACGTTTTTGCGATTTGTTATTTCACGTGTTTCCGTGTTCAGACCCCCCTTTTTACCACCCTTTATTTAGATACCGAAGTGTACAAAACACACATAAATTTAAAAGTATTAATTTACAGTGTGTGAATAATATATTGATTGATTGATTGTTGGTTGCTTAACGTCCAGTGGCAAAAATTTCATGCATGTTCAGGACGAGAACAAGTTAACAATAAATACAAACGGTAGGTCTTGTAATAGAGGTCATCCGGGATGATGGTCGGGAAAATTTAGACTGTCACTGGTAAATGAGGGTATATTGGATAGGGACAGAAATTTTGCCTTGCAACAGGCCACCGACGGACTCCTCAAAGAGTTGTTGCAAGGGTTCTTAACGTGCAAAGAGCGTGGCACTTTCTTTACACGAGGCATCGGATTTAACGTCTCCGTTCTGACCGGACGTGGCTGCAAACTTGAAACATCCCGCACAGCCAAACGGATGACCCTCTTTGGCAAGCGTTTTACTGCCGGTCGGAAGAAGACCAAGTGACCATATTTCTTTTCCCCAGTCACCCTTGGGGGGATGAATAATATAAGAAATAAAAGTGACATCAATGAATTAAAGAAACATTTAATTAGCCTACAAGATAACTTAATTGATAGAGAATACTGTAGAAAGGAAACAGTAAAAGTTGTAAAAAATGTATATTAACGAATAGTCTTTTAATATTTTACTTGTTTTATTTTCATTTGAAACATATTTTTTTTTTATCTGATTTGTCAAAATGACAAGTATGCATAATGATTTTATTGTTACAAATCAAATCCCAAAGCCATCTATAACTCATTATGTAGAAGCCACAGCACTATTTTAAAATATCTACACACAGATGTTTGATATAATATGCATAGGTCGTTATAATTAAATCTTGACCATTTATCTTTCTCTGGTTTATTAAAGGGTACAACTGTCAACTTTGCTCAAGTCAGTAAACCATTGCAATGCATAAAATGTAGCTTTACAATAAATATACATGTTTGAAAAGGATCTATAGATTGTTTATTATCAAATATCAGATAAGTGAATTAGCGATCTGTGAAAATTCTTTATTGTCATGTTTTAAATATCTTAGATAACCCGTATGGAGGTGCTCTTAATTGCAGGAAGCTAATACAGATAAGATGAATAGATGTTCCGAAAGAACAATAATTTAGCTTCTGAATATTCCTCCATAGACTATATTTCTAACTAATTTATATGCGTGAACCCCCTACGTGAACCCTCAGGGGTTCACGCAATAAGAATGTACATATAAATATATACTGCTTAGTAAACCTTTTTAGTAATGAACGAAAATTGTTTAAAGTTATTGTTCTTACATATAATTGTTAGTTCTAAATTAATAGTAATATATATTTAAAAAATAAAAATAAAATAGAGTTATTTGGCTTTATGTTAGCAGTTTGACAAATCTTGACAGAATGTTGAATTAATAGAAATTTAGGAGGATTATTGAGAAAAGCTTTTCAAATTTGTCTTGTGTTTTCATGTACCCTTGTCTTAGAGTTACTGGAACTATACACTTCTTAGATTTTAACATTTATAATAGAAGTCTCAAACGAGTAAACTCATAAATTAAAATACTATAGTTCATTTTTATAAATATCTTTGTCATATATCACTGAATCCTCTTTAAAATTCAGGCCAGTATTACATATTACCCAGTATTACCCGGGTTTCCAAGTATTTCCCATTGGGCTGGGCAGTTGTCATAAAACCATGGTTTTGTCAACCCTGATATATAACTTGTTAAAATAGTTTTGTTTATTTCAAGCATGTTAAGATATTATGAAATATGGATATACATGTAATTTGATACAAACAAAATGTTTTTAACTTTATTCATTAACATCATTCAAATGGGTTATTTCAAAATTCATTGTAATCAGATGTAATCATGATTACTGCCAATGTAATCATTAACTTAATCAGTTACTTGCAGAAATGGTGTAATCATTAATTTAATTTAATCGTACAATTGACAAAGTAATTGTAATTTAATCAATTACATTGAAAGTAATCAGACCCATCTCTGATATATATATATATATATATATATATATATATTGCAACGGTAAACTCAGCATAATTCGTAAAATATTTTTAGAATTGTAAATACAGATTTTAGATAAAGTATTAACTATCATATCTAGTTATGTTTGTTTTTCTTTCACAGCTGGTATTATGGCAGATCCTAAATCCAGGCGATCATTGGGTAGATGGCGTTTAGCAACCTTCATCTTGTCGTTTGTAGTATTAGTACTATTTATTTGTATTGTAGCAATACTTGTAAGAATTCACACGAGAAAAAAGAAAATAACTACCTGTGAAAGTAAAGAAAACGGACAGTATGGCCATATTGATCTTAAGGAATCAGATAATCCATCTGTGTTCCATGATTTAACTTCAAAAGAAGTTAAAGGTTTGATGAATTATTTATATTCTCAAAAAACGCTCAACTTGGTTAAAGCAGCAGATATGAAAGTCAATACCAGCTACGTCTTTTTAAGTGAATTATACCTGCCAAGGAAAAATTCTGTGCTCGATTATCTAGACAGAAAGGCAACAAAGCCAGCACGAGAAGCACGTGTTATAATGTTACGAGGAGACAAACAAACGCCAGATATTGAAGAAATAATAGTAGGCCCTTTACCTAATCCAACTGGATATAGACCGAATCCTAATAGGAAACAATCAATTCCATTTATATACCGGCCTATCACTGGTCCAGAACATGTTGGGGCGATAGAAATGGTTACAGTGAAAGTTGACCAAGAACTTGGAACAATGTTTGAAGATGTTTACGACGGAAAACTATTTAATTGTAATAGCAAATGCTTAATGATTCGGTACATAACACCGGTATCGTCTGTGCAGTCCGGAGAAAGACGACGTAAAACATGGTATTGGTTGTCACAAACTGCGGAATACTTCATCCTACACCCTCTAGACTTTTCTGTATTGGTAGACTTGGATGGACCAAACTTTACAATCGAACAAGTTTGGTTTAATGGAAAACTATATAAAACTCTAAAGGATGTTTTAGATTACTATAAGGCAAATAAGGGATCGATCTCAAAGATTAAATTTCCAGATGTAAGCAGTGATCTCTTCTCTACAATGAACCAACGCGGTACACCACCAATTAGTCCTCCTTTAAGAAATCCAGTGCAAGTCTCACCTGATGGAAAAAGATATAATGTGAAGGATCGCCATGTTGAATATATGTCTTGGCAATATGATTTCGGGATGTCACCAATAAGAGGCCCACAACTGTACGATTTGAGGTTTAAGAACGAAAGGATTGCGTATGAATTGAGTTTACAAGAACTTTCTGTATTTTATGCAGGATACAAACCAATGCAAGCTTTAGCTAATTATTTAGATGGTGTTGGTTTAATAGGAATACAAGCAAAAGGACTTGTCCCTGGGGTTGATTGCCCAAAAGACGCCACGTATCTTAGTTCTACATTTCAAGTAGAGTCAGATGGTCCATTCTCATTTGAAAATGCTTTCTGTCTTTTTGAATACAACCTGGGTATGCCCTTACGTAGACATCATTCATATTCGTTTTCTTACGGTAGGTTTTACGAAGGGATGGAAACAACAGTGTTGATCTTAAGAACAATTGCAGTCATTATTAATTATGATTACGTAATTGATTTTATGTTTTATCCTAATGGAGCTATGCAGGTCAAAGTTGTTTCTACTGGTTATGTACTTGGCACTTTCTATACTGACAATGAAAGTAAATACAGCTTCAAACTTCACGAGAATTTGGCAGCTAACATACATCAGCATTTGTTTAACTTTAAAGTCGATTTAGACATTCAAGGAACTGCAAACCGATTTGCAACTGCTAACATTGAAACTGAAGATATACCGAACAAGTTTTCGAAAGATTCGAATGCAAGATTAATACAACATAAATTTTCGACTTCTCTCAAAACAAAAGAGAAAGATGCTGCATACAAATTCGATTTTGAAGCTCCAAAATATTTACTCGTATACAAAGAAGATGACAAAACAAGAAATACGTATCAAAAGAGTAAAAGTTATCGAATACTAAATAATGGAATGTCTAAACTCATCCTCCCAGAAGGAAAAGGTAACGAACCAAGTATTAGTTGGGCCAGATATCAAGTTGCCATGACAAAACACAAAGATTTGGAGCCAACCAGCAGTTCTTTATACTCAATTCTAGATGCTGAAGACCCAATTGTACATTTTCAGAGTTTTATTGAAGATAATGAATCAATTGTGGATGAGGTAAGTTACATATAAAATATTAAAAATTTTATGTATGAAAACTAAATGATAACCTAGTAGATAAACAATTTAACAGAAGTGAAACCATGCATGTTTTATCTTTGGAGTAAAACAGTGTTATAGACCATGGAAAATATGAATTTAGAATGTTTACACCTATATACATGATAAAAGCAAGATTATTTGACTGACATTTAGGGTATTTAATCATGAATTGTTTTTGCTTATAAGGACGTAATATATATTTTTGTAACTTGTGTGCCATAGTTATTTTGTTGTTGTAAATATTCTAAATGATAGAAAAAAAAAAGATGCACCGATAACAAACTCGATGTACGCAACATCTAAAATGACCTTCATTATGCACAATTGATGCGAAAAGTTTAAATATATACGTAAATCAAGGAATTTTCCAATAAGTTTATATCACTCTTTATCTATTTATTACTATTACACACCATGTAGAATCGATAAAAGCGGGAAACAAAAAGAGTGACACGACTACATTTGAGGTTCAAGTGACATGATTACATACAAGGTTGGACTGAATTGATTATACAGAAGGTTCGACTGACATGATTACATACAAGGTTCGACTGACATGATTACATACGAGGTTCGACTGACAAGACTATATTTGAGGTTCGATTCACATGACTACAGGTGAGGTTTGACTCAATAAAACTGTGACGGCGTGAATTATAAACAATCTTTCGTTCAGACAATTTAGGTCCATAATGCCCAAGTTAACAATACACTGTAAATATAAAATGCAAGTTCTCACAAAGCAAAAATGATCATACACAACATTGCATCATTCCAAAAAGGCAAGTTGCATTACATCAACTCGGAAAACACTGGGGATAGCCTGATCCGATCTGTTGCATTTATATCTGTAGCATTGGTAAACATGACACGTATAAACCAATCCCTAATTCACATAATCATCTTTAACAAGCATCTTACAAGTATTATTTTCTCATACAGAAAACGAAACAATTCTAATGACATCATGTCGCATGTGAAATATAGATTAACTTACTAAAGAGTACGACCAGATATTATATAAACACTTATCTATTGTAAAAAAACCTTATATTGACCTCTATATGTCTTTTGTTGTTTTGTGTCCATCTGTTTCGTTTTATCGACGTTTCCCCAAAAAGGCTTTTTCGTAATAAAGAACTTACGTGAAGGAGTATATTATATTGTCAATGGAAGTATGCATTTTCATTTTGTTAAGTGGAAACGGCATTTGACTTGTTTTCTAATGTTTTGATAAAACTGCATACATTTACCCTCTTGAGAAATATATCACAAATATAAAAAGAAAACAAAATGCAAAACGTGTTGAAGACCGTACTTTGACCTATAATGGTTTACTTTTATAAATTTTGACTTGGATGGAGAGTTGTCTCATTGGCACTCATACCACATCTTCTTATATCTATTAACTTCTTATGTAAGTTGAAGATGCAACAGTTATACTCATTGAAAAAAAAATCATTGGTAATTTATTTCAGGATTTGGTAGCATGGATCACGATGGGTATTCACCATATACCACATACTGAAGACTTGCCGGTTACACCTACTCCGGGAATGGAATTGAGCTTTTACCTATTACCATACAACTATTTTGATGAAGATCCAGCTATTTCTTCCTTGAATGCTGTTCGTATTGAACCAAAAGATAATGCCAAGCTGAAGACATCTATTAACATTAACCGTTATGGCGTCAAACAAAGTCTTCAGTGTGTACCAGAAAAAAATAAATATGACGAGGAAATTAAGGAAAATCCTTCTTTAATAATTGATACTGAAGGAGGCACATTCTTGTAAATTTATATGTTATAATAAAACAAGTTTCAGGAATCAAACCGTCTGACAAGTGGAAAATATATTGTATTTTTGTATTTTATGACAATCTGTGCGTATATTCACTGGACAAATACTTCAGTAATTGCATTCATATATGAATATACTTAGCATGCATAATTTATGTGCATTTATACTTTTTTATCCGTGACGTTTATATATATTATGCTTGATTCCATGCCCTTAGAGTGTATATTTGTTTGTGTGTATGTTTGTGGGAGATATAACAGCTGTCATTAAATGATCATCACTGCTCTTATAAAAAGCAAACGTATTATTTCATATTTTAATTAAACAAAAATATGCATTGCAATCTATCAATTTTACTACTTTTAATGCCAGTGTAACACATTTTGTTGACTCAGTATTTAGTAGCTTTGGTCTCTGGTGGATAGTTGTCCCATTTCATTCATAACATATCTCCTGATATCTATATTTAAGATAAATTAAACTTATATGATATCACCAGCCCTTAACGAAAGTATGCAAAGCATGCTGTTCTGTTTTGTGATACTTATTTGTGGTCTTTATATGATAATGAACTACAACTGCAACTTGAACTTCATACTTTTCACTCAAATGAAAATTTCATATAATTTCATTTAATGGGGGCAACATTTATTACAAATCTTTTGGTTGTTTAAAGAGTTATATATGCATAAATAAATCTTTGTTTTATTTGTACAATTGTCGGAAAATGAAAGATTTATGTTTTCACCTTCTCGGCGTGACTCGTTTTTTTTTTTTCCTTGTTTCTCCCGCTAGTCGAAATACTTTTAAATTTTACGTGTATATAAATTGTGTATGTGCCGAATCTGTCTTTTATTGTAGACCGTATGGTAATCCCTAGGTGTTTTTATATTGTTCGGTTACGGTGTCTTCTCATATACCCCTCATTTCTTTTTATTCATAATATTAGTACATGCCACTTCTCTACACATGCCGATAAAGTTTGAAATTAACATACTAATAATTTTTCAGGAATATTAAGTATCACAAGATTGTAGTGTGAAAACTAATATCTTTTTCCTGTGATCATGGCAGATCCTAGCTTCAGGCAATCAGTCGATGGACGGCGTTTACTCGTTTTACTCTTGCTACTTATAACAATATCACTAGTAATTGCAATCATAGTGGTAGTTAATAATACTCATAGCAATAGAACGCATCTATCTACTTGTGGCAGAAAAGAGAAAGGACAGTATGGTCAAATTGATCTAAAGGAATCTGATAATCCTTCTATTTTTCGCGATTTGACTTCAAAAGAAATTGAAGCATTAATGAATTACTTACATTTGCAACAAAGTCTTAATTTGGTCAAAGCAGCAGATATGAAAGTAAATACTAGTTATGTTTACTCATGTGAAATTCATCTACCTAGTAAGAGCTCCGTCCTTGATCACCTTGACAGGAATGCAAAAAAGCCACAAAGAGAAGCGCATGTCATAATCTTCAGAGGTGATAAACAAATACCAGATATTGAAGAAATAATTGTTGGTCCTTTACCCAATCCAACTGGTCATAGACCTGTTCCATATAAAAGACAGTCTATTCCGTTTATATATCGTCCCACTACGGGACCGGAACATATAGGGGTAATAGAAATGCTCAATTTAAAAATTGACCAACTCCTTGGAACAATGCTTGAAGAGTTGTACGGGGGACGACTTTTGAATTGTGATAGTAAATGCTTAATCATTCGGTACATAACACCGGTATCGTCTGCACTGTCTGGAGAAAGAAGACGTAAAACGTGGTATTGGATGTCGCAATTTGCTGAATATTACATATTACATCCTCTTGATTTTTCTGTATTGGTAGACATGGAGGTAACTAAATACACAATAGAAAACATATGGTTTAATGGACAACTTTACGACACTCTATTAGATGTTTTGAACTATTACGTTGCAAATAAAGGATCTATTATCAAAATTCAATTTCCAAATGTGAGCACTGATAATTTTTCTACAGCGAAACAACGTGGCATACCACCAATTAGTCCTCTTTTAAGAAATCCTGTGCAAGTATCACCTGACGGAAAAAGATATAATGTGAATGATCGTCATGTCAATTATATGTTCTGGGAATTTGATTTCCGGATGTCCACAACAAGAGGTCCACAAATATATGATTTGAAATTCAAGAAAGAAAGGATTGCATATGAAATAGGCTTACAAGACATTGCCGTATTTTATTCAGGGTACAAACCCATGCAAGCTATGGCTAACTATTTAGATAGTGTAGGTTTAATCGGATCCCGTGCACAAGGTGTAGTACCTGGTGTCGATTGTCCGAAAGACGCTACATTTGTAGGGACGACGTTACTGGTGGAGTCAGACGGACCTTTTTCGTACGAAAACGTATTCTGTCTGTTTGAATATAATATAGGTATGCCATTACGGAGACACCATTCCTACTCGTTTTATTATGGTAGGTTTTATGAAGGAATGGAAACAACGGTACTGGTTTTGAGAACTATTATCGTTATTATAAACTATGACTACATTATCGACTTTACATTTTATCCGAACGGTGCAGTGCAAGTAAAGGCCGTTTCGACTGGCTACGTATTAGGTACGTTTTATACTAAAAATGAAACTAAATACAGTTTCAAACTTCATGAGAATTTGGCAGCTAACATACACCATCATATGTTCAATTTTAAAGCCGATTTAGATGTAAAAGGAAAAGAAAACAGATTTGCGACGATTGACATTGAAACGGAAGATTTATCGAATAAGTTTTCAAAAGACCCGGGTTCAAGATTAATTCAACATAAGTTTTCTTCTACTCTAAAGAAAACGGAGAAAGAAGCTGCGTATAAATTTAATTTTGAAACTCCAAAATATTTACTTCTTTACAAAGAAGATGACAAAACAAGGAAAGCCTACGAAAAGAGTAAAAGTTATCGAATACTGAATACAGGAATGTCGAAACAAATCCTACCAGAAGGCAAAGGTAACGAGCCGAGTATAAGTTGGGCTAGATATCAAGTTGCCGTGACTAAATATAAGGACTCGGAACCAACGAGTAGTTCTTTATACTCTATTCTAGATGCTGAAGACCCAATAGTACATTTTCAGAACTTTATTGATGATAACCAATCAGTTGTTGATGAGGTAAATGTATAAATAACCGATAAGTTCTGCCAAGTTTCCAAATTTTCATTAATTGGAAAAAAAAAGATAAAGGATAATGATATTACATAGGACAGCCACTGGCGTGGTTCCAACCATACACTTGAACACTCGGCCGGTTCAAACTATTTTTATCATCGCCATAAAATAAAAATCAATTCTGAAGGAAAATCATTTAACCCAAATCAACAGTATGAAAGATAGCATAAACGTAAATACAGCGGTGTACAAACAAAATAATAATAAATAACACCTTTTAAAAGAAAGTTTACAGTTACTGGCAGTAGGCTTAAGTATGTAATCTACAGTAACTGATATGCAATCATCTGTCATACTCTAATGTCGGTGGCTGTATTTCACAGTACATTTCAAACTGAAATGACATTAACAGTACAGGAACAGGAAGACATGAATTTATGCAATTCTTAAAACAAACATTTAAAGACGTATACAGAAAATAAACGGAACCTTTTTGCTTAAATTTGTTTTAGTTTTAATCAGCGAATTGATGTTCAATATAAAATAAAATAAAGTTTTCCTTATAACTAAGATTTTCTTTTTTGAAGGTGACGTTTTATCTATATTTGTAGGATTTAGTAGCATGGATCACTATGGGAGTTCACCATATTCCACACACTGAAGACTTGCCGGTTACCACTACCCCGGGGATGGAAGTAAGCTTTTACCTATTACCATACAACTATTTTGATGAGGATCCAGCTATTTCATCATTGAATGCTGTGCGTATAGAACCAATAAACAAGTTGAAGCATGAGACATCTATAAAAATAAACCGATATGGAGTTAATCAAAATTTCGAATGTCTGCCAGAGGAAGACAACTACGACGACGAAATCAAGAAGAATCCTACTATAATCCTTGATACTTGAGAAGAAAGTGTTCTGTTGTATTTGATTTTTTTTCGTTTAGAATACCTGACATGTTTTTTTTTTTTTTATTTATATAGGTCTAGAAACTATGGTACTGCCTCTTTTACTTTTACCCTATATATATTCTTATATTTATATATAATATCAATTATTCAGTTATCTTTCTTTTTATGATATAATGTAAAATCATAAAACTATAATCTAAACACGTATTTCCCACAACCCCCCTTTTCAGTCGCATTTATTGTTGTTTCTACCATACTTAAAAGCAACATGTTACATTTTGTAGAGACTGTTTTATTAAAAGCTGGGCAATAGTTATACCAATTAATGGACTTTGTACTGTTTGCGTGTATGTAGAATGTAAGCTAGATAACTCAGATGCAATCAAAATCAAAATTTTAAATATACTGATATTTCTTTTAATTGTGTATAAACAAAACTTCGTGTACTATATATCACAAATGTTTATCTTGTTCTAGTAATCACACATCCTTAAGCCATTAAAATATATACTTTTTAGTAAATCCCAATTTATTAACATAATATAAAATATTTATGATGGTTTACATCCGTCTACAGATGATTTTGAATATCTGGTTTTCGTCGATATATTTGATGCTTTCGAAAGCCTCCCTGAAAGTGGACCTGTTTCTGCTGCGTTCTTTGAGGCAGTGCGTATTTCAGGTCTTCCGTTCATCTGTGTTGTCGGACGAAAGTTTATCATTGGAAGCATATAATTATCTTTTTTTGTCTTTTGATCACTTGAAAATTGACTACATGGATCAAGCTTTGTTGTCAATGTTCCTAAAGTTGTCAGATAAGATTCTTGATTTTTTGGATGGATATATAAGATATTTATATCTTTTAAAGAATTTATTAGTACTTTAATTTGTTTTCTTTCTTCGATGGTGGACGTTTTCAAATTATGAAGTGTAATAAAAACTTGGCTATTGGAGCCAAATTCTTTTACAAAATCTAGCTCATTTATATGCTCATTTACCTTTTCGATTAACCCCGAAATCTTTTCTTCCTGTCTTTCAATGTTTGATGATTTCAAAAGATGCATAGAGGATAATTCTGAAAGCAGTGCATGCTCTAATGCTTCTAGACGATCAATAATGTTTTGCTTAATTCCAGCAATAGATTTCGTTATTTCGTCCTTTTGCTTATCCAGTCTTTTTGAATTTTCGGTTCGGTTTTGTGTTAATTTTTTTAATAATTGAATATTTTCTTCCATATCTTTTGTCACCGTCTGTATCAAATGCGATTGTTTGATTCCCTTTGATACATTGTCTAGTGACTGCATTCTATCGCACCCTCGATGTTTTTGCGTCATGCATGATCGACAACACAATGCATTATGGTATGCACAGTACAGATCTAAAATTAGATCAGAGTGCAAAGGACAATACCTTTGAGAGGTCATATTTGATGATATCTCTGGCGGCATATCTTCTATTTTCTTGAGTGTATGAGAAAGAGTAATTTTATTGATTCGATGCGCATTATTGCAATTCTGACATAATGATTCCACACAGTCACAACACCAGCTAACTGCCTCTGTTGTATTATTTTCTCTTTGACAAGGTTCACAAAACGGAATTGACGACATAGTTTTCTACAAAAAAATACAATTTCGAATTTCCCGAATAATAAAAATGAGCAACAGTGAAAAATATGGCATATTTCTTATCTCGAACAGCAACATATCTTTTTGGTTAAGAGCTTTCATAACCGAAAGTTATATGAATATCAATAAAAGAATAATCAATTAACATTTTTTTCAAATATTCATAAGATATAATAACATATTTTAGAGTGGTGTTGTTTCCTAAAACACTGGGAAAATTACAGAATTTTGAAGTATGGTAATTGAAAGATTGTATCATTCTTTTTTTTTCTAAAATTAAGGTGTCAAAACATACAGAATATCTTAATGGATAATAAAGGATAGGGAATTATTGGATTGATATCTCATGATGTTTGCTCCTCTAACACTTATAATTCTCAAAGATAGATGTACAGTAATACATGTTTTACTATTATACCAATATACAAATAGTATGAAGAATATCGACTGTCTTGATGCCTATGACTTGCACCGTTACTGTTTTGCGATTGCGGTTTACAGCAGTTTATGCGGTATCCTTTATCTTATATTATGTGATAAAAAAAATAGAGCACATCAAACTCAACCACTTTTTTTAAACAATTGACTTCCGTTTAAAGCTTGTTTGTAATTCAGCTAAAAATAATACAAATTAAAAATTGAAAAAAAAAAAAAATGAGGCAATAAAAAACATTTGAAAAAGGACAGAAAACGTCCGTGATATATATGAACCTCCACATGTAAGCCTGCGATTACAAATTTGCAGTTCACTTCATATGTTAAAATATTTGAATAAATGTGTAACATGAAAATCATTTTGCTATGACCTATTCAGTGATTCTTGGAATTAATTGTGCAAAGTGTCTTGCAATCGTTCATAATCATTTAGACTAGTTTTCGTCAGACGTATGTGCTGTTCATTGGCCGATCATGCAACTTTTGGAAGAAGTTCTTTCCTTAATTTTGGCATTTTTACATCATTAAAAAGTGAAGAGAAGGGCCCGACCACATGAATTGAAATTCCTTATGATCAATCACAGTTGTAATTACATTTACACATTAGAGCAAGAATTACAATGGCCCATTTTTACGATGATTTCCCTTATGGTTTTTACGTAAACATGTAATGTGAAAATATTAAATAAACAAAGAAACAATATACTTACTATGCGTTGTGCATGTGCAGGATTTGTATTTTTATATTGTGTCGTTAAAACGCTAAAATAATGTTCTGTTTAAAACGATATCAATTGGAACATTAACTTTTTGAAAGGGAATACCTAATTGTATAGTAAGTATAATAAAACTAACCGATCCGAAAGATAAAATTGACAACAACCTATGGCATGGTATTGGTTGCAAAAATTTGATATTTTTCATTTAAATGCAATATTTCTTATTTAATTGGTATATTTCTTCATTTAAATGCAATATTTTTTTATTTGAATGGAATATTTTTTCATTTAAATGCAATATTTTTTATTCAGATGGTATAATTTTTCATTCAAATGGTATAATTTTTCATTCAAATGGTATAATTTTCGTTCAAATGCAATATTTTTTATTCAATTGGTATAGTAGTCTTTTATTTATATGCAATAATTGCATTATGGGAAATTCTTTGACGTCATAAGGTCAAATTTGCAACAACGTTTGTGATTGGTCGGTAATTGTTTGGATTTCTCCCCTTTCTTTCTAAACTTGTGTGACCAAGAATTAAAAAACGCGTCAGAATATCGCCCCTCTAACTAAATTTGGCGTTCGTGCGAGTTCGTGCACTGGCTGTTAATGCCAATAAAGGCCAGGACGAGCAAAAAATGCGAGTGACAAGTAATAACAATTAATTTGACACACAACTAGTTCATGGATAGAAACAGATGCCTGCGTGCATGGCAAAAACACCTCCAATGAAAACCTTTTCTGAAGAAACTCTCCTACAGTCTACACATTGAAATAAAAAAAATACATAGCTAGCCCCCTCCCCTTCTAAGTCAAGATACATGTAATCATGACGTTCTTTAGTGCTTTATCATTTTTTACTTTTCTTGATCCTCAGAGACGTTGCAGGAAGGCACACATGAAAAAAGAATAAAAAGCATCCAGGACGTTACAATTATTTGGACTAAGCCCCTCTTTTTTACTACATGTAGAAAAAAAATCACCTTATTACGACAGCAGAACCAGAAACCCACAAGTAGAGACATAAGCTGTTTTACTCCGGAACTAATTCTTTAATAAAGACAATTCATGATAAATTGGAACCAGTTACTAACCCATGTTACAACAATAGTCCTGTGAGATAGGACTTCACTATATGAGGCGTGAACTTCATATTTAATACTATCTATAATATGTGCTCTCACGTCTTATGCTGCAAATCATTTTACATTTAGGATTCGTTGCTGAGCTTTTTTTTACTGTTCACGTCTCCGAATCCCGTAAATAGATTTTTTTTCAAGCCCCACAGTAGTTCAATAATTACTATATGTCTTTGCATAAATAAGTATGCAGGGCATATTTCAAAACATATTTTATCTTCAGGACTTTTAAATGATTTACTTTTCAATACAGCATTGGGAAGGGGGGTATAAAAGTTTATTTTGTGATAATTATATAATATAATTAGGTATCCAACAAATTATATGATTGTACGTTTAGCTATTATCTAGACCCGTACAAAATGTATATAATTAGACACATTTAACAGGGGCGGATCCAAAACCTCGGTGTCTAGAGAGGGGGGGGAGGGGGGGAGTAGGTTCAAATTTAGATATTTGTATAGAGATGTATATATGCGAGTATTGACAGTAATGGTTATGGTGTGTGTGAGGGTAGGGGTTTGAGATCAAAGATCGTTTCTATAATTCTATATCTTTTAGTTTTTACCATTTCACTCTATTCTTTATCCTTTGATCTCTATTATATTTGTCCTAAACATGCGTGACATATTTGCCACTGGACATAAGGCAACCAAAAGTCAATCAACGTATTCTGTATATTTCATCATTTCTTTATATGTAGGATAAAAAAAACTTAATTCATATAGTTTTTTTTCACTGACCTCCTACCCCCCTCTTCCCCTCTTAACTTAATTTGGGAAAAATTGATTGACCAATAAGGATAAATATAAAATCGATGTTAATAAAACAAAACTTGCAGCAATTTTGACCCCAAAAAAAAAAAAAAAAAACTATTTGAATTAAGTTTTTTATCCTTCATTGATTTTCTGATGTCGTCCCTTATCCTCTCTATGTAAACCCAATTCATGTCCTGATAAATGGTGACTCATGCATAGCATCATATGTGGTTATTAAAACAAGAAACATATTCATATCAGGGGCGGATCCAGCCATTTATAAAAGGGGGGTTCCTAACCCAGGATAAAGGGAGGGTTCCAACTTTATGTCCCATTCAAATGCATTGATCGTAAAAAGGGGTTCCAACCGCCGGAACCCCCTTGGGTCCGCCACTGCATATTATAATAATTAATGTATGCTAGGACTTATAGATAGATGTCATTAGTCCCAAGTCATGTAATAAAATATATATGTTTATATATATTTAATAATGCCATTTTTGGGGAAAAAAGGGTAGGGCAAGGCGTTTTAAAACATATCAATAAGGCGCGTTTTTTTTTTTTTTGTTCTTCGGAAGTGAGCCAGAAGAAGTCCATTTCTGTTTTTTTTTTTTTTTTTTTGCATTGGGAAGATCTTCTGGCTCTCTTCCACCTCTTAGGTTGACGGCAGAGGCACATAACAAACATGGCGTCGTTTAGTCTAAATGAAATTAATAAATTTATGAATGCAGATATATTAGAATGTGAGCTGTTTTATAAACGTTTTTATGGTATGACAGCCTTAGTAGGACATCCCTGTAGGACGATAAGCTGGATAAATATAAGAACTACACGGACAATAACAGTTAAGGGACGATTATTTGATATTCTAAATGATTTTGTAGACAATCGTAAGGCCTTCAACAATGACAAAAACTTGATACTGTAAAGTCGTCTATAAAAGGTCCGACATGAAAAGTGTGAACAATTCAAACGAAAAAACTAACAGCCTAATTATACATAGCAAAACAATTTACAAAATATCAAATATGAGTCGAGACAGGAACCAACGACAACCACTAAACTACAGGCTCCATCCCTGGGACAGGCAAATAAAGAATATGACAGGGTGGATATAAAAACGAAGATGTGGTATGATTGCAAATGAGACAACTCTCCACAAGAGATCAAATGACACAGAAATCAACAGCTATAAGTCACCGTACGGCCTTCGACAATAAGCAAAGCCTACACCGCATAGTCAGCTATAAAAGGCCCCGAAATCAGAAATGTAAAACAATTCAATCGAGAAAACTAACGGCCGAATTAATGTACAAAAAAATGAACGAAACACAAATATGTATAACAAAGCAACAAACAGCAACCACTGAATTACAGGCTCCTGACTTGGGACAAGCACACACATACAGAATGTGGCGGGGTTAAACATGTTAGCGGGATCCCAATCCTCCCCCTGATCTGGGACAACGGTGTAACAGTACAACAACATGTTTGTGAGCAACCCATCCCGAAGCTGGGACAGTGGTGTAACAGTACAATAAAATAACAACCTGCACAAATCAGCAAATTAACTCAAAAGATCGGTACGAGACACACAAAAAACTAACATTAAGACAATAGACACAAAACACCGACATCAACACTGCTCAAACCTAATTACAACTGGTACTGAAATAAATCTTGTTCTCCCAGACTGAGTTATCAATCAATAAACAACGCGCGGCAAAGGATTTATTAAAAAAAGAAAACAGTCTGAGAAACGTCTGGTTTACGTTGTATATAGATATAAGAAGATGTGGTATGAGTGCCGATGAGACAACTCTCCATCCAAGTCATAATTTGTAAATGTAAACCATTAAAGGTCAACGTACGGTCTTCAACACGGAGCCTTGGCTCAAACCGAACAGCAAGCTATAAAGGGCCCCCAAAAATTAGTAGTGTAAAACCATTCAAACGGAAAACCAACGGTGTCTAATCTATTTAAAAAACCGATATACTTGCATATAAATCCATATACAATGAAACGGTTTTTGAAAAGTGGACCGAACGTTTTGACCATCGAAATTTTGCAATAGAAATACTAGTTATGACCACAAAATTTTAACAGCCAGTGCAGGACTCGCACGAACGTTAGATTTAGTAAGAGGGGCGATATTCTGACGTGTTTTTTAATTCTTGGTCACCCATGTTTAGAAAGAAAGGGGAGAAATCCAAACAATTTCCGACCAATCACAAACGTTGTTGCAAATTTGACCTTATGACGTCAAAGAATTTCCCATAATGCAATTATTGCATATAAATAAAAAACTACCAATTGAATAAAACATATTGCATTCAAATGACAATTTATACCAATTGAATAAAAAATATTGCATTTGAATGAAAATTATACCATTTGAATGAAAAATTATACCATTTGAATAAAAAATATTGCATTTAAATGAAAAAATATACCATTCAAATAAAAAAATATTGCATTTAAATGAAGAAATATGCCAATTAAATAAGAAATATTGCATTTAAATGAAAAATATCAAATTTTTGCAACCAATACCATGCCATAACAACCATTTCAAATATCTTAACAGGTAAAAACATTTACCATTATTTATATTTACATGAGCATATATACAATAAAAAAAGTGTTAAAAATCTTAAAATGATCTGAGTTGCTCCAGTGCCGTGAAGGAAGCTTTGATAGAGAATAATCGACCTTTAGGTCAGACAAACCAATATTTTAAAAGTTTTCATCCAGGTTTATTTCCGTATTTTTTTCCTACGGTTCCTAATATCAGACTACAAATTCTCTTCTTAAGCATGTTGTGTAATATGGCCCGAACAAATATTTCATGATAATTAATGTCGATATAAACTAACAAAAAAATCCTATAGGTTGTTTCTAAAACATGGGTCAATTGCAATGTCGAACGGGCAAATTAGACTACCAATGGGAATGGGGGTTATGTTGTTTAGGAGCAGTAATTATGACTTTCAAAAGTAGTCCTACAAATCTACGGGGAGTTGTTGCAAAGGTTCTTTAACGTGTAGAGAGTGTGGCACTTTCCATACACAAGGCATCGGATTTAATTTCCAAATCCGATCAGACGTGGCTGCGTATTTGTGCATTCCACGCAATAAAACAAAAACTCCATTTCTCGTACAAAATCCTTTTTGTTTTTTTCTAAATTTAAATTATTTCATAAACTACGCTCAGGAAAATGAATAGGTATTTCCATCGATGTACTAGTACAACTTCTATGTAGTTCAATAGTTCATGATCTGGAACTGAACGCGCAAAATTTACAAAATAAACATTTTCGACAATTAAATGTGCAAGTATCTACGTTTAATACGAGTATATATAAGAAGAGAGATAACTTTTGCTTACATATATACAAAACGTATAGTTCTTCTAAAGACCCTAAGTATTGACTGGGATCTAATGAAGAGATATTACATTTTTTAAATATTACATCTGGACCCAGGGGCGGATCCAAGTTGTTTTGAAAAGGGGTCGTAATTACAGAAAACGTAATAGATACTTTTTAGAACAATTTTGGGCGGTTTTGTGCTAAAAAATCATAAAAAAATGAGATTAAAAATTTTTTTGGTGATCAAGGGGGCGGGGTACCCGGTCTACACCCTATCCTGGAGTCGGTTTCACAAAAAAACTTACGATTAATCTTAAGTCATGCCTGAACAATTCAGTATACTTACGATAAATCTTAGTCGTAAGTTTTTTTTTGTGAAACTGACTCCAGGATCCGCCACTGGGACCCCAAGGGTTGACTTTGGTATAGATATTTAGTCATCTGGAATTATCCAATCCGACTGTAAAGCCCATGCTGAAGAGGGTGTCTGTTTTGCTGTTCGAGGTGGACAAATACACAGCCACATCTGATCGTAATATGGAAATTAAATCCGTTGCTTCGTATAAGGAAAATGTCACGGTATTTCCATATTAAAAACTTTGGAGATCCAAGGGATTACCTGTTGGAGGCTTAATTGCTTCTATCCAACATACCGCCTTTTTTCATTGGCATTCTAATTTGCCCGCCGACATCACAGTTGATTCACTTTGCAGATTTATTGTTAATCTATTATCGCCATGAAAAGCCATGACATATTTGCTTCTGGGTGTCAAACACACAACCATCAATCAATCAACTATCTAAAATGTTCGGCTTTGGATGCGATGCAATTAGTGGATCGACGTCCTTAACTATATCAAGATTTCGGTTCATTATATAATTCAGTTTACTACATTTGTATATTTAAAATAAAGTACCACCATATATACCTCATACGGAAACTGATTTGTTTTACTAAATCAGAGGCTACATTAGTTTACCGATGTTCAAATCTCGTAAATTCGTTTAGAAAATACAAATCTTGGTAAAGCAAAAACCTGGGGGAATCGCCTGAACTCCAAATGGAGCGAGACCGGTGCGTCAACAGAGTAAAGATTTTCTGCTACGTATGCATTATCCGCCATGTTTAACAGTGTGCACCATTGGTATGCTACTGAAACCACTGTCCCATGTTAGAAGAACGGTTGAGCATTTAAAGCCATGTAAACCTCCTGATAGGCTACATGAGGGTGTGAATTTGGTATCCCACATGGCGACGAACATGTAGTTAAACATTTGTTAAATTCAGGTAAACTATGTACATTTTACTCCGTTTGACTCTAGATGTAGCTAAACAATACGATGTAACGATATACCACATGGTGGTGTCAAAAGTGTTCATCTCGTGTGAAAATCGTTAAAAAAATCATGAGATAAAATCAAATAATATCCTTGAAATTTATGATAAATATGAGTATAATTTATTCTTAATTCCATAAAGATATGTTATATTAATTCATATTGGCTGTAAATGATAAGAGTGGAATTCCGATTCAGTTAGTTATAGCGAAATGATAGCAAGCTTAGAATTGTGCTTCATGAAAAATGTGCTAGGTCACTTAGATTCATATACAAAATTACCAAATAGATATTTATTCTCGTTGTGCTTCAATAAACTCCTGCTTATTCGAATCTTACGACAAATATTTCCATAATATAATTATGTTTTTAAATTAAAAAATTGGTACATCATAAGAATAAGAATAAGAATATTTATTATTCCAATCAAGGGTCCTTGATGGGCAGCATAACATGTACACATAAAACAATACATCATGATTTGTAACAGAAAAACATTGTTATATATTAAAAATCATATATTCATACACACATGCATTTATTAATGAATAAATTACACAATCTTAAAAAAAAGTTTTATCACTTTTAAAACCTTTGTCTTACAGCAGAAAATGTATTTGAAATAGTGTAAGTTCTGATTAGAATTTTAACAACTTCAGCCATACGTCTCTTACAAGCCGAAATTGTTTTTTTTATGATAGCATACCAAAACTGTTGGTGTATCATTAGTAGAGGGACGAGAACAACCTTAGAAGTATAGACAAAATTAAAAAGTCAAAATGAACTTAATAGTCAATATATTATACATTTAGCGGTAATCTTTCTTATAAACATGGACTTTCTATTGCATAAAGAACTTCTTATATTAATTTAGTTTAATACGTTACTATGGAAATAATTAACAGATTTTGAACGTATCGTTTACTATTCACTATGAATTGAAATAAAAGAAAGATCTTCCAAGAGGAGATTACCTTTTATTATATTGTTGTTTTGTCATTCATGAGACTAGAATTTCAAAAAAACATTTTAAGGCTCTGATTGCTTTTAAAAGCAAGTTCTTAGTTAACTCTCTTTTATATTAGTTAGACACTCCTCTAATACCATACGAATTTTGTTATCCCGAATAATCCAGTCGTTAAAAACTGCTCACTACGATCACTCATTTACTGATTTAATAATATTAAATTGCATTAATCAAGCAATAGGATTGGACACAAGTTATAACAACTTATATTAATTCCTCTCCATTCACTCTGGAGGACACTGACCGTTAGAGAGCGTTGCAGTATTCGAGTTAGGATTTTGTTAATTCTTTTGAAGCTATTCTAGTTACTTTTTTTTTGCAATCTAAACATTCAAATTAGCAATCACTTTAAAACATTAAATCAGCACTTTAAGTGTATTGTGATATATAACTAAATATGAGTTAATTATTTATTAGTATTGCTGTAAAAGTTTTCAGATTTGTTATACATTAGTTAAAATACACGTTTTAATTTCTTCGAAATATAATTAACAATCATCATTTAAAAGGATAAATGAAAAAAAATAATTAAAGCTTCGATAATCAATACCAGGAAGTGCAGATAAAAACTAAATTGTTTAATTTCAAAAAACATTATTCGATCAGCTGATTTTTAATGAAGTATAGAATTTTGATTGAATTGATGAGTTACATATTCAATCATTTTCCGATGCCTCCTTTCTTCTTTCTCTTCTTTGTACGTTTTAAAGTCCTTCACGATAGCAGAAAACGTTTTATCTCTTCGAATGATGTCTGGTAGTTGTGCTCTTTCTACCATTTTCCTTATACTCTCATCCTTTTTATGTTTCGGTGCTGTCATTTCTTGCATAACTAGTTCTGTCTCATGTTCCATAAATTTCTTGAGCGCAGCCTGTGTTTTGCACTCTCCGGGAAAGATATTCTTTCTTTGTGGTCTTTCAACCTCCAGTTTAGCCTTTGCTTTCATTGTGAGTGGAGGCTCTTTATGAGCTTTGACTTTTTTCTCTTTCATAAACAGTTTCTTGGTAGCACTTTTCCACAGGCAGAGAGCATTATAATGCGAGTTACTCAAACTTTTATTGTCCGTTTCTTTTTCTGCTGGTTCCATTGTTGCAATTTGAGGAAAAGTTCTATTCAGTGCAGCAATTGTTAAAGTGCTGCATTGAGGCGAAAGAGAAAGTAATGTTTCCGGGTCATCTTTTTCCGGATTTGCAATTGTCTGGAAAGTATTCGGTCTAGGTTTTTGTTTCCTTTTCCGTTTCCTTCGTTTGGCTTTTCCTTCTAGAGGATCGTCTTTGAATGGATCATATTTATCAAAACTATGAAGTTGATATACCCGAGCGTATGCTAAAGTTTTTAAGTGGTCGTCTTTAGCCTGTTGTACATTTTTAGAACAAACTTCTTCTGCAATTTTAGAATTTATGTCTATTTTATGAACAGCATTTTCATATCTCCACCTCTCGTGGTCCATTTTTAATTTAGTTAAGTATGCTGTTTCTGGTTTGGAATACTGGACCCCTTCAGAGAATGATTGGCAACATGGTGCCAGTTCTGGCATCTTTTAAATAATCTGAATCGAAGAAAGAAAAAAACAACAATTTTAGACATACATTTTGAATAACAAATATAAAAATAAGAATAAGTGGTATGATGGCCAATGAGACAACTCTCCACTAAATGGCATAGAAGTTAACAACTATACATAGTACGAGGCCTTCAACAACGAGCAATATATATATACGCCTAAAAAGTGTACAAAACAACGCCAATATTAAAGTAGAGCCTGTGTCCCTCACTTAGGTCTATGTGCATAATCAACAATTGTCTATGTGCATAATCAACAATTGTCTATGTGCATAATCAACAATGGACTCTCTCCAACATTATAGACAAGAACAGAATTCATGACAAAAAAATTTCTTTTTGTTGATCTTGTATTGCTGATCTGTTTGTCTGTTTACTTTCTCTCTATCTTCTTTAGTATTTGTTCAAAACACAAAAAAAAATCTCATTTGAGGGCAATCACTTCTATGAAGAGTGACAGTCTATACTAACTATATCGGCAAAATTTGACATGTTTGTGGATCTTGCCTTGCTGGTCATTTTTGTTATTTAAAGTTCCTATTTATCTATTATAATTTTTATCATATAAGGCAAAACGAAAAAAAAAATGTTGAAAATCGTCATTAATGGCCAATGACTCCAATAAAGGGTCGTCGGAAAATTTCCTCCATATTGTCTTAAATGTAGATCTTGTCTTGCTGATCATTTTTGCTTATTTAAGTTTCTATCTGTCTATTATAATTTTAAGATATAAGACAAAAACGCAAAAAATTGGTAAAAATCGTCATCAAAGGGCAATAATTCTAAGAGGTAGACTGCCAATTTTGATCATTGCGTAATTATTCGTAGATCTTGTCTTGCTGATCAATTAAGCAACACAAAGTTTCTCTCTATCTATGATTGTTTTCAAGATAAAAGGCAAAAATGAAAAAATGGCGGGGTCATCGGACATATTTTTTAAACTAGATAACCCAATGATGATTATGGCCAAGTTTGGTTTAAGGTCTAGAAGTCTCAGAGGAGAAGATTTTGGTAAAAGTTAACGGACAACTACGGACGACGGACACCAAGTGATGAAAAAAGCTCACTTGGCCCTTTGGGGCAGGTGAGCTAAAAAAGAAAATTCTTAATATAAGTATCTATAAATATTTCGGATAACAGATATCTTCATTGTTGTTTTATACACTTTTTAGGCGTATATATAATTTATTTATTGTGTACAGGTATCGTTACACGTGACGATCAAGGGCTCTCGTAAGAAAGATCGTTGACTAATATCTACACGTTATATATATAAATATATAAATAAATATATATATATATGTTGTGTACAAGTTGTAATTTCGTACAAATTATAATTTGTAAAGGGTTTTTGTACAAGTTATTAGTATTTTGACACACACCTTCTTTCACCAGGTGATACAAGTCTATCTTCAATAATTATCCAGTTCGATGTTTTACTCACAAATTTATATACTTCAACCTAACATTAAGCACTGTCCTCTATGTCATTATACTACAAATAAGGACACCTGGTTGGTTAAGATTATATATTTATTTTTGACTGATACCAAATTCTATGTCCACAAAATATATTTTAGTGTTTTTATATAGACTTTGTGTCAGTACTATATGCAAGACTGTATGTAGTTGTGGAAATAAAACAGTGATTAGCTTAACCAAAGACACTGTGCTTATTTTATCTTATTATGTAAAGAGATTCACAAAATACTGATAATTTGTACAAAAATACTGTACAAATTATAATTTGTACAACATTACAATTTGTACACAACATATAAATATAATTCGTCCAAACATCAGCCCAACAATGTTAGATCTGTAAATCTGCTTTCGCAAATTTTTTGTTCTTCCCTCGTTTGGACTCCTGCTACTGAGATATCGTGGCACCAAATCGCCTTGCACTATGCCCGACGCGCTAGACCACTCGACTACCTAGGCTCTACCAAAATAAAGCTGCTTTCGGTGACCGGGTGTTACCTTTCCTCGTCAGTTTTAATCTGGCGATGTAACACAGTACATGAAATATAAGGTATGAAGATGGAATTGTTACAGATCAGCTGAATTATCTATTGTAAAGGATCCTACAAATTAATGTAAGATGCAGTCGCAGAAATAATTATATTATAAGTACGTCTGAACCAGTGAGTCGTCACAATATACAATTCTAAATTGAAAACAACGTTCAAACCTATGACTGCGTTGGATAAAAACCGCAATTTTTATACGTGTACATGTAAAACAAATTTCTTGGTAGAGGGGTCTAAATACAGCACAAACAACATTTTCCAAAAGACCAAAAAAGTGAAAAAGTATATTTTAACAAAACGCATTTGACTAACAGGTCGAACAACGGATGTTCTTAAACCCTGCTGACTGCCATTGGCGATTGCCAAATAAATTGATCACCAGATGTAACAAAATGGATTTTAATATTAATTTAATACCAAACAGAAAACAAAAAACTTGCGGAAAAGATGATATACCACAAACATGAGGAACAAAAATTTGTATACCATATCCGGATTTCGACAATTAATGTCTCTACTAGTATATAACATCATACTGATGCAAGACTTTTGACTGGTCTACTTTATTGCTTTATAATCTGATAGTGGCAATTAGAGATTAATGATTTCCTTCCGAAAAAAATATTTAACAGTAAAGAACATGTACTAATGTCTGAAAAGTTTCACTTAAAAACTACACAGAGACTGGTTTTACTTCCTAAGATTCTATATTTATGATTACTTAGTATGAGTCAATGCTATAAAATCCTTACCGTTTGATGTCGAGAGATCCATTCCTATTTTTATGAAATTCTTATTTAGAAAAATATTTATAAACGAATATCTTAGCATGGAGTTACTTCAAAATAAACCTTGAAATGTTCTCAAGTAAAATTATTTCAGATTATTAGTTAATGAACTGAAAATCAAGATGGTATTTAAAGTTTGACCTTGCTTATTTTGATTTGAGATTGAAGTTCTCTCCTATTTGGCAATTGTCACTTTAAAATTATTTCTTAAGAAGAAATAAAAATACCATAGCTAGCTCAAATAATGACAAATTCATTTAAATAGTTCGTTATCCGTGTATCCACTTAAGAAAGCTATTCACACTTTAATTAAGAAAGGGCCACAATGCCAAGGATTTAAAAAAGTATTTTAGATTTCATGAAGAACAATCAATATATATCGTTAAAAAATTTAAAAGTATTGTTGAGAAAAGAATATTTTGAAATAATTGAAACCAGATATGAAAAAAATTATACCGAATAAAGAGAATGCGTGTTAGTCGTGACATATTGCTCCAGTCACAAACTTACATGTATTGAAAAATAAGAGGGCATCAAAAGTGTTTTTAAATAACCTTGTTGAAAAGTCGGTAAATTAATTGATAAATTATATTTTATTCGTTTGATTGATGCGAGGAAAACATACTTCATCAACTAGTATGCAATAAAAAAAAATCTTTAAAATTGCCGGCATCACTTTTAATAAGTTCATAATCGATGTTATTGAATACAGACGTTTTACTATGAAATAATTTTTGTACCTCACTGAACCTAAGGCACAATGGAGAGTTATCTGTTGTAATTTTTTGAAAAATCCATTTCTATAAAACTAACACGCCAATAGCACTTATTTTTTTTAAATTGATAAAAATGTAATGCAGAAAGTTTAATATGTTTCCCTTCTGAGTGCAACAAATACACGAGAAAGTTCTTCGACAAAAAAAAAAATAAAAAAAAAAAACAAAAACAAATGACAAAACAATGAAAACTATGATCCAAAATTAGAAATAAAGTTTATGACTCTAACTACAATTTAAATAGCCACCAGTGTAGTTGAAAATATATAAATTTAAAGATATTATATATTATGCTTAAAAAAATAATAGGAGTTAAAATGCATTAACTTATATTATAAACCACATGTGGAGCAGGATCTGCTTACCCTTCCGGAGCACCTGAGATCACCCCCGGGTTTTGGTGGGGTTCGTGTTGTTTAGTCTTTAGTTTTCTATGTTGTGTCATCTGTACTATTATTTGTCTGTTTGTCTTTATTTTTGGACATGGCGTTGTCAGTTTATTTTCGATCTATGAGTTTGACTGTCCCTCTGGTATCTTTCGTCCCTCTTTTATAAAGGCAAAACGGAATTTCGATTTTTTTCTATGAAATTTTGTTTACATTTTGAACTCGTTTAACTGTGTCTGAATATTGAAGAAAAAATGTAGCGTTTTTCTCGAAATCACTGTCAACTACTGTACAAATAACAAGTATACAAATTCAAAATGTAAAATCTCCTGTTATCCTGATGTAACTTTTAAATATCTTCTATAAAACTACTGAATCAATTTCAATCAAACTTGAAGTGAATGATCCTTAGGGTATCTAGTATAAAGTTATGTTTGTTGTCTGATTCAATCAGACAACAAACATGGCCGCTATGGCTAAAAAATGAACACAAGGATAACATAAATTATAACGGTCTTATATCTTGAAAACCACAAGAAAATCTCACAAGGCAATGCTTCAAATTTTCACCATTACTCCTTAATGAGTTTTTGCCATTAAATGACGATTCGTTTCGTGTTATTGCAAAATATCCCAAAAATTATAATAGATAAGTAGAAACTGTTTACGGCTAAATGATCAGCTTTTATACTAGATCTACATAAATGCTAATATGACAGGAGCCAGTGGATGACTCATTAAGGAGTTATTGCTCTTAAATGGCGATTCTAGGTTTATTTTTTTTATAGTTTTGACATATTTCGAAAACTATGATATATAAGTAGAAACTACAAACAACAAAAATTATCAGCAATACCAGATTTACAAAAATGTGATGTGATAAAACCGTCAGATGATTCCTTAAGGGGATAGTGTCGCTATCCACCAGTGACCAAAGGACAACGATTAAAACTACAACTTAACTATCCACCAGTGACCAAAGGACGATGATAAGAAAAACTACAGGTCACAATCTATCTTAAAGAATGAAAAAAACACTGTATAGTATAAGCTGAAAAGGACTAATCATTTCAAAATGTGAAACAAATGAAAAAACAAAAACAAAAACAACAATAACCTGATTTTATTCCAAAACAATAAACGAGAAACAAATATGGCAGACATCAACCAAAGACAACCAGCTGACGTAGGACAAGCAAAATAGAATGTTTGTTGGCACTCAACCCTCCTTTTAACCTTGGACAAGGGTATGACAGCACAACATAAGAACAAACTGTAAAATCAGTTGGAAATGGCTTGACTAATCAGATCGGCACGGGCCAAAAGAAAGGAAGGCTACCAAAATATATAAGACATAAAGTATCGATCTAAGAGTACTATCATTTAGTAAATACTAGTTCAAAGTCATCTTCGAATTCCTGTTAAACGAGATCTAAATGCATTAAAATTTTCATAAAAATTCGAAATGCGTCGAGTAGCAATCAAACCTTTGGTGCGATACAGGTAAATCCAATTTCCAATAAAGTTTTACTATTTTAAAAGCGGTCAAAATTACCGCCATTATTAGTGAGTTACATAAAATGAAAATATGAATTTGTTGTAGAAATTTTGGAATATATCGTAATATTGCTTTCAGTATCATGTGAACGTTATATGCATACTTAGAAAAATGTTGTCCGGTTACATACAAAAAGGGGCCATTTTACAAAACCAAGGCGTCGACACAGTTTTCTCGTCCAATTTCCCACAATTACTTTATACGTTCTCCGTGTATCCAAGTTATAGAATTTATATACAGATATATCTTGCATGGAAGGTTATGTGAGCGATGCATTGCATTAACCTTAATTTGAGAATACCAGAGAGACAAAAAGTTACACAAATAACATTTTAAAAGTGTTTCATATTTTTATTTGTGAACTTAAAAAACTTGTCATCGTACACATTATTTTTAGCGAATTGGCAAAATTTAGAAATAAGAGATACAAATTCAGAAACTGTATTGTGACTTACTTACCTTTGCTTATTATCAGGCCAAATATTGTGAAGTTGTCCATCGTAATGTTGTTTTTTATACAATTAAACAAATTACAAATATTAATAAATATCACGAATTATCGATAATGTTGATTTATATCTTAGAAAACGCAGATTCTTTCTCGTGTAAGAAACACATTTACGTGACTTGATAAAATACTAGGCTTAAAAAGTTATACTGTTAATGAGAAAACGTAACTTAATTATTTACCTCAAGTGGAACTAATTGCATCTAAACAAAAAGATATCCAAAACAGGCTTTTGTTGTTGATACAATAAATGAACAAAATTTTCTGTTATTGTGGCGTTTTTTATCGTCTGTCGTATCTTTCCCGCCTTCCTTTCACTTAAGTCAGTAAAACTATAACAGATCAAGCGATTTCAAGTTACCCTTGTCGCTAAAAGAAAATTGCCATAATCGTCTTAATTTATGAAAAAATATTGAAATATAAGTTTAAAAAACGATCCAAAGATTGTCCATGTATACTTTAAAGAGTATCTTTTAGTTAATAAGCTTATATTGACAGAGAAATTATTTGTCATTTTCAGAAAAATATGTCATCGGGGTTTTAACATTTTATTGTCTGGCTATCTTCATTTTTAATCAGTTTAATAAAAAGTTCATTTATCATAGTATAGTTAAGTGTCGATCAGTGTATTTAAATAGACCACGCTAAGGACAAATTAAATGTGGATTGCCTCTATTATAGATGTATTGTCATATTACAAAGCAAAATTAAGAATAATATATTTTAGATTTTTTTGGAGTCAGCTGAAAATGTAGACCACTGAAACAGTAATTAACTATCTGTAAAAATACTGATAATAAATGTATTAAACAAATAAGATGAATTAAAGGATAATCAATGGGGATGTTGTTTCAGAGGATTTAGATGAATTTTCTGGCTTTTTAGTGCAAACTTATCCATCTAATGGTGTTCATTGATCAGATGTTTAAAACCATCGTTGGTGCATATTCTGTCATTTTCCATACATGGAAAAATTTAAATTAGTAAACATCCAAGGTCAAAAACAAATGTCAAGAGTTTACACTTTATAATGATAGTACTCGCTTGTGTTGAGCAAAAACCAAGCTCTAGGCATATAGGTATGTTGCAAAGCAGATATGTTGATTCTACTAATCAGGTCCTCATTTTCCAGTGGCAATAAAATTAATTTGACCATCCTATCGGGTACCCACTTTCAATATGATCTCGTTCTGAATATGCATGCAGCTGTGATCAGTGATCTATTAATTCTTTTTGAAACCTGGTCGAAGCTTTTATCAATTTTCAAAAGCATGATAATGGCTGTGTTGAAGTTTTTCAAAGATGTTTGCATATCTTGTCGTTTATTAGAGGTTCTCAGTAACTGGTATTTGATACAAGATCATTCCCAGGTTTTCACAGTACAAGGTCGGTCTAAGGCTCACCGAGATTCCACATTAGCAAAATGTTCAATAATTAGTTCATAACCGCCCAACTGCTGATATTTCATGCATATTCAAGATATGAACATATTTGACTTGGTTTTCCTTGAAATGTTATATTAGTGGAAAGTCCAGAGAGCCTAAGCGACCACCAAAGGAATAGACTGAAACCGAAAGCATAATTTGACCACATAATGTTCGTATGGAAGCGAGTGGGAGATACAAAGTGACATCTTTAAATGGACGATATGACATCCATTTGGATTAGAGTAATATTTTAAGATTGTAAGAAACAATTAAAAAAATAATAATCGACAGGACCCATTATATGCTGTGAAGAAACAAAAACAGGAAAGAGAACTGCAGCCTACTAGTGATTTTGAGTAGAAGAAGCGTCCAATGAAATTTGTAGTTATCATGCACACGATTCTTAGACAAAAGTACTTTATGTATTTTGTATTGATGGTAGTATTTTTGTGCATTATGCCAATCTGATGAGCCATTTTTAACATATGTTTACAGATTGCTATAACGTTGTGCTGCGACACCACTGTCCCAGATTAAGGGGAATTGAACGTCCACAAACATGTTTAACCTCGACACATTCTTTATGTATCTTTCCAAAGTCAAGGGCTTGTAATTCAGAGGTTTGTCGTTGGCTGCTGTCTGTCATATTTGTTTTCGTTCATTTATTTTTCATTAATCAAGCCGTTGATTTGAATTGTGTTCCAGTTTGTCATGTCAGGTCCTTTAATAACTGACTAAAAACCGTTTAGGTTTTGGTCATTGTTGAAGGTCGTACGCTGACCTTTATAGTTGCTTACATCCATGTCATTTTGGACTTTGATGGATTGTTGTCTCAATGACATCATACCACAGCTGTAAAACTGGTACAAATAACGAAAGGTTTACTGCGTAACAATAGAATCATTTACAACAAATGCTTTGTCAATTTTTAATCTGATCCAGTCTCTACTGTTGACATTTTAGGAAAGGAACATTAAGTAAACATAAAAAACTAAGGAGCAAATAAGAAAAAAAAAAAAAAACATTTCAAGATGCAGAACCAATAGATTGTGCAAGTATTTCGAGACCGAACTGACCTGCTTCGTATCAAATTGTATAACCCTACCAAGCAAAGAAATAAAATGTCATTCAGTCTCTAGTTTTCTATGTAGTGTTTTGTAGACTGTTGCTTTTCTTTATGTCATTTTTCGTCTTTTGCCATGGTTGTTTTGTTGGGCCCTTTTCGACTAATTATTTGATCCTCCCTCCAGTATCTTCCGACTTTTTTTCATGATCTGAGATCTCGTATTTGTCAAATCTCTCAAATAATAAACTTTTGACACAGAGATATGTGTCGTCTGTCGGCGGAAAATTTATAAAAAGACAATCTGATGGACATCAACATTGCTAATTAATTCAAAGTTGCTGAACCATGAACTAGGGAACAGGGCCTCGAATGGTTGACAAACTGAGATGTACTGATAGTAATGCAACTTTATAGAAAACATCATTGTTTATCATAAGTAGTTCCTATCAAACTAACTTAAGCATAAAACTTAACATTGAAAATGGGCAATTAATAGAGTCACTGGACCATTACCTCGGGCAGGGCCTCGAAATAGTCATTTAACTGATAGTAATGCAACCTTATAGAACATAATATTGAACTACCACAAGTAGTTCCTATCAATCTGACTGGAGCAGAAAACTTAACAATTGTTGACGCCGCCGGACAAGCAATACTTATGCCTCGCCTTTTGGGACTTTCGTCACAGGCGAGACAAAAACAGATGGTTGACCCTATCAAGTTTAGTTAAAACACGAATTGTTTGATAATATAAAACAAATAGAACCAGTTATCACTATCAAATGTTAACACTAATTATCTCAACCTACTTCTACCCTCAACACAAATATTATATACTTTAATTGTATTATAAAAGCAGCATTATGAAGCAAAACATTTGTAGAACCTACTAGTAGTACGTGTAGCAGACGACTAAAGAAAATAACATAGTTCTACATCAACGTTTTTAAAGATATGTTTTTCCTTGATATACTTTTCAAAACGAAAGACAGAAAGAAAGAAGACAGCATATCAGTAAGGTTAGTGCTTCGTAATGGAAATGAACTTCTTTTACCGTGTTCAGGTTGTGCCGCGTGCCAATCTTATATAAATTATTCACTAGATCAATGTTATTGCAGTTATAATTAGGTCTTTCCACTTTTCTGTGGAAAGACCTATTGATTTTGTTCTGATTATTATTATTTTTTTGTTTTAATTTTTCATCTTCCGCCACTTTAATTTCTTGCGTGTACATTTTGTTTCGTAAGATGTCGCTTAGATGTTTGGTAAATAATATCGCACAGTTTATGTGCCTTTGAAAATGACCTGCTTAACCAAATACTTTTCTTTGTAAGAGTTTAACTTATCTCCCGAAGAAATCGACAAATTTATTTTACCAAATTGCTCGTTATATCCTCAGGATGTTTTGTCCAATTTTGACCGAAGCGATACGAAGACTCCATGAGAGTTATTTCTCCTTCTGTATTTGACATAAGTGATATATTATTGTATTGCATGAATGATAAGTGATAGAAACCATATATTTTTTTAAATAGGCAAACAAAACCGATCATGTAAGACCAGAAGTGACCTTCGCTGCGGCGGGGGCATTCAAAAAACAAATGTTTGGGTTGAAAATTCAAGTATAAGGATTAAACAGATATTCAGGAGATATTGGTGTGAATATGTGGCCGCTGACTCACAATCTTTACATAATATTCCTTCATACTTTTATTTGGTTTGAGAGCTAGTAGTCAGCCCAGTGTATACGTATACAACGGAATGGGAACTTTATTAATTCATTTCGAATTTTTAAACAAGATCGTGTTTTTTCCAGTACCGTTTATGAAATCTACTCTGAAATACAGTCATTGATATAAAAGTGTAGGACGGTATATTTTCTTAATTCATATAAAAGAAATTTTGCTCAGACGTCCTATTTGAAAATCGAGGCAAGGTAAATATTCCGGCGCTAAAATGTCCTATGATGTCGGCGCTCAAATGACCCTATGTGCTTTTTAATTTTCGCTCAAATGTCCTATGCCCGGTTTCATATCAGTAGGTTTAATGCTTTGAACTTGCTCTTTTCAAACAGAAAAACTGTTTGTTGATACAGTACTTATGGGAAATCAATTGTTAGTAGCAAAACATGCTTCAAAGCATAACAAAATTGCTTACATTTGTTACAATTTTGCAAACTTCAAGGATTGTCTACGTCTATACATTGGACCTTAAACAAAATGTTTATATGGATATGATTTAATGGACACGTAGGCTTATTGTCATTGAACCATATATAAACGTTAATAAAAACAAATACGTTCAGTCCTCATAGAACATACAAGTATACAAGTTTTTAAAAAACCTACAGGCATGTAATTGAACGAAATTTATAATAATTTTATATACGATCTATCAATATTTATTGAAGTGGTCAATATTTTAATTTCGCATAGATCGTTAAAGTTTTAATAACGCTTTAATCAGTTTGGAGTGTTATTATTTAGCTTCGTTTTAAGGTTTGGTATAAAATGCATTGGCATAAGAAAATGAACAATTGATAAAAAAAATATGAAACAAGAAATCAAAACCTAGTCGAATAAAAGAAGGCCAAGGCAATTGAAAACAAATTTAGGCAACAGTGGTTTCAGCAGAAGGTTGATGAACCAGTGTTATGTCAATGAACGTCTCGTCCTTTTTCTAAAAAAGTTCATCGGAAGATACCAAGACCTTGTTGATAAATATTCCGTATCAACTTCAAAAATAATACATAATGGTCTTGATATAGATTCTAGGTAATGACGTTGTTTATCATCTTAATTACGTTTTATAGTGTTCTTTTATTTGTCTTTGTAAATTTTTAACCTTTACTGTTTATGGTAATACCCTTTTGGCGTTGCTCAGTACTTATGTATCTCGCCATTGTGTTGATGTGCTGTGGTCATTTTTTGTATTCTTGTCATTCATTTTTGCTTATGTGCATTGTCTATATGCCATTTTGTTTTTCTTTGTTAACATATTTGTTTTTATAGTGATTAAGATTATAACACAATGTTGACTGCTGTACCCCTATTCTTGATATTTTTTTCCTATTATGTCTGTTTTTTTTTCACACATTGTTGTCAATATAATGGAATTTTATGCGACTGTCATACAAGTGAGAGGTTTAGCTAGCTATAAAACCAGGTTTGATCCACCATTTTCTACATGAGGAAATGCCTGTACCAAGTCAGGAATATGACAGTTGTTTTCCATTTGTTTGATGTGTTTGAGCTTTTGATTTTGCCATTTAATAAGGGACTTTCCGATTTGAATTTTCCTTGGAGTTCGGTATTTTTGTTAATTTTCTTTTTAACCTAACATTTTCTTCGGAAAATGTCTATTCCAAGTCAGGGATATGATAGTTGTTTTAAATTCGTTCTGTATTGTTGATATAGTCAAGTGTTTGGTTCTGTCAGGTTTTATGGACTTCCCATTTTACCTTGGAGTTCGGTATTTTGTTTATACCTTTTTTTCCCGATGTTCACATCTCTTAAATCGATTAAGAAGACAAATCAAGGTAACACACACAAACTGAGGGAAATAAACATACAGTGTAATTCAGTGGTTGTCGTTTGTTTATGTGTTACATATTTGTTTTTCGTTCATTTTTTGTACATAAATAAGGCCGTTAGTTTTCTCGTTTGAATTGTTTTACATTGTCATTTCGGGGCCTTTTATAGCTGACTATGCGGTATGGGCTTTGCTCATAGTTGAAGGCCGTACGGTGACCTATAGTTGTTAATTTCTGTGTCATTTTGGTCTCTTGTGGACAGTTGTCTCATCTTCTTTTTTATATATACAGCACATAACTGTTACAATGGAGTAATAACATTTCAAATCAAAACAACGGATACATGCGAACAAACCACACTTTACAGCGAAGCCTGTGCAATATTGAACCTCTCACAAAAGTGGGAGTGAGGACTAGTATTCCAAAAGGGTTAGCATGTCCAGAACTGCATACAAAAATATCAAACAATGCGGCGCCTTACTGGCATGATTAACATACATTCTAAATCAGTAAGTAGTCCGTTTGTTTTGTAAATCTTCTCGCATCAAATACACCGTAAACTATTTTGGCTGTCCTTTTTGGTTTACAATGTCTGATCGATATGTATTTAGCCTCGAAAGCGTTACGCCAAAACCGTCAAAAACCATCTGAAATAAAGATAATTGATGTTTTTATTTCTTCAGGGATATTTTTTCAAGTAGTATAAAAGTTAATAAAATTTTCTTATACTTTGCAAAATGAAGATTTTATTATGCTTTTTAAAACATAATAAAAGAATGGGTCACCGTGCTATTTTCCAAGCTATGAGTCGTTGAAAATTGCCAAAATTTGGTTAGGTTGTTCATGAAAACACATTTGTGTGCATAAAAGAAATCTATGAGATAGAATTTTGAAATAATTTGTGAGAAGATAGGTTTTATAATATGTCTTAAGAAAGTAAAAGAAAAATGGTGTCACCGAACTTGTTTCTTGCTACAAGTAAAATAAAAAATTCCTATCAGTCCAGTATATTATTTTACTAAAAGAGTTATCTCCCGAAATGGTTTATTTGAATAAATTGATTCCTAAAACACAAGATTTGATATTTGTTTAAATATTTTGAATAATACAATAAATCACCAAGTTTTCTTTATACAAATTAACAGTCTAATTAATAAATTGCAAATCTGTCGCCAAATTTGCAGATTTGGGCAAATAACTAGACCGATTTTGTACTGCGATTGTACAATCCAAGATGGCGGTATACCATGAATCTACCTTAAATGACAATAAACGCTTTATTTGTTATTCAACTGTGTATGATGGAAATATTCAATTCGTTCTCAATATGCAGGAAATATTTGCCACTGAATGTTAAGAAACCAACAATCTATCAATCATTTAATGAAAAAAAAATATATGTTCAAAATGTCTGGCTCAGATGTTCTATATTAATCATGAAAAAACTCAATTTCAAAAGTTCAATTGAATTGTAGGAAAGTTTGACCAACTAAAACCTTTACCACTGACTGTATCTAAATGTTAACTGCCAAAAATTGTTCACAAAATCCAGTTATCAGTAAAGTACTGAAAATTAATAAAAAATGTTTTCAAATTTTGATCCAGATGCCACATTTTGAAGCATCTGTTCAAGTTTAATAAAATCTATTAAGGTTTGACCGATGTTAAAGTAATTGATGTCTTAAAAAAAGGTTAACCCTTGACTGATACTAAATGTTGACGATGCCGCCAATGACGATGAAATATAGGATCACTTCGTCACAGGCGAGACAAAAACAGTTCACAAAACATATATCAGAAAATTAAGATTGAACAACAAAGCCAACATAAGGCGGATGTAAACTCGGGTCCTGAGAAAGGGTAAGGTGTTCAACTGTTAACAACACAAGTCAAAAATAATTGTGATAAAACGAATACTTTAAAAAATAATCTGATTTACTAATTGTTCAGAAATCCAGGCCATCGTTTATCATATTTATCGGAGTGAATAGGTCACGATATCATTTTCAAAAAGTATAATTAAACGTTACAGTAATACTGTGTCAAAAATTAAATCGACCTCCACAAAATCGCCCATTATTTACAATTTTAAATCCATTTACCCGAGATTTTTTGTAAAATTTAAGAGCTGAAATCAGAGCAGTTGCATGCAAGTAATCGCTCCAGTGATTATTTTTAGTTACTAAACCAAGTAATATATATAATTGCTGTAAAGACATGACATTAGCTATATTGATCACAAGCAAATAAATTCCAATGTCAGTTTGTTTGTCCCAATTTCGGTCCTTTATTTTGTCGATATGCACATCTACATAGTATGTCCTTATTATCTACAAAGTTTCATGAAATTCTGTTGTGTGGTTTCAGAGGAGTTGCGATGACAAACTGTTGCAGTAGTACATTGAAGCAAATAAGTTCAAAGGGGCGTTACTCCTAGAAAAAAATTGAATCGTAATTTCCTGTCGATATGCACATCTACATAGTATGTCCTTATTATCTAAAAAGGTTTCATGAAATTCTGTTGTGTGGTTTCAGAGGAGTTGCGATGACAAACTGTTGCAGTAGTACATTAAAGTAAATAAGATAAAGAGGCGTTGACTCCTAGAACGGCGAAATGCACAACTACATAGTAGGTCCTTATTATCTAAAAAGGTTTCGTGAAATTCTGTTGTGTGGTTTGAGAGGAGTTGCGATGACAAGAAACAGGACTGACGACTGACGGACGGGTCAAAAACATTATACCCTCCGCAACCCGTTGACTATTAATCATATATCTGTACTGCCTTCTTAGGACCAGATATATGTATCCAACACTTTATACAATTACTACCAATGATACAAAGTTGTGGTAGGTGAAAGTTTCTGAATAGTAAACTACTAAAACATTTAAGAGCCAAACCGAATTATTTTGGATTCATTTTAGCTGTAAGTAGGATATGGTATTAAAAGTCGATCTATGAAACTTTCTACCAGATGTGTTGATGTCTAACATACACATATCTGTTATAGTGTTCAGACTTACATCTTTCTTTAAGGGCGAAAGAAAATAATCCTATAAAGAATCGACGGACGATTGCGGCAATGTTGACTTATTTGTAGATCTTTTCCTCTTGATCTACAGAGGCCAACTACTGCTAGGGGAAAATAAATGGAGATTAACAATGGTGTGTACTGTAATAGTGTCTACTGTAATAGTGTCCACTGCATTGGTGTACTGTAAAAGTGTCCATTCTAATAGTGTCTACTATAATTGTGTCTACTGTTATAGTGTCCACTGTAATGGTGTGTACTGTAATGGTGTCCACTGTAATGCTGTGAAATGTAATGATGTCCACTGTAATGGTGTGTACTGTAATGGTGTGTATTGTAATGGTGTGTACTGTTATGCTGTGTTCTGTAATAGTGGCCACATAAATGGTGTCTCTGGTCATAGTGTGCACTGTAATGGTGTCTACTGTGATGTTGTCCACTAAAATGATGTATACTGTAATGGTGTCCACTGTAATGGTGTGTACTGCAATGGTGTCCACTGTAATGGTGTGCATTGTAATGGTGTCCACTGTAATGGTGTCTACTGTAATGGTGTCCACTGTAATGGTGTGTATTGTAAAAGTGGCCACATAAATGGCCACTGAAATGGTGTCCACTGTAAACGTGTGTACTGAAACGGTGTCCACGGTAATGGTGTGTACTGTAATAGTGACCACATGAATGGTGTATCATGTCATAGTGTGCACTGTAATGGTGTCGACATGTGATGTTGTCCACTATAATGATGTCCACTGTAATGGTGTGTTTTGTAATAGTGGCCACTGCAATTGCCACTGAAATTGTTTTTCTTGTCTCAGTGTGCACTGTAATGGAGTCCACCGTAAACGTGTATACAGTAATTGTGTCCACTGTAATGGTGTGTACTGTAATAGTGGCCACAAAATGGTGTCTCTGGTCATAGTTTGTGTACTGTAATGGTGTCTACTGTGATGTTGTCCACTATAATAATGTCTACTGTAATGGTGTGTACTGTAATGGTGTCCACTGTAAACGTGTGTACGTAAATAGTGGCCACTGAAATGGGGTCTCGTGTCAGTGTGCACTGAAATGGTGTCTACTGTGATGTCCACTGATAACGTGTGTACTGAAATTGTGTGAACTGTATTAGTGTGTAGTGTAATGGTGTTCACTGAAATAATGTACACTGAAATGATTTCTACTGTAATGGTGTCCACTGTAATGTGTTCTGTAATATTAGCCACTGAAATGGTGTCTCTTGTCATAGTGTACACTGTAATGGTGTCCACTGTAATAGCGTGTACTGTAATGGTGTTTTCTGTAATGGTGTCCACTGTAATAGAGTGCACTGTAATAATGTGTATTGTTATGGTGTCTACTGTAATAGTGTGTACTGTAATGGTGTCCACTGTAATAGTGTGTACTGTAAAGGTGTCTACTGTTAAAGTGGCCACTGTAATGGTGTCTACAATAATAGTGTCCACTGGAGTTGAATATTGTGGTGTCTACTGAAATATTGTTCACACAGTAAAGGTTTTCACTGAAGTTGAACAATGTAATGGTGTCCAATGAAACAAGTGTCTATTGTAATAATGTCCAGGTGTGCATGCTTACCATCATTGTCCCATAAAATCTTAATATACAGTGTTGGTCCTTGTTTCTGGGTGTTATAAGCACTGTAATATGTTGACAAGATTTAGGATCACAATGACAAGGACAAAGAAATTTGTTTGATGAACAAGTAAAAAAAACCAATGAAAGTTGAATCTTGGAAAACATGTCTGTTTGTTAAAATACAGTTAATTCATATTTTTACTATTCCAAGTCATTTTTTCCATTTCAAATTTGGACTAGAGACTTTAGTCACTGACTGCAAGAGATGCTTCCACTCTTCAGCTTGAACCACTTCTATAAGTATTGGACAGCTATGGATAAACATTGTCCAATGAACAATGAAAATGAGGTAAAGGTTAGATGAAACCTGCCAGTAGGACATGTACACCTTACAATCATTCTATACCACAAGTATAGTTGAATACTTATAGAATCTGAGATAGGGACTTGACCACATAAACTTAACCTTTATCACTGATCCATAAAATGATGTTGAAGTCAGGTGAACCTTCTCTGACGGACATGTAGACCTTGTAAAGAACCCATATACAAAATATAACTCATAATAAGTGAGTATTTCAGAAGACAAAATTTTTTCAAGCAGGCACTGAACCATGAAAATGAGGTAAAGGACAATAGACATAGGACAGACAGAAACTTGGTAACATAAGGTATCTGCAAACAAGGTATGAAACATTTATGTCTTCTACCTTCTGAAATATAAAGCTTTATACAAATAGTTTATGCCGCTGGTGGATTGTTATCCCTATGTCTCAGATTCTGCGACTTTCGTCACAAGTGAAACAAAAACCTTTATAAAATGCATATGTAAGCATCTATCTTAACCAATTAAAATAACTTAATTTCAAACATGTTCAAATTGATGCTTAATAGATTTTTTTATGATTGACAATGGTTTGTTTGACTTTGTAATGATTGTGATATTACTGGCAGTCCACAAAAACCAGGACCTAATGGTGGAGGGGAGGAAGATGCTAAGTATGTTGATTGTCTGAAATTTTGCTTCAAGACAGTTTATCAAATTGGTAAAGAAAGGAATGAAGGGAATATACACGAGATGGTACTGTATAGTGGGTTATTTTCGCTTATTTTGGCTGAAAAAGGAAAATTGCGAAAATAAATTGTGAAAATTTATGCATATGAACGATACTTTCTAACAGGTGAAGCATTTTGTAAACGATGTACTTTTTCCAGTCAGAGTGTCAATAACAGTTTATGATAATTTTTTACAACATCATAGTATTACATATATTTTATAAAATGGCTGTCAGGTGTTAATTAGTTTTAAATATAAGTGTCAAATAATATAAGTGTAAAGTACTCTGTAAGATACCTTATTATTTAGTATCAAATTATATATGAGTTGCAAGTCAGTCTTGATTATTTTATAACCTCATTACTAATCAACCGTAACATTTACATTGTACAAGAAATTTGTACACCTGTGACAAATATCTAAGCTACCAGTATTCTACTGATTAACTGTATCAATATATAATCAATAAATAAGACGTCATGCAGGCAAAACAACAATTTAACCATAACAATAGACACTTGCTTGTCAATTTTTACAACTTTTTAACTACAACTAATATCGGTATCCACCAAAATATTTAATTGGTATTTAAGAAACCGGCCAAAATTTTTCGTATATTTTGTTGCCCCTAAATCGCGAAAATTTTACACCCGAAAAAAACCCGCTTTACGTTATTCAAAAGATATACTTAAAAACCACAATATCAGAGTAACAGTGCTTTTATTTCTTTTCTTCGTCTGGACTGTTACTGCTGACAGATCTTCATTGAAGCTAGAGAACTGGCATTGCAAAAATAAGTTAGAAATATAGATTCCACCACTGCATCAAGTGTGTTGCGATATTTCTCCACTCGAGACAGTTAAATTTTACTATTTAAAGCGCGAGGCTTGCCAAGCTTTTTAAATAATTCAAATTTAACTGTTGAGAGTGGAGAAATATCGTAATACACAAGTTATAGTGGTGGAATCTGTTTCTCTTATGATTTTTACATGATATCAAAACAAAGTTTATCCTTCCTTTTCAAAGTGTTGCAGAAAGTTGTGTTCTTTATATGTGACATCATCAGGCATGGTCGCCTTTTTTCATGACGTCAGAATAGGAAATTCAGAAGAAACCAAGAAAATTTGACGTCATAATTAAATTTTGACCAATCATTTGCCGAGAACAAAGTTTTCAGTAGAGATGAGAAATATTTTTCTCACACCGACTGAGAAATGTGAAAAAAAGCATGGAAATTAGAGAAAATGATGTTTACTGTCGATGTAAGCAGTATCGTTTAATATTTACTTATAACAACAATGTTCTTTACAGGAACAAAAGTAGGAGTTATAAAAAATTACATCAATAACTCCAGTATTATGAGATTTGCCATATTACTTGTTTCCTTTTAATCATTTTTTGAAGCAAAAAAAAAAAAAAAATATGCCATGCAATTCTGTGTAAGAATTTAAAAAATAACCAACCATTATCCTGAAATATTTTTGGTGGCTGTTTATCAAATAAAAACATTAGTCCTATTTGTTTTAGACAGGTTCTGTTGTTGTTTTGTGAAATTTAAATATATTTACCATTTCATCTTCATATTGAAATATCACTCTTTCAGAATCAATATCAAATACTGTATATTATATTAATAAATGTTATAGTATTGTAAAATGCAAAATTCATCTAATTTTGTGGAATTTGTACTTCATATTTTAAGACAAATACAACCTTTAACACACCCTTGTTGACCATTAACAGTACTCTATTACCAGTTAAAGTGAATAAACACATAATCAAAAGTTAAAAATTTATCATGTAATACAATCATTCATGAAATAATACTTCTTAGTTTCTGGTCCATTATTAACTCTGTAATTTATGTTGATATCTAAAACCTGAAAAATAATGAAAAATAATAAAAGTATGACATCTATGAATATTTAGACATTTGAAGGCCAATCTAAAGAAAAGCTTTCATAAAACCGTAATTTGGAATTTAAAAAAATATAAAATGAAGTGGTTTACCACAAAATAATTTGTCATAAAGGAAAATCTAAGAAAAATATTAATAAAAGACATTTAATAATTGCAGAATTTTTTTACAGTGCAAGGAACTTCTCCCTCACAAAAAAAAATGTTGATCATAGACAGAGTGAAAACTAAAGGGTTCCCAATTGTTCGATTATTGCCAATAACAAGTGAAAACAATGAACTAGATACAATACCTAGATTTATAATTATTCGGACAAAGAGAAAATTCTCCAGTGATAAGAGTTCCTTGGTCAACATCAAATGGTTCTTCTAAGTAAAATATTGTCTGACCCCAATGTGTATCCCTAAAATAAAGAATATATCTTTTAAATATAAAAGAGACTAAATATTCAGTAAAATATCTGTTTTATATGGACAATAATACACCAATAAAAAAATTCAGACATGTGATTCATCGGGGGGAGTCAAAATCACCCGATTTTTAAACCCTCTTCCGTCCCTCCCGTTGATAATTCAAATGTTCTGTTTTTTTCAAAATTTCAACCCCAAAAAATTTGTCAGTCTCTATTTTTTAATACCATCGATGTCAACATTAATTACGTTTATGTGTCACTGATGAAGGTAATTTTTACCTGTAAATCAAAGAACTTGTATAATTATATGGCTTCACTTGACAGCTTGGGTGTCAAACATACCATTAATCAACGATTTTTACATCAGGCTAACTGCAGTTATGTAATATAAGCTGTGTGTATTTGAAAACAGTTCAAAAAAATTTCGGGTTACCTCCCTTGTTTTATCATGTTTTAAGTTAACCCCTTAAAATAATGTAAATTGATAAAAGAATATGAATGAAATACAAATTGAACAAAGAATCATATAAAGATGGTAATTTAATGATTTTAAATATCTTAGGACAAATAACAAAATATCATTTTAAAAACTATTTGAGAGATCTTTACTTCTTATCAATGCTTAAATTGAAATTTATAAGATATGTATTGACCATTTTTTATATTCATCTGTCACTGACCGTGCGAGGACTTTATAGCCAGTCGAGGTCATTAATAACCCCCATCATCATGATACTCATCCCAAACACTGTAAAGCCATCATCGTTAATATCATATAATATTCTTGTGAGTGTTTATCCTAAACCTTGCTAAATTAGAATTAGCTAGAAAAATTTGTAAGGGTTCTACAGTGTCTCGCCTACACAAATAAATCAACAAAATGAGGAAAGGAATAAAATCCTCTCTATACTATCTTTGATTGTATCTTCTGTCCAAGTTTGGTAAAATCAGGATAGTTTATGAATCTAATAAATGTTTTAAAAACTTAAACTGCAGACTGTATCAATGTTAACTGGTGACAAACTAAGTCCATTTATAAGAAAATACGGAAAAATGGAACAAAATTTTAACAAAATGTCCTTCTAGATACTAGCTTTTAATCATAAAAAGCTTCTGTCCAAGTTTGGTAAAATAGGATAGTTTAAGAAAGTTGTTAAAATCTTAAAAACTTTAACCACAGAGTGAATGTAATGTTAACTGGCAGAAAACTAAGTCCATTTATAAGTAAAATACGAAAAAATGGATTTTTTTACAAAATTTACTCCAGGATACTATCTTATGATCATAAACAAGCTTCTTTCCACAATGGTAGAAATTCAGGATAGTTTAAGAAAGTTATTAAAATTTCAAAACTTTAACCACAGAGTGAATGTAATGTTTCCTGGCAGAAAAACTAAGTCCATTTATAAAAAGTAACAAAATGAATCTTGTTCAAAATTTACTTTGAATATTATCTTATGATCATAAACAAGCTTCTGTCCAAGTTTGTAGTTACCAGGATAGTCTAAGAAAGTTATTAAAATTTCAAAACTTTAAATCAGAGTAAATATTTGTGGATGCACACAGTGCCGTGCTAGGCATACCCCTCTCGTAATTCAAAGTATAGACAAACAGGAAAAAGAGTGTCTGGCAGATCTGAAAAGCGCTCACATTTTACATCTCATCACTGACCACACATAAAATCTTTCTGTTCAGTAGAACTGGGGATTTGTTTTTTTTTTTCAGTTCATTCAAATGATTGAAAAAATCAAAGAATCAGTAAACAAGAAGTGTAAACAAGAAGTGTAAAAGATCTGAAATGGTTTACACACTACAATTGACCAAGGAGACTCAATGGTGCAAGTGTAAGCTTTCATGGTCAAGAGCTCTGTCACAAATTGCATGTCCATAGTAGATCCTTAAGATTTTATCAAACTTGTAAAGTGCTATTTTTTTTAACCAGAAACTGAGAAAATTGGCCACTTTAAGCCTGACAATTCAGGAAAATAACAGTATGTTTGGACTCTTCACTCATACATGAATTAAACCAAGGTAAAATGTGTTGCCCCTGCTGCCTGTCAACACAAGTTAAAACAAATTGTTCTAAGAAAAATTTCTAACTCTGCAAATTAATAAAACAATATTAACTAATACTGCATCCAAGAATGATCACAATAACTGAAAGGAAATTTTAAGTACTTAACCTGCTGATAAAAAATTATTTAGTTATCCTCTCTAATATCAGTGGCTGTATACTGAATAGATTTCATACTGCAATGTCATGAACAGTGTATCAAGACATGATCTTGTGCAATGGCAAATGTTATATTGTACAGACTACCTATAGGTCTATTATTAAAGCAGAATGAAAAATCTGACTGTCACTTCCTTGTATTATTATGATGAAAAACCTATTTTCAAAATTTTTTTTAAAAGTATCTCCATTTATGTTAAATTAATAATAAACAAATTTGTGTTTCTTGAAAATACTTTTTAATGCATGGCTTAAACCCATGCCATATCTACATACTCTGAATATGGTGAAGTTGACAGAGTTATGTCCCCTGGAAATGTTACTGTAAACCATGTAATGAATCCATGTATTGTTGATTGTCCAAAACATTCTAGTTTAAATTGTTTCTGCAAATAAAAAATAATATTAAAGTAAATTTGGTATTGAATAATTTTGACCATTTAACCAACAGCTTTGGCTATCTCAGCCAGTTTACCAGTTGCAGTCAACACATTGTTAATAGTTGTTGTCTTTTGTAATTTTATTTTTGGAGAAATTGATGTTGATGGCATTTCTTTGATAGTTTCTATTTTATTCACAGCTATTATAGACTCAAAATGATTTTATTGACATATTGTAAAACATCTTTCTACTATATGTTGGCCTCTAGATGTCTGTTCCTTATATTTGTAAGGTGGCTGTATTATTCATTTTCAGTCATACATATTGACCCTGCTTTCCAAAGTACACATTATCTCTTATATCTATGTTCAATATAGTGGTGCTTTTTTTGCTACCTTTGAAAATTTTTAATTGGGTGCTTCACCTTTATGACATGTTGGTCTTAATACTTGTAAGAGAAGTTTCAGTTCCAAAAAAATAGTTTAACCCACTTGATCTTATTCTTCATTCATTTATACTGGTTTTGACTAGCTGGTTATAGGTTATAAATTACATATTTTTAAATTGTATGATTTCACACCTAATCTATTTGAAATATTACAGTTTTTTTTTTTAATTGAAATTGTTGGACCAACAGATTCTACCAAGTTACCATATTACTTATGATATTAATCTACTTTCAATGATTGGCAAGCCTTGCATTTATTTTTTTTTAAATTAAACTATCTTGATTAGATAAATAAACTGTTCACACAGAGATATGTCTCGCCTGTCAGCATAAAATTCAGAAAGACAATCTGATGGACAGCAACATTGCTTATTAATTCAAAGTTGCTGGACCATGATCTAATGGACAGGGTTTCAAAATGGTTGACAATCTGAGATGTACATACAGTAATGCAACTTTATAGAAAATATCATTGATCTATCAATCTAACTTCAGCAGAAAACTTAACATTGAAAATTGCTTATTAATTCAAGGTCACTGGACCACGTCCTAGGGGCAGGGTCTCAAAATAGTCATCACACTGATATTTTAAAAACTTAAACTGCAGACTGTATGTAATGTTAACTGGAAGAAAAACTAAGTCCATTTATAAGTAAAATACGGAAAAATGGAACAAAATTTTAACAAAATGTCCTTCTAGATACTAGCTTTTAATCATAAACAAGCTTCTGTCCAAGTTTGGTACAAATCCAGGATAGTTTAAGAAAGTTGTTAAAATCTTAAAACTTTAACCACAGAGTGAATGTAATGTTAACTGGCAGAAAACTAAGTCCATTTATAAGTAAAATACGAAAAAATGGATTTTTTTTTTACAAAATTTACTTCTGGATACTATCTTATGATCATAAACAAGCTTCTTCCCACAATGGTAGAAATTCAGGATAGTTTAAGAAAGTTATTAAAATTTCAAAACTTTAACCACAGAGTGAATGTAATGTTTCCTGGCAGAAAAACTAAGTCCATTTATAAGTAAATACGGAAAATGGAATTTTTTTACAAAATTTACTTTTGAATATTATCTTATGATCATAAACAAGCTTCTGTCCAAGTTTGGTAGAAATCCAGGATAGTCTAAGAAAGTTATTAAAATTTCAAAACTTTAACCACAGAGTAAATATTTGTGGATGCCGACGACGGAATGTAGATCGCTATGTCTCGCTTTTTCGACAAAAGTCAAAGGCTCGACAAAAAGAGTGTCTGGCGGATGTGAAAAGCGCTCACATTTTACAACTCATCACTGACCAAACATAAAATCTTTCTGTTCAGTAGAACTGGGGATTTGTGTGACAACTGTTTTTTTTTCCAGTTCATTCAACTGAATGAAAAATTCAAAGAACATGTAAACAAGAAGTGTAAAAGATCTGAAATGGCTTAAACACTACAATTCATCAATGAGACTCAATGGTGCAAGTGTAAGCTTTCATGGTCAAGAGCTCTTGTCACAAATTGCATGTCCATAGTAGATCCTTAAGATTTTATCAAACTTGTAAAGTGCTATTTTTTTTACCAGAAACTGAGAAAATTGGCCACTTTAAGCCTGACAATTCAGGAAAATAACAGTATGTTTGGACTCTTTACTCATACATGAATTAAACCAAGCTAAAACGTGTTGCCCCTGCTGCCTGTCAACACAAGATAAAACAAATTGGTCTAAGAAAAATTTCTAACTCTGCGAATTAATAAAACAATATTAACTAATACTGCATCCAATAATGATCACAATAACTGAAAGGAAGTTTAAAGTACTTAACCTGCTGATAAAAAATTATTTAGTTATCCTTTCTAATATCAGTGGCTGTATACTAGAATAGATTTCATACTGCAATGTCATGAACAGTGTATCAAGACATGATCTTGTCCAATGGCAAATGTTATATTGTACAGACTACCTATAGGTCTATTATTAAGGCAGAATGAAAGATTTGACTGTCACTTCCTAAGCTTATGATGAAAAACCTATTTTCATAATTTTTTTTTAAAAAGTATCTCCATTTATGTTAAATTAATAATAAACAAATTTGTGTTTCTTGAAAATACTTTTTAATGCATGGCTTAAACCCATGCCATATCTACATACTCTGAATATGGTGAAGTTGACAGAGTTATGTCCCCTGGAAATGTTACTGTAAACCATGTGATGAATCCATGTATTGTTGATTGTCCAAAACATTCTAGTTTAAATTGTTTCTGCAAATTAAAAAATAATATTAAAGTAAATTTGGTATTGAATAATTTTGACCATTTAACCAACAGCTTTGGCTATCTCAGCCAGTTTACCAGTTGCAGTCAACACATTGTTAATAGTTGTTGTCTTTTGTAATTTTATTTTTGGAGAAATTGATGTTGATGGCATTTCTTTGATAGTTTCTATTTTATTCACAGCTATTATAGACTCAAAATGATTTTATTGACATATTGTAAAAACATCTTTCTACTGTATGTTGGCCTCTAGATGTCTGTTCCTTATATTTGTAAGGTGGCTGTATTATTCATTTTCAGTCATACATATTGACCCTGCTTTCCAAAGTACACATCATCTCTTATATCTATGTTCAATATAGTGGTGCTTTTTTTTTGCTACCTTTGAAAATTTTTAATTGGGTGCTTCACCTTTATGACATGTTGGTCTTAATACTTGTAAGAGAAGTTTCAGTTCCAACAAAAAATAGTTTAACCCACTTGATCTTATTCTTCATTCATTTATACTGGTTTTGACTAGCTGGTTATAGGTTATAAATTACATATTTTTAAATTGTATGATTTCACACCTAATCTATTTGGAATATTACAGTTTTTTTTTTTTTTAATTGAAATTGTTGGACCAACAGATTCTACCAAGTTACCATATTACTTATGATATTAATCTACTTTCAATGATTGGCAAGCCTTGCATTTAATTTTTTTTTTTAAATTAAACTATCTTGATTAGATAAATAAACTGTTCACACAGAGATATGTCTCGCCTGTCAGCATAAAATTCAGAAAAAGACAATCTGATGGACAGCAACATTGCTTATTAATTCAAAGTCGCTGGACCATGATCTAATGGACAGGGTTTCAAAATGGTTGACAATCTGAGATGTACATACAGTAATGTAACTTTATAGAAAATATCATTGATCTATCAATCTAACTTCAGCAGAAAACTTAACATTGAAAATTGCTTATTAATTCAAGGTCACTGGACCACGTCCTAGGGGGCAGGGTCTCAAAATAGTCATCACACTGATATGTACTGATAGTAATGCAACATCATACAAAATATCATTGATCTATCACAAGTAGATCCTATCAAACTAACTTAAGCAGAAAACTTAACAATTGTTGAAGCCATCGCCATCGTTGCCAGAAAAACAATCCCTAAGTCTCACTTTCTGCAACTTTCGTCAGGCGAGACAAAAATCATTATAAAAAGAGTATTAGGGTAAATATGTTTAAATTTTGTACCTCACTAATTCTATTACAGCAACTCCTGACTATTTATTCCTAATTAGATATAAGAAGATGTGGTATGAGTGCCAATGAGACAACTCTCCATCCAAGTCAAAATTTATAAAAGTAAACCATTATAGGTCAAAGTACGGTCTTCAACACGGAGCCTTGGCTCACACCGAACAGTAAGCTATAAAGGGCCCCAAAAATTTTGAATGTTGGTCTAACAATGTTTTGGTTTTTTTTTCCTTCCTAAATGTGATGGCTGTACTGTCAAATATTTTTAGTGTCTAGTGTTTGTCTTTTTATGATATGTCATATCAAATTGTTTTCAGTGAAAAAAATGAATGACAAATATATTTGGTTTATCTTTCTTTAACTGTCGTGTATTTCTGGAGTTTTAAAAATTTTTGTTTTTCTTCATTAGATTTGAAACTGTTTTTACTACAACAGGCTGTTCACGACTATAAAGTTACAAATCTATGCACCTTGTGCACTGAAATATTCATGTCTGTGTGTATTCTGAAGTAACAGATTTAAGAAGATTATTTTCAGCTACTACATGCAAACATGAAGATATTATTTTTATTGCATTTTACAGATTAAAATTTTATGTACTCCCATTTGGCTTATAAAATCCACGAATTATCACTAATGCCATCTCTGCTCATTATTATCCAGATTAAAGAGATAACATTTTAAAATAGAATAATAAAGTGCATTTTATTACTTATAAGTAGTTAGAATAATCAATGCATAATGACATAATACTTTTCCAATAAATTTATAAAATTCTGTGTAATTTTCAAATTTGTACATATTATTGTAACGTCAGAAATTCGGGAGTGAATTTGTTAGCACAAATTAAAAAATAATTCCTTCATGTCATGCTCTATGCTCATTTTAACATGGGAAGGTATTATATTTGTCTATATTTTACAACGAGCGTTAGCGAGGTGTAAAATATGGTCAAATATAATGCCTATCCAAGTTAAAATGAGCATAGAGCATGACATGAAGGAATTATTTTGATTCTTATATGACATTTTTATAGGTCGAAGCGTACAAAAATACCTAACGAATGTTTGGCTGTTGCTGTTTCCTCCCCATGAATTATGTACATTACATTTCCATATTTAATAAGTTTAAAAACTAAAAGCAGGATAAATATATGATTTTTTAACAACAATATATAATAAAATGTTATGTAAGCTTATAAAATAAAATAAATTTTATTACGATAAAAATGAAAATAATGAGAATGTAAACAGTAAGTTTGTGCGCATGTGTCAAACATCAGCTTACTTTGATATTATGTAGATCTTGGACTGTTACTGTTTTCAGATCTATAGAACAAACTGTTTGACCATGGGACATAATACTCATAGGTGGTACACATCTTACACTTACATTCCCTGAAACAAATACCATAAAGTGAACACTTTGTGGTAGTACTTTAATCCATAATCAAAACCGCAATACAATGAGAACACAGTGTGGTATATATCAAATAATTTAAATGAAAAGAAATAAGTACATAAAAATAATTGGTGATTTACATCTTACAAGTATTCACAATTATTAATATACAGATGTAGGTATCTACAATACATACTTCACAGCATCTCTCCAAATCTGCCTTGTTATAATAAACAAAAACAATGATCTGCTTGGACTGTAACAATACCATGTAAAAACCCTAATTTTAATCAGTTCACATCATAAGGCCAGGGTTTTTTAATTTGTTGGTTTACGGATCCGCCGACCCTATTTTTCCAATCTTCAGAAAAAAAATTAAATTGACATTTCATGCTTTTTTATTTCCGCCGACCCTAACAAATACATTGTCTCTGAAATAAAAATAAAAATATCTGTGTAGCAACTTTTTCCTGATATTAAATGCATTATTTTAGCATGTTAAAACTTCTAAAAAAAATATTAAATCTGTTGTGTTTGTGTGCCTAAAAATAGACAATTCAAAACTGACCTTGAAATGTTGTTTACGCAAATAATTTTGCGAAACAAAACCTATGTTAAAAGCCCATTACCATAAGTTCGTTTTCCTTTTTTTTAATATTTCCGTAAGATTTTTCATCTCGTAGATGAAATGGACTATGGACTCATTCAAATGTGAAAGACATCAATTTAAAAGTAACAAATATCCACAAACATATCTGGAATGTTCTAGTTTATAGATTGAACAAAGTATTCGTCCTTTTGGATATCAAAAGCGAGACTGCCTGCCAAACGATGAATCTGATATCCTTAATTTTGCCATTGGACAGGTCTACTTTGTTTACGACATGGATGGTTAAGTTTTACTTTCATGCGACATGTTTCCAACTTTTATTTCATGTGCTTTCGTGCTTGAAGTTTATTCCTATATTTCCTGAAAGTTGATAAAAAGCAACCAGTAGCTTGATTTTTTTTCGTTCTTGAAATGACCATTTATTTCCTGATTGTCAGTGGAAATACCCCCTTTTTACTAACCAATGTGGTGATGGTATGCATTGTACCTTGAATGTAAGTTTGAACCAGCTGCACAATAATGTTTGGAACTAAAAATTAAGAAAAAGCTCCAAAACTATTGTTAGTTAGCTGAAATATTTATCAAATTTATACATATTTTTCTGTCTTGTAAGAATTTTTTTCCTTTTTTTTTTCCAACCGCCCCACCCGACATTTTCACATGAAAAATCTGTAAAGCAACAAATTAAAAAACCCTGGCCTAATGGACAAGTGTACTAACATGACTAAGTTGCATGTTGATGTGACCTTGCCTTCATGGTAAACTACCTTGAACCAAAACTTTAAACTGACACAGGACCAACTGACAGACTATCAGATGCAGACTGGAAACATAATATCCATCTTGCTATCTTAGACAAGTCGTAAAAATTCATATGGTCAACCGGTAACAGTTAACCAAAATAAAATATATAGGTCTAATGATTTTCCTTGGTTTAACAAAATACAAATACAAACTCTGACACATATTGATTCATTCTTGTATGATGTAGATCAAACAGAATATCAAATATTCATGACTTGCTGAAGGATAAAGGAATGAATCAGCTTTTATAAAATGATGATCCTGTCAATCAATATTATAATGTTCTAATAAAGCCATGAAATAGCCACTAGTGCTGAAAGTGGTGCTTAACACCAAAAAGCAATCAATCAATCATAAATTTTAATTTTCCAAGTAATATTGTTTAATATTGGTTGTCGAGTTTTCCCACACTGTACATCCATCCACAAAAAAATCTTTATACATTGTAGTGAACATATATATTAGAACTGCAAGCTCCTTTTTACAATTTGCTGTATAAACATTGTAATGGTTTAACTTACTTGATATACATTTCTTTGCACATTTTTTCATGGACTCCATTGAAACCTTGTACATTGATTTAAACTCATTCCATATATTTAACCTAAAAATACAAGATTTTGCATACTAAAAATTTGTATTAAGCAATCACTAATGGGAAGTAATAAAAGTGACTGCTCAAGAGATGTGATCTTTTAAAAGAGTTTCCAAAAGTTTCTGATTCAGACACCATCCTAACTGGGATCGTGGCAAATTGTTTCAGTGTTTTCAATCAATAGAGTTATCATTCTTGGAGTAGTGAAATAAACAAGAGGCTCATGAGAGCCTCATATCGCTCACCTGTCTGTTATTTCAGTTTCAGGCATTTGACTTATTTGTAGATCTTACTTTGCTGAACAATTTTGTCATTTACACTTCCTCTCTTTCTATAATAATATTAAAGATAATACCTAACCCAAAACTGTAAAATTTCCTAAAAATTAACTATTTCTGGACAGTAACCCAACCAGAAGTTGTCCTATTGGTCTGAAGATTACTTGACAGGTAGATCTAAACCTGTTTAACACTTTCACCTACATCAGTTTTGCTCTTACTGCTTTAGTTTTTAAGATGAAAGCCAAAAACTTCATTTGACCCCTATGTTCTATTTTTAGAAACTGCCGCCATGTTTGTTAATGGATAGAATCCCTGAATACAATCTATAAACTAGACACCCTAAGGAACATTCAATTAAAGTTTTTAAGTATTTGGCAAAGTAGTTTCAGAGAAGATTTTTGAAAAAGTAATTAGACTTCACAAAAAATGTTAAAAAAAACGTTTAAGGGCAATAACTCCTCAAGGGGTCAATTGACTATTTTGATCATGTTGACTTACTTGTAGATCTTACTAAGCTGAAATTTATTGCCATTTATACTTTCTCTCTATCTATTGTTATATTAAAGAAAATAACCAAAAACAGTAAAATTTAATAAAAATAAACTATTTCCAACAGTAACCCAACGATGGGTTGTTGAACTCGTCTGAAAATTTCATAACAGATAGATCATGACCCATTTATCACTTTAACTCTTTTCACTTTTGCTCTAACTGCTGTAGTTTTTGAGATATAAGCCAAAAACTGCTTTTGTCCCCTATGTTCTACTTTTAGCCATGGCGTGGATCAAAACTTCGGATACAATTTATAAACTAGATACCCTAAGGAACATTCAGTTAAAGTTTGGAAGTATTTTGCCCAGTAGTTTCAGAGAAGAAGATTTTTGAAAAAGTAATAGACTTGCTTGAAAAAATGTAAAAAAGAATCGTTTCAAGGGCAATAACTCCTAAAGGAGTCAATTGACTATTTTGATCGCTTTCTCTCTATCTATTATAATATTAAAGATAATAACCAAAAACAGTAAAATTTCATAAAAATAAATAATTAAGGACAGTAACCCTACAATGGGTGGTCCAATTGGTCTGAAAATTTCATAGCAGATAGATCTTGACTTATTCATCACTTTAACTCCTTGTCACTTTTGCTCTAACAGCTGTAGTTTTTGAGATAAAAGCCATGGTGGCCATGTTTGTTTATGGATCAAAACTTGGATACAATTTATAAACCAGTTACCCTAAGGAACATTCAGTTAAAGTATTAGGCCCAGTAGTTTCAGGAGAAGATGAACAAATGGTGTAAAATTGTCTTTAAAGGGCAATAACTCCTTAAGGGTTCAATTGACAATTTTGGTCAAATAAACTCTTTTGTAGATCTTACTTTGCTGAACATTTTGCTGTTTACAGTTTATCTTTATCTTCAATCATATTCAAGATAATAACCAAAACTGCAAAATTTCCTTAAAATCACCAATATTATGAAAACCGGTTTTTTCAAAAGTGATTATTTTCTAAGGGTTTAATATTTCGGTGGTGTCTTGCCATGGCTTTATTTGGACTTGTTTGTTTGCTTTTTGGCCTTGAATGTTTGTCCCTAATATTTTATTAACTATGTATTTACTTTCAGGTATCACAGATTGAATTTATTCGTTCATAGTGTGTTAATTTACGTTTTGATTGAGTTGCCTTCCAATTGATGTTTTATCGTGTGTTTTCTATGTTGTGATGTTATACTATTGTTTCAGAAAAAGGGAGAAGGTTTGGTACCATTAAACGTTTAATCCCGCTGCAAATGTTTGCACCTGTCCTAAGTCAGGAATCTGATGTACAGTAGTTGTCGTTTGTTTATGTAATTTATACGTGTTTCTCGTTCTCGTTTTTATATAGACTAGACCGTTGGTTTTACCGCTTGAATGGTTTTACACTAGTACTTTTGGGGCCCTTTATAGCTTGTTGTTCGTGTGAGCCAAGGCTCCGTGTTGAAGGCCGTACATTGACCTATAATGGTTTACTTTAATAAATTGTTATTTGGATGGAGAGTTGTCTCATTGGCACTCACACCACATCTTCCTATATCTATGACTTGCTGAAGGATAAAGAAATGAATCAGTTTTTATAAAACAATGATCCTGTCAATCAATATTATAATGTTCTAATAAAGCCATGAAATAGCCATTAGTGCTGAAAGTGGTGCTTAACACCAAAAAGCAATCAATCAATCAATCAATCATAAATTTTAATTTTCCAAGTAATATTGTTTAATATTGGTTGTCGAGTTTTCCCACACCGTACATCCATCCACAAAAAAATCTTTATACATTGTAGTGAACATATATATTAGAACTGCAAACTCCTTTTTACAATTTGCTGTATAAACATTGTAATGGTTTAACTTACTTGATATACATTTCTTTGCACATTTTTTCATGGACTCCATTGAAACCTTGTACATTGATTTAAACTCATTCCATATATTTAACCTAAAAATACAAGATTTTGCATACTAAAAATTTGTATTAAGCAATCACTAATGGGAAGTAATAAAAGTGACTGCTCAAGAGATGTGATCTTTTAAAGAGTTTCCAAAAGTTCTGATTCAGACACCATCCTAACTGGGATCGTGGCAAATTGTTTTAGTGTTTTCAATCAATAGCGTTATCATTCTTGGAGTAGTGAAATAAACAAGAGGCTCATGAGAGCCTCATATCGCTCACCTGGCTGTTATTTCAGTTTCAGGCATTTGACTTATTTGTAGATCTTACTTTGCTGAACAATTTTGTCATTTACACTTCCTCTCTTTCTATAATAATATTAAAGATAATACCTAACCCAAAACTGTAAAATTTCCTAAAAATTAACTATTTCTGGACAGTAACCCAACCAGAAGTTGTCCTATTGGTCTGAAGATTACTTGACAGGTAGATCTAAACCTGTTTAACACTTTCACCTATATCAGTTTTGCTCTTACTGCTTTAGTTTTTAAGATGAAAGCCAAAAACTTCATTTGACCCCTATGTTATATTTTTAGAAACTGCCGCCATGTTTGTTAATGGATAAAATCCCTGAATACAATATATAAACTAGACACCCTAAGGAACATTCAATTAAAGTTTTTAAGTATTTGGCAAAGTAGTTTCAGAGAAGATTTTTGAAAAAGTAATTGGACTTTCACAAAAAATGTTAAAAAAAACAACGTTTTAAGGGCAATAACTCCTCAAGGGGTCAATTGACTATTTTGATCATGTTGACTTACTTGTAGATCTTACTAAGCTGAAATTTATTGCCATTTATACTTTCTCTCTATCTATTGTTATATTAAGGAAAATAACCAAAAACAATAAAATTTAATAAAAATAAACTATTTCCAACAGTAACCCAACGATGGGTTGTTGAGCTCGTCTGAAAATTTCATAACAGACAGATCATGACCCATTTATCACTTTAACTCTTTTTCACTTTTGCTCTAACTGCTGTAGTTTTTGAGATATAAGCCAAAAACTGCTTTTGTCCCCTATGTTCTATTTTTAGCCATGGCGTGGATCAAAACTTCGGATACAATTTATAAACTAGATACCCTAAGGAACATTCAGTTAAAGTTTGGAAGTATTTTGCCCAGTAGTTTCAGAGAAGAAGATTTTGAAAAGTAATAGACTTGCTTGAAAAATGTAAAAAGAATCGTTTCAAGGGCAATAACTCCTAAAGGAGTCAATTGACTATTTTGATCGCTTTCTCTCTATCTATTATAATATTAAAGATAATAACCAAAACAGTAAAATTTCATAAAATAAATAATTAAGGACAGTAACCCTACAATGGGTGGTCCAATTGGTCTGAAAATTTCATAGCAGATAGATCTTGACTTATTCATCACTTTAACTCCTTGTCACTTTTGCTCTAACAGCTGTAGTTTTTGAGATAAAAGCCATGGTGGCCATGTTTGTTTATGGATCAAAACTTCGGATACAATTTATAAACCAGTTACCCTAAGGAACATTCAGTTAAAGTATTAGGCCCAGTAGTTTCAGGAGAAGATGAACAAATGGTGTAAAATTGTCTTTAAAGGGCAATAACTCCTTAAGGGTTCAATTGACAATTTTGGTCATATAAACTCTTTTGTAGATCTTACTTTGCTGAACATTTTTGCTATTTACAGTTTATCTTTATCTTCAATCATATTCAAGATAATAACCAAAAACTGCAAAATTTCCTTAAAATCACCAATTTAGTGGCAGCAACCCAACAATGGGTTGTTCGATTCGTCTGAAAATTTCAGGGCTGATAGATCTTGACCTATTGAACATTTCTACTGTCAGATTTGCTCTAAATGCTTTTGTTTTTGAGATATAAGCCAAAAACTGCATTTGACCCCTATGTTCTATTTTTAGCCATGGCGGCCATGTTTGTTAATGGATCAAAACTTTGGATATAATTTATATACTAGATACACTAAGGAACATTCAGTTAAAGTTTGAAGGTATTTGGCCCAGTAGTTTTAGAGGAGAAGATTCTTGAAATAGTTTACGACGATGACGGACGCCAAGTGATGGCATAAGCTCACATGGGCCCTTTGGGCCCTGGTGAGCTTAAAATGACCGATTCAGGCGTTGTTAATTGGAAGAAAATTAATTTGTAAATATTGACGGAGAAATAAGTCGGTGATACAGTTTTCAATGGAAACTGAAATGAGAAGAACATGAGGAATTCACCAAATCACCTCCTTTTGTGCAATCTTAGTTACAAACGAGTTCCCATTTCACCTTGATGTTGGTATACCGAACACATTTATTTTTTGTCATGATTATATTGGTAGTTTAAAAACATTAAAATGACTGTTGTCAAAACTTGAAATGAAATATTATAGAGAAAATGCTTGAGAGAGTCTGAAAGTGAGTGTTAGAGACAAGTAACCGCTGAAAGGAAGTGACCGAGACAAGTAACCGCTGAAAGGAAGTGACCGTTAAGGCAGGTTTGACTGTATTACATTATGTGAATACAAACACACTTTAATCTTGCTAACTATACCTATTAAATTTGTAAGGTAGTTCCTTATTTTTAAAAAAGTCTTCAACCGTACACATTAAGACCCAAACTAAAATAGCTTTACCCGCTTTTAACCAGATTAAAATAGGTCTATCCCAAAATTGTTATGCCTTTGTTAAAAGTAAAATATTTTTTTATCGTTTTATTTGTGTATCATGCAAAGGATACTTGACCGATCTACCTACCTACCTACCTATCAGACACAAATAAGGTAGTATCAGCTAGATAGGTGATCTAGTGATATGAGAGAAAAAAAGAAAATTGAGGTAAACCCGTCTTTAGTGGTCCAAAACAGTCCATTAAAATTAAATATTTTCAAAAAGCAGTTCTTTATTTATCACTTGGAAAACAAATAATTACAAATTTTTCCACAAATCGAGTACCATAACTCTGGAATGGTTACTGTTCTGTCAAACACCTACTGGGCACTTTAAGAATTGCTGGTCTCCACACCTAGAAAGTCATTTCAAGGTATTCAAAATTAAAGCTATAAATATACCATAGGTTGATACCAGAATGTAGTTGTTTTTGTTTGAAGTTATATTTTTATCTTACATACAGTTTTTACCTGTAGAATTTACCTTGCATCATATTCATCATCATTATATGCAGCTATGTACAGTGTTGCAGTGGCTGGAAACATCAATCCTTCCTACAAAAAAATATGAATAAATAATTATATATTTCTCTAATTTTTAAGCTGATTTATACTATTCTTGACCAGTTGATTATTTTTGTGATAACGATATATATACATTATCTACAATATTTAAATTAGCAATATAAATTTATCAGTAAATAAAGATGCTTTACAAAACATATAACTAGGCAAAACTTCATATCCTGGACAACTCAGTGAAGTAGAGTAAAGAATGGAGAATGCTAATTTATACATTCAAACAAGCCTACCCTGATATGACTCATTAAAAAGATTTTCACTTGACCCATATAAGACATATTTTCCAGGTATATCTTTTAATAAATATTTTTCTTCACCACATTCATTTTTCAATAATCTACAATTTGCTACGTTCGTTTGACGTTTAATCATTATATAATTGTTCTTCAAAGGAGTAGGCAAGGTAAGACCCCTTTTTGGCCCCAAAATATAGCATTTTTACAAATTTGTTAAAATGTAAACTTTTAGCTATTTATTGGAAAGTAGACTACTTCTGTTCCATAAATATGGGCTGTTTTTCACAATACAATGCACATGCATCAGGTAATAGCATCATAAATTTGTGCAATATTACTGAAATCTTTACAATTTTAGCATTTATGCTAATTTTACGACGGAGGTTTTTGTCTAAAATGGAAGTGGCCGCACTTGTGTTCAGTCTTAATATTTAAATATATGTTGTATTTGACGATTATACACAACATATATAAAGGTTAAGACTGAACACTTCCATTTTAGACAAAAACCATCTAAAAAATGAAGTTTTATGGCATATTTGATAGATTTTTCATATATAAGCTTGAATTTGAGCGTCTTAAATGACCAACTCAGTTCAAATCTTTTACATAAACTAATTGAATTGACTGAAGAAGAGACTTAAGTGTTTAAAAAAAGGCAAAAATCTTTTATTAGATGTACTTCGAATATTAGTCCAAATCTAGCCCTTACCGGACCTTCTCGTTTATTGAAACAGATATTCTCAATATCTTATAAAATGTTTATCAATAATTACATCAATATTACAGAAATGTTCTGTATTCAATTACAGACATTACAAAAGAGTTAAAAAACTTAGTAAAACTAGAATACTCAAAACCGCCATTTGTTTACATTTAGCAACAACATAACTGTAAAATATACAACACTTTTTAAGTCAAAGGATCAAGTCTGAGGGATGGGGCCAAATAATTAACTTACTGTCATTCAAGTATAGAATGGTAAATAGGAAATGATAACTAAGACACATCAAACAATCTGGTTTTAGGGGCTCTGGTAGGAGATTTTTGAGAAGATAATTTATAATGGAATATGTACAAAGAATCATAAAATAGGGTAGGAATGCCCTTTACCGTCAGGCGTCAAACGGTCATTTTCGGCTACTGTTAGCGTCAAATTGGTTAAAATTTTACCGTGATTCGTCAAAATATCCTTATTGTGATTCGTCAGAGGTCTCAAATAATTATTGTTACCGTTATTCTTGGAAAAAATTTAACGTGATTCGTCAAAATCAGTCGATTTTTTTATAGTCTAAAGGAAAGTGTGCATTTTATCGTCATGTACCAAAAATTACCGTTCACGTCATTTGGTAAGAATTTTTACCGTTATTCGTCATGAAGGTACCCCCATTACTACCCTCATAAAAGTAAAGTTTAAAATGGTTTAGAGCACTTTGCACAAATTAAATAAATATAAAACAAATTTCTCTCCCTACCTTTTGTTTTTTTTTAAGCAGTGAATTATTCAGTTAAGTTAATGCTTACTCTAACCTGACAACATGATCAATTAATAAATAGTTCTAGCTCTAGCATGAAAACGTACATACCTTTTTCAACCATTTATCTCTGGTATCAATTACTGATTGCAACATAGACTCATACAACAAGCAGTAACCCTGTAATATACAAATTTAAAAAAAATATATATATATACATCAGGTTCTGATTCAGATTTTCTCCTAAGAGTATGTGACATAAAAATTAAGCAATAATTGAACTATATGTATATACTTGAAAAGTTGCATATCATTATTTGTTTATAGTAAACATGGTAAATAGGGAAACTTGCTGGAAGACATTCCTAATCCACCTCAAAAATTCAGAAATCAAACTTCTGTCCTTCTCAATTACATTAAACAGTCTAAGGATCCTTTTAAATGACAACAGATTCTTGGAAAACAGTAACATTCCCACAATGCAACAACTTTTCTGAAATGGTCTATTTTTTAAATGTTTTATTTTTTTTTATCATCAGTATATACATGCATGTCAGAAAATTCTTTTCCCAATCAGGGAGAAAGCTGAAAACCATACAATTTATGGCCTTATATTAGAAAATAAGTGAATTGTCCTTTTTACCATTCTTGACAGTATAACTCACCATCCATTCACTGACAATAGCATCTAACTTTTCTGGAAAGGCCACATCCTATCAAAAGAAAAAAAGAGAGAACAGTGTAGATACATTGGAGGATCAAAGCAAATGCAACAAGTGAAACTGTGAGCTACTGCTCACTGGTGATACCCCGCCAAAATATTTCGGTAAACAGGAAGTTGTTGAGTGATGAATCTGAAAATGCATCACATGGTATAGCTGACTTATATAAACCCTGAAACCAAATTTCAGAAATCCTTGTAATGTAGTTCCTGAGAAAAATGTGACGAAAATTTTCAACTTGGCTATCATGTGTAAAATGATACAAGTGTTCGGTAAACAGGATGTTGTTGAGTGATGAATCTGAAAATGCATCACACGGTATAACTGACTTATATAAACACTGAAACCAAATTTCAGAAATCCTTGTAATGTAGTTCCTGAGAAAAATGTGACGAAAATTTTCAACTTGGCTATCATGTGTAAAATGATACAAGTGTTCGGTAAACAGGATGTTGTTGAGTGATGAATCTGAAAATGCATCACACGGTATAACTGACTTATATAAACAACGAAACCAAATTTCAGAAATCCTTGTAATGTAGTTCCTGAGAAAGATGCGACGAAAATATTCATGGGACAGACGGACAGACGGACTGACGGATGGATGGATGGACTGAAGGATGGACAGAGGTAAAACAATATACCCCCAATTTTTTAAAGCGGGGGTATAACAAAACTCTACAGGGATAATTCAAAGTAATGGAAAACAGAAGTAGGTATTTATAAATCACACCTGGAAAGTACTGTACATGTTACAACTCATCACTACCAAGCTGCTGACAAAATTTTAAATCATTCTGTTCAATAGTATTGGAGAAAAATGTGTCTCAAAATTTGAAGTCCATTCAACATATTGAAATATTTTAAGTATCAGCAAATAGGAAGGAGGTGCATGACATTGATATAAGTCAACATGGTCGATATCATCAATTGACCTCTTGTAGGAGTCCTCATCTTTGAAAGATGATTTGTACTTATTTTGCTTTTCTGGAAGAGATTGATAGAATCTGTAAACAGCAAAAATGTTAAGAGCATACGATAAAGTTTAGATCCCGTATTTACATTTTGATAAAAATTTCCATATAGACTATTTTTACCTGATTAAATCAAATATGTAATAAAAATATACCTTCATGTGCTACTTTTGAGTAAAATGAGGTCGAAATTTTGTATATTTGCTCAAAATTCGGATTTGTGGCGTATTTTCTCTTTCTCAAAGAAAGACATAACTTTTTGTTTTAAAAGATAAACACAAATTGTTTTTTTTAAATAATTTGTAATTTCTGTATTTTATAAGTATCCTAAAAATTTATACATTTTATATTCAGAAATATCTTATATTTATCAAATGTTCATGAATGTAGAAAAAACATCATTTTTGCTGTATATTTATCAAATTTAAAAATTGCACTATTTACGCTTTTCATGAAAATTGGCACACATAATCTTCTCGAATCAAACCAAATGGCATTTTAAAAAGAGGGTCCATGAACTCGTTTTCAAGTTAAATAAGTTTGAATGATAAAAATCAGTCGAAAACTGAATCTTTCGATAAGTCATAGTTTGACGTTGCGAAAATAACAATTTACGCTAGCAACGTCATTACCTCCCTGTAACTGTATTGTATGCCCTTAAGCACAATAATATCTACAAACAAGTCACATGGCTGAAATTGTCAGCTGAGATCTTCATATGAACAGAGTTCCAATGTCCCCCGCGTTGCACATATTTTATCTATCCAAGGTTCAATCTAAAGGGCAATAACTAAAAAAAACTTTATATTTTTGTTCTTTAAAACTTTTATTAAATATCTTCTAAAAATGAAGGCTTCAGAGCAAATATAATGCAATTTCCGATATAATTAATATTTTCAAGGGGCAGAACTCGTTAAAAATATTTGATCAGCACTTATTTTCAAAAGTGTCAAAAGGCTGATATAAACCTATGAAATAAGTTTTATAAAATTCTGGCAAGAATTGTACACATGAGAGTGCTAACAATGCAATTTTCCATATAATTAATATTTCCAAAGGACATGATTCTTTTAAAAATGATTGATCTGCACTGATTTTTTGATCTTGTCAAAGACATTGCTGATCGATATAAACCTATGATATAAGTTTAATCAAATTCTGGCAAGAATTGTACACATGAGAGCACTACAATGCAATTTTCAATATAATTAATGTTTCCAAGGGGCATAGCTCTTTTAAAAATAATTGATCAGCACTGATTTTCAAAATTGTCCAAGACATTGCTGATATAAACTTATGATATAAGTTTCATAAGAATCTGGCAAGAATTGTACATGTGAAAGCGCTAACAAGACCTTATCAGTCGTCCCTCTGTCTGTATCACTCTGCTCAGCTATTAATAAAATTGCATATCACTGCTTTGTGACCTCAAATACGTTGACCCGGCCTTAATAACTTTGACCCAGACATATCACCGACGTCATCATATATGAACCGACGTTGATAAGTCTAACCCAAACTTATCACATCATCTTCTGGTTTGCTTGTGAAACAAAGAAAACACTTGTTTCTATCATGCAAAATACACCAATACAACCCGATAAATCAATTATCTGGTTGTATGCATATTCATATTGTAAAACATCAGCTGCTCGACACAATATGAAGCCTTTTTGATCTCGTTCGCTGCGCTCACTTGACAAAAAGCTTCATATTGTGACTTGCAGCTGATATTTTACGATATCATTTTGGAGACAATAATCGGTACATATTTCTATGTTCCCCTCATCGCCTTGCGTGGGGGACAAAAAAAAAAACTGCATTTTAAATAGTATCTGGTCCTTTCCCTGTATCATACAAAAAATAAAGAAAGACAAAAAGTCACTGATTGGTGAAAGATAGGATCATTTAACAAAATATACCTTTATCCAGCCAGGAAAAATACCACAAAAAGAGCATAATGATATTGCAATTAAGCAAAAATTTTCAATTCCAATAACCAATATGGAAAAACATTACCATACTAAATGTGCTAGTTATAATCTCCCTTGAAACAAATGTGTCTCAAGGTAAACATCTTAACTATATGCACTCTACTTTCAATTGCAAAATTTGAATTATTAAAAACAAATTTATTAAAAGGAAACACTTTTTAATACAATGAACTGCTTGTTTATCAATACACATTATGTCTAACAAGCCCTTGAGTTCAACATCAAACATTTAAGCATTATTTCCTATTACAACAGGCCACCCGCCAAAAAAAATTCTAAAAAACAGATCAAATAGAAAGCAAATATGAAATTTAATAATGGCACTTAAATACTCGTCTGTGAAATGAGTGTGAGATTTATGCAATTTGTTCAACTTACACTGAAAACAACTAACATTGATTTTTTCTTCATTTATTTGATTCACTTCACCTAAACAAATATTATTTTCAAATTTTCCATATTTGTTTAAACCATCAAACAGGACAAAGGAGAATAAAAATAATTAATCAATTGCAAGACCAGTCAAAATGATTTTTTGATAATTTTGAACAAAATAGGATTGTGTATCAGAAAGAAACTCAAAAATATTCCTAAATCCATACAGAATCATTGGAGAATAATTGGTGTACTGCTAATGTGGTCGTTGACATAAATTATACTAATAATCAATGGAAATGGACGTAATTATCTTCTGATAAATTTGTCATCTTTGTGATAAAATGTTTACACATTAGTCAAAAAATATTATTCAGACTGAATAATACCATAATTACTTATATCACATTTACTGTAACTAATTATCATCTATTCAGATATTTTACTTAAATAATTTTTCGATTTATAAATAACATGGAATGAGGTGATTAATATCAACCTTTGATAGATAAAGGCTAATTCAGGTGCTGCATGATATGACAGATAAACAAGGCAATATTTAATGTAAAATATCTTTTTCAAATAGGTGGGCAGAGGTTCTCTATAGTAACTCCCCTTGATTTGGGAGATTTAGTCTGTTTATTCTCCTTGATGAGGAGAAGTTCAGTCTGGTTTTCCTCTAGATGGACAGAGGTTTCTCTAGTTTTTCCTCTAGATGGGGAGAAGTTAAATCTGATTATTCCCCTTGATCAGCAGAGGTTTATCTAGTTATTCCTCTTGATGGGGAGAAGTTTAAATCTGGTTATTTGCCATTAAATGGGGAAGAACATGTTTGCTGTAATAAGGAGACATATCCAGCAGCTTTAAATCCCTTGGATTATTCTGTGTAATATTTTAGTTTTTGCAAATATGATCTTACTTTTACAGTTAAGTTTACAATAAACATAACCTGTGAATTTCAGCTGACTAAAACATAGGTCATAAGGTGCTGTTAAAAACTAGTTACCATTTGGTGTTTAACACCACTTTCAGCGCTACTGGCTACATTGTGGTAGTCAATTTGTATTGGTGGAGGAAGTTGAAGTGCCTAAAGAGAACCACAGACCTTCAGCAGGAAAACATCAATTAAGATTGAGATTGAATGCACCTGCCATCTGCTGGGTTGGAATTCACAACCTCAGGCTAGTGATACAGTATATGAACTACTAAAAAAAAACACGGCCATCGGGACCCTTATTTTCCGTGATGGATAAACGGTAATCAATAAGTAAATTTATCAAAATTAAATGTTTGTTATTAACTATTGATTATAATGTTCTATTTAAATTATGTTATCTTAATTCATACTAAAACTGTAAATATAAGATTTAAAGGCAGAGTTTCTATTCTATTTGTAAGTTTTAACCAATAGGAAAGTATAATGTGACATAGCACATTTTAAGCAAGAAACACTTATAAATAAACTTGTTAAACAACTAAAGTATAGCACTAGAAATGACTGTTTAAAAATGAAATAAATTATTTTTCATCTTCTTGTTGCTGTAGCTTTGTTGAATTAAGGGAACCAGTTCTGGTTCCTTGGAAATGTATCTTCTGAGTCAAATTCAAGACTTCAAGATTTCAAATTCTATTCTAGTAGAGGTAGGGTCTGGTAATAGAAGTACTAATAAGCTGTACTGAGAACCTACCTCTGCTTTTTTGTTGATGACTGTTATTCTGTTAGATAACTTATTTTCTTCTACTAATGATTCTGTCTGCTCTGCCATGCTGCTTGCTTCTATTGCAAATACTGCAAAAATGGTATAAAAGAGTCTTACAATGTAAAATGTTTCTTCTGCTTATGCTGAAATATAGTTTGAATGGGTCTTCTGCATTTGCAGTTGTATTGTAATTGCACAAACTGAAACATGGTGTGATTACTGTTTACATGACAAAAAATATAGTGTAAATATTTCTTCTGAATATAAAGTAAGATTAATTAATCTTTTCTCCTATATACATAGTTAAAGTATTTCTTCTGAATCTGCTGTAATGTAGTGTAAAGTTTTCTTCTAAATGCATAGACGTTAAGCAACGAACTTTCAATCAATCTAAATATTTCTTCAAAATATACTGATGTACAGTGTAAACATGTTATTCTACATGTACTATAAACAGGTAACACACTGTCTTAATTTCTTCCTCATTGAAATGAACATCTGGTGCATTAAAATTTGTACCATTTTAGTTATTATTACAACAAACCTTTTTTAGCACCAGCATGTACACAAAACACGCTGAGAATACCTGTCCCAGCACCAATATCTGCCACGTTCTTTCCTCTTATCTTCTCATAATTCTTCAGTATAGCATATCTATAAGGTAACAAAACCATGAGTGGAAATGCTGAAATGACTCTGCTTCACAATTAGTCTGATAAATGTCCAAAACATATAGGACTGACATTAGACTTTAAATAAATCATTCCATACACCAAATGAAGTTGACCTACTGCTAACAGTATCTGAGAAACAGGCATAAACAGAAAAACTTAACAATTGACCAATGAACAATGAAAATGAGGTCAAGTATAGCCTCAAGAACAATAAATTCAAGATTGGTTAACCATAATCCAAACAATTTTTTTCCCAGATCAGGATGTTTGTTAAATTTATTTCCCAATAAGGCTCCATTATAGTTTTTAGGTGACTCAGTCATTTTGTAACATTGGGTCAGGAGACCTCATTTTAAAATCTTCATTGATCTTACTTCAAATGATATCCTTATAAAACAGATGCAAATTGATAAAAACTGTTATCACAGAGATATGTCTCGCCTTCTTGTAATTTTGATTATACAAATGTTGAAATTAAAAAAGCAATACTTTAACATGTTACATAAGTTATGCAAATATTCAAAGTCAATGAACCATGACTGAGGTACATGGCTAAACAATCTTCATGTAAATGAGATGTGCCAATGCTAAAACAACTGCATACCAAATATCAATGACTTATTATAAGTCGATCCCTTTAAACAAACCGAAAACACAAACATTAACTTGTAACCTATGTAAACATTTCATAAGTCAATGAACCATGAAAAGGGGGTGGGGCTATATAATCTCTGAGGAAACGATACTTGCAAATGCCAATGAATTTGCATACCAAATATCATCGACTTAACATAAGCAAAAGTTTCAAAGTCAATAGACCATGACTGAGGGGGGTGGGGCCAAATATTCTCCATGGAAATGAGATGTCCTGATGCTTAAACGACTGAATACCAATTAACATTGGCCTACTACTAATGGTTCCCCTTGAACTGACCTAATCACAAACTAATCCATGTTAACTAAGCAAAATTTTCAGTCAATAGACCATGACTAAGGGAGCGGAGCCAAATAATCTCCATGGAAATGAGATATGCCAATGCTTATACAACTGTATAAAAAATATCATTGACCCACCACTAGTGGTTCCCCATAAACTGACCTAATCACAAACTAATACATGTAAAATAAGCAAAAGTTCAAAGTCAATAGACCATGACTGAGGGGACAGGGCCAAATAATCTTCATTGAAATGAGATGTGCCAATGCTAATACAACTGCATACCAAGTATGATAGACCTACCACTTGTGGTTCACCATAAATCAGACCTAATAACAAACTAATACATTGTTGACGCCACCGCCACAGGAAACAGCATATCTATGTCTCGCTTTTTGACTACGTCAAGGAGAGACAAAAACAAAAAAATATAGTTATCAAGTACAAATAAATCAATCAATCATTTAAGTCATTTTCACATAAAAAAGTGGGGATTAAAAAGAAAACCTTCATGGAAGGATATATATACATGTACATCCCAGTTTTCCTTTTCAGGATATTATCTACCTTTTGAAGGTTTGAAAATAATGGTGATTATGCATGTTTAAGTTTGCTAAAAATAATTAGAAAAAAAATATCTGTTGTGAAAAGCGTGCTCATGCCAATGCCCCATTCTTGTTTAATTAATCAAACTCAAATTACACTAAGTAGTTATACAAAAGCAATTAAAAAGAGACAAGATCATGATAATACAGCAAATTAAGCACAAGGTAGACATTACTAGATTGATTGCTGTAATAAATCTTAACCTAGAATGAATTATTAACAAGAATTCTTGTGTGATCTCTACAAACCTGTAGGCATTTGTACGAACAACGTCACTTAACATCTCTTCATGTATCGATATATCAGCATAACTTCTGAAATTATTAAGGTAAACATTGGAATACAGATGGGAACCTGTAATAAATAATTAATATAAAGGAATTTAATTAGCTGTTATCATCAAGGACAAAATATCTCAGGTAAAAATAGGAATAATAAGTATAGGAAGAAACAGCATCATTTGTGTGAAGAATAAGAATGGAGAAAACTGATAATTTTAGTGTGTTTTTAAAATAACTTTCTCATAGGCCCCACTATGCTAGTTTTTTCATCAGTCTTCTCACACATAATGAGATAGTCTGGATACAAAATATCATTAACATCCTAAATGTTGTGCTCCAAAAAGTATGTTTATGGAACCAATTACTTTGCTAGAGCTTGATATATTGACAGAAACATATTTAGGTTTATTGAAGGCTTTATGTTGACCCATATACTGATTTGTTCGTGTTTTTAGATTGCTGTCTCAGCAATGTGTATCCTGCATCTCTTTTTAATCTTTAGTTGCATGTGTAATTATAAGGAATTCTACATTATTTTTCAAATTCTTAAATTAATATTTCTTATTGGTAACCACTGTTCTACATGTAATTGACGCTTTAGAAACTTATTTTTAGTAAATAGCTAAAACGTGGAGAAATGTTCTCTTTTAGATTACCTACATCAAATTTATTTTGGTTTCTAAGCTATGATTTGTAGTGCCCGTAAAATGAAGCATATGCATTGGTATGCAACACAAATATTATGAGTACAGAGTGAAATGAAAACTCAAACTGTGTTGAAAATATTAGGGTTGATGCTTTTAAGATTCTTATGCAAGGTGCAAATATAAGTTTCAATGTAAACATGAAAATGAACCAAACAGAAGAAGTTGTTTAATGACTCTATTGAGGGGCTGGGGACAGATGTTGTTTGCTCTTTGTCAACAAAAAAGACAGCCTTGGGGAAAGTGATGAGAAAAACTCACTTGACCCTCTGGGTCAGGTGAGCGAAAAAGGATTTGATTGTACAAACAATCTTCTATATTATATTTATCTTTCAATAGAATTAAATGAAGATTAAATACATGGTTTAATAGTTCCCTATCAAAGGCTTTTAACAGTGAACTAGACTTTTTATATTTTTTTTTTATCTTTTCTTTTCAACTTTTTTTTTAACAAGAATTTTTTTCACGATTTTGGGGGGATGTAAAGGTGGTGCATACTATACAAGACTGAATACGGTAATTATGTAGTGGTACTAGTTAAATACATGTAATAAAACATTAAAAAAATGTGTTATTGATTTTCAGAAACTGCAATAAATAATCATTTTCCTTTTCACACAAAATACAAACCTGTGAAAATGAATCTTTTGAAGTTAGTACATCAATTAACTGAGAATTACAACTACCAATTACCAATTAAAGATGTTAAAGATGCATTAACTTTTGTACCATGGGACCATGTTCTCACTTTTAATTTCTAACATTTCAATTACTAGAATAGTGTATGACATCTTTCTGGTAATGTTGAGTTATTGAAATGCAGTATTATATCATAATTACAACAAATTTGATTATGAATGTTATTGCACCAAGCAATTTGTACAATATTTTCCTTTCTCCAACTGCATACCAAATATCAATGACTTATTATAAGTCGATCCCTTTAAACAAACCGAAAACACAAACATTAACTTGTAACCTATGTAAACATTTGGTAAGTCAATGAACCATGAAAAGGGGTGGGGCTATATAATCTCTGAGGAAACGATACTTGCAAATGCCAATGAATTTGCATACCAAATATCAATGACTTAACATAAGCAAAATTTCAAAGTCAATAGACCATGACTGAGGGGTGGGGCCAAATATTCTCCATGGAAATGAGATGTCCTGATGCTTAAACAACTGAATACCAATTAACATTGGCCTACTACTAATGGTTCCCTTGAACTGACCTAATCACAAACTAATCCATGTTAACTAAGCAAAATTTTCAGTCAATAGACCATGACTAAGGAGCGGAGCCAAATAATCTCCATGGAAATGAGATATGCCAATGCTTATACAACTGTATAAAAATATCATTGACCCACCACTAGTGGTTCCCATAAACTAACCTAATCACAAACTAATACATGCAAAATAAGCAAAAGTTCAAAGTTAATAGACCATGACTGAGGGACAGGGCCAAATAATCTTCATTGAAATGAGATGTGCCAATGCTTATACAACTGCATACCAAGTATGATAGACCTACCACTTGTGGTTCACCATAAATCAGACCTAATAACAAACTAATACATTGTTGACGCCACAGCCACGGAAACAGCATATCTATGTCTCGCTTTTGACTACGTCAAGGAGAGACAAAACAAAAAATATAGTTATCAAGTACAAATAAATCAATCAATCATTTAATTCATTTTCACATAAAAAGTGGGATTAAAAAAACCTTCATGGAAGGATATATATACATGTACATCCCAGTTTTCCTTTTCAGGATATTATCTACCTTTTGAAGGTTTGAAAATAATGGTGATTATGCATGTTTAAGTTTGCTAAAATAATTAGACAAAAAATATCTGTTGTGAAAAGCGTGCTCATGCCAGTGCCCCATTCTTGTTTAATTAATCAAACTCAAATTACACTGAGTAGTTATACAAAAGCAATTAAAAGAGACAAGATCATGATAATACAGCAAATTAAGCACAAGGTAGACATTACTAGATTGATTGCTGTAATAAATCTTAACCTAGAATGAATTATTAACAAGAATTCTTGTGTGATCTCTACAAACCTGTAGGCATTTGTACGAACAACGTCACTTAACATCTCTTCATGTATCGATATATCAGCATAACTTCTGAAATTATTAAGGTAAACATTGGAATACAGATGGGAACCTGTAATAAATAATTAATATAAAGGAATTTAATTAGCTGTTATCATCAAGGACAAAATATCTCAGGTAAAAATAGGAATAATAAGTATAGGAAGAGACAGCATCATTTGTGTGAAGAATAAGAATGGAGAAAAACTGATAATTTTTAGTGTGTTTTTTAAAATAACTTTCTCATAGGCCCCACTATGCTAGTTTTTTTCATCAGTCTTCTCACACATAATGAGATAGTCTGGATACAAAATATCATTAACATCCTAAATGTTGTGCTCCAAAAAGTATGTTTATGGAACCAATTACTTTGCTAGAGCTTGATATATTGACAGAAACATATTTAGGTTTATTGAAGGCTTTATGTTGACCCATATACTGATTTGTTCGTGTTTTTAGATTGCTGTCTCAGCAATGTGTATCCTGCATCTCTTTTTAATCTTTAGTTGCATGTGTAATTATAAGGAATTCTACATTATTTTTCAAATTCTTAAATTAATATTTCTTATTGGTAACCACTGTTCTACATGTAATTGACGCTTTAGAAACTTATTTTTAGTAAATAGCTAAAACGTGGAGAAATGTTCTCTTTTAGATTACCTACATCAAATTTATTTTGGTTTCTAAGCTATGATTTGTAGTGCCCGTAAATGAAGCATATGCATTGGTATGCAACACAAATATTATGAGTACAGAGTGAAATGAAAACTCAAACTGTGTTGAAAATATTAGGGTTGATGCTTTTAAGATTCTTATGCAAGGTGCAAATATAAGTTTCAATGTAAACATGAAAATGAACCAAACAGAAGAAGTTGTTTAATGACTCTATTGAGGGGCTGGGGACAGATGTTGTTTGCTGTTTGTCAACAAAAAAGACAGCCTTGGGGAAAGTGATGAGAAAACTCACTTGACCCTCTGGGTCAGGTGAGCAAAAGGATTTGATTGTACAAACAATCTTCTATATTATATTTATCTTTCAATAGAATTAAATGAAGATTAAATACATGGTTTAATAGTTCCCTATCAAAGGCTTTTAACAGTGAACTAGACTTTTATTTTTTTTTTATCTTTTCTTTTCAACTTTTTTAACAAGAATTTTTTCACGATTTTGGGGGATGTAAAGGTGGTGCATACTATACAAGACTGAATACGGTAATTATGTAGTGGTACTAGTTAAATACATGTAATAAAACATTAAAAAAATGTGTTATTGATTTTCAGAAACTGCAATAAATAATCATTTTCCTTTTCACACAAAATACAAACCTGTGAAAATGAATCTTTTGAAGTTAGTACATCAATTAACTGAGAATTACAACTACCAATTACCAATTAAAGATGTTAAAGATGCATTAACTTTTGTACCATGGGACCATGTTCTCACTTTTAATTTCTAACATTTCAATTACTAGAATAGTGTATGACATCTTTCTGGTAATGTTGAGTTATTGAAATGCAGTATTATATCATAATTACAACAAATTTGATTATGAATGTTATTGCACCAAGCAATTTGTACAATATTTTCCTTTCTCAAAATTAAATTTTATTGGGGAAAGTGAGGAAATTGAAAATTTATTTAATTCTATAAATTTTAAGTTAAAATCAATCTTAATTCATATGTGGATCTTGTAAAGATTTTAAATGATAATAAACATATATTTTCACAAAATATTTATATTTTCTTGAAGAAAGTATAGATTATTTAAAAACAAAAGTCCACACACTGAAATATCTCGCCTGCTTTATTGACCATGATTAATTTTATGTTGAAAGTCTTAAAGATAAAGGTTTTACTACAAATGTCACACAAACTTAACAGAATCAATGATGCATGACAAACTTCTATAGTTTTCACCAAAACATAAACAAATGGTATAAATTGCTTCGCCGAGCGCAGCTGGATACGACCGCAGAGGTCCAACCCTGAACAGTTGGGGCAAAAATGGACACAATATTCAAGCTTGATACAAGTCTGAATTTGGATTGTAATTAAATATTTGACACATTATTATGTTTCTGACACAGAATAAATGTAGTCAAAGAACTTGAAATTGGCTGTATGATTTGAATTTATATTCAATTGAAGATTTCTTGCTGTTGTGCAATACTTAGTAAATCTGTTTTCAGACAATATACAAAGAATTAGCAAAATAAATTGTGACCCTAATTCCGGAACGGTTTATGCAATTACCCCCAAAATGAATCCCAACCTTCTACTTGGGGTATTGAACCTTGTGGTACAATTTCAGAGCAATCAAAATACTCATACACAAGTTATTGTCCTGAAACTAGAAAAATGCTTGTTTTGGCCCCTTTTTTCCTAAACGCTTGGGACCATCACCCCCAAAAACAATCCCAACCTTTCTTTTGTGGTATTGAACCTTTTGGTTAAATTTCATTGAGATTCATGCACTTAAACTAAAGCTATTGTCCGGAAACCAAATGTCTTCGGACGATGACGACGTGATACCAATATACTTTGCAGTTGTATAAAAAACTGTCATTTAAGAGAAATAACTCCTATTCTATAAGAAGTTGACTGACAGTTTCTGCAATGTTGAACTATTTGTAAATCATCTCTTGCTGATTTTTTCAGCTAGTTACATATTTTCTTTAACTACTTTAGTTTTCCCAAGAAATAGAAAATATAGGTAAATATCATCAATTAAGGACAATAACTCCTGTAAGGAGTCCACTGACAATTTCAACCATTTGATTTATTTAAAGATCTTGTCCTGTTAATCATTTTTGCTTCTGAAGTTTCTCTCTATCTACAGTGTATTATGATTTTCAAGATAATAGGGAAAAAATAAAAAAAATGGTAAAAAACATCATTTAAGGGCAATAACTCATGTAAGGAGAAGACTGAAGATTTTAGCCATTTTGGTTAATTTTCCAAGCTTGTCTTGCTCTGATCATTTTAGCCATTTAATATTTCTCTCTTCTCTATAATAATTCAAGACAAAAGGTCAAAATGAAGAAAACAAATTGTCAGTTAAGGACAATGATTCTTAAGTTATAACATGTATAAGAAGTTGTCTGACAATTTTGACAAAACAGACAGAACGTAGATCTTGACATTCTGAACTGTCTGCCCATGTCAGATTTTCTCTATCTGAAAGGGTTTTTAAGATAATAGGCAAATGAATTTATGTGCGATATGCGGAATGAATTTGAAAGATTGCGCAATAATTTTATAATGGGGATCTTATATATGTTGTGTAACTATTGCTGTTAACTGTTTTGAGGTCAGTATATAAGCTAATTGCATTGGATTAGTTATAGAGTAATGGGTAGTGACCACACAAACGCACTTAATATAGTTAGAAGTTTATTTTCATCATGTCCGATATTGAGCAAGACACATTATTGAATGTTATTCCAACAGAAGTTGATCCACATGCTGGGATTCCTGATGATGAGATTTCCAATGCTGATTTGCTTTCTCTGATGAAAAACTATTTTGGCAAAGAACTGTCAGGGATTGAAAGAAATTTTTCTGACACAACACATGATCTGGCCCTTAAAGGCAAGAAGACAAAGAATACGTTACTATAAAAAGGAAACCAGGTGCATTTTGAGCTTATAACTCAGATATTTTAGACAATATTAGTTTCGCTTTAGACAACATGCATCATAATTGATATTCCAAGGCTGTTTCTTTATTGGAGGAGTCAGAAAGGGTGCTTAAGAAGAGAAACAAATTAATATGTCATAGCGGACAAGTCAGAAGCAGGCTGGAAAACCGTCTACGAATATCTTTCAGATTAGGTAGCTGGCAATTCTGAAGACAAGAAGAGGATACAAGCTGCGCAGAGACCAGTGCCGTGAAGAAGATGAAAGTTTCAAAGGGTAGTAACAGGATTGAAAAGAAAAGACCCACTGAAGCCGCAGGTGGCCTGTCTTCAGTTGCTCCTGGTGTTGTTGTTGTTGCAGTAACTGCCCTTTTGTGTTGCCGGTGCATCAGCCCTAGTCCAAAATTCATCAGATCAAATGCCAGTGACATCTGCTACAAGTGTGAGTTGAATGGACATTGGGCCAAAGAATGCAAGAACCAAGGGAACATCATCTTCACAGCTCCCAGAGGATGTTCAGCATAAAAGAAATTCGGACATTTATGGGGTACAGGTACATAGTTTAGAAAATTTTCAAACTTATTTTGAATATGAATCAGGTTCATCTTTGATCAAAAGAGGTGATCAATGTGCAATTCAGTATCCAAACTTTTATTGTATTTAGAAAGTAAAGTCTAAACTTGAAGTGAAGTTTAATGACTCTATTGAGGGATGGGGACAGATGTTGTTTGCTGTTTGTCAACAAAAAGACAGCCTTGGGGAAAGTGATGAGAAAACTCACTTGACCCTCTGGGTCAGGTGAGCGAAAAAGGATTTGATTGTACAAACAATCTTCTATATTATATTTATCTTTCAATAGAATTAAATGAAGATTAAATACATGGTTTAATAGTTCCCTATAAAAGGCTTTTAACAGTGAACTAGACTTTTATATTTTTTTTATCTTTTCTTTTCAACTTTTTTTAACAAGAATTTTTTCACGATTTTGGGGATGTAAAGGTGGTGCATACTATACAAGACTGAATACGGTAATTATGTAGTGGTACTAGTTAAATACATGTAATAAAACATTAAAAAATGTGTTATTGATTTTCAGAAACTGCAATAAATAATCATTTTCCTTTTCACACAAAATACAAACCTGTGAAAATGAATCTTTTGAAGTTAGTACATCAATTAACTGAGAATTACAACTACCAATTACCAATTAAAGATGTTAAAGATGCATTAACTTTGCACCATGGGACCATGTTCTCACTTTTAATTTCTAACATTTCAATTACTAGAATAGTGTATGACATCTTTCTGGTAATGTTGAGTTATTGAAATGCAGTATTATATCATAATTACAACAAATTTGATTATGAATGTTATTGCACCAAGCAATTTGTACAATATTTTCCTTTCTCAAAATTAAATTTTATTGGGGAAAGTGAGGAAATTGAAAATTTATTTAATTCTATAAATTTCAAGTTAAAATCAATCTTAATTCATATGTGGATCTTGTAAAGATTTTAAATGATAATAAACATATATTTTTCACAAAAATATTTATATTTTCTTGAAGAAAGTATAGATTATTTAAAAACAAAAGTCCACACACTGAAATATCTCGCCTGCTTTATTGACCATGATTAATTTTATGTTGAAAGTCTTTAAGATAAAGGTTTTACTACAAGTGTCACATAAACTTAACAGAATCAATGATGCATGACAAACTTCTATAGTTTTGACCAAAACATAAACAAATGGTATAAACTGCTTCGTCGAGCGCAGCTGGATATGACGGCAGAGGTCCAACCCTGAACAGTTGGGGCAAAAAGGACACAATATTCAAGCTTGATACAGGTCTGAAATTGGATTGTTATTAAATATTTGACACACTATAGGTTTTGACACAGAATAAATGTAGTCAAAGAACTTGAAATTGGTTGTATGATTTGAATTTATATTCAATTGAAGATTTCTTGCTGTTGTGCAATACACTGTGCTGTTGTACAATACTTAGTAAATCTGTTTTCAGACTATATACAAAGAATTAGCAAAATAAATTGTGACCCCAATTTTTTCTTTGGAAAATTGACATTTTCTTAAATCTTGGGGAAAAATTTGACCCCCTTTCAAAAAAATAATATTTGAAGATAATTTTCTTTTGAGGAAAAAATTGACCCCCAAAAAATTTACCCTTCCCCTTCCAAAAAATTAATTTTGAAGAAATATTCTTTTGTAAAATATGGTACAAATTAAGAGACATCCATACACTTAAACACAAGTTATTAGATATAGGAAGATGTGGTGTGAGTGCCAATGAGACAACTCTCCATCCAAATAACAATTTATAAAAGTAAACCATTATAGGTCAATGTACGGCCTTCAACACGGAGCCTTGGCTCACACCAACAACAAGCTATAAAGGGCCCCAAAAGTACTAGTGTAAAACCATTCAAACGGTAAAACCAACGGTCTAGTATATATAAAAACGAAACGAGAAACACGATAAATTACATAAACAAACGACAACTACTGTACATCAGATTCCTGACTTAGGACAGGTGCAAACATTTGCAGCGGGATTAAACGTTTTAATGGTACCAAACCTTCTCCTTTTTCCGAAACAATAGTATAACATCACAACATAGAAAACACACGATAAAACATCAATTGGAAGGCTTAACTCAATCAAAACGTAAATTAACACACTATGAACGAATAAATTCGATCTGTGATACCTGAAAGTAAATACATAGTTAATAAAATATTAGGGACAAACATTCAAGGCCAAAAGCAAACAAACAAGTCCAAATAAAGCCATGGCAAAACACTACCGAAATATTAAACCCTTAGAAATTGTCTGAAAACTAGAAAATGCTTGTTTTAGACCCTTTTGGCCCCTAATTCCTGAATGGTTTGGGCAATTACCCCAAAATGAATCCCAACCTTCTACTTGGGGTATTGAACCTTGTTGTACAATTTCAGAGCAATCAAAATACTTATACACAAGTTATTGTCCTGAAACTAGAAAATGCTTGTTTTGGCCCCTAATTCCTAAACGGTTGGGACCATCACCCCAAAACAATCCCAACCTTTCTTTTGTGGTATTGAACCTTTGGTTAAATTTCATAGAGATTACACTTAAACTAAAGTTATTTTCTGGAGACCAAATGTCTTCGGACAACGACAACGACGTGATAACAATATACTTTGCGGTTGTATTAAAAACTGTCATTTAAGAGAAATAACTCCTATTCTATAAGAAGTTGACTGACAGTTTCTGCAATGTTGAACTATTTGTAAATCATCTCTTGCTGATTTTTTCACATAGTTACACATTTTCTTTAACTACTTTAATTTTCCCAAGAAATAGAAATAAATTGTTTCGCTGAGCACAGCTGTATATGACCGCAGATGTCCAACCCTGAAAAGTTGGAGCCAAAATGGACACAATATTCATGCTTGATACAGGTCTGAATTTGGATTGTAATTAAATTTTGACACATAATAGGTTTCTGACACAGAATAACTGTAGTCAAAGAACTTCATGTGATTTGAATTTATATTCAATTTTTGCTTTTGTGCAATACACTATGCGATTTGACACCCCAAAAAAATTTTACCTTGTTTTTTGCATTTGTGCAATACACTATGCTGTTGAATATAAACCCCCAAAAATATTTGATATTTGAAGAAATTTTCTTTTAATTTCTGAAATCTGATATGAGAAAAATTGTCCCCTCAATTTTTAACCTCCCCCTCCCTTTTCCCTTATTCCAAAAATAATTCTTTCCCTCAAGTTAGGGTCAGTATCTCAGACAATCATCATTTCTTAATACATAATTTACAAGCAGTGTAAGGGAGGTAATCAAACATTGTTATTTAAATTGATTTGGATTTTGATTTGGATTACCTCCTTACATTGCTTTTAAATTGTCTCAATTGTCCTTTAACCAGAAAACCCTTGTTTTTCCCCTTTTTGCCCCTAATTCCTAAATGGTTTGAGCCATAACCCTCAAAGTCAATCCTAACCATCCCTTTGTAGTATGGAAACTTGTGGTATGATTTCAGAGATTCATACACTTTAACACAAGTTATTGTCTGAAACTACAAAATGCTTATTTGGGCCCCTTTTGGCCACTAATTCCTAAACAGTTGGGACCATAACCCCAAAATCAATCCCAACCTTCCTTTAGTGGTTATAAACCTTGTGTTAAAATTTTATTGATTTCTATTTACTTATACTAAAGTTATTATCTGAAACCATCTGTCTTCGGACGACGCTGATGACGACGACAACAACAACGACAACGTGATATTAACATACGACCAAAAATTTTCAATTTTGCGGTCGTATGAAAATAGGTAAATATCATCAATTAAGGACAATAACTCCTGTAAGGAGTCCACTGACAATTTCAACCATTTGATTTATCTAAAGATCTTGTCCTGTTGATCATTTTTGCTTCTGAAGTTTCTCTCTATCTACAGTGTATTATGATTTTCAAGATAATAGGAAAACAAAAAATGGTAAAATCATCAATTAAGGACAATAACTCCTGTAAGGAGTCCACTGACAATTTCAACCATTTGATTTATTTAAAGATCTTGTCCTGTTGATCATTTTTGCTTCTGAAGTTTCTCTCTATCTACAGTGTATTATGATTTTCAAGATAATAGGAAAACAAAACAAAATGGTAAAAATCATCATTTAAGGGCAATAACTCATGTAAAGAAAAGACTGACGATTTTAGCCATTTTGGTTAATTTTCCAAGCTTGTCTTGCTCTGATCATTTTAGCCATTTAATATTTCTCTCTCTCTATAATAATTCAAGACAAAAGGTCAAAATGAAGAAAACAAATTGTCAGTTAAGGACAATGATTCTTATAAGGAGTTGTTCTGACAATTTTGACAAAACAGACAGAACTGTCTGCCATGTCAGATTTTCTCTATCTAAAAGGTTTTTAAGACAATAGGCAAATGAATTCATGTGCGATATGCGGAATGAATTTGAAAGATTGCACAATAATTTTATAATGGGGATCTTATATATGTTGTGTAACTATTGCTGTTAACTGGTTTTGAGGTCAGTATATAAGCTAATTGCATTGGCTTTAGTTATAGAGGAATGGGTAGTGACCACACAAACGCACTTAATATAGTTAGAAGTTTATTTTCATCATGTCCGATATTGAGCCAGACAAATTATTGAATGCTATTCCAATAGAAGTTGATCCACATGCTGGGATTCCTGATGATGAGATTTCCAATGCTGATTTGCTTTCTCTGATGAAAACTATTTTGGCAAAGAACTGTCAGGGATTGAAAGAAATTTTCTGACGCAACACATGATCAGTAGCCCTTTTCACAAAAATCTTAAGTGTAAAATTTATCGTAAGTCTAAAATATTCCTTAACAATTCAACTGAATATTTTTATCGTAAGATTAATTTTACACTTAAGATTTTTTGTGAAAAGGGCTACTGGCCCTTAAAGGCAAGAAGACAAAGAATATGTTACAATACAAAGGAAACCAGGTGCAGTTTGAGCTTAACTCAGATATTTTAGACAATATTAGTTGCGCTTTAGACAACATGCATCATAATTGATATTCCAAGGCCGCTTTATTAGAGTAGTCGGAAAAGGTGCTTAAGAAGAGAAACAAATTAATATATCATAGCGGACAAGTCAGAGGCAGGCTGGAAAACGTCTCGAATATCTTTCAGATTAGGTAGCTGGCAATTCTGAAGACAAGAAGAGGATACAAGCTGCAGAGACCAGAGCCGTGAAGAAGATGAAAGTTTCAAAGGGTAGTAACAGGAGTGAAAAGAAAAGACCCACTGAAGCCGCAGGTGGCCTGTCTTCAGTTGCTCCTGGTGTTGTTGGTGCTGCAGTAACTGCCCTTTCGTGTTGCCGTGCATCGCCCTTGTTCAAAATTCATCAGATCAAATGCCAGTGACATCTGCTACAAGTGTGGGTTGAATGGACATTGGGCCAAAGAATGCAAGAACCGAGGGAACATCATCTTCACAGCTCCTGAGGATGTTCACTATAAAAGAAATTCAGACATTTATGGGGTACAGGTACATAGCTTAGAAAATTTTCAAACTTATTTTGAATTTGATTAATCATGTTAATAGAGGTGATCACTGTGCAATTCAGTATCCAAACTTTTATTGTATTTAGAAAGTAAAGTCTAAACTTGAAGTGAACATAATTGCATCTGCTCAATTATGTACACATATGTAATAGCTGGAGCATTTGAGCACATAAATACTCTATATTTGGTTAAACAAAAGTGCATTAAAACATATAACAAGCATTTTACCCACTTTGTTCTTTTTTTTAGCCATGTGGGCCATGTTGGTTGGCAGGAGGATCACCAAGCACATTTTTCTAAACAAGATAACCAATGACATTTGGTATCTAGTTTAAAAAAATGTGTAAAACATGGAGGAAATGACCAATTTGATTGTGGCCAAGTTTGGTTCACTCCTATGTTCAATTTTTAGCCATGTTGGTTGGCAGGTGGCAACATCAGACACATTTTCTAAACCATGATACCCAATGACTGAATGAGGATTGTGGCCAAGTTTGGTTCCAATTTGCTTAGTGGTTTCAGGGGAGAATTTTGTAAAGGTTAACAGATGACAATGATGGAAGACAGATAAAGGACTCCAAGTGATGGCATTATTAATAGCTCACACTGGCCAGGTGAGATAAAAAGTTGTTAATAAAAATAAACCGAAACAAATAAAGATCTGCCAAATTCTCCAAATAACAAAAAAACATGAAGATATGACATAAGACCAATCACTAATAAGATTCCTGAATTGGGGACAGACACTTAAATATGTTGGGAATTTAATATAGTAAAAGTACCTCCCCATCTCTTTAAAACAAATATAATGATTTCCATACAAACTTTCACTAAAATGTTCAGATTCTCAAGGATCTTATATAAATGACTCACAAAAGACACATCAAAGAATCTTTCTGTAATGTCACAATCATAATTACAAGAGTATGGTAAGAATTTAATTACCCATTTTAGCTGTAATCACTTCCTTCTAAAAATCAAACTATGAAATACACATTATCTCTCTATCTTCTATGATAACATTTCTTACTTAATTTTTTAACATTTTTTACTATCTGTCTAATCAGCCCTAATTTTGATTGAAAGCATTCACGACATTAAAACACAGTAATAATGTTAGCATCAAACAATTGTTTTTATACTATACACTAGATGGATTATTATTTGTAAAGTTAATTAGGAACTCATTTACTATATGGAACACATGATGTTTACCCCCCCTGGCTTTTGATGTGGTTCATTTTGCTCAATCTTTAAATTTTAGTACTATTAATGCTTTTTTGACTTGTTTTTTTCTATTTCGAACCATAAAATTGCATTGGATAGAAAAAGAAATTTAGGCTTTTAACAAGCCAACTACAATAACACCTCAAAAAGTTGTTGCAAGGGTTCTTAACGCCCACTCTCTCTACACAAGGCATTAGATTTAATGTCCCAATATGACCAGGTGTGGCTGAAAATTTATACTTCCTTATAGCCAAAATGACTCCCCATTTTTCAAGGGTTTTACTGCCACTCAGGACAAAATTGACTATATTTCTATACCCAATGAACTATACTACCTTCAAAAGAAAAAAAAACAATTGTATAGTAAGATATAAAAGGCCATTGATTAAAAAAATAGAAAACAATACAAAATAGAAAATGAACAACCAGATTTAGGCATATAACAGTAAATGAAAAACTAGAAACAAATACGACAGACAGCTACAAACCAAAGCATTTTTGTCTCAGTCCGCAATCTTTTTCATCTTTTCATTTCTATTAAGGATCTTCAATATGTATTATTATATCTGCAATGCTTGGATTAAATTAGCTTGGTGGTGTCAGAAAAGGTGATGAAAGTCTAAATTGTAAGACAACAGACAGACAGTGAGATGTGTCAGAGAAAATGTTGAAAATCTAAATTTTCTGACAACAGACAGACAGACAGATGACAAACACAAACTGATAACAATACCTCAAAAAGCCCTATGGGCCAGGTGAGCTAAAATTAAAACTAGACAAAGTGATGCCCCCGCACTCCACTCTGAGGTAACTGTTTTATAACAAAGTCAATGTAGGACTTTCTTTGATATATTATTGTGTCTGGGAGACACAATTGATGCCCCCGCAGATACAAAGTGTTATTTTAAAATACACAAAAATTACAAGGGAGCACATAGGTCTATGGTTCACTGTAGGAGGAGTTACCCGGAAACGCTATGCACCTCTTATGCAAGTATATGCTCCAAAAATGACAAAGTTCAACTATCTCCCAAAAAAGCAAATATTAATAAATTGTAAGGGTTCCATGAACCCAGTGTCTCGCCTACTTTTGCTGTTAGTCGCAGGCTCAACAAAAATGGGGAAAAAATTATTAAAAATTTTCCACTAGATACTATCTTTTGATTGTAAGAAGTTCTGTTAAGTTTGGTAAAAATCCAAGAAGGTTTATGAATCTAATAAATGTTTTAAAAACGTTAACTGCAGACTGTATGTAATATTAACTGGAATAAAACTAAGTCCATTTATATTTAAAATACGGATAAACAGGATTTTTTTTTAACAAAATTTACTTTTGAATACTATCTTATGATCACAAACAAGCTTCTGTCCAAGTGTGGTACAAAACCAGGATACTTTTAGAAAGTTATTAAAATTTGAAAAACTTTAACCACAGAGTGACTGTTATGTTAACTGGCAGAAAAACTAAGTCCATATATGAGTAAAATACGTATAAACAGGATTTTTTTTTTTACAAAATTTTCTTCTGGATACTATCTTATGATTATAAACAAGCTTCTGTCCAAGTTTGGTAAAAATCTAGGATAGTTTAAGAAAGTTATTAAAATTTCAAAAACTTTAACCACAGAGTGAATATTTGTGGACGCTGCAGACGACACAGGACTACGACGAAGCCGACAGAATGTAGGATCGCTATGTCTGGCTTTTGCGACAAAAGTTGCAGGCTTGACAAAAATCAAAACCCTGACCACATGTACACCTTCAATATATGTACAAACAGCCAGCAAAGTTAAAACTTCCTAGCATTCAAACTGTAGGAGGAGTTATCCGAAATGCTATGCACCTCTTATGCAAGTAAATACTCCAAAATGACAGGGTTCAACTATCTCCCAAAAGAGCAAATATTAATAAAAATCAAAACCCTGACCACATGCACACCTTCAATATATGTACAAACAGCCAGCAAAGTGAAAACTTCCTAGCATTCAAACTGTAGGAGGAGTTATCTGGAATAGCTATATACCCATAATGGGACAGACAGACGGACGGACGGTCAGGGGTAAAACAATATGCCCCCCAACTTTCAGTTGAGGGGGCATAAAAATACTAACATTAACTTTAAATGCACAAATGCAGCTTACTATCTGTCCTATATTATATTAATTGTACATGTTAAATGACATTTCTCCATGTTATTTTTGTAGTACTGAATTCAACATTTAAATGGAATTAAAATGCGGCTAATATTTTTTTATACCTACCTAAAATATTCTTCATCTTGACTGTTATTCTCTTTGGTCTCAAATCCATCTTCTTCTTTTATTGCCAAATGTAGCCGAGGTCTAAAACAATTAATCAAGTATACTAATAACTCCATTTGAAAGTCTACGAAAAGCCCAAGCTTAAATTTTCAATTCTAAATAGACCTATATGTTCAAACAGCTGCATGTAGTAATATACCTGAATTATATACTACGGAGCACAAGAGTAATGTTTAAACTGCATGATAAAAAAACATTGTAATTATATAATTGTAATTACAATGTCCCATTAACAGATACAGTAATTATCTATTTAAATCTATAATTCTCTGTTTGAACATCTCAATTTTCACATTGATTCACCATGCTCGTCAACACGTCAATATTAAAGTAAATCACATCCAATCCATTAATATATATTAAAGGTCCATAAAATTTCAAACAAATCTTTTTCACCTCTTTCCAACTATATATTTTCTGCTAGGAAATATATACAAATTACTAAAATAATTGGTAATTGATAGCAATGTTAAACACAGTCTTTGAGATGAAAGAAGACAATATAAATATTTGTTTTCGAGTGATTAGTATCACATGTTACCAGTTTCACCTTATCTGTAATTCAAACATCAATCTGTACTTGTACAATATAATGTCAGGTGTTCTGGGAATTTGTCTATCTGTTTAAAATAACTCAGGTTTAACCTGAATCTGATAATTATGCAAGAATTGGAATATTTTTTTCACCTTCTTCATGATATATATAACTACATCTAAGAATTGACAATTAAATCAATTCTGTAGTAGTATATATTTTGACATGAAAAATATTATAATCTGAATTACGCAATTTGAAATGTCTAAATACTCAATATAAAATGTTTATAAAATATAATCGTTTTAGATTTTTTTCCACCTTTTTAGTAAACTATGTCTGTATTCAAAATTAGTCCCCAAAGTCATGATGATGACAGAAAAACTTTTAGACTTTTAATTATAAAGTGATGACTTTTTAATCATATAAATCATGAGAAAATAAACAGCTGCGCCATGAGCGCATGATACGCCAGTCGCTTTTTTAAAGAATAAAGTTCAATAACTTCTCAATGTCATTTCAGAAATTTATGAAAAACTAAAGGGAGGTTAGCTTAATAGATATAAACCAGTCAACAAAATTTCATGAAAACTGCTCAAAACACTTTAAAGAATTATTGTCCGAAAACTGAAAAATCACCCCCTTTTTATGAATCAAATCGGAAACGTAAAATCTAAAATTTATAAAAATCGAAAGGGAGCTTATGTCAATAGATATAAACAATTCACCAAACTTTCATGAAAACTGCTGAAAGCATTTTTGAGTTGTTGTCCGAAAACTGGAAAACCCCCCTTTTTTTAATGAATAAAACCCAATAACTCAGAAACATAAAATCTAAAATTAATAAAAATCGAAAGGGAGCTCATGTCAATAGATATAAACAATTCACCAAAGTTTCTTGCAAATTGGTGAAAGTGTTTTTGAGTTATTATCCGAAAACTGGAAAATCCCTCTCTTTTTAATGAATAAAATCCCATAACACGGAAACTTAAATTCTAAAATTTATAAAAAACGAAAGGGAGCTCACATCAATTGATATAAACAATTCACCAAAGTTTCATGCAGATTGGTTAAAGCGTTTTTGAGTTATTGTCCGACATGTTGACGACAGACCGACAGACGGACGGATGGACAACGGTATACCATAATATGTCCCGTAAATTGGCGTATAAAAAAAAAAGAGCGAGGGTAGTATGCCCTCTACAAAAACCCCTTCCCCTAGATCAACCACTGCAAGCACAAAAAAAGAACAGAGTTCCAATGTTCCCTGAGTTGCACATAGTTTATCTATCCAAGGGCAATAACTGAAAAAAACTTTTTTTTTGTTCTTTACAACTTTTTAAAATATCTTAGAGAAATGAAGGCTTGAGCGCTTGCAATGCAATTTTCCATATCATTAATATTTCAAAGGGCATATATCTTTTAAAAATAATTGGCACTGATTTTCGAACTTGTCTGAGACATTGCTGATATAAACCTATGATATAAATTTCATAAAAATCTGGCAAGAATTGTACACATTAGAGTGCTAACAATGCAATTTTCCATACAATTAATATTTCGAAGGTCACAACTCTTAAAATAATTGATCAGCTATGATTTTCAAACTTGTCTGAGACATTGCTGATATAAACCTATGATATAAGTTTCATAAAAATCTGGCAAGAATTGTAACACTTGAGAGCACTAACAATGAAATTTCCATGTAATTAATATTTCCAAGGGGCATAACTCTTTTAAAAATAGTTGATCGGCACTGATTTACAAATTTGTTCGAGACATTGCTGATATAAACCTATGATATAGGTTTCATAAAAATCTGGCACGAGTTGTACAGGTGAGAGCTTAAACAAGACCTGCAAAGCTTCGCACATTGGACAATTAGTAATTTGTAATTAACTGAGAGTAATATATTCTCCATGTGCAGGTACTCAATAGAAAAATTTAACAGAGGGTGCCTAATCAGGCTCCGTGTTGAAGACCGTACTTTGACCTATAATGGTTTACTTTTAAAAATTTTGACTTGGATGGAGACTTGTCTCATTGGCACTCATACCACATCTTCTTATATCTATGAAGTAATAAAGTGCAGCTGTAAAAAAATTGTCAAAATTCCTCTTTCAGGTGATTCTGGAATAAGGCTTCACAATTAATAACACTAAAATCTTTGCTTTTTGCCTTACACTTCAGTTCTCAAATGGCCCCTGTTCTCAATTTTAAGGCATACTAAAATATTGAAGCAGACCTGTATCTGTATCTGTTACATGCATACTTTATTTCAAGTTCAATAGTATTTATCCTATTAACAATATCATCTTACAAAATTTGAACATTGACATAATGTTTGAAATATTCAATTAATGTTATTGTAAATTTAAGAAAAATGTCAAAGGATTTTTCATACAAATTAGAAAATTCATACATATTTTCAACACATCTTTTGAATAACTTGATAATATTATAAAGATCGCAATGTGACACAGTAAAACATAATGAAATGGAATAAGGTTGCATATTATTATATATATACAGTACTTAAATGATGTAGTCATATAATCTCAAAATGCTCTAATGGTGACATTTTTCCTGTTTTCATAAACTGAAATTTAGATACATTCATTGCATGTCTTGATTATATGTACACTGGTTTAATTTGTTTTCAATAATAAAGACTTATTCAAAATGACTGCCAGGAAACCCAAGTAGCTAGTAACATGACTATTTTTTTGTAAATTGTGGCTATTTAATTAATTAAGTGTCCCAAAAACCTGAAAAGTTGATTTTCATTTAAAAAAAAATCTATAACAAGAACAACCAGTAGTAATCGTTATTTATACTTTATCTTAAACATTCTCAAATTGTTATCAACTTTAATAACATAAAACTGGCTCCAATAATTTTCAAACTCAATTTTATATTCTCAGTATTAAAAATATTTTTGTTTTTGTGGAAAAGAGACACACAGTTATCTTAATTTACATTAATCTCATATGCCATATGACTAATATCTTATGAAATTATAAATATAACTTGGCAAAAAGCTTAGATATCTAATATGATGTACAAGTACTGGTTAATTTGTTCTAATTGAAAACATATGCAACATGTGCAATGGTAAAAATATCTAACAGTTAATGCTAAAACAGCTGAATAGAATAACTTTTGTTTAATACCCTGTTTAATTAAATTTATTTATTGTAGAAAAATCATGTGATGCATCAAATACATTAAACTAAGTCAGTGAATTTTGTTTGGCAGCTTCCAGTTTTCGCAAATTTTGATAGAATGTTCGGACGGCATCGTCTCATGCTTATAATATAATATGAATGAAAGGAAATGTAGGGATAACAATTCTGAGTCAGAAATTTTCATTTAAATAGCAGTTGCACAACTTCAACATGTGTGCAATCTTTCTGTGAAGTCTTAGGGATCTTGGTTGAAAACTTGTATCCTCTTTCATAAATTTTGCTGAAAAAGGACTAAGTTCCAAAGTCTGGAAAAATGAGAAAAAACTCAATCAATTCTATACTATTAGGCGTACAACTTCAACATATATATGTGCAATCTTCTTGTGAAATTTCTGGGATCCAACCACCTGCCAATATCACCAGACTACAAGCCTTTGTCCAACCCGGCCAAAAATAGCACCAATGTTTTTGCCAACAATTTAAGTAAAACTTAACAGATCTTTAACCTTAAAGGCTTGATTTCAGGAAGTTAATTTATCATTAAGGCCAAACAAATATGGTCATGTGTCTAGGGTTGCCTTCTTTTGGAAAAAATTTGGAAGTCAGATAAAAATTTGTTTTTATTCTAATCATATATTTTTTACCTTGAGTATATCATGTATATGGGGAGAATTGCAATATGTGATAATTCACAACCAAAGGGTCGCTAAAAGTTTAGATATACATTTAGGGTTGAAGAAATAGGGTCTGTAGGGAAGCCGTAAACACCAATAAAAAAATCATTTTTGTCCTAAGTTATTTCTGTCTTTCTGAGTAATGCCTGGAGCAAAATAACTGTAAAAATTACTTGGCAACAAAAGACCCCTGATTATCAAATACCACTATATCTGAGTATATCAGAAGTAAAAAATCATTCTTATCAAATAAAATTACTATTAATTACTTTTAAACAAGTTGATCTATAAACATGATAATAAAAAAGTTTTGATTTCCCTATGGGCTGTCCAACCTGGGCAAAGGGAGAGAACTCTAATTCAGTTATTAACTGACTGTTTAGTCATGATTTTTTTAGACCTTGTATTAGATACACATTGAGGGCGTTAGCTCAAATGGGTGTATCCAATTTACACCAAGATATTATTGTCAACACAGAATGATAGTTTTCAATAATTTAGGAGGGGGGTCTTTCAGCAATTTAATCATATGGTATTGAAAAGCATGATAAGTGCAGGGTATCAAATTTCATTTAATGACATCTTGGTGTGAATATATATATGAACATATACACAAAATGATGTACAGGATTGTTGAATTAAAGCACTAATAATTTTAAGAACTCCAGTAACTACCAGCAATTATCTCTTCCCATTGGAGGTAAATGAAGCACTTGTAGTTGTAATATTTGTTCTATACTACTTTAGTGTACTTTATTGCTGAAATCTATCCAGTTAGTTCCAAGATACAGAACAGTAATACAAGCATATTTGTTAACACAATCAATCATGTCTGGTCTATCTGCATGAGTATTAAAATTGGATGTGGTAAATGATTGCCAGATGAGACGATTCAATTCACAATTCAACAGCACATGAGGGTCAAGATGGGGTTTACAGAATAGAGAATAATGGTGAAATGAAAGAACCTTAGTGAGCACGCTCACATACACCACGTCCCCACATTGTCATTGGAGAAATAAAATAAATGTAAGAAAAAAAAATTGTATCAGAAAAAAAATTTGAATCAATATGCACATCTACATAGTATGTCCTTATTATCTATACAGTTTCATGAAATTCTGTTGTGTGGTTTCAAAGGAGTTGTGATGACAAACTGTTGCAGAAGTACATTGAAGCAAATAAGTTCAAAGGGGCGTAACTCCTGGAAAAAAAAATTGAATCGTAATTTCCTGTCGATATGCACATCTACGTAGTATGTCCTTATTATCTGAAAAGGTTTCATGAAATTCTGTTGTGTGGTTTGAGAGGAGTTACGATGACAAAAGGTTGCAGTAGTATATTGGGCAAATAAGTTCAAAGGGCTTAACTCCTGGAAAAAAATTGAATCGTAATTTCCTATCGATATGCACATCTACGTAGTATGTCCTTATTATCTGAAAAGGTTTCATGAAATTCTGTTGTGTGGCTTGAGAGGAGTTGCGATGACAAAAGGTTGCAGTAGTATATTGGGCAAATAAGTTCAAAGGCGTAACTCCTGGAAAAAATTGAATCCTAATTTCCTGTCAATATGCACATCTACGTAGTATGTCCTTATTATCTGAAAAGGTTTCATGAAATTCTGTTGTGTGGTTTGAGAGGAGTTGCGATGACAAACTGTTGCAGTAGTACATTAAAGTAAATAAGTTCAAAGGGGCATAACTCCTAGAAAAAGAATTGAATCGTAATTGTCTGTCGATATGCACAACTACATAGTATGTCCTTATTATCTAAAAAGGTTTCGTGAAATTCTGTTGTGTGGTTTGAGAGGAGTTGCGATGAAAAGAAACAGGACTGACGGACGGACGGGTCAAAAACATTATATCCTCCCCAACTCGTTGCGTGGGGTATAATAAAATAATGAATAGAGAAAATTTAGCAAAAAATATAAAGAACAGAGAATAATAGGGTGCAAAAGTATAAAGAATAACTGTGGAAAACATAAGAAGGTAAAATAAAACTGATTACAGAAATGAAGGATGTACAGAATAACTCAAGAAATTATCTAATTACAGAAAATTTAAATTGTAGAATCATTTTCATGAGAATTTTACAGAATAAGCGTTATTTTTAAATAATAAAGAAAACTGCCCTTTTAAGGTTTAAGATTTTAAGAATACAGAATTAAAGCATCCCCCATCCACACCCTCACACACGACACATGTGTTAAATATCCAGCTCTCTACTGTCTCTACTTGAAAGAACCTGTAATCAGCTCTTCAAGATGGTCCACCTGTGTCCTGTAAGACAGACCTTTAATTTTACCCACTTTTCCCTTCTAATTCAGTGGAAATATGCCTTTCTTCAGGTCAATCAGATCATAGATAAAGTACTCAGAATATGTCCCACTAAGCCCCATGTAGTTTCCTTTGAACTATCAAAAGCACGGCACTGCGCGTAGTGGCCTGTGATGTAGATGATATTTGCCGACATCCTCCCAATAGACTAATAACTTATCATAATTATATCTAAATTATCTGGCACTTGTCTTATCAGCCAATAATTAATGTGCGTTACCTGTCTCAAGTAAAAATATGCCAGGAGGCGGAAGCAATAAGAAGCGTCTGATTGTAAAAGTTGTTTGGATTGTAATTTACTTGGAGAAAATCGGTCAACAAATGAGAAGGTTATGCTGTTGTCGAAATAATAAAATAGAGAAATCATGGAAAATGGACTTAACAGGTATATAAAATTAAATTGTCATAGCACTTGCATTGGTTGCACTCGGAAATAAGACCTGTATGATTGACAAGAGCAGACATATCGTTTACTGATGGTATGCGTGGTTAAGAGGGTGAATGGAGTCGAATTTTTCTATGGCCATTTAAAGGAAAAAGTTTTTATCGAGATTCAAAATAGTGAAATCTTATTTTATGCCAGAAGGAAGAAATTTATTACAAGTGTTGAAACTTTCTGTCATTACGGTAACACGAAGTTTTTGAAAATAAAGAAAAAAAGGAATACATTATAAACTTATTAAACGCCTGCACTGTGGATTATAAAAGCTTGAGCTAGTTGCTTAAATATACTTACATTAGAAATTTCCATGTCACTTGATTTGATTGAATGTAATTTTACTGAGTTTCTGCTTAAATTTACAGTGGAAGAGGGTATAAAACAGAAACTCGTCTTGACATAAAATAAATGTGGATTGTGTCCACATGTGGACACAGATGATGCCCCCGCTTGCATATCATATAGTTATAAAGGGACATAACTAAGAACGGTAAAAGTGACGCTACCCAAATTTTAACTTGATCTGAGTTTTGTGGTAATAAGCATTGTGTGTAAGTCTCATAACATTTGGTTAAGGCAAACTTAAGTAAGAGAACGGAAACTAAAAATTTTGCAATTTTTCCATTTATAAAGGGCCATTACTCTAGAACAGTTTGAGTGACGCCACCAAAATTCAAACTTGATCTGTGTTTTGTGGTAATAAGCATTGTGTATAAGTTTCATAACATTTGGTTGAGGCAAACTTAAGTTAGAGAACGGAAACTAAAAATTTAGCAATTTTTCCATTATAAAGGGGCATAACTCTAGAACTGTTTAAGTGACGCCACCAAAATTCAAACTTGATCTGTGTTTTGTGGTAATAAGCATTGTGTATAAGTTTCATAACATTTGGTTGAGGCAAACTTAAATTAGAGAACGGAAACTAAAAATTTTGCAATTTTTCTATTTATAAAGGGGCATAACTCTAGAATGGTTAGAGTGACGCTACCAAAATTCAAACTTGATCTGTATTTAGTGGTAATCAGCATTGTGTTTAAGTTTCATAATATTTGTTTGAGGCAAACTTAAGTTAGAGAACGGAAACTAAAAATTTTGCAATTTTTCCATTTATAAAGGGGCATAACTCTAGAACAGTTAAAGTGACGCCACCAAAATGCAAACTTGATCTGTGTTTTGTGGTAATAAGCATTGTGTGTAAGTTTCATAACATTTGGTTGAGGCAAACTTGAGTTAGAGAACAGAAACCAATTTTGGGACGTACAGACGGACAAGGGTTAAACTTAATGCCCCCTCTGCTACAGCGGGTGCATAAAAATAATTTGCAAATATTTTATTTGTGTATATATAATGTTTTTTTTAAATATATCAGTAAACATTTATCAACAACATCTTTTAATATATCTTCTTGTATATTTTGCCATATAGTTCCTCTTATTCAAATCTTAACATCGCATATTTTCAATCTTTTAAACGTTGTTGATGAAGAAAACGTATGTGGTGGACATACTGAAATACATTATATAATTGGGAAATAGTACAGGCACATGTCTCTGAATTTTTTTCTTCTATATACCTTTCCACTTACCATTTTTTGTGCTTGTTTTGCAATTAAATAGCTGGTGGTATATTCTGATTGTCGATTTCATTTTCGAAGTAAACAATATATATTTTAAGCGTAAAATGGCTATGAGAAAATTCAAATATAGGAGTTTAGTCCTGTGTCATTCATGGTTTATTTTCCCTGGTTTATTTTCCCTTCCTTCTTACAATTGTGCTAGAGGTATTATTCATACCATAAATAAGCTATATATATATATCCCTCTGTAAGTCTATCCGTTCAGTTGTCAACATACTTTTTGTGTACTTTATTTATATCACTTCTTTGGTTTGGTATGAACCCAGTTGTGTGTATTTTCGATTACAGTGTTGATTACATGATCTTTGATTCACAACGTTCAGTGGCAAATATTTGATGCATGTTCATGACTAATAAGAACCATGTAAACATCGGTCATCTTTACTTGCATTTTAAGCATGTATATAAACATTCCAAACAAAATGCCAAGGAATTACACCTTGTATAATGAAAGGTACATACAAAATAAAACTGTATCAAATTACCTATTTTTAACAAAATAGTTCTACGCTCATATCGAGTAGTCTTGTATAAATACAAAGAGATAAGGCGTTAAGTGTCATTTGTACGTATGTATCTCCTTCATTTTTTCTTTCTCGCATTGCTTTCAATAATAAATTTCAACTTTCAGGAACTACCATATAAATGATGTACCGGAAGATTACGATAACTACCGAAGAATGACATATTACTCTGCTGGTTCACAATTATTAGATATTAATTGACGGCAATTGCGAATTAAGGCTAATTAACACCAAGTGTGACATGTATATAATAAGAGGGTGGTAAAATTTCGGCAAATATCATCTGCTTTTGATGTGGGTTCAATACTTTATCTATGGCTATTATATCTATGATCAGATCAACTTATTCTCATCCTGAATATGCATGAAATATTTGGTTCTTTATAGATATAAAATAATGTATATATTTTTACCAGTTTTAACACTGGATCAGAGTCAATTTGAGCCAAATAACTTAAATATCAAATATAAATAATAACCTTTTTGGTTCGAATGGCTCCGACTCGTCAGTATTCATTTCCGAGATCTTTAGAATGATTTAGTTTGCCACCAAAAAGTTGAAAACAAAGTAGTGTTTGTCACTTTATTATCTCCCTTTCCCCGCGAAACGGGTAAGAACTGCCTAGTCCCAGGAAATATTACGATAGCGCCGGACTGTATATAAAAGTAGAAATCTTTTAGATTTTATGACGAAGATGGATAATGTTAGAACTGTAAACGTTTATTTGTGGGCAGGAGTTGGCTAGTTGTCCGTATAATCTTACGAAATGAATCTTGGGGAATGGACCCCCTTTTTTCTAAATATTATTTTTGTGTTTTAATTTTTTGTTGTTGTAAATATTCGGTAATATTTTAAATTATTTTCACTTATTTAAATGTGTTCTTGCTCTTATCCATACGAAATTACAATAACAGTGCTTTATAAATTTTAACCTTCTATTATTTATTTAGTTAAACTTTCGGGCTCAGTTTCAAGTCAGTTGACATTTCTCACTTGAACGTGATTTTTCTGCATTCAAGTTGACATTTCTCAAGTCAAACTTGATATTTTTCAGTTCAAACTTGGAACTTAAATGATTCTTAATGTAGAAGTTTCAAATATTTTTAATGATTTTTTTTTTGTTTCTGCTGCTGAGAAGATAGGAAACGATGTACAATATACATGTAGCCCCTCAAGTCATCCTAATATTTTAGAGATAAAGAAAAATATTGGAGTAAATGAGACATCAGACTCAAACTTCAGTTTTCAAAGAGTGACATCAGATAAAATTGAAAAAAATTGTGAATAAGATCAACATTAAAAAGGCAAAGGGTGCATGCAGAGGGCATACCAGCGAAAACTGTCAGGGAGATTAAATCTGAGATTGAACCTCAGCTGACAAGGCTTAAAAAATTGTCTGTTGATACAGGTGTTTCACAGATAGACTCAAAGAAACGCAAGTTACACCGCTGCATAAAAGAATGATCCTCTTTTAAAATCTTAAATTATCGCCCTGTAAGACTAGTGTTTTAGCCATTTTATCTAAAGTGTATGAACAAGTTTTTGAGATACAGTTGTATGACTTTTTTGATTCAATATTTAATCCATATTTATGTGCTTTCAGAAGGGGTCACGGATGTCAGACTATACACTGCTCAGATTACTAGAAGACTGGCGTCAAGCTCTTGATAGAAACCATTTCATTGCAGTTATACTCATATGGACCTTTCAAAGGCATTTGATTACCTCACGATATTTTACTGGACAACTTACTAGCTTATGGTGCATTTACACATTCATTATCCCTCTTGCATTCATATCTTTCTAAAAGAAAGCAACAAATTAAAGTCAATGTTGTTCTAAGTAGCTGGGCTGACATCCAGAAAGATGTACCTCATAAACGATATTTTTTTACTCTGTGAAACTAAAACAGAGTTCTTTATATAATTATGCCTATGTTTATACCTGGTCTTTCAGCAGTCCAGATTACAATTCACTTATATCCACGCTAGAATCTGATTCTCGAGAGCTTATTGACTGGTTCAAGGTAAACAAAATGCAGGCCAATCCTGACTTTCAGGTTAATGCCGTCGGAAAGGAAACCTATTACAAAAAATCCTAGCATTCAATTTCAAGAAAATGTTATTGTTGTGAGGAAACTGTCAAGCTTCTTGGTTTTGATATCGATTATCAACTGAAATTTCATGACTAGGCGTCACAACAACTAAATATTCTTAAACGACTGGGGTCTATGTTACCGAGACTAAATAAATAGACAATATTTCATACTTTTATTTTATGAAACTTTAATTTTTTGTCCTCTATATATAGCGGCTACTCAGTAGCGTGGCACTTCTGCATGGACACTAACTCCAAGAAGTTAGAAAAAGTGCAGGAGAGAGTACTCCGTTTTGTACATGAGGATTGTACCTCATCATATGAAACCCTTTTGGATGTGGTAAAGTTTACAACTCTGCAGGTGAGAAGAATCAGGACAATGATACTGAAGACTTACAAAATTTTTAACAGTAAGGCTCCAATGTGTTTGAGTGACCTAGTCAATGATATAATTTTAGGTATAGTTACATCCTGGACATACCAAAGACAAGAACTAGTACATACGATAACACTCTGGAATGGCCTACCAAACCATTTCAGATCTGAAAATAGTTTTTCTCTTTTTAAGAGTTTGCTTCAGTCCTAGAATGGTTCGAACTGCCGTGGCTCAGCCGGCAGATAGTTAAAATCTGCTTATGTTTGCTTCCTGTCACACTATCCAATCTGGTTTCTCTGTGCATAGTTATTTAAGCGGAGACTCAGAGAGGCGATTGCCACATGGGTCCCCGCTTGGATCTATGCTCACCACACCAAATTTTCTAAAGTTTACAAATTTGTGGTCTGGCTTCTCTAAATATATTTTTATTTTTGCTTGTTGCAGACGCTTTGTTTACAGTTAACTGCTTATGCTTCATTTTATTTAGTTTTAATTATCACACAGATCTTCAATATTAGATGTGTCATTGTGTTTAAAGTGGCCCATACTCTTTATTTGTTAGTGCTTATTAATAAGTTTCTTTGTCTTTAATCATCAAAGTTTTATCACGATTTTTACCTATATTCTAAATTGTCTTAGTGCTTATTCCAAATATTTTAGAAGATACATTTTATTCATACTTCAAATTCGCTTAAACATGTTAAATCAAGTCGTTCACATATGAATGCCAAATTTTGTGTATGTAATGCATGTTGTTATTATTGCCATTATGTTATTTATATGTTGTTTTTTTATTCGGTCAAAAGCTCTCTCCAACTTGTGTTGTACAGTATTAGAAATGACGAATCAAAATCAAAAAAAAAAAAAAAAAAAAAATAATAATCATAAAACAGAAGCAAGAAATATCAACCTTTAACTGAGAAATCACGGCCAACTTGGGAAAGAGAAATTTTAACAACAGAATGTCCCTATGGGTCTTTCGTATGGGTGCCATGCACTTCTGAGATATAGACATCAATGGTGGCAATCGCATGTGTCTGTTGGTTTTTAGGAAGTTGCGGTCAAACTAGCATACACTTTGAACACTTAACCATCCATGCAAGGATAGAAATGACACAAGGCAGGATTGGTTCGCCGGTAACGGGATACAAGAAGCCAAGAAGGCTTTTCCAATAAGTCTGTGGAAGCATTTTGATGCTTTTGGCTCGCCGAACTGTTTTTATTTCATAGGCAGTCCATGCTCTTTTCTTCTAAGGCCGCGTGGCGAGACCGCAAATTGTTAAAAATTAAAGAAGTTCGACTCGGAACTTTAAATATCATCTGCTGATCGCGACCGTCAATACATTTAATTTCAAGTCAATATCACATTTCTGTTTGTTTAGAGGAGGACTAGGATAGATAGTCGAGAAGGCTTCTTCTTTTTCTTCCTTGTGTCAACAAGGCTTCAATACTGAAGATTACATGTTGTTGCGCATGCGTGATGGCGAAAATTTATACAAATTCATAATAGTTTGATATCAATTTAAGTATTTGTATCTACAGATTGTGATTAAAAATAATATCTGTTATGTACATGTTTTGGTTTGAGTGTGTTTATTTGAAGCAGGAGAGAACAGCTATAATTAGCTGATCTCTGAAGCTGTCAACAGAAGTGGTTTCAATGTCGGGTCTGAGCGAGCAAGTTCCATTGTATGATTGTTCGAGGAAGGACGACATATTGTATGTGTCCTTGGAAGTTTGGATATTTCTGTAAGTCTGTGAATGGTTTTGTCTTGTTCTATTGTCGGTTTTCACAAGAACATGCGTTGGAATTGCTACAAGACAATGTAAACAAGGCAAAATTACTTCCCCGAATCAGAGATGTAATACCCAACCGCAATTTTATACGTGTGAATGCCAAACAAATTTCTTGGTAGAGGGGTCTAAATACAGCACAAACAACATTTTCCAAACGACCAAAAGTGAAAAAGTATAGACTGCCATGGCGATTGCCAAATAAACGTATCACAAGATGTATCAAAATGGATCTTAATTATCAATTTAATACCAAACAGAAAACAATAAACTTGCGGGAAAGATGGTATACCGCAAACATGAGGTGCAAAATTTGTACACCATATCCGGATTTCGACAATTAATGTCTCTTCAGTGATGTTAGGAATCTAAACAGTATTTGGAAGGCCATATAATTTACCTCAATTTAGGATAGACTATTGAATTTTGAAGAGTCGAAATAGGATGAACGGATCATATAAAGCCGAAGGAAAATATAATAAAAGCCTAAACGAAAAATATGAACTAGTCTTAATTGAAAACAACGTGCAAACCTATGATTGCGTTGGATAAAACCGCAATTTTATATGTGTGCATGCAAAACAAATTTATATCTATACCGGTATAAATAATCTGTAAATATTCCATTACAATGTAAGTGATTATGCATGATTGTTCAAGGATTTTGAAAAAAAGTCAACATAAAAAATAGTTTGCACATGATCTTCTCTCGAAATATATTCGTAGAAAAACATTAAAACGGGTTGGATACCCGATCGAAGTATGGACCAAACGCTGTGTATGTAATATTCAAGGAAGAAAGCACTTAAACAGTACTGTAGTTACTGAATATTCGTGTACAAGACAAATGATCATAAATATATTTGGGACCATATCCCAGATATACCGGGCATGCAACATCGACGAAAACTTAAAGGCGGTAACTACCGATGGTAGGATTTTAGACACGCCCAGTGTAATTATGCAAGCCTGTATTAGTAGGGTTTCACTAATGACAGGACGATTGACCGGATAGTAACAGGATAATGACAGGATGAGATGATATAAACATAGATATAATAGCCATAGATAAAGTACTGAACCCACATCAAAAGCAGACGATATTTGCCGAAATTTTAGCACCCTAGCTCTTATTATATACATGTCACATTTGGTGTTTATTAGCCTTAGTTTATTGGCAATTGTAATCTTCCGGCACATCATTTACATGGTAGTTCCTGAAAGTTGAAATTTATTATAAAGCAATGCGAGAAAGAAAAAAGAAGGAGATACATACGTACAAATGACAATTAACACCTTATCTCTTTGTATTTATACAAGACTACTCGATATGAACGTAAAACTATTTTGTTAAAAATAAGTAATTTGATACAGTTTTATTTTGTATATACCTTTCATTATACAAGGTGTAATTCCTTGGCATTTTGTTTGGAATGTTTAAATACGTGCTTAAAATGCAAGTAAAGATGACCGATGTTTACATGGTTGTTATTAGTCCTGAATATGCATCAAATATTTGCCACTGGACAAAACTCCTATATTTTAATTTTCTCATAGCCATTATAACGCTTAATATATATATTGTTTGTTTCAAAATGAAATCGACAATCAGAATATACCACCAGCTATTTAACTGCAAAACAAGCACGAAAAATGGTAAGCGGAAAGGTATATAGAAGAAAAAAATTCAGAGACATGTGCCTGTGCTATTTCCCAATTATTTAATGTATTACAGTATGTCTACCACATACGTTTTCTTCACCAACGTTTAAAAGATTGAAATACGCGATGTTAAGATTTGAATAAGGGGAACTACATGGCAAAATATACAAGAAGCTATATTAAAAGATGTTGTTGATAAATGTTTTACTGATATATTAAAAGCAACATTATATATACACAAATAAAATATTTGCAAATTATTTTTTTTATGTCAAATCGAGTTTCTGTTTTATACACTCTTCGACTGTAAATTTAAGCTGAAACTCGGTAAGAATAAATTTTTACCTGACAATAATATTACTAATTTAAGATTTAAACAAATAACATTCAATAACATCAAGTGACACATATTTCTAATGCGAGTATATTTAAGCAACTAGCTTAAGCTTTTATAATCCACAGTGCAGACGTTCAATAAGTTTATAATGTATTCCTATTTTTCTCTTTATTTTCAAAAACTTCGTGTTACCGTACGCAACGACAGAAAGTTTCAACACTTGTAAAAATCTTTTTTTTTTTTTTTTAAATAATAATTTCTTCCTTTTGGCATAAAATAGGATTTCACTAGTTTGAATCTCGATAAAAACTTTTCTTTTAATCGTCATAGAAAAATTCGACTCGATTCGACCTGTCAATCATACAGGTCTTATTTCCCGCGTTCAACCGATGCAAGTGCTATGACAATTTAATTTTATATACCTGTTAAGTCTATTTTCCATGATTTCTCTATTTTATTATTTCGACAACAGCATAACCTTCTCATTTGTTGACCGATTTTCTTCAAATAAATTACAATCCAAACAACTTTTACAATCAGACGCTTCTTATTGCTTCCGCCTCCTGGCATATTTTTACTCAAGACAGGTAACGCACATTAATTATTGGCTGATAAGACGAGTGCCCGATAATTTAAAAATAATTATGATAAGTAATTAGTCTATTGGGAGGATGTCGGCAAATATCATCTACATCACAGGCCACTACGTGCAGTGCCGTGCTTTTGGTATTTCAAAGGAAACTACATGGGGCTTAGTGGGACATATTCTGAGTACTTTATCTATGGCTATTATATCTAAATGATTATAACTTTTTTGTTATTTGGTAGATTATTTTTATATTTGGCGACCTTTGAAATACTAAACTATATTTAATGAAATCTTTAAAAAAAAACATTTTTTTTTGGAGCTTTTGATATATTGAACTGATCGACAAAATGTGTAAATATCTCTTTGTTTTACAATATTTTTCATGAAACTAAGGAATCAGCGAGATTAATAAATATATTATATGAAAGTATAATATTTATAGCAAAATAAATGTTTTCTACAAAAAAAAAAAAAAAAAACACCGGACGGATTTCACATTCGCCGATGTACGCTTTGAATATATTGAACTGATCGACAAAAGTGTTAATATCTCTTTTGTTTTACAATATTTTTCATGAAACTAAGAAATCAACGAGATTAATAAATATAGTATATAAGAATACGCTTTAAATATATTGAACTGATAAACAAAAGAGTTAATATCTCTTTGTTTAACATATTTTTTCACCAAATTACGAAATCAGCCAGATTAGTAAATATATTATGTGGAAATATAAACTTTATAGTAAAATAAATGTTTTTCTACAAAAAAAAAAAAAAAAAAAAAATGACCGGACGAAAAATGTTGAATTGATGGAGATCATTGGCTCACATTTCAATCTTGAATTTATATCATGATAAAAATTGGGATTATATATCTGTTCAAAGTTAAAAACTGAGGCAACAAATTATTAGCCGACCCCTTCCGTCTGTCAGAATTATTCTGCCCCCTGCTCACCAACGGAGAGGTGGAAGTAGGAATTTCGAGCAGGCTATATCTTTTATTTCAAAACATAATTACAAAAAAACCTAGTGTGGTTCATTCACAAAAGTTCATACAGGAAGCAAACTTTTAAATACAATCAGCACTACCATAAATAAAAAAGCACACACGAAACATAACATTGTTTTCCTTTTATTTCAATCAAACACTTTTAAAAGTCATACAAGACTAATAATTCAAACACTCCTAATTGCATCAATAAATTTTAAAATATTCCAATATTTACAAAATTCTTTATTGATTGTTAGTCCTGAACATGCATCAAATATTTGCCACTGAACGTTGTGAATCAACGATCATGTAATCAATCACTGCAATCGAAAATACACACAACTGGGTTCATACCAAACCAAAGAAGTGATATAAATAAAGTACACAAAAAGTACGTTGACAACTGAACAGGCAGACTTACAGAGGGATATATATTTATATAGCTTATTTATGGTACGAATAATACCTCTAGCCCAATTGTAAGAAGGAAGGGAAAATAAACCATGAATGACACAGGACAAAACTCCTATATTTTAATTTTCTCATAGCCAGTATAACGCTTAATATATATGTCGTTTGTTTCAAAAATGAAATCGACAATCAGAATATACCACCAGCTATTTAACTGCAGAACAAGCAAGAAAAATAGTAAGCGGAAAGGTATATAGAAGAAAAAAATTCAGAGACATGTGCCTGTGCTATTCCAATTATTTAATGTATTACAGTATGTCTACCACATACGTTTTCTTCACCAACGTTTAAAAGATTGAAATACGCGATGTTAAGATTTGAATAAGGGGAACTACATGGCAAAATATACAAGAAGATGTTGTTGATAAATGTTTTACTGATATATTAAAAGCAACATTGTATATACACAAAAAAATATTTGCAAATTATTTTTTTTTTATGTCAAGTCGAGTTTCTGTTTTATACACTCTTCGACTGTAAATTTAAGCTGAAACTCGGTAAGAATAAATTTTTGACCTGACAATAATATTACTAATTTAAGATTTAAACAAATAACATTCAATAACATCAAGTGACACATATTTCTAATGCGAGTATATTTAAGCAACTAGCTCAAGCTTTTATAATCCACAGTGCAGACGTTCAATAAGTTTATAATGTATTCCTATTTTTCTCTTTATTTTCAAAAACTTCGTGTTACCGTACGCAACGACAGAAAGTTTCAACACTTGTAAAAATCTTTTTTTTTCTAAAAAAAATAATAATTTCTTCCTTTTGGCATAAAATAGGATTTCACTAGTTTGAATCTCGATAAAAACTTTTCTTTTAATCGTCATAGAAAAATTCGACTCGATTCGACCTCTTAACCACGAATACCATCAGTAAATGATATATCTGCTCTTGTCAATCATACAGGTCTTATTTCCCGCGTTCAACCGAGTGCTATGACAATTTAATTTTATATACCTGTTAAGTCCATTTTCCATGATTTCTCTATTTTATTATTTCGACAACAGCATAACCTTCTCATTTGTTGACCGATTTTCTCCAAATAAATTACAATCCAAACAACTTTTACAATGAGACGCTTCTTATTGCTTCCGCCTCCTGGCATATTTTTACTCAAGACAGGTAACGCACATTAATTATTGGCTGATAAGACGAGTGCCCGATAATTTAAAAATAATTATGATAAGTAATTAGTCTATTGGGAGGATGTCGGCAAATATCATCTACATCACAGGCCACTACGTGCAGTGCCGTGCTTTTGGTATTTCAAAGGAAACTACATGGGGCTTAGTGGGACATATTCTGAGTACTTTATCTATGGCTATTATATCTAAATGATTATAACTTTTTTGTTATTTGGTAGATTATTTTTATATTTGGCGACCTTTGAAATACTAAACTATATTTAATGAAAATCTTAAAAAAAAAAACATTTTGTTTTTGAACTTTTGATATATTGAACTGATCGACAAAATGTGTTAATATATATCTCTTTTGTTTTACAATATTTTTCATGAAACTAAGAAATCAGCGAGATTAATAATTATAGTATATAAGAATACGCTTTAAATATATTGAACTGATAAACAAAAAGAGTTAATATCTCTTTGTTTAACATATTTTTTCATCAAATTACGAAATCAGCGAGATTAATAAATATATTATGTGGAAATATAAACTTTATAGTAAAAATAAATGTTTTCTACAAAAAAAAAAAAAAACAATGACCGGACGAAAAATGTTGAATTGATGGAGATCATTGGCTCACATTTCAATCTTGAATTTATATCATGATAAAAATTGGGATTATATATCTGTTCAAATGATAAAAACTGAGGCAACAAATTATTAGCCGACCCCTTCCGTCTGCCAGAATTAGTCTGCCCCCTGTTCACCAACGGAGAGGTGGAAGTAGGAATTTCGAGCAGGCTATATCTTTTATTTCAAAACATAATTACAAAAAAACCTAGTGTGGTTCATTCACAAAAGTTCATACAGGAAGCAAACTTTTAAATACAATCAGCACTATCATAAATAAAAAAGCACACACGAAACATAACATTGTTTTCCTTTTATTTCAATCAAACACTTTTAAAAGTTCATACAAGACAGAAACTTTTATTCACAATGAGCACTAATAATTCAAACACTCTAATTGCATCAATAAATTTTAAAATATTCGAATATTTACAAAATTCTTTATTGATTGCACTACAAAAGTCAAAAGTCTGAAAAGACCAGTTTTTGTCTGAATTTGCATGAATTTTTACTCGACATTCTTAATTTGTCTGAATAATTTTTAAAAATTCTTGACATAGTATGAATTTGTCTAAGAAGGTTCTTGATTTTTCTTGACAAGTGTCTTGACAGTATGAACATTGTCTTAAAATTTCTCGACACTTCCTGTATCATCTGATAAGAGTCTGGATTAGTCTCGACCAATTCTTGACTGTCTTAAATTTGTCTCGATCTGTCTTGACATATTCTTGACATTCTTAATAATGTCTGAATATGTCTCGACATATTCTTGACATTCTAAATAATGTCTGAATATGTCTCGACACATTCTTGACAAACTTAAATATGTCTTGACACTATCTCAACAGTATAAATTTGGCCTGAAATGTGAACAGACTTATTCTGCACTGTTTATGACATTCTATTGCTGTTATTTACTCCTTTTTATTATGGCTAAACTAAACTTTGAAGAATCAAGGATCAATTTGGTATAGTAAGATACCCTTTTGGTGCAACTAAGTTGGAATACCCTGAATAATTCCCCATGTAGTTTAATTTTGATTAATTTTAATTAAACATTTAATTAATTGTTTTCAGTTGGAATATAAGTCAAAGTTACTAACAAACAGCATTTAGAATTTTGCCATTCGCAAAACTGCCAGTCAAATTTGCTTTACTTAAATAGGTGTCTTATAGGCAGTTTTAAATGTGACCATGTGTCTCTTTTGGACCCCACAATTCATCTTTTGGATTTATGTGGATAAAAAGAGGGGCTTTCATTTAGGTCAAAGAATTTGTTCCCATCATGATTCAAAACCTTATTCAATTTTAGAACAACCCAAAACATTTTTATTCAAATTTTAGTGTTGAATTTTATAATTTTTATCAAAATAAATATTTGTGATAACTCCTTCCTGAAAAGAAAACGAATGTTTAGAACTATATTGTACATGTCTGTTTGAGATCCATTTCATAAGACCAATGATTTCTATATTGATGGAACCCATTATAAATACATTTTTTTATTATTCCTGGAGTAGATAATAATTTTCGTTTAATATTTGAGAATTATTCAATTTGTTTTATGTTAAAATAATTAACTTCATAATTTTGATGAAAAATCCATTTTAATTCAATTTTTTTTCATCAAAATGATGATTTTCATTTTCATCTATCAACAGACTTTTTAAATTGTAGTGGCATGTTCGGTCAACTGATAAGTTGTATGGCTGATTACAGGTAAAGCAGTAATTTCTATTTGACAGTTGCATGTACTCTTAGGTGTGGAATACCTTAATTTTATGGAGAACATCCTGTCCATGTGTAATACTTTATATATTCCAACAGATGACATTACACAAATTTTTCTTCTGTTAAATGAATGATTTGTATATCATCATAATTTGCTATTTATATAAACCACATTTTGGTTTAATAATTATTTACCTTATCAACATTGAATATTATGAATGTAGAATGAAATATGTCTACAGTATGATTGGTTTTAATCATTTAATTTATAAGATTTAGGAATCAAAATTTGTAATTATTTAAAACCCACATTCAAATTGTTTTATATCAACACACCTCCTTTGAATTATTTTATACTTTAGATTTCATAGCCATATTTGCATTTGTAAAAATATTTATATACCCAAATTTTTAATTATTTTACATGCCCAACTTTTATTTTGTTGTAAGAAGTGTAATTTGGAACAACAGTATATCATATAAAGAGAAATAAAGATTAAAGTTATATCATGAATATTGGTCATGATTTGTAAAACTCAGAACTGTCAAGTAAATTTAAGACACAATTCAAATTGTTCAGAATGTGTCAAGCCATACTGAGAAAAATAAGAATGTCGAGAATATGTCGAGAAATATCAAGACAGTATTCAAATGTCAAGAATTTGTCAAGAAATTTTAAGACCATATTCAGAATGTCGAGAATATGTCGAGTAAATTTCATACAAATTTAATATAAATGAGAATTTGTCAAGAAAAATTAAGACATGAGTCATACTTTTGGAGAATGTCGAGTAAAAGTTCATGCAAATCAAGACAAAACTGGTCTTTTCAGACTTTTAGACTTTTGTAGTGTTGGATTCTAATTGTCACCTGATTATATAAGGTAATTCAATTAAATGTATTTGATGTCTCAGGTGTGAAAACTTAAATGACATGTTAATTGGCTTGATTGGTGATTACGACATGTGTCAAAATTAGATAATCTAATAAATTGTTGGTACTTTTAATGTGTCGGTGAACTCGTTGAGGTCAACATTTTGGGCTCAAAAATATAAATTTTTATGGATTAGTTTATATTTTCAGATAAAATATAAGTTTATCTGAAAGGTTTCTCAATTTTAGGAAAATATATTGAAAAATAAAGAAGTAATTAACACTTTCTGTCGATCAGGTCAATATTATACGTAGCGTAAGAGTAATTCGCACTGGTAAAATCCGTCCGGTCAACTTTTTTTGTAGAAAACATTTTTTTTTTACTATAAAGCTTATACTTTCATATAATATATTTATTAATCTCGCAGATTTCCTAATTTCTTGAATAAATATTGTACAACAAAAGAGATATTAATACTTTTTGTCGATCAGTTTAAAATATTCCAAAGCGTACATCGCCGACTCAGTGTGAAATCCGTCCGGTCAACTTTGTTTGCTCAAAAATATTTTGAATTTTTTTTTTTAGATTTTCATTTATAATAGTTAAGTATCTCAAAGGTCTCCAAAAAGTTATGACCATTTATATTTGATCCGGTCATTATCCTGTCACGCACTATCCAGTCAATCGTCCTGTCTTAAAGTTAACCAGCGAGGGACGTTAACCACCAAGGGTAGTAATGAATATTCATCTTTACTGGATGATTGACATCGATGTTAATAAAATCAAAGAGTGTGATTGCCGGAAGCAGATGCAATCATTGTGTGTCATCGTCAGAGCACATTAGTTCATTGTTAGAAATTATGTTTTTGCTGAAAATTAAAAAAAAAAAAAAAAGAAATTGAATTGAGTTGAGGTATGTTCAATACAGTAACAGTAGACACTTAGCATATTTGGCAAACCCGTCTTATACTAGATAAATGCTTTTTGCATATTTGGTTATACTATGAACTCATTGTTTCACGCTTGACATGTTAATTTTTCTCATTACAAGAATTAGTGTTACTACTGGAAGTTTCTATAAGTCTTCAGTGGCGGATCTAGGATTTCCGAAAAAGCGGGATCCGCTAACAGAAAAGGGCCCCCCCGCTTCCGTCATGCTTCATTGATTTCCTATTAAAGCAACCAAAATTTTCTTCCCCTAAATCCGCCCTGGTCTTTGAAGATGTTATCAAGCTATCACCTTGAGGCATACTCAAAATATTTTGTATAATAATTATTATCATAATATATAATAACTTGATAAAATAAATTATTTATTATATCAAGACATCAACTTTTACTTTCTCTTTAACATATTATTTCATGGTGCACGTTTTAATTAAGCATCCTCAGATGTCTCAGTTAACGGAATAAAATTTTCGTCCAAATTATCTTCACAAGCCCAGAATTGGCTTTTGTCAGCTTTCCATTTCTGTGGTATTCGACTTGCTTTAAGTATTGGTGTTTTAGTGGAAACGAATCGCTGAAAATTAAAACCATTCGCATTAGATAGATAAATAACTGTGAACACAAGGGTTCAATTGTGTTCCAATGTAAGATAGTCTTATAATATATTGAGTTAAATAAATGATATTATGTTATAAAAAATGTTCCCCAAAATGTATAAGTCCCTGCTCTGTTACTACATCGTATGTCCTTAAAGTTGCGTATGTCTTGCAATAATATCGAGCCTCAGTAATGGAGCAGGAAATGCTGACCTTACGCAGCACTTGATTTTACCCAGGATTTTGTGGTGGTGTTTGTGTTGGTAAATTTGTTGTTTTTTATGAAATATTTAATGGGTCATCGGTCGCCAAGTGGTCTAAGTAGTTTATCTACATTAATCACTAGCCTGTTTACACTGAGGTTGTGAGTTCGAACCCTGATCGTTGCAAGTGCGTTCGACTCCTATCTTAATTGACTACGATTGTTAGTGTTCCTGATGAAAGGTCTGTGGTATTTTCCTGGTACTTCGGCTTCCTCCCCGAATAAAAACTGGTCGCCACGATATAGCCAAGAGTGCTGTAAGTGGAGTTAAACAACAATAATCAATTGGTCAATGTAATGTCTAATTAACTGTCTTTTTCGCCATTTTTGTTCACTTGTTCATGGCGATGTCTTTTCCTCTTCCGACTTATGGTCCCATTGGTATCTTCGATATTTTTAACTTGAAATACTCCTGCAATTTTACTCAAGATAAGAGAGGAAATCGTTGCAGTGAAAAAACAAACAACAGCAGATTCACTATATTGGTGTCTTAACGAAATAGAAATTTATGAATGATATTTTTTTCTGAATATTATTATTTAGATAAAAGAACAGAGTTCCAGCGTGCCACGCGTTGCACATATTTTATCTATCCAGGGGCAATAACTAAAAAAACACTTTTTTTGTTGTTCTTTAATACAATTTATAAGTAAAAGCGTGCACGGGGACAAAAAGTTTTGTTTATTTTATACTAAATATTTCAAACAGACCTTCAATGGCATTACTTATAGTATACTAAAAGTTTTATAAAAAAATGTACCCGTGATAGCGCTAACGAGGCCATTTTCCATAAATTTAATATTTCCAAGGGTCATAACTCTTTTAAAAAAAGTCGATCGTCCACCATTATAGAACTTGTCCGAGATATTGCTGATATTAACCAATAGTATAAGTTTTATAAAAATCTGGCAAGAATTGTACCCGTGAGAGCGCTAACGAGGCCATTTTCCATGAATTTGTTATTTCCAAGGGTCATAACTCTTTTTAAAAAAGTCGATCGTCCACCATTATAGAACTTGTCCGAGATATTGCTGATATTAACCTATAGTATAAGTTTTATAAAAATCTGGCAAGAATTGTACCCGTGAGAGCGCTAACGAGGCCATTTTCCATAAATTTAATATTTCCAAGGGGGATAACTCTTTTGAAATAAGATTGTGTCCATAATACACGGATGCCCCACTCGCACTATCATTCTCTATGTTCAGTGGACCGTGAAATTGTAGTCAAAACTCTAATTTGGCATTAAAATTAGAAAGTTCATATCATAGGAACATGTGTACTAAGTTTCAAGTTGATTGAACTTCAACTTCATCAAAACTACCTTGACCAAAAACTTTAACCTGAAGCAGGACAGACGGACGAACGGACGCCCGGTATTTCCATGTCCCCGCAACGTGTTACGCGGGGAACAACAAAGGTATATAAAATACATATACAAAAAAATACGCGAATTAATTATTACCATATAAAGCATGAGCGAAATGGTAAATCTTAAATGATATGTCTACGTACCTCAGTTAAAGAACCTTTTGCTTTCAATAATTTAAAGATACTATACGCTGGTATGCATATTATAGATACCACTGCAAGCATAATCCCAAATGCTTGAGCCCAGTCTGGATATACATATGTTTTATTGTACTTAATTGGTTTGAATGTGATGATTTGAAACAGCAGGATACCCTAAAAGGTAAAAATCCATTCATGACATTAAAAATCAGCGGATACAAAATATTATAAATATTACGCAAATTACATGAAAGTGTTCGGTACTGGCATGAAAATACGGATATTGTTCTTTTTTATAATTTGCTGTTATAAAACACAGAGCCCCTCCATAATACGCCTCTGTGCAAAGCTCTGATTCCCTGTCAGGGTTAGGTTTTACTTTGGTGTGTTCCCATTTCGCCTTAGCTGTGAATTCCAGGTAAAAAAGGTAAAAAAATTCTAAGGCGAGATGGAAATTGAACTAAGGCGAAATGTGAATTTAGATAAAAATTTTAGATAAAAATTAAACCTCTGTGTTTTTATAACAATTTAAACAACATGTAATCTAATAAAAGTTGCAATTTTATGAATTTTATGCAATTAGAAAAATCTAAATAATTCAATTATCCTTACATTATGCACACACAAAAGTTTAATAGAACAAAAAAAAAAAAAAGTTTTCCCACAGACTTGTTTACATATATAACAAAACTTTAATAAAAATATAAATACAAAAGCGGGCCAAAACAGCACACATTTGAAATCATCAAGGTGTTCAAGAAAACCTACATAATGGTACAACAGACTACATTCAGTATGGTGATGCAGCATCCTACATCCTTAAACTTGGTAACTAAATGAATTAAGATTCCAATGTGTCCATCAGTGCCTTGTTTTTCATAATATGAACTATCATAGTACTATTTATTTATGTTTATGGTAATAATTCTTATGTTTTATGTATTAGTGCTTTTTTCTCATGCGATTATTTATTACATGTACATTTTCTTTATTAGTATGCTAATTTAAAATTGTGCTTGTAATTCAGTGCTGATTCAGAAACAAAATATTTGTTATGATTGTATGATATTTGTCTTTATTTTATTCATTAAAATATTAAATATTCCGTATCCTATTGATCTCTGAAGCTGTCAACAGAAGTGGTTTCAATGTCGGGTCTGAGCGAGCAAGTTCCATTGTATGATTGTTCGAGGGAAGGACGACATATTGTATGTGTCCTTGGAAGTTTGGATATTTCTGTAAGTCTGTGAATGGTTTTGTCTTGTTCTATTGTCGGTTTTCACAAGAACATGCGTTGGAATTGCTACAAGACAATGTAAACAAGGCAAAATTACTTCCCCGAATCAGAGATGTAATACCCAACCGCAATTTTTATACGTGTGAATGCAAAACAAATTTCTTGGTAGAGGGGTCTAAATACAGCACAAACAACATTTTCCAAACGACCAAAAAGTGAAAAAGTATAGACTGCCATGGCGATTGCCAAATAAACGTATCACAAGATGTATCAAAATGGATCTTAATTATTAATTTAATACCAAACAGAAAACAATAAACTTGCGGGAAAGATGGTATACCGCAAACATGAGGTGCAAAAATTTGTACACCATATCCGGATTTCGACAATTAATGTCTCTTCAGTGATGTTAGGAATCTAAACAGTATTTGGAAGGCCATATAATTTACCTCAATTTAGGATAGACTATTGAATTTTGAAGAGTCGAAATAGGATGAACGGATCATATAAACCCGAAGGAAAATATAATAAAAGCCTAAACGAAAAAATATAAACTAGTCTAAATTGAAAACAACGTTCAAACCTATGATTGCGTTGGATAAAAACCGCAATTTTTATACGTGTGCATGCAAAACAAATTTATATCTATACCGGTATAAATAATCTGTAAATATTCCATTACAATGTAAGTGATTATGCATGATTGTTCAAGGATTTTGAAAAAAAGTCAACATAAAAAATAGTTTGCACATGATCTTCTCTCGAAATATATTCGTAGAAAAAACATTAAAACGGGTTGGATACCCGAAGTATGGACCAAACGCTGTGTATGTAATATTCAAGGAAGAAAGCACTTAAACAGTACTGTAGTTACTGAATATTCGTGTACAAGACAAATGATCATAAATATATTCGGGACCATATCCCAGATATACCGGGTATGCAACATCGACGAAAACTAAAGGCGGTAACTACCGATGGTAGGATTTTAGACACGCCCAGTGTAAATTATGCAAGCCTGTATTAGTAGGGTTTCACAAATGACAGGACGATTGACTGGATAGTAACAGGATAATGACAGGATGAGATGATATAAACATAGATATAATAGCCATAGATAAAGTACTGAACCCACATCAAAAGCAGATGATATTTGCCGAAATTTTATCACCCTCTTATTATATACATGTCACACTTGGTGTTTATTAGCCTTAGTTTATTGGCAATTGTAATCTTCCGGCACATCATTTACAAGGTAGTTCCTGAAAGTTGAAATTTATTATAAAGCAATGCGAGAAAGAAAAAAGAAGGAGATACATACGTACAAATGACAATTAACACCTTATCTCTTTGTATTTATACAAGACTACTCGATATGAACGTAAAACTATTTTGTTAAAAATAGGTAATTTGATACAGTTTTATTTTGTATATACCTTTCATTATACAAGGTGTAATTCCTTGGCATTTTGTTTGGAATGTTTAAATACGTGCTTAAAATGCAAGTAAAGATGACCGACGTTTACATGGTTGTTATTAGTCCTGAATATGCATCAAATATTTGCCACTGAACGTTGTGAATCAACGATCATGTAATCAATCACTGCAATCGAAAATACACACAACTGGGTTCATACCAAACCAAAGAAGTGATATAAATAAAGTACACAAAAAGTACGTTGACAACTGAACAGGCAGACTTACAGAGGGATATATATTTATATAGCTTATTTATGGTACGAATAATACCTCTAGCCCAATTGTAAGAATGAAGGGAAAATAAACCATGAATGACACAGGACAAAACTCCTATATTTTAATTTTCTCATAGCCATTATAACGCTTAATATATATATTGTTTGTTTCAAAAATGAAATCGACAATCAGAATATACCACCAGCTATTTAACTGCAAAACAAGCACGAAAAATGGTAAGCGGAAAGGTATATAGAAGAAAAAAATTCAGAGACATGTGCCTGTGCTATTTCCCAATTATTTAATGTATTACAGTATGTCTACCACATACGTTTTCTTCACCAACGTTTAAAAGATTGAAATACGCGATGTTAAGATTTGAATAAGGGGAACTACATGGCAAAATATACAAGAAGCTATATTAAAAGATGTTGTTGATAAATGTTTTACTGATATATTAAAAGCAACATTATATATACACAAATAAAATATTTGCAAATTATTTTTTTTTTTATGTCAAATCGAGTTTCTGTTTTATACACTCTTCGACTGTAAATTTAAGCTGAAACTCGGTAAGAATAAATTTTTGACCTGACAATAATATTACTAATTTAAGATTTAAACAAATAACATTCAATAACATCAAGTGACACATATTTCTAATGCGAGTATATTTAAGCAACTAGCTCAAGCTTTTATAATCCACAGTGCAGACGTTCAATAAGTTTATAATGTATTCCTATTTTCTCTTTATTTTCAAAACTTCGTGTTACCGTACGCAACGACAGAAAGTTTCAACACTTGTAAAAATCTTTTTTTTTTTTTATAATAATTTCTTCCTTTTGGCATAAAATAAGATTTCACTAGTTTGAATCTCGATAAAACTTTTCTTTTAATCGTCATAGAAAAATTCGACTCGATTCGACCTGTCAATCATACAGGTCTTATTTCCGCGTTCAACCGATGCAAGTGCTATGACAATTTAATTTTATATACCTGTTAAGTCTATTTTCCATGATTTCTCTATTTTATTATTTCGACAACAGCATAACCTTCTCATTTGTTGACCGATTTTCTTCAAATAAATTACAATCCAAACAACTTTTACAATGAGACGCTTCTTATTGCTTCCGCCTCCTGGCATATTTTACTCAAGACAGGTAACGCACATTAATTATTGGCTGATAAGACGAGTGCCCGATAATTTAAAAATAATTATGATAAGTAATTAGTCTATTGGGAGGATGTCGGCAAATATCATCTACATCACAGGCCACTACGTGCAGTGCCGTGCTTTTGGTATTTCAAAGGAAACTACATGGGGCTTAGTGGCACATATTCTGAGTACTTTATCTATGGCTATTATATCTAAATAATTATAACTTTTTGTTATTTGGTAGATTATTTTATATTTGGCGACCTTTGAAATACTAAACTATATTTAATGAAATCTTTAAAAAAAACATTTTTTTTTGGAGCTTTTGATATATTGAACTGATCGACAAAATGTGTAAATATCTCTTTGTTTTACAATATTTTTCATGAAACTAAGGAATCAGCGAGATTAATAAATATATTATATGAAAGTATAATATTTATAGCAAAAATAAATGTTTTCTACAAAAAAAAAAAAAAAAAAAAAAGACCGGACGGATTTCACAGTCGCCGATGTACGCTTTGAATATATTGAACTGATCGACAAAATGTGTCAATATCTCTTTTATTTTTTACAATATCTTTTTCATGAAATTAAGAAACCAACGAGATTAATAAATATATTATATAAGAATACGCTTTAAATATATTGAACTGATAAACAAAAGAGTTAATATCTCTTTGTTTAACATATTTTTTCATCAAATTACGAAATCAGCGAGATTAGTAAATATATTATGTGGAAATATAAACTTTATAGTAAAATAAATGTTTTCTACAAAAAAAAAAAAAAAAAAAAATGACCGGACGAAAAATGTTGAATTGATGGAGATCATTGGCTCACATTTCAATCTTGAATTTATATCATGATAAAATTGGGATTATATATCTGTTCAAAGTTAAAACTGAGGCAACAAATTATTAGCCGACCCTTCCGTCTGTCAGAATTATTCTGCCCCTGCTCACCAACGGAGAGGTGGAAGTAGGAATTTCGAGCAGGCTATATCTTTTATTTCAAAACATAATTACAAAAAAACCTAGTGTGGTTCATTCACAAAAGTTCATACAGGAAGCAAACTTTTAAATACAATCAGCACTACCATAAATAAAAAAGCACACACGAAACATAACATTGTTTTCCTTTTATTTCAATCAAACACTTTTAAAAGTTCATACAAGACAGAAACTTTTATTCACAATGAGCACTAATAATTCAAACACTCCTAATTGCATCAATAAATTTTAAAATATTCGAATATTTACAAAATTCTTTATTGATTGGATTCTAATTGTCACCTGATTATATAAGGTAATTCAATTAAATGTATTTGATGTCTCAGGTGTGAAAACTTTAATGACATGTTAATTGGCTTGATTGGTGATTACGACATGTGTCAAAATTAGATAATCTAATAAATTTTGGTACTTTTAATGTGTCGGTGAACTCGTTGAGGTCAACATTTTGGGCTCAAAAATATAAATTTTTATGGATTAGTTTATATTTTCAGATAAAATATAAGTTTATCTGAAAGGTTTCTCAATTTTAGGAAAATATATTGAAAAATAAAGAAGTAATTAACACTTTCTGTCGATCAGGTCAATATTATACGTAGCGTAAGCGTAATTCGCGCTGGTAAAATCCGTCCGGTCAACTTTTTTTGTAGAAAAACATTTTTTTTACTATAAAGCTTATACTTTCATATAATATATTTATTAATCTCGCAGATTTCCTAATTTCTTGAATAAATATTGTACAACAAAAGAGATATTAATACTTTTTGTCGATCAGTTTAAAATATTCCAAAGCGTACATCGGCGACTCAGTGTGAAATCCGTCCGGTCAACTTTGTTTGCTCAAAAATATTTTGAATTTATTTTTTTAGATTTTCATTTATAATAGTTTAGTATCTCAAAGGTCTCCAAAAAGTTATGACCATTTATATTTGATCCGGTCATTATCCTGTCACGCACTATCCAGTCAATCGTCCTGTCTTAAAGTTAACCAGCGAGGGACGTTAACCACCAAGGGTAGTAATGAATATTCATCTTTACTGGATGATTGACATCGATGTTAATAAAATCAAAGAGTGTGATTGCCGGAAGCAGATGCAATCATTATGTGTCATCGTCAGAGCACATTAGTTCATTGTTAGAAATTATGTTTTTGCTGAAAATTAAAAAAAAAAAAAAAAAGAAATTGAATTGAGTTGAGGTATGTTCAATACAGTAACAGTAGACACTTAGCATATTTGGCAAACCCGTCTTATACTAGATAAATGCTTTTTGCATATTTGGTTATACTATGAACTCATTGTTTCACGCTTGACATGTTAATTTTTCTCATTACAAGAATTAGTGTTACTACTGGAAGTTTCTATAAGTCTTCAGTGGCGGATCTAGGATTTCCGAAAAAGCGGGATCCACTAACAGAAAAGGGCCCCCCTCCGCTTCCGTCATGCTTCATTGATTTCCTATTAAAGCAACCAAAATTTTCTTCCCCCTAAATCCGCCCCTGGTCTTTGAAGATGTTATCAAGCTATCACCTTGAGGCATACTCAAAATATTTTTGTATAATAATTATTATCATAATATATAATAACTTGATAAAATAAATTATTTATTATATCAAGACATCAACTTTTACTTTCTCTTTAACATATTATTTCATGGTGCACGTTTTAATTAAGCATCCTCAGATGTCTCAGTTAACGGAATAAAATTTTCGTCCAAATTATCTTCACAAGCCCAGAATTGGCTTTTGTCAGCTTTCCATTTCTGTGGTATTCGACTTGCTTTAAGTATTGGTGTTTTAGTGGAAACGAATCGCTGAAAATTATAACCATTCGCATTAGATAGATAAATAACTGTGAACACAAGGATTCAATTGTGTTCCAATGTAAGATAGTCTTATAATATATTGAGTTAAATAAATGATATTATGTTATAAAAAATGTTCCCCAAAATGTATAAGTCCCTGCTCTGTTACTACATCGTATGTCCTTAAAGTTGCGTATGTCTTGCAATAATATCGAGCCTCAGTAATGGAGCAGGAAATGCTGACCTTACGCAGCACTTGATTTTACCCAGGATTTTGTGGTGGTGTTTGTGTTGGTAAATTTGTTGTTTTTTATGAAATATTTAATGGGTCATCGGTCGCCAAGTGGTCTAAGTAGTTTATCTACATTAATCACTAGCCTGTTTACACTGAGGTTGTGAGTTCGAACCCTGATCGTTGCAAGTGCGTTCGACTCCTATCTTAATTGACTACGATTGTTAGTGTTCCTGATGAAAGGTCTGTGGTATTTTCCTGGTACTTCGGCTTCCTCCCCGAATAAAAACTGGTCGCCACGATATAGCCAAGAGTGCTGTAAGTGGAGTTAAACAACAATAATCAATTGGTCAATGTAATGTCTAATTAACTGTCTATTTCGCTATTTTTGTTCACTTGTTCATGGCGATGTCTTTTCCTCTTCCGACTTATGGTCCCATTGGTATCTTCGATATTTTTAACTTGAAATACTCCTGCAATTTTACTCAAGATAAGAGAGGAAATCGCAGCAGATTCACTATATTGGTGTCTTAACGAAATAGAAATTTATGAATGATATTTTTTTCTGAATATTATTATTTAGATAAAAGAACAGAGTTCCAGCGTGCCACGCGTTGCACATATTTTATCTATCCAGGGGCAATAACTAAAAAAACACTTTTTTTGTTGTTCTTTAATACAATTTATAAGTAAAAAGCGTGCACGGGGGACAAAAAAGTTTTGTTTATTTTATACTAAATATTTCAAACAGACCTTCAATGGCATTACTTATAGTATACTAAAAGTTTTATAAAAAAATGTACCCGTGATAGCGCTAACGAGGCCATTTTCCATAAATTTAATATTTCCAAGGGTCATAACTCTTTTAAAAAAAGTCGATCGTCCACCATTATAGAACTTGTCCGAGATATTGCTGATATTAACCAATAGTATAAGTTTTATAAAAATCTGGCAAGAATTGTACCCGTGAAAGCGCTAACGAGGCCATTTTCCATGAATTTGTTATTTCCAAGGGTCATAACTCTTTTTAAAAAAGTCGATCGTCCACCATTATAGAACTTGTCCGAGATATTGCTGATATTAACCTATAGTATAAGTTTTATAAAAATCTGGCAAGAATTGTACCCGTGAGAGCGCTAACGAGGCCATTTTCCATAAATTTAATATTTCCAAGGGGGATAACTCTTTTGAAATAAGATTGTGTCCATAATACACGGATGCCCCACTCGCACTATCATTCTCTATGTTCAGTGGACCGTGAAATTGTAGTCAAAACTCTAATTTGGCATTAAAATTAGAAAGATCATATCATAGGGAACATGTGTACTAAGTTTCAAGTTGATTGAACTTCAACTTCATCAAAAACTACCTTGACCAAAAACTTTAACCTGAAGCAGGACAGACGGACGAACGGACGCCCGGTATTTCCATGTCCCCCGCAACGTGTTACGCGGGGAACAACAAAGGTATATAAAATACATATACAAAAAAATACGCGAATTAATTATTACCATATAAAGCATGAGCGAAATGGTAAATCTTAAATGATATGTCTACGTACCTCAGTTAAAGAACCTTTTGCTTTCAATAATTTAAAGATACTATACGCTGGTATGCATATTATAGATACCACTGCAAGCATAATCCCAAATGCTTGAGCCCAGTCTGGATATACATATGTTTTATTGTACTTAATTGGTTTGAATGTGATGATTTGAAACAGCAGGATACCCTAAAAGGTAAAATCCATTCATGACATTAAAATCAGCGGATACAAAATATTATAAATATTACGCAAATTACATGAAAGTGTTCGGTACTGGCATGAAAATACGGATATTGTTCTTTTTTATAATTTGCTGTTATAAAACACAGAGCCCCTCCATAATACGCCTCTGTGCAAAGCTCTGATTCCCTGTCAGGGTTAGGTTTTACTTTGGTGTGTTCCCATTTCGCCTTAGCTGTGAATTCCAGGTAAAAAAGGTAAAAAAATTCTAAGGCGAGATGGAAATTGAACTAAGGCGAAATGTGAATTTAGATAAAAATTTTAGATAAACAAATTAAACCTCTGTGTTTTTATAACAATTTAAACAACATGTAATCTAATAAAAGTTGCAATTTTATGAATTTTATGCAATTAGAAAAATCTAAATAATTCAATTATCCTTACATTATGCACACACAAAAGTTTAATAGAACAAAAAAAAAAAAAAAAGTTTTCCCACAGACTTGTTTACATATATAACAAAAACTTTAATAAAAAATATAAATACAAAAAGCGGGCCAAAACAGCACACCCAAACATATTTGAAATCATCAAGGTGTTCAAGAAAACCTACATAATGGTACAACAGACTACATTCAGTATGGTGATGCAGCATCCTACATCCTTAAACTTGGTAACTAAATGAATTAAGATTCCAATGTGTCCATCAGTGCCTTGTTTTCATAATATGAACTATCATAGTACTATTTATTTATGTTTATGGTAATAATTCTTATGTTTTATGTATTAGTGCTTTTTCTCATGCGATTATTTATTACATGTACATTTTCTTTATTAGTATGCTAATTTAAAATTGTGCTTGTAATTCAGTGCTGATTCAGAAACAAAATATTTGTTATGATTGTATGATATTTGTCTTTATTTTATTCATTAAAATATTAAATATTCCGTATCCTATTTGTCACCTCTAATAAGAAGTAACAACAAAGACTTTATTTACAAAATGTATCACATAAGTAAAAAAATACATTTTAAAAAAGATGAACCACTATAAATATACTTATGTGCAGTATAAGTGACTTTATGGTACAATGAAAGATTGTAACTTTTGATTGTAAGACTTCTGATATCATGTTCGTAAATGTTAAAAATATGTAGAAAATAGTTTTGTACAAAACATAGGTGTATATCTGATTTGAAACTTTTAGGAATTTTGTAATTGATATGGGGGCGCTACTTCAAGCACAAGTTTCAATATGCAGCCTCTTTTTCAAATAGCTGCTGAAGGAAGAACGTACAGAAATTTGGTGACACTCAATTTCATAAAATATTTTAATCTAGACATGCCTTTAAACGCACTTAAACTAGATCATTCCATTTGCCATCGGCTTCACAACTACCTGAAATCAGGAAACGATCATAGACACCAATTAGACTTCAATTTGGCAAAAACTTCAACTGTGGAGTGGCATGGCGTAGGAGGAAGAACTATTCATAAAATGATAAAGTTCGACATGGGCATAGTTAAACTTATAAAACCCGAATGTGTTATTCTCCTAGCTGGTGGTAACGATGTTGTAGAGGACACGTCTGTTGAGGAAGTGGCATATAAACTGATAAGTTTCTGTTCGCTCCTGACTAATACGTACGACGAGTAGTAATATGTGCCCTCATGCCACGCTTCCCACGGGATAATTTCAGATTTAACCGTAGTGTTACAAAAAGAAAAAAAAAATACATTGAGGGAACTTCAATCTATCATTGGCACACTCAACATGCTTGTGCAGTTGTCATACCAAGAAGGGCATTTCTGAGAAGACTAATAGACTTTAGTCTCTGATGCATGATTTTTTATTATTGTTTTTGGCCTTTAACTAGCTGTCAGTAACTGCGAGTACTCTCAAATCGTTCTTTCTTGTTTATTTGACCTGTTGATACTAATTGTAATGCTTTTTGTTATTAAATGTTTACTTTTTTGGGGTTATATCTGGTCTATATACCAGCTTTGATAAATGTTTGAACTGTACACGTATACCTAACAACAAAATTATTTTCATTTACCTGTGTTTAAAGTAATTGCAAATGGCTGATATTTTTGTTCAAGCATATTGTTTTTCTTAAATTGTTTAACATTTCACAGCAGTATAACATATTTCTTTAATTATTCTTCCCTTAGTTTATTTATTTTGTATTTACATTGTATCATAGATCAAATTTATTTGTTCAGTGTATGTTCACTAGTGTTAATATGTCTTTTGATTGAGTTAAGCTATTTCAATTGATATTTTATAGTGTGTCTTTCTATGTTGTGATGTTACACTATTGTTTCAGATAAGGGTAAAAATTTGGTACCATTAAAACGTTTAAACCCGCTGCAATTGTTTGCACCTGTCCTAAGTCAGGAATCTGATGTTCAGTAGTTGTCGTTTGTTGATGTGGTTCATAAGTGTTTCTCGTTTCTCGTTTTTTATATAGATTAGACCGATGGTTTTCCCGTTTGAATGGTTTTACACTAGTAATTTTTGGGGCCCTTTATAGCTTGCTGTTCGGTGTGAGCCAAGGCTCCGTGTTGAAGACCGTACTTTGACCTATAATGGTTTACTTTTATAAATTTTGACTTGGATGGAGAGTTGTCTCATTGGCACTCATACAACATCTTCTTATATCTATTAACAATTGGGGTCAAAAAATCCTTTCATAAAATACGTATGAAAAAATCAGTTAGGCAAGATCTAAATACATGGCAAAATGTTTTGAAGAATTTTGAAGGGAAGTCATTGATTTTATCAGACCGTAGGTTAACGTCTGATCAGCTACATTTGTTTACAGATGCCTCTGGTACATGGTTATGGTGCTTTGTTTGGTTCACAATGGTTCTTAGGCAAACGGGAAACAAAATGGCAAAACAAAATATTGCCTTTTTAGAGCTATATCCCATAGTATTGGCAGTTGAAGTATAGGGCCACCTATTCGAAAACCAGTGCATAAATTTTCATACAGACAATATAGCTTTAGTGTCTGTAATTAATAAACAAACATCTAAAGATGCGTTAATTATGTTCATAATAAGGAGATTAGTTCTACACTGCTTGAGAAACAATGTGAACTTTAAGGCAAAACACATATATGGTTCAAAAAATGTATAGGCAGATGCACTTTCTCGTCAACAGGTACAGAAATTTCATCGGTTAGCACCATGGGCAGACACTGTTCTCAAACCAGTTCCCAATCTACCAGATTTGCCAAGCTACAGAAACCCTTAAATCAAATTTTTAACAACATCTTATCTGACTCCTAAAAAAATTTTATAGAAGAGCACTTATCTACTATAAGAGTTTTGCTGAAGAGTATGGCATTAGATTTCAGTTACCACTTACTAGTTCAGATCTCATATTATTTATAGCACATTTGAAAAACAAAGATCTTGCATCAAGTTCTATCTCAACATACATATCAGCAATTGGTTTTACACACAAAATTAACAATTGGCCTGATCCAACTGATTCATTCATTATTCATAAGGTACTGAAATCAGTGCATACGGGAAGAAATCAAGATATGAGACTTCCAATCACTAGTACGATTTTGAATCAATTAATAAATGCATTAAAACAGACAATATCTAATAGTTATAATATAATTTTATTCAAAGCAATGTTCACCCTAGCATACCATGCTCTTTTAAGAATTGCCAGGGGAGATGAGAGTCAACAACAAAAATTACAATCATGTAATTAGTTTTAGTCAACCTGTTGTGTTACACGAAACATTAGTTATCCATTGCGTGGACTTCAAACATTCTAATGGAAAACAATTCCATTTAGAAATAGCTAAGAATAAAAATGACAATCTTTGTGCAGTAACGGCACTTACAAGTTACTTAACTTTGAGAACAAACAAAGGAGGTCCACTATTTCTCAACTGTTTCTAGACAATTATTCCAACATGCGCATTGAATGGTGCTTTGAACTTTTGTGGGCTCAGCAGAGCATATAACAAACCTCATAATTTCAGAATAGGCTTCGCTACCGATGCAAGTGCGAAAGGATTGTCAACCGAAACTATAAGACCTTTAGGTAGATGGAAATCTGATGCATTCAAATTGTATATTAGACAATCAGGTCAAATTTCTAACCTTTAGTCATGTTTAGATATGTTGTATTTTGTGAATGAATTACTGCCGCTTATTATTTTATATTTTGTACAGGGCTTGTGGGTCACAGTTCGGTACATATTCCATACAGAATAACAGTTCATGTTTATATGGAAACGGTGGACAATTATAAAAAAGGTGAATTATGACGAACATTTAAGCTGATGCAAGGACAACCTAAAACCAGAAATTCATCCGTTTACCATTGAATTGACCAAATTTTACTGAGAAGAAATTGGCAGACAATAGCTTGCTAGGACTGGAATCTTAAAATCTCCTATTTGCATTTAGTGATATTAAGCAGTAAACTAATAACAATATATAAGAAAATACAGTTATTTGACGGGGAAAATAGGTATTAATACAATTAATGTATGTTGTTATTGTAAGAATTCAGTCGTTAGTAATCATATTTGGTCTGTTTTGCATCAAGTAAAAGCATTTGTTGGACACAATGTAAATTGTGTCTTTTTAGTATATGATTGGTTTGGATCAAGTAGATACATTGGTAGACACAATGTCTGTAAATTGTGTCTTTTTAGTATACGATTGGTTTGTATCAAGTAGATACATTGTTAGGACACATATCTGTAAATTGTGTCGTTTTAGTATATGATTGGTTTGTATCAAGTAGACACATTAGTAGGACACAATGTCTGTAAATTGTGTCTTTTTAGTATATGATTGGTTTGTATCAAGTAAATACATTGGTAGAACACAGTGTCTGTAAATTGTGTCGTTTTAGTATATAATTGGTTTGTATCAAGTAGACACATTGGTAGGACACAATGTCTGTAAATTGTGTTTTTTTAGTATATGATTGGTTTGTATCAAGTAGATACATTGGTAGGACACAATGTCTGTAAATTGTGTTTTTTTAGTATATGATTGGTTTGTATCAAGAAGATACATTGGTAGGACCTAATGTCTGTAAATTGTGTCGTTTTAGTATATGATTGGTTTGTATCAAGTAGACACATTGGTAGGACACAATGTCTGTAAATTGTGTCTTTTTAGTATATGATTGGTTTGTATCAAGTAGATATATTGGTAGGACACAATGTCTGTAAACTGTCTTTTTAGTATAGGATTTGTTTGCATCAAGAAATACATATGGGGACACAATGTCTGTAAATTGCGTCTTTTTAGTATATGATTGGTTTGTATCAAGTAGATACATTGATAGGACACAATGTCTGTAAATTGTGTGTTTTCAGTATAGGATTTGTTTGCATCAAGAAATACATATGGGGACACAATGTCTGTAAATTTTGTCTTTAAGGATAACGGACATTTGTGGGACTCAATGTCCGTTCATTTTGTCATCATATCATCTAATTCAGTTAAATCAATTAGAAACAGTTGTTGAACACAATGTCTGTAAATTGTGTATCTTTAGTATATACATTTGTTGCATAAGTTAATAAATTTTTATTTATTAACGGTACGTAGAATTGTAAGTTTTATCATTTGCATTAGTAGGATGATGATTGATGCAGGTTTACTTTAGGGCAGCGTTTTCAGCTCCAAAAGAGCTTCATACGTCATGGCGGTATCTGCTCGTTACACTATTATTAACAAATTTATAGTCAAGGGGAGATAACTCTAAATTGATTGACTTTTCAAAAATTTCAATTTTAAAAATTGATGACATTTGTCTTTTTACTTATTTCATAATATGCTTATTGGTTCAGATTGTAATGAAAGTATTGTATATTTAAATTCACAATTGGTACTTATAATTGTAGTGTATGCAAATTTTATACATGTATCTTTTGATATGATTGATTTTGAAACATAAACTGTCACATCTGTGGCCTGCATCATCATAACATGTGTTAAGTTTTTATTTGACTTCAGCGGACCATAAAAGAATTATTCAAAAAGTGGGACAATCGGAAAGACACCAAAAAAAAACATCTTCTTTTAAAAAGTATTTAATGGCAGATTTTGACATGAAAATAACAAATATCAACTAATTGCAATACAAACATTAAATAACTTAATTACATTGTTTACACAAGTTCCCATTTCGCCTAAGTTAATTCTTTTTTACCTGGAAATTTGTACTAAGGCGAAATGGGATTAATTTTATATTAGATGATTTTGACAGCTAATGCGAAATGAGAATAAGCCTTACTTTTTGTACTTTTTGGTTTTACCAGCTCTATAACGTTTGTATTAGGTTTTGGACTTTCAAATATTTTGGCCTCGAACATCATTGGTAATGTAACTTCTGGCTTAAGTTAATCCTATCGAGATTGAGTGTCCAGCAGTATACACGCTTCAAATACCGAAAGAACGTACCAATAAAGCTGTATCCATTTTGGATTTTTTTTTCGGAAATAATTTGTCTTGTAAAACATATTCTCAAATAGAAATCAAATCCTTTCCTCTTACCAAAGTTATTGCTGGCGTTATGAACTTCCAACATATAAAAAGCCACTTGTTGATTCTGTATCCAATCATCAACTCGATGATGTCATAAAACTTATCTGCACCTGTAAAAATAGGACTATTTATTCCAAAAGCATTTTTGGGAAAAACAATCTATATTCAACACTTACAAAACAAGTTTTACTTTTCGAGTAATTTATGCATATATAAACGTTTTGGATACCATGACTTTCACGAAAGAAATAGACTACAACATTGGTGTTAGCTTTTTAATGTCCAGAAGTTCTTCAAGGTAAAGTCTCTATAAGAGAGGCAAAAGATTCCAAAGGGACATTCAAACTCATAAATCGAAAATAAACTGACAACGCCATGACAAAAAATAAAAAGACCAAAAGACAAACAATAGTATACAAAACACAACATAGAAAACTAAAGACTGAGCAAAATAAAAATAAATCACTTGAAATAATAAATTGATATCACTTTAAGCTGCTCTAGAGGAGTACTTTAATTCAGTGGACATTTACTGTGCCATGGGTAAGAAAATACATGCTGATTTATGAGGAACATATCGATCTTGACTGAAATTAAAGATACCATCAAACTGAAAGAGAACAACTTGTTTAAATGAGATTAATTGATTTATTGTTATTTATTTAACTTCAAATGACAAATATTTCATATTCAAAACGAAAACTTTGCAAAAACATTCAAAAGGTAGGCTCTGCGAACTGTGGCGACCCGGATGAATTTAAAGGACTTCGACTATCATCAGAAAATGAGGGTATGTTTGAAAGGGACAGGCACCTCTGCAACAGGCCGCATTCAAGAGTTGTAGAAAGGTTTCTTTAACGCGCTGAAACCACGACAATCTCCCTTATTTTGACATCTCCATTTCAACCTGATGTGTCTGCGTATTAATACATTCCACAAATCAAAACGGACACCACGCTTAAGCATGGTATTGATGTAACTTGAAAACGTAATAGCCGCTCAAAATGATTAATATTTATGTTCATATGATAAAATAGATGTGCCAAGACGCCCAAATATGCAAAAACAGTACGTGTCTTGACAAAAGCAAACTACTCACCTAAAACCCATCCGATAACAATTGACTCCATAAAGCATACAGACAACAATACCATTCCACTCGCAGAATAATAATCAAACAGTTGGAAAACGTACATCCCACCCTTTATAAAGTATATAAATAACATATTGTTACAAGTCAATTTCTTAACATGCGTTTACCATTTGAGTGCATCGTGTCATAAAAATTTTTTGTTGCGGTGGACGGTGGTTGGAGAAAGGGCTTCGTCATAAAATGGCATGTTTACAATGTTTACTGGTATGGTAATGGTGTCCTGTCATAAAAGTTAATAATTTGAGAATCCGTTGTGAATCAATTGGTTATTGAAGAACCTGAAATTATATCAATTAATATGTTGGCATTGCACTGCGTTGATAAGGTATGATGCCAACCATCATACCTTATTCTTTGTTGGATGTGTTGGAATCGTACCTTGTTAATTATTGGCTTCATACTTTGTTGTATGTTGGCGCCATACCTTGGTTTTTTTTTTTTTTGCATCGTATTTGTTGGAATCATACCTTGCTATTTGCTGGAATCATTCCTTGTTGTGTGTTGGAAGCATACCATTAATATTTTTATGTATCAAACCTTACACCTTCTTATTTATCGGCATCATACTTTGTTATATGTTGGCGCCATACCTTGGTTTTTTTTTGGCATCGTACCTTGTTACAGACCGTCTATAATTCAAACTGACCACACGCACGATACACACACGGTGAATGCACGATGAATGCACGGTGAATGCTCGATGAATGCACGGTGAATGCACGATACACGATCCACGCACGATGAGCGATGAGCGTTACACGGAGGATTAACGAAAAATGAATGATGAATGATGAACGCACGATACACGCACGGTGAATGATTCATTGACGAATGAATGATAAACACTTAAAACACGATTCATAAAGCCATTTAATCCAGAATGGCATTTAAAATTGAAATATGATAATTAAAATGTATAAGGGTGTACAAATTTTAGATATCGGGCTTTCAGTGTTGATTGGTTGGCAATTTTACTAAACATTCAATGTCGTAAATAAATTTATTGTCGTATATATTTTAGTGTATTTCCAATACCAATGAGTGCTATCAAATTATAAAACTCATCGATTTATATAATTCAACTTTATATTAGATAAGATAGAAAAAAATTTATAAACTGTTACATTTTAAAGAGTCAGCCATTTTTAAAAAGGGGGTTGCCAATCCAGGATAAAAGGGGTAGTTCCAACCATATGTCCCCATTCAAAAGCATTGATCGTCAAAAAAAGGGGTTCAAACCCCCAGACCCCCCTTTTTTAGATCTGCCTTAATTTGTAACTGAACTAATTTTTGATCATTTGTTTTCGTTCAGAAATGTATGAAATATTTGCCACTGGACATTACGTAAACATCAATCCCGGCTAGGGAAGAAGAAAAATTTGCTTCCGCAAATTTACAGATTTAACATTGTTGTGCTGATATTTAGAGTAATTATGTATATATATTCATGTGAAAAAAGTGCATCATGAATGCAACATTGCAAATAATACTTTTTAAAAATTCCCATTATAAAACTTGGGACTTTTTCAGTACTTTTGACGGGATAATGAAGTTTTTAGAATTTCCCGGCCCAAAGAAAATACAGGAAAGAGACAAAAGAAAGCCCTTTTAGATAAACAAAACGTCTAAGATGACCATTCCATTTAATATTATTTCAGAATGAGGTGTATACTTAATGATTTGGACATCTGTATCCCTGGATCTGAACAAGGATTTGTATAATCTTAATTTTATCATGTCATGTCATTATGTATTATTACTTATCAAATAGGATTACATGCTACATAATGTCATATCCGTATTTGATAAAAAAATTAAAAAAATCCAATAACTATTAATTTTTAATATATTTGTATGATAACTAATTTAATTAGTTGACACGCGCCGATGTTGTTCGACACGGTAAGTCTTTAAATATCAACGAATCTCTGCGGTCAAGTGTAACCGGGAGTTTAAGACATGGGTTTTTGATTGGAAAGATAAAACCGATCCCCACGGTCCCTAATTAATTGCATATCACTTAATCAGAACTTTAAAGAACAATGACAAATTCAATATAAAAAATGTCTGCGGACCAATTTTCGAGAATCAAAATTTAAAGTGTAAAATAATTAGTCGTTTTATTTCTATTACATGTCGTCTTTTATTTTTAAATAATAAACACTTAATTGGTTGTCGTTCTCTTTATCTCTCTCTATGATGTTTTTGCAGACAAAAACAATTCGCAGAATTAATCTAAATAGTCAGACATTAAACTCTCTCTTCTAAAACTTTTAGCATTAAAACCTAATTGCATGAAATTGAATAAGTATGTTATTATTTTCATCACTTTCTCGGATGACCTTAATAATGTTAACCTATAAAATGATTTTTTGACAGAATTTTATATATTGTAGAATTCGTTCTTTTTATAGACACATTAATTGCTAACGTAAAATGATATTTTTCGCGACGTCAAACTGTGAAATATCGATAAAAAAGATGCATTTTTTCGAGTGATTTAACCATAAGCTTTAAAAAAGACCCCTCTTTTTTAAAATGACATTTGGCTTGAAACTGTATGAAGATTATTCGTTCCAACTTTTATGAAGAAATCACCGATTTTTTTAAAACTAGATAAATATGCAACAAAAATGCCGTTTTTTTTCTAAAATAAATTTCTTTTAACAAAAATGAATTATCAAGATTATTAACAAAGAATTGTTACACAAATGTATATATATATATATATATATAGAGCCTAATTTTGTAACGAAGATATTCCTAATCTCTTTACCGAAATCCGCATATGTTTATCTTTTGAAACAAAAACGTTAAGGATGTCTGTTCAAAGGACAGAAATGCCCAAGAAACTGATATTTTACGTAAATGTCGAAAAATTTATACCCATTTATCTTTTAAATTTAGCACAAGAAGATATATTTTTTATTGCATATTCAAATTGATTTTGTAAAAAATAGCTTGTATGCAAACTTTCGTAAAAAAATCACTATGGGTTTAAAATTCTATCGTATGCACATAATTGTCCTAAATGTCATCATCAGATTACGAGGGTCTGGATGGGGATTCATTATTTCTGTATGCTATTATTTTAAGGCTATTTTTATTCTCTTCGTAATTCTTTTTGCCTATAATTCTTTATTCCTTATATTCTAGTACCTCATCATTCTCTTTTCTATATTTATTTGGTTATGTTCTCTATTCTTTATTTTTCTGTCAATTATTTTCTATTCTGTAAACCCCCATCCATACCCTCATGCATAATGGAAGACGACAAACATATAGTATACATACCACCTGTTGTTATTTGTCACCTGGACACAGGACTTATATATATATATTACGTAATAGCAACGAAGTGTAAAATTATCGATATAATAAATTCAGTAGAATATAATCTGTATCAATGCACTGGCTTGTTAAATGTATTTTGATCTGACGACAAGAATACATTTGTTTATCATATTTTTAGTTTATTTAGTTATATTTGATCATGTTTTAGTTTCTAACAAAAACATCGTATTTTCAAAAAATCTCTAAAGCGTGCTGAATTAAAAGCCTATATCAAGAGATAGGCTTTACCTAGCTTCAGGGGTTTTGAAAAATGTCCATTTAGGAACCAAATTGTTGCTTTTTATATTTATATCAAAATTGAAATTCTTTTTATATTTATATCAAAATTGAAATTCAAGGCCGTATTTTTTAAATGTCGAAGAGAAAAATATATATATATATATATATATAACGCCTAAAAGGGATTGTGATGTTGAATGAATCATATATCAACATAACAATCTTGTTACCCAAAGTTCGATATGCGAGAATAGGTTTATATGCGTTTTAGCACAAAAAAGCTTTAACGGTGACGACAGTTATTTATTGAAGTAACTAATCTTTACAGAATACACCATATTTTGAGGTTACGTCACGGAAATATATTTTAAATGAAAGGTGACAACTGGCCACACTATTCATCCTAAACAAAAATTGAAACAATATTTTAGACTTGTTTATATTTTTTTGGGTTATATTACTTATAATTACAGTCTCTGTTCTATTTCTTTACCTTACTCATCTCTAAAATAAATCTGTTGAATATACCAATTTAAATTGCTTAATTTTTTGAGGGATGTTTAAAGTACCAAGCCACGTTCAACTAGTTAACCTTAGTCAAAATTTATTATTATATTTTAACGGCCGTTTGTTTGCGATGTTTAAATACGCAGACTCTGTTGCAACTACTCTACCGTTGTCAAATTTGAAATATTTACAAATTTAGATCGTTCAGTGCTGTATTTTTGGAATTCTATTGACGCAACCGTTCTTGTAACAACATAACTGTCGTCACCGTTAAAGCTTTATAATTGTGCTAGTTCATATCGCACATTATTATTTTTATTTAAAGCATATATTTGAACTCTCTGTTGTAACTAGTCATATAACCTATGTCGTGTTTAACACATATTTAGAATTGTGCAAGCGTCTTACCTGATGTTCGGTTGGACTTTTTATTGTATAAATTTCAAGATTGTTATAGTTTAATCTAAGTAGACTGATATATGATTCATTCAACATCACAATCATATTTACTGATAAAGGATATCTGTTATCCGTAATATTTATAAATAATTACATTTATAGTTCCTTTTTTGTTATTGGTGTTGTTGTGTACACTTTTAGGCGTTTATATAATTTATTTATTGTGTACATGTATCGTTACTCGTAACGATCCAGCGCCCTCGTGGGAAAAATATTTATAGATTTGAACGTTGTTTTCAATTTAGACTTGTTTATATTTTTTCGTTTGGGCTTGTATTATATTTGCCTTCGGATTTATATGATCCGTTCATCCTATTTTGACTCCTCAAAATTCAAGAGTCTATCCTAAATTGAGGTAAATTGTATGGCTTTCCAAATACTGTTGCGATATATAACATCACTGAAGAGACATTAATTGTCGAAATCCAGATATGGTGTACAAAAACCTTTGCACCTTTTGTTTGCGGTATACCATCTTTTCCCCAAGTTTATTGTTTTCTATTTAGTATTAAATTTATAATTAAAGATTCATTTATTACATCGGTGATCCGTTTATTTGGTAATCGCCAATGGCAGTCAGCAGGGTTTAAGAACATTTGTTAGTCAAATGCGTTTTGTTAAAATATACTTTTCACTTTTTTGGAAAATGTTGTTTGAGCTGTATTTAGACCCCTCTAACAAGAAATTTGTTTTGCTTGCACACGTATAAAAATTGCGGTTTTTATCCAACGCAATCATAGGTTTGAACGTTGTTTTCAATTTAGACTTGTATATATATATCATGGCGGGTATGCGTCAATCAGACAGCAATCCAACATAAACACAAGTAGGTTACCTGACATTTAAAATAAGAGGTCTAAGCATAACCCGCGCTGGTATCAACTTTTTGGGTTCTGAGTAAAATTCTATATACACATAGGACTCTGAAACATGAAATATACGAAAGTTTTTTTACGTACGATGGAGCGTGGCATTCCCTAAATACATATGGGTCCTCAGACTTTTCTTATTATAATATAATGGTAAATAAGCATCTCATTAGAGGAACACAGTAAAGATGTTTACGCAGAATAATTTCACATGCAGAAATTCAGAGGACGATCTCTCAATTAGTATGCAACTGTAAGTAATACATCCATAGACAATAACACTAGTAACTGCAACTTTATATACTGACTTTGAAACAAATATACTGCTCATAATAACTGCACATCTGAAGATTTTAATCTAGCTATCACGCGTCATATAGACCATCGCACACGATCGAACGGCTCACCACACTTCGGCGCAGACCATCGCACTTCCGTTGCACCTCAAACTCATGGTCCCCATATATATATATATATATATATATATATATATATATATATATACACTTTTTTTACTTGATTTCAATAATTGCAAACACTTTTATACCGATTTTCTGATAATGGTTTTTATTGTACTAAAGTAATAATTTTAATTTCCGCGGGTATCTTCATAGCTTAAATATTTTGATACTTATGTCAAGAACAGGTATATATGACAAACATTTTTTAATTGTCAGTATATCAATTTAGATTTTTTGTTTAAGAAACGTTAGTTTCAGCTACCACAGACTAAGTTGGCCTTTGATAGATTTAGCTCTTATGTAAAAATAAGAAGATGTGGTATAATTGCTAGTGAGACAACTATTCAAGAAAGTTCAAATCAAGAGGATGTTAGCAGTTAAAGTATATTTAGGCCGTACGACCTTCAATAATGAAAAAAAAAAAAAAAATACGGAAACTGTAAAGTCGGTCATAAGAGGCCCTGCCCCGACATGAAAAAATATGAAACAATTCAATTGAGAAAACTTGCGGCCTTATTTATAACAAAGCAATTTTGCCCCCAAAAAGCTCAGATATATAACAGAATTGAAGTTACGACAACCACTGAACTAAACGTGCTTTTGGCTTTGGACAGACACATATATATATATATATATATTTATATATAAAATGTTGCGAATGTGTAGGTCCTTTATTGGTCATATAGCTCTTCACTCATATCTTTTTCATACATTCTTTGGCTTTCAAATATTTAGCTTTGAGCGTTCCTAATGAAAGTAAATCCAGAAAAGCGTTACGGATGCATGAAATTTATAAAGTGTTGTTTTGTGAGGGGATCAAGACGTAGGAATGTGAATGAGTGTTTTATGTGTGCAATATTTTCGGCCTCCTAACTATAGTGTAAATCTGCAGTTGATTCATGTATTTGATATGCAAATTATCCCAAAACTAAAAAGATAAGATGGATGAATTAATAGTTGATCGTTTAACGTCCAGCTGGCATCTAGTATAGATTCATTATTACAAGGACGTATAACTAACTGATAAATCCCGTTGAAACTGTCTTTGAGTTTGGGCGATCTGGTTTTGCAAACTGGTGATGACATTTCTCTGCTGTGAAATTTTACCAATGAGCTCATCTCGTGACATGTTGCAATGCTTATAGTTCCTTGAAATGTAATTTGGAGTGCTGCCATCAGAAAGCCTTTTTTTTCTTCAAGTCTGTGTTTTCTGCTTATAAGAATGCGTCGAAGACGAGTATATGGTGAGCATCTGTTTCCTTCCACTAGTAACAAACAACTGACATTGCGAACTGTTGAAGAGTAATTAACAGTCCCTTTAACTGCACCAAAATCTTGTTCTTTAAAACCTCGACAACTCTGTGCATCTGTTGTATGCTCTATGGTGCTCCCAACTGGAGTAATATCTAGAAACTCTTGCTCGTGGTTTCCACTACAAACAGTATAACTCCTTAATTTAGATAATAGTCTCTCAAGGCTTGTTATGTTGTCATACACACTTGGCAATCCTAACCAGATGTCATGTTCTGTACTTAGTTCGATGCCGTGAACATATACCTTAGCTGAAAAATCTTTGTTGATAATGATAGTTAATTTAACATACACACTTTTAGATGAGGGATAATGTTCTATAATTTGCAAGTTGTCACTGGCAGCAGAATTATACACATACAGAGAAGTTAGACTAGTACAAACAGTCTTTTTCAATGCCTCGCAAGGGTCCTCTGAAACTATAACACACTCTTCTTGGCATTCAAGTTCAATATGTTGATCAATAACCACATCAATTTCTTCATCTAAACAAAGTTCTGCCACTGTCTGGTTATCAGACAAATATGAATGATCCAAAGAGACTGAATCCACACTGGTGCATATAAGCTCTTCTGTTTCAGATGGCAAAAGATCTTCATCATGTGCAAGGTCTGGTGGAATTGCATGTATTTCAGTTTGCCCTTTGTCTAATTTTAATTTGCCAGTTCCACGTCTTTTCCTGTGATATGGCACATTCTGCCTTTTCTTACTCTTAGGCATTCTATAAAATAATGAAGACAGAAATTAATAAACAGCTGAAAAACCCCCCTTTTTAATGAATAAAACCCCCACAACTCGGAAACGTAGATTCTAAAATTTAGGGAACAGTCAATTTTTACCAGCTGGGGGTTGGGGGTGGTTGGGGAATTTTTTAGTGAAATGAACAAAATAAACATGTACCCCCAGTCATATCATAAATTAAAAAATGACCCCCCAAATGTAGGTAATAAAAAACTTTGACCCCCCCCCCCCATCTTGTGCTATTATTTATCAATGATTTAAACCAGTTAATTTACAGCATAGTTTTATTGTAAGATGAAAACATGCACTTAAAACATATTTACACAAGTTTTAGATATATACACTAAAAATGACTAACCTATTCTTGAACAACTTCTTCATCACTTTCACTCACATCTTCCATATAATCACTCACTTCTCTGTTACTTCCACTTTCATCTGAATCTCTCTCACTTTCATCTTGACAATCTCCCTGTCTCCAACATTTATGACAGCTTTCATACAACGCCCAGTATCTCTCTTCAACACTGTCACATACATTTTCAAGAATTAGGCACTTGGCTGTGTGTGTGAAAACATTTTTTTTTCAAATAAAACAAAGAGAGGTTTTGCAAAGTTTACCCCTATGTTACAAACTTGATCAATATCGATGTTATTTGTTTCATTCTCAACTTTATTTTTACAAATGTCTTGTAATCCATTGATGTTGGAAGTTAATGAAAATTCATCATTTGAAACTGTTATATTAGGACACAATTCTTTCTTTAAAACACTACACTGCTTAAATAGATGTTTTAAATTTCGCTTTATAGCTTTCCTACGGTTATGTCCAGTTTTTTTTCTCCTAATTCCAATTTCTGTTCTGCCTACTCTCCCCTTGCCTCCAAATAATTGTATATATTTCTGACGTAATTTGTCACACTTCTGCAACACTTCTTTAATCCTATCATGAAGTTGTGATAACAAGATGAGCATTTGTAGATTAAAAGCATGTTAGACTGTAAATTGTTCTTTGAGCAAAGTACGCACAGTTTGGTCATAAATTTCACATTCGTTGTCTTCAACTTCAACTTTAAGTTCATCCAAGGATGCATAATTTGTATTCAATTTTTTAATGTTGTTATCAAGAATTTTATTTTGTCCAGGTTTTAAAATTTCTCCATGTATAAAACTACCAACTGCATTCGGATTGGTCCCTATTATAAAGTTCACTGAACCTTCAAGTTTTTTCATTCTTGATTGTATATCCCATTGTCTGGTAGCTTCTGTCACAAATTTTTAAATATATAAGGATCGCTCATATATTTCCATGCATTGTGGTAAAAATCTGGTAAAAGTCTATTTTTTCACTCTTTGGAACTGGATACCAACAACCATATGTTGTATTCTCCCATTCTTTTTATCCTTTAATTGACGGAATTTCTTTAGAATTAACCTGTTGTCGTGTGTGTAATACCAGCTTTCCCTTTTTATGAAATTTATCGGAACATGTTATGCAGTAATCTAAAAAAAATATAATCCTGTTTAATGCAAGCGCCTATATATTTTAATGATATCTCAATACAATATTATTGTATATGTAATTTTATTACTATTGAGGTCTGGTTTTCAATTTTATGAATTATTCTAGATAATTTATTGTGTCTTTAAGTTTCTTTTGTTCAATATTTTTATGTAGTTATAAAATGATGTGTCTTGTATTTTATTATTTGTATTTTGGTGTAAATATGCATGTAGATAAAATCAATTACAAAGATGACTGACTGAAGGACATCAAGCCAATTACACACAGCTGGGTCTGAATCATTAATTTCTTTTAACAAGTAGATAAATATCCTTCACTTACTCAGATCACAATCTTCACAAAATATTTGCACTTCATTTTCATCGCAATTCTGACAAAATTTCTGGCATTTTTCCGTTACTTCTCCTAATCTGTGTGACTGCAATTTTACTTAAAAAACAAAGCAAAAATACATTAACATTGAAATTAACTGTTAAAAAAATACATTAAAATATAAAAGGTTCAGCATAATAATTATTTATTCAGGTGTTTATAGAATATTTGTTTAAATTTCAATTTGAGGTATTGGAATTAATACAAAAATATATTTAAAAAAATTCTAAGTACATATTTTAAAACAGTTTTCATTTACCTTGTTGTGAATTAAATTGGAGCAACTATTGCAGTATAGTAAATTGCAATCAAAACACTTTCTGTCAGCTTTCTCCTCCTCACACTGGTCACATCTGGAATGTTTTAAGTAAAAGAAAATTATAATTGTGTTTTAAATACTATAGAACATAATTAAAAGCCCTATGCCTTTGAAATCTATAAATTTAATTATTTCTCTGTTCATAAAAATAAATTAAAATATTGCATGCACTTAATATATTTTATAGCCAACACAGTGATGATTGAAAATCAATTATGACCGGAAAGTCAGAAGTTCACACCATATTTAATACTAGGATAATGATGGTTTTGTTATCGTACATATATTACAATAGAGAATTTAAAGATAAATACTTAACATCAATTTTAGATATAAAGATGATATAAAATAATATACTTACATGTTAATATCCATATTTTCATATATCAACAGCCTTTTGTTGTGATAAAATTGAAAATATCTGCAATCCTCAGCTCATCTTCTCATACAAATCAAAAATTGTCTATGTACAACAAATTAAAATAAATATCCAAAATGTTATCACTGAAGTATATACTGTACATCCAAGTTTTTTTCTCACACAATAAACATCCTTATTCTCTGTCTGAATCAGAGTCCCCAAAGAATTTTCTTTGTTTCCAATGAGATGTTACCCTTTCATATCTATTTACTTTTTCAGCAGGTGGTCTCATTAATTCTTCATCACCACTTTCATCCCTGTCAGACCCATTTTCCCTTATTACCAGATCTTCCTCTGAAACATCTGACATTACATCATCATCATCGGTGTCAGGGATATCATTTTGCTGTCTCAAGATTCTTTTGTCAGATTTCTTAAAATTATTTATTGCCCTCTGTCTTGAAAGATGTGCTTCTACAAGTGAAATGTTTTCAGATTTTTTCCGTGGAATAGGACTACAAAACTTCTTCTCAGATATATACATTGTTAACATATTTACACTTAAATCCTTAATTTTCCCTTTTAAAAGTAAATCTGTCCAGTCATAGTCATCAATTTTTTTACTTTTTTCGAACTGAGTCTTAAGTTTTCTGAATTCTGATCTTTTTTCTCGTTTGAATTTTATAAGCTCAATATGGTGTAATTAGGCCTAAATCAAAGAAGAATCTTCAACAGCATGCTTTTCTGCAAATGACTGAATTTCATTCGACATATCCGACTTGATTTCTCCTTCATTATGCAAGATACGAACTTGACATCTAGGCTGAAAGTCGTCCGGTTTTATTTTTTTGCCTTTAATTTCAATTGGAGTATCTTCATACTTTTTATATTGAAAGTTGTTACCAGGATAAGGCCTTGGAACCGTTGAAAAAGGTTTTCCTGACCATCCTGTCCACAAATTTGATTGGTTGTTTCTTCACAGTTAAATCTAACAAATTCAATGTAAAGTTCCCCTTCTGTAAAATGTGTATCATAAAACTTAGAAACCTTCTGAAAATAATGATAGCGAGGTATGTTTTGTCGTTTTGATGGTGCAGTATCCAAATAACATTAAAGAGCTGTTCATCGTTAAAATATAATTGCTCTTTATCACATCCCACCACTAGCCCTGTCATAAATCCTCCCCTTGGACCAGGGGAATTCTCAACTCTCATAGCTAAATCTTTGCATGTTTGAGTCACATTAAATTTATTAATATCATCTTCAGTTTTTTCAATTTCGTCTATTGTCATTTGTTTTATATCATTATCTTCAATGTCCAGCTGTTTATATTCCCAGTGGATAGAACCTCCATCAGAAATGCCTTTTCCAACTGCTGCTTGTGTTCTTTCCACCTCATTCTGGCAGTCACCAGTTGCCCTGTGAATCCTAGTATAAAAATCAAGATTATATATTAAAACCTTTTCTGCTGCTCTAAAGCGAACGTCCCTAATTTAATTTTCCAACACCTGGACCTCCATCTGTAAGTTTTAAAACCCTTGGTTTTGTTTTCTTGAGCTCAAACTCATTCAGCATGTTGAGCAATTGAGTGCATGAATGAGCAACATTTTCTATAAGTTCCTGTACATCTTCACTTGTTTCGATATCCCCTAATTGTTCCTTTGTACTTTCTATTCTTGTACGAATGGTTTTAGTTATATCATACAGCTTCATATAGCATTGCTTTTCATATGCATTTCTTTTTCTGGCAAATTGAAAATATTTAACAGTTTTAAAGCCTGTTCTATATGTAAAAATAGAGAATCCAGTTTAATTTTCTCAAACGCTTTGAATGGACAGTCCCTGTTAGCTGTTACTCTATTAACATCTTCCAAAACATTCTGCAGGGAATAATGTTTTGCTTTGTCTCTAATAAGAGCGGCTATGCTGTGGAATTCATTGGATAGCTGCGTAGTTTCAGCCTTCCTTTCGTATAATTGGGGCTTTTCATATCGGAGTTTACGATCCTCAGAGGCCCAAACAGTTCCGGAACTGCCAATATAGAATTTAGGTCTGAACACACAAATTTTCATCTTCACTCATTACCATTTCAAGGTTATTGTCAACATAGGTGATGTCCTTCATGATAAACCTATGGCTACTCGGTGTAATGTTTAATTTAGCTTGAGCAGTCATACTTTGGTAGCTTTCGCTGTTTATCAGAGTCTGTAGCTTGAAACACTTTAAACTTATCTAACCCATCTGATGCTTCTGGTTTGAGGTATGCTTTGTCATCCATGCTGTGTATCAAAGCTAAATCCTGGTCTTCTTTACATAAATGGATTACTGCACGTTTTACATGAGCTCTTTGGTGCTGTGTATGGATTCTATTCTTTTCTTCAGATTTAGTTGGTTTTTTAGATGAGAATAGCCATTTGCCTTTATGCTTCTTAGCTTGCAAGGTTCTAGTATTTTTAGGTCTACCCCTATTGTATACAGTTGTACTAGACTTAATGGTTTGCTTTCCTTGAGATATACGAAAATGGTTCACAATGTTTTTAAAATCCCTTTTTCTGACCGAATGATTCAAATATAATACAGAATCATACCTTCTACCATGTGCCGTTGCTTTGGACTCTATGCAGTTAAGTAAAAAATCCTCGTCTTCTTCGTCAATTTCTTCCTTCGGACCAGCTCCTTACTTCCTTTTCTTAATTCTGTTGTCATCAATTAAACTCTGCCGTCCTTTTTACTGCCTGGTTACATCTTTGTTTATAATATATGTCTTGCTTTTCTTTTCTTTTTGTTTTTTTTTTCTTGAAGGGAAATGTCAAGATCGTCTTTTCCTCTTGCATTTCGTTTATCAAATGAATCTGATGATCACCTCCTGATAGTTTGTCAATTTGAGTTTTCAATGTAGCACTTTTTGTTTTTAAGGTTTGAATTTTTTCATCTAAACGTAAGTTTACAACGTCCTTTGCCGCATTTAATGCATTATCACATTCTTCAGTAATATTTGTTATTCTTTCTATATGTGTTTTTGCTGTTTGTGGGTTGATGCCAAAGGAATAAAGCTCCTTGTCAGTTGAATTAGCTGATACAAGTAAAGCTTTTGCACACTGTTTATTATATTCTGAGTCCATAGAACGCAAAATCTTTTCAACTGTCTCTGCTGAAAAGTGGGAATGATTTCACCTTTTTCCGGAATGGATGTAAATATTTGAAATATAATTCTTTCCACTGGTACATCCGGTGTCCGCAAAGAAATGTATGTTACTTTATCAAAAGGGTGCATGAAATAACAGCAAACTAGTCCTTTATCAACATCCAATATCTCCTCCTGAAAAACATTTTTATCTGGTTGATGTTCAAAGAAAGATGAATAAATCTCAAAAGCATCTTGGAATTCTATAAGTGTGCTGCACTCAAGATGATCTAACACAGCAAGTAATCCCAGCAGAGAACGAAAATCAAACTTGGAGTTTTGTGCTTCATACATGTATCCATTTAATTTTTGTCGATTTTCAAAAATAGTAGAGCATGTTTGAACAGAAATCCGAATATTATTTTCACTATATTTTGTTTGAAGTTTTCTTTTTAAAGATCGTTTTTCTCTATAAATTTTACGTTGAAATATTTTAGCATTTTCCTTCTTTTCTCTATCCATCTTTAATTAAGATAAGACTGTGTTGATAAACAAATTGCTAAAAGTCAATATTATCTCACAAAGAGGTCACTTACTATGTAATTGAGTAGTAGGGATGGGTAGCTGGAATAGGTCACTATTTCTTGCTCTATTATGTATAAAAAGGGTGAGACATTCAGATTAAATATATCATTAGGCGAAGATTATGGCTTGATTGTATCACACTTATCTGATACTAATCAGATGTCAGTATTTATTTTTGATGTAGTTTAAACCAGAGTCATAAATACATCAGATATTTGTCAAACCAATTTATATCTATTTAATTTCCCATGTGGTATATCCACTGGTGCTAGTCATTGATGCTATAAATCCAATTATCTCGACATCTACACGTATTTAACATGAGCAGTGTGTATACATGAAACAAGATAACAATTATAAAAAGGAATTCCACAGTGTCAGGAAAGGAGAACATAAAATTTTGTAGTTGTTGAAAATACTGTTTGAAAAAATTTGACCCCAATCCCATTTAATATTGGAACAGTTTTTTGAGCCCCCCATATGATCATCAAAAATATTTTGACTGTTTCCTTATAAAAAACAAAAGGGAGCTGACGTCAATAGATATAAACAATTCACCAAAGTGTAATCTAAGTTGGTTAAAGCGTTTTTGAGTTAATGTCGGACATGTTGACAACGGACAACGTTATACCAAAAATTAATACGGGCGTATAAAAACTATTTGTATTATTTAAATTAGAATTTTTGTAAGCATGACATTTTAACATGACAATGAATGTTAAGATTTATTGATAATTTCACTTTAATCATTTGATTAAAGCAAACAATTAGTTACCACCAACAATGACCAAAACATGTGCATTTGAACCTGGAATAATATTTCATATCAAATCAAATTTTATAACAAATTCAGTGTGTTAACTTTGACATGTATGTCAAATGCTTGTTTCAAAATGATTTAAGCAAGTGCTGGTACAAAAAATGTACATTGATACTTTGGAATTGAAGTTGAACTGATATTGTGATCACCTGCTTCTGAAGTGTCTTTGTATTGAATATGAATGTTAAGTCTGTAGATGTTGTTTTAAACATTGATATTTCCAGCTCCTGTAATTATCCCTTTATTATATTGTATGTTTACCTTGAGGTTACAAGAGCGCAATTATTTGTTTACATTTTACCGGCAAGTTTTTTACCCCAAGATGGTACTCAGAATAGAATCCTATACGGCTTCTGATTGGATGATACAGGATTGGAATTACATTTAATCGAAAGCTTATCCAATTAGGTTTAAAAATTGCAGAAAATCATATTCACATTTTACGAAGTATATAGAAAATATCCTCCATTTCTGCACGTCGGAGCCATTAAAAATATGCCATTTTCATTAAGCGAAAAAAATAGACGATCTTTTTCAACTGCATTTTAAGTCAATTTCTGCCGCATGACCCTATATATTTTTTTGGTTGTAATGCAACACTGGCATTTCTAGTAACAGGAACTGCAATCCGTTTTCCCTAGTTTGTGTAGTCTTTGAGAAAAAATACGGAACACCAGTGGTACCCTATGGAAAATGCATTACGAATAATTGCGCTCTTGTAACCTATAGAAAAAGACATTTTTTTAATAAGGCTTTGAAAATGTTAAAATAGTCATTTTGCTCGGAAAAATGTGACAGCGAGAAATGGGGTCAAATGGAATTTTCATCAACGTGAATTCAAGCTATAGTCTGTTTCCTATTTGTGTTGATTTCCATATCTAAATCTAGGGTGGGCTCGAATGTCGGCAAAGTATGAAGAGAATAGAAAGGTTTTGTGATATCTACTGTTTTTATTGGGAAAAGCATGTGTAGATCTTGAATTTGAAGATTCATTTTGGTTTTTAACCATAATGATCGTGACTCTGTTGCTATTCTAGCAAAAAGCTAATTTGGTGAAAATTGACCAAAAGGGTCCCTAGGCAAACACCAACGATTTAGTTAAATTGCAAAGTAGAAAAATTAATCTTGGCATTAAATATTGTAGTCCAAGAATAGTTTCTCTTGCCAAAGTAGTAATATTGTCATATTTTCAAAATTTGGAAAAACTATAGTCTGTTTCAAAAACGTGTTTTTTTCAAGAAATTGTTTCATTTAAAGATATTCTTCAAAATTCGATGTAGCTTTTCCATATCAGAACGGTTTTGTCGACAATATGATCAGTGCTGGATGACCTTTGAAAAATAAGGCCAGTAAATAAACTTTATCTTCATGTCTTTTTGAACAGTACCGTATTTGGTGAAAAAATCAGTTCAAATTTTTGGCCCGATCGGCGGGCAAAAACTAATTCTCAAAATTCAGAGAGTGATCAGATAATGTTTTGAAGACGTGATTTTATCTAGATAGACGCTAGCGCTTCATTTAGCGCGGGCGCTTAATTTTCGGATTTTTTTTCATTACCGTATAGGTTACAAGAGCGCAATTATTTGTTTACATTTTACCGGCAAGTTTTTTACCCCAAGATGGTACTCAGAATAGAATCCTATACGGCTTCTGATTGGATGATACAGGATTGGAATTACATTTAATCGAAAGCTTATCCAATTAGGTTTAAAAATTGCAGAAAATCATATTCACATTTTACGAAGTATATAGAAAATATCCTCCATTTCTGCACGTCGGAGCCATTAAAAATATGCCATTTTCATTAAGCGAAAAAAATAGACGATCTTTTTCAACTGCATTTTAAGTCAATTTCTGCCGCATGACCCTATATATTTTTTTGGTTGTAATGCAACACTGGCATTTCTAGTAACAGGAACTGCAATCCGTTTTTCCCTAGTTTGTGTAGTCTTTGAGAAAAAAAATACGGAACACCAGTGGTACCCTATGGAAAATGCATTACGAATAATTGCGCTCTTGTAACCTATAGAAAAAAGACATTTTTTTTTAATAAGGCTTTGAAAAATGTTAAAAATAGTCAGTTTGCTCGGAAAAAATGTGACAGCGAGAAATTGGGTCAAATGGACTTTTCATCAACGTGAATTCAAGCTATAGTCTGTTTCCTATTTGTGTTGATTTCCATATCTAAATCTAGGGTGGGCTCGAATGTCGGCAAAGTATGAAGAGAATAGAAAGGTTTTGTGATATCTACTGTTTTTATTGGGAAAAGCATGTGTAGATCTTGAATTTGAAGATTCATTTTGGTTTTTAACCATAATGATCGTGACTCAGTTGCTATTCTAGCAAAAAGCTAATTTGGTGAAAATTGACCAAAAGGGTCCCTAGGCAAACACCAACGATTTAGTTAAATTGCAAAGTAGAAAAATTAATCTTGGCATTAAATATTGTAGTCCAAGAATGGTTTCTCTTGCCAAAGTAGTAATATTGTCATATTTTCAAAATTTGGAAAAACTATAGTCTGTTTCAAAAACGTGTTTTTTTCAAGAAATTGTTTCATTTAAAGATATTCTTCAAAATTCGATGTAGCTTTTCCATATCAGAACGGTTTTGTCGACAATATGATCAGTGCTGGATGACCTTTGAAAAATAAGGCCAGTAAATAAACTTTATCTTCATGTCTTTTGAACAGTACCGTATTTGATGAAAAAATCAGTTCAAATTTTTGGCCCGATCGGCGGGCAAAACTAATTCTCAAAATTCAGAATCAGATAATGTTTTGAAGACGTGATTTTATCTAGATAGACGCTAGCGCTTCATTTAGCGCGGGCGCCATATTTTCGGATTTTTTTCATTACCGTATAGGTTACAAGAGCGCAATTATTTGTTTACATTTAACCGGCAAGTTTTTTACCCCAAGATGGTACTCAGAATAGAATCCTATACGGCTTCTGATTGGATGATACAGGATTGGAATTACATTTAATCGAAAGCTTATCCAATTAGGTTTAAAAATTGCAGAAAATCATATTCACATTTTACGAAGTATATAGAAAATATCCTCCATTTCTGCACGTCGGAGCCATTAAAAATAAGCCATTTTCATTAAGCGAAAAAAAATAGACGATCTTTTTCAACTGCATTTTAAGTCAATTTCTGCCGCATGACCCTATATATTTTTTTGGTTGTAATGCAACACTGGCATTTCTAGTAACAGGAACTGCAATCCGTTTTTCCCTAGTTTGTGTAGTCTTTGAGAAAAAAAATACGGAACACCAGCGGTACCCTATGGAAAATGCATTACGAATAATTGCGCTCTTGTAACCTTGACACTTCAGAGAAGCTGCATGCTAAAACCTATTATGCAGCCCCGACCGCACTGATAAAATTGTTTCTTAGCATGATTTTTTTTTACACTTTTGATAAATAAGTGATTTTCAATTTGGTACATTCATCATAAATTATTAACTAATAATATCACTATTTATATTTGGTCGTGCAACTTGAACATCATGCGCTTATACATGTACATTTCAAACATAGTTTTTTCAATCCCTAATGACCACTTAACTTTTATTAATTAAGCATGTTTTATAGATTAGACCGTTGATTTTCCCGTTTGAATGGTTTTACACTAGTAATTTTTGGGGCCCTTTATAGCTTGCTGTTCGGTGTGAGCCAAGGCTCCGTGTTGAAGGCCGTACCTTGACCTATAATGGTTTTCCTTTTATAAATTGTTACTTGGATGGAGAGTTGTCTCATTGGCACTCATACCACATCTTCCTATATCTATTTGATAAACAATCTTTGCTTTCGCATATATTTAAAAAGATTATATAAAACCATACCTGAATATTTAATACTTCTTAGCCAATGGCAAGGCAATCAGTTGTGTAAAATTGGTCAATGAAAACACCTGAGAACCTGTAAAAAACAAATGGAAACATTGAGGAGTACATAAAATACAAAGGGTTTAATTTCATGATTACCATGGAAAAAATCCAACTTAATTTACATAATCATTGAAAAGTATCATTTCAATCTTGTTTTGAATAAATTTGATAGTAAGAATGGTTTAGTTAGCTTTCAATTAATACATGTTGAAATTGAATTATCAAAATGATTTTAGAATATTATCCTCGTCTTATAAAGATGAGACAACACTGTCAACTTATATTTTTTGGTAGTGAAAATTAAATCTTATTTGTTGCTCTAATACCATAGCCATGAAACCAGACTTTGTATGGAGTATCTGAAATTTGCATGAATCATGCCTTCAATTCGTGGATTTCAGGTTTTTCATGTTGAGACTGTGCAATTTCCCCCCAATTTTTTTTAGAAGACAGCTTTTTATTATATTAAAATTACATTATAAACTATAGAAAATTCTGATTCCATTGACATTTGTTTAATACAAATATCCTCAAAATCTTACTTTTAGTATCACATATATGCATCCCAATGGTCCCTCAAAATTTTGAGTCATACAGAAATTCTTGATTGTTAGTTATACGTCCTTGCCTTGCGTAGACAACTGAGACAGACCAGTGGCGGATCTAGACAGGGGGTTCCGGGTTGGGAACCTCCCTTTTTATGGACGATCAATATATTTTAATGGGGAACATATAGTTGGAACCCCCCTTTATCCTGGGTTGGAAACCCACCCTTTTTAAAATGGCTGGATACGCCCCTGACAACTGAGACAGAAGTATAAGACAAATAAAAAAATATGTATGCTTTTAATTTCTGCCATATAGGAGGCTTAATTTTGCTCAGAATGCTTAAAAACATGTAAGGAACAGAAGACCTTTAAAGTAATTTTTGTTTACTCTTCCGATATTGATTCTTGAGCTGCAAATTAACTGCATTGCCTTGGTTCACAGTCATTTTGAGAAAGAAAAAATGAAAATTAATTAAAGCAAAGAAAGGCTCAATATCTAATTAACTCTCCAATATATAGGAAGCTCATTTTTTTCTCTGCAAATGTAAATATATCTAATGAATGGAAAAAAAATATTTTAATGATTTTTTATGCAACGTGCATTAACCTTATACCTGCAAACTAGCAGCTCTGGTCTGATAGGTAGATATTATGAAACAAAATAGAGCTGTTGAAAATTAGTTCATTTTGTAGCTCAATATCTAATCAAATTCTCAACATAGGAAGCTTAAATTTTCTATGCAAGTGTAAAAATGTCTAAGAAACGGAAAAAAATAATGCAATATGTGATTGTGCAGCACATATTCAACAATATAGCTGCAAAATAGCATCTCTGCTCTGATTGGTAAACATTTGACCAAAACAATGGAGGCGGCGAAATAACTTCAATATTTGACTAACCTCTCAACAAAAGAAGTTGGAACTTGCTATGCAAACGTAAAAATATCAACGGAAAAGAACTCGTTCAATTTAGAGCGTCTTTTACACCAAAAACGAAAATTTAGCTGCAAAAATACAAGGCCATTCTCCATGAAAGTCGCCATTTTGTTTACCGAAAAGGGCTGTTTTATATGTTATATTACACGTGAAATACACAACGAAAGACACTCTGTTTTCATATGCAAACGTAAATGGTATCTAAAACTTGTAATCAAATACTTTTGTAGAAGTAAATGCAATAAAATCTAATAATTTCAATGCAACATGACAGGGTCATGCAACTCGGACCCAGCATCATGGGCAGTATCTGGCATCCATACTGTTGATCACTTATTATGATGTTTATAAGTGTCTTATGGTGTTTTTGTAGTGAAATATCATTAAATACCATAAAATAACTTCTACTAAATCTGTTTATAATTATTCATATAACGTTTTTTTACTTACAAATTGACGTAGAAATCTCGAAGCGGCGCTTCCCGCTGAAGCTTTCTGCAAGATCTCGTGATTTCTCGTACCACGCGGTATTTCTCGGATGTTATCAAGGCGGTATCGGGACTTTCCTATCCTTCTAATATACGTCCTTGATTATTATGGGAAGAACATTAATTATGATATAATTATGAGCATTGACAATCGTACCACATCTTCTATTTTAATAAGGACGTACATGTGTAGATTTTCGTCTTTTACTGTAAACGACAGTGACTCCGGGCGTCAAAACCGAAATTAGATTTGTGTAAATTTCTGAAACATACATTTCATTATCTAACCAATGTAAAGTGTTCTGAATTCACTCCACATTTCTGAATTTATTCTCATTATGAAATCAAGAAGAAAGAATCATTAAATGTTCATGCAATACAAATAATACTGTTTTGAGCTATAAAACCAAAGCAATCCTTAGGCCTTAGGAAAGTATACAGACAAGACCTGACGGTTCACCTTTTATTATGTTGAACCAATTTGAGAGTCAAACGTAAAGTACTACATGTATATTTGATGTATGAATCATGTATTCTGTATTATTCCACAACAATGAAAGCTCGGATGAAAAGGAATTTGAATGATTTAAAAATCAAAGTTATAAATGTACACGAACAGGCAAAAAATGTACTCCATCTCATTCATTGGTGATTAAGTTGCATATCATATAATGTACGTAGTACTAGACAAAATTGTTGGACGGGAATTGTTTTATCTTGATAGATGCATACGAAACGATATTGAATATTTGTATTTATCAAAATAACTATTATATCCGATAAAAATGAAAAAAATCTATCGGATAAAAACTACCGTTTTTTTTCACTCCACATTTCTGAATTTATTCTCATTATGAAATCAAGAAGAAAGAATCATTAAATGCTCATGCAATACAAATAATACTGTTTTGAGCTATAAAACCAAAGCAATCCTTAGGCCTTAGGAAAGTATACAGACAAGACCTGACGGTTCACCTTTTATTATGTTGAACCAATTTGAGAGTCAAACGTAAAGTACTACATGTATATTTGATGGATGAATCATGTATTCTGTATTATTCCCCAACAATGAAAGCTCGGATGAAAAGGAATTTGAATGATTTAAAAATCAAAGTTATAAATGTACATGAACAGGCAAAAAATGTACTCCATCTCATTCATTGGTGATTAAGTTGCATATCATATAATGTACGTAGTACTAGACAAAATTGTTGGACGGGAATTGTTTTATCTTGATAGATGCATACGAAACGATATTGAATATTTGTATTTATCAAAATAACTATTATATCCGATAAAAATGAAAAAAATCTATCGGATAAAAACTACCGTTTTTTTTTTCTCTATGATACAAAATATATCCTATTGGAGTCAAATTTGTTCTACGGATTCGTAAAGGACAAAAATATCCTCGGTAACGGAACAAAAAATCCCCCCATGGTAAAAAAGATTCGTCATTTTATAATAATCCTAGAAGGTTAACAAAGTACTATTGTAAATTATTTTTTCGGAATTAATCTTTTAGACATACATTAAAAACGGTTTCCCGAATTTGCAATCATGAACACGACGAAAAGTTAATCCGAGAAAGTGTTACATGTTTATTTTAAATAAAATAAAGAATTGTTATGATAATACTTGCTATGAAAAAAATGTTTTTTAAACCCGTTAACACAATTTTAAGTATAAAAAGTTCCTATATTAAAATCATTCTTAAGGAATACGTGATATATTTGCCTGATCTTATACTTGTTTATTTACAAAATGACTTTAAATATATATAATGTTATTTTTTTTTATTTAATTTGCCACAAAACGCATTAGCTTAGTTTAAATGAAAATAAAGCACAGAGAATAAAAATATTGTTGAAGAGAAAATACATGTCCATGTTAAATTCGCATCAGTTTGTTAATTCAAGTTTGACATCTAACTTCTTAATCCGCAATCCACATTTACCCGACAACCTTGTATATTGAATTTCTTGATGGAATACCCTCATGTACATGTGACCATCAGGAACTGAGACAAATATGATATTTGTAATGGTATTTATCAAAACCTAAATGAATGAGAATATCTATGTTGAATATGAATTTGCCAAAATAGCGAAGAATTATAATCTAGCACAGTTCAACATCTGAGAATAGGTTAAAATGTTCATCAAAATGTATAGTTCATGTTCATGATTTGTCTTAAATCTACATGTAATGGGCATTTTAAAATGACATGAAGTTCATCTTCAATAGTTAAGCTACAGTAAAACATGTCCTCTCGTGGACTTCTTTTCTTTCATACCTTCCAGTTTCTATTTTTAATGGAGCTACCCCACATCTAAATTTTGCAAAAGCACTTCTGTTTTTAAGCGACAGAATATTATTCAAATAATTTTCAGTACAATGATTATTTTTGAACAATTTGTAAGTCCTCAATTTACTTCCCTCTGCATATGCAGCAACTCTTATACACCAGTTTGAATTAAACTTATTAAATACATCTTCCTCAATTTGTTTAAATTAAATACTATTTTTGTTCAATACATTTAATTCAAAATTACAATATTGCTCATAATTATACAATTTTAACATCTCTATAGTATAACTCTAAAGCTCCAATTCTGTTTGCATGACAATTTTTAACAAAAAGTTGGTCAACAGTATATTTTTTTAGCCCACTGATAACTTGTCCGCGGCATCTCGCTCAGTTGAATAGAAATCCGAATTTTAATGTTCTGTCTTAGAAATGTCATCATGTAATTGTTTGTACGTAGAACATGTATCGTTATATTAAAATGTGTCAGTCCCAACCAAGACTCACTAAATAAACACGAAATATTAACAGACGATAAATAAATTTTACACAAAAAGTGAATCTGAATGAACGTTATGTACGATGAAGTTAATTAAGAGTGCACAAGAAAGTAAGTACGAATGTAAGTTTTATTTAAAGTCGGAACATATATACACTATAACAGATAAAATATGAGCTTTGATGAACTCTATAACCGACTATCATATAAAAACCACAATGAATGAACGTTACACCATTAGAGATGAACGATTGACGAATGCACGTACACGGTTATAAGCCTGAATGATTGATGAACGCACGATACACGGTTAAGAATGAATGATTGATGAGCGCACGTTACACGATTAAGAATGAATGATTGATGAGCGCACGTTACACGGTTAAGAATGAATGAACGATGAACGCACGTTACACGGAAAATACACGGAATGATGAATGATGAGCGCACGATTGGTACACGCACGATACACGCACGCAACACGCATGATACACGATGAACGCACGGGAAAATGGTCAGTTTGAATTTTAGAAGGTCTGTATTTGTTGGAATCAGACCTTGCCACTTGCTGGAATCATGATACCTTGTTTAGTGTTGGAATCATACCTTTAATATTTTTATGTATTAAACCTTACACCTTATTTGTTGGCATCATACCTTATTTATTGGCATCATACTTTGTTATATGTTGGCGCCTTACCTTGTTTTTTGGCATCATTACACCTTGTTATTTGTTATCATTACATCTTGTTATTTGTTGGCATTACCTTTTGTTATTTGTTGGAATCATACTTTGTTATTTGTCATCATTACAACTTGTTGTCTGTTAGCACCATACCTTGTTATTTTTTGGCATCATACTTCGTTTTAAGTTGGCACCATATCTTGTTTTTTGTTATCATTACACCTTGTTATTTGTTGGCATCATATCTTCTTATGTGTTTGAACTACACCTTGTTATTTGTAGGAGTCAACCCTGTCGTAATTCTTAGTTTGAGAGTTTTCTACGTTTTTGTTTGTTTTATTATATCATTGAAAAGGTAAAGTGGCTTTTGATAATATCAGAAAATTTATACATGTCCTAAAGAAGCTATCTGAAGCCATCACTATATAACTGCGATCTTACTTTCATAACATCGTTAGTTTTCCTGTGTCCAATAAAATGTCCCGATGGACAAAATAACACATAAAATAAGTTGGAGCTGTTTATTAAACGAAATTTTACTTGATCCGCAATTTTAGCAACTTTTAACTTATATGAATGGAAAATACATTTATTTTCCTCTTAAATGATATGATATATAATTTTGTTTGAATTGTAGGTAGAAAACACGTAACGATCTAAGATGTCCAATGACATGTCCCCATAACTGTAATTTGACGATCACGTCATAATAACGCTAAACTGTACACGAATTTTCTTGCATATTTAGTTTTGGAACTCTTGCAGTCGTGTATAATTTCCCTATGCAGTATATTGGTCTGCTCTACACATATAAACTTACTAGGTGGCACCAGTGAAAAAATAAAAAGCACCAAGAGTAAATTCATACAGAATTGAGGATAAATCTGACAAGTGGATTTTACTTCGCAGATACAATGCAACCATGATTTACCTAGTATTTTATTGTAAAAATATATAAATTCATAGTTTTTATAATAAGATTAATTGTTGACTGTGTTTGAGTTTTTTTTGGTCAGGCTTGATGTTTTTTCACACAACCAATGTAGTTGGCTTTTCCAAATGTTAACGCTGATGAATATATATAAACATATATCGCGCATCAAATTTGGATTTGTTGTATTTTTTCGGTAAATTGGTGTCCATAAATATCGATCCCGTGCCCCCTATTGTTCTGTTCTATGTAACTTACCCTCGATGTCATACATAGACCAATCAGAAAACTGACAAAACAATACACTGCCACTATAACCATTCTCGACTTTGTACTGTTAAAACTTTTTGGAAGGGAATCCATGACATTTGTAAGAAATCCTTCTACAGCTACAAACTATATTAAAATAACAATACATCTGGCACTATAAAGACCATTTTTTATAGTTTAATTGTGAAAAGATTTAGTTATGCCTCAGGAATTTTAAACATTACCACAATCATGTACAATTTTTTTTTTATTTTGTACATTGTAATCATTTTTTCCTGTCTTGGAACACTCAAACTACAGTTGTTCTGCATATTTCTGGTTTTTTTAGAACTGTCTCTTCATTGAACTATTTTTTTATTATAAAAAGTAAGCATTGTAGTTATAACAACCCGTAATGTTATATAATTATTGACTTTTGATTAGGTTGATACGATGATTTATCCACCCCAGATATATGATATTCATCGATGCCAACGGCCGAGGGTGAATGTATTATCTATGGGGTTGATAAATCATCGTATCAACTGATAACAAAATTCAACGATTGTTTTATTATATATAACTTTTTTATCCATCTCCAATTTCTAGTATTTGCTCAAGACATTTAACTGCTCCTTTTATACTAAATATATTATTAGCTTTGACAGTTGCTTAACTTTTATCAGTTGAAATATTCAATAAGATTTATTAAAAAGAATAACATCAAAAAGTAGAATCAAAGTACTGAAGTACTAAACATCGGATGGCCGCAAGTTCTTGTGGATGGACACAAGCACTTGTCTCAGAAAAAAAAATCACATCTCTATACTTGAAAGTGATGTTAAGGCATGGACCATTTGACTTTCTGGAGGGGGACTATTCAGTTGCTAAAAAAAATATTCTCGCTTCATCTTCAGCAAGTATGACATGTATGATGTTGAAAAAAAATATTCTTGCTCGGTTTGCATGGTCCATGCCTAATGTACAGATATATTTTTTTTCTGAGACAAGTTCGTGCGTGGATGATAAATAAATGACAGGAAATTCAACCTCATCGTCATAACTATTATATTGTAGTGATACAAATCAGTATACTCTGGTTTGTTGTTATATAATATATCAATATTTGTATATTACAGTTACATGTATATGTAATTTTCATCCATTTGTATATCATTCTATTCTACTATATTAATAATAGTGCAGTGTAAGTGCACGGTGGACACTCTTCTGTAATAATTCGATTTTTCTAATAGATTGGATTTGAGTAGGCATTCATATTTTCCCGCAAAACGTTCTATCTCCCATGCAGAGTTATCGGTCCTTGAGAGAGAGCAAGGATCGATAACTCTGCATGGGAGATTACAAACGTTCTTGAGATATTCTTCCGCATGCGTTAAAACACTTTTTCTGTACGTGTGCATAGATATTAAAGATTTTTTACTTATGTATATATATCTAACGATAAAACATTTTCATATTATTGATTTATGTTCTAAAAAAAATATTTTCTGGAGTATCCTTTGAAAAAATAAATTTATGACAAGCGATAAGGAATGCAGTTTTGCACTCGATAATGTCCGCGTATTTATCATGTTTATAGATCGGTTACAATCCCAACACGAAAGTTACATAATGGAAATCTAGGCGACAGCAATACACCGGAATGCCCTCACGGTCATCCGATGTAAAAATGTAATTGAACATGACGTTATAAGCCTACGTTATTGACGTTGCCTAGGTAAAAACTATTTATAGGTACATGTTAGCTGTTCCAAATCTAATATTAACCTCTCGTGATTTTTCGCGCTCACCTTATATATATTATATAATTATAGCCTTTGTATGCGGTCGATAAGAGGTTATATCGACCCAAGAGAAGCATATTGACTGAGGACGAAGTCCGAGGTCGATATGCTTCTTTAAGTCGATATTACATCGTATTAACCTCAACCAAAGGCTACAATTGTTATATCATTAATCAACAACTATTGCATGAACAATGTAAAATTGGGGATATCTAGAATGTATTTTTAGTAACATGCTGTATTCCCTGTGCAATATGCTGTTTTTGACCTACGAAAGCTAAACACAACAATATTGGCGTGTAACTGAGTAAATACAAATGTACACGTGATTAAGTTTTAACGAATCACAAATCCTTAAAGATATTCGATTACTAATATAACGTTTTAACAAAGAAGATTCCCTACGTTTTAGGCCAATGAGAAAAGAGAATTTTAATATTCATATCATATAAAAATGATAATTAAGGATAAAAGCTTCTTTTTCTTTATTATAAACATTTAATATAATATGTCTGCCCTTATACACTACTTAAAATTATTGTTTGGTTTGTTGCCAGTGCGAATTTTGGAAAGTTCGTTGAAAACACTTAAAAGTGGATAAAACCCATTGTTTTGCAATGTTGTAATAACATTTTACTTACATGATCAACACGACGGGTGCCACATGTGGAGCAGGATCTGCTTACCCTTCCGGAGCAGCTGAGATCTAGATCCCCCAGATTTTGGTGGGGTTGGTGTTGCTTAGTATTTAGTTTTCTATGTTGTGTTTTGTGTACTGTTGTTTGTCTTTTCGTTGTTTTTCGTTTTTTGCTATGACACTGTCAGTTTGTTTCGACTAACGAGTTTGAATATCCCTTTGGTATCTTTTGCCTCTCTTTTGTAATACATTAGCTTTCGGTAAATGATAGATTTCATGAAAATATACGTCATAATACCTGACTATCAATTCCAATCAGAAAAATCATCAAAAAGAAAAGAGCTGCCCATAACGGCGATACAGGTATCTGTGTAACAGCCTTTGGATAAGCTATAAAAGCAAGTCCTGGACCTGTAATAAAATCACTGATTGCAACAAATGTTGTTCAGGTAGAACCATAACAACAAACTATTGAAAGGCTTCAATTTACATACTCCTAGGATAAATTAAAGAGCAAGAAGAATTGTAAGGTTTAATCAGGTTAAAGAAAAATTAATAACAATTTACTGATAATAATTGTCATGGATAGAAATGGTCGCTTTACCGTTTGCATATTAATACATTTACAGTAGGTGTTTAAGTGTCGGAATGGCTGTGATTCCGTCATATTTTCATTTTGTATGAAAACAACCCATGCAATATTAACCCAATACCATAGAATTGTAAACATTATTAAGTGTTTTTTTTTTTTTTTTTATTCCATTGATTCACAACTTGGCTCTTCAACTATTTCAGTTTTTATACATGAGCGTTCCTGATAAAGATAAATCTTAACAAGCGCTTCGGACGCATGTTTATAAAGCGCTGTTTTCATTTTTTTAGTCTTTAATTATTGGACTTACCTGCATTCACTACAACTGATATATCTACATTTTGTTGTTTAGCCATAAAACCCAACACAGAGAAAACAACAAACCCACCAAAAACACTGGTACCACTATTGACTGATGCAATCACCATACACTGTCTTTAGAAAACAGACACCAGACTTAAACATTCACGAAATTAAAATAAAAACCTACAGGAACTTACATATATACCTTTTAAGTATATAGGTAAAATTCATTCAGAGACACCTTTAAAGTATATAGGTCAAATAAATTCAGAGACAAGACTTAGTGCCTGTGAAAAAAAAAAAAAAAAACACGACAAAGGTGACTTTATATCGAACGGTATCCGTGTCACATTTGACTATGTACGTGTTCCTTTTTTCCTGGCTACAAGTCCCTTCCTTCTTTCTTCATTTGTGACACATCAACAAACAACAAATACGACTCATCAATGGAGTTTCCTTGTCATGAGCAATGTAATGGACGGCATTCATGACAAAGTAACTGCTTACCCTTCGGAGCATATAGATGACGGTTAGGGAGCTACCATTTGAATTTTATGGGGGGCTAGGATGAAAAATTTTGTCCTGCTTTTTTTTTAGTTGTAATCTCTGTCCTGCCTTTTTATTTTTTACTCTATTCGGTCCTGCCTTTTTTTTTACTAGTTTATCCTGAATTTTTTTACACAAATTGTCATCCTGCTTTTTTTTACCAAGTTGCTCATCCTGCCTTTTTAAACTCAAAACTCCTGTCCTGCCTATTTTTTTCAAATTTCATCCTAGCCCCTCCCCCCCCCAATCCATAAAAATCAAATGGTAGCTCCCTTAATCTTTTTTTTTTGTTTGAGTTTCATGTTGCTCAACGGGGCCTCGGTGGCCGAGTGGTCTAAGTAGTCCAATTACTGTATCACTAGCCTGTCAACACTGAGGTTGAGAGTTCGAATCCCGAACGGGACAGGTGCACTCGACTCAATCTTAATTGACTATGACAACTTGTCAAACAATCTACAATAAAGCGTTTCAGTGGCCAAATTCACAATTTGAACATCAAAACAGATTTATATCTTTACATATACTAAGTTTTGATAGATGACTTCAGTTAGATTTTTCCTAAGGGCACCTTGATCTTAAAATTTTAAAAGCCATTTATCAATTTTTAAACTTAGAATCTGATTTTGTTTATACGCCCTATATTCTCACATAGTCGATGATTTTTGTAAAAAGATATTATGGTGGTATTCGCTTAATGCGATCAAGAGTTGTTACTTTGCCTATGAATATTAAGTTGCGCAACCGTGTAATGGTGCTACATGTGGAACAGTATCTGTTAACCTTCACGAGGACCACAGATCATCCCCAGTTTTGGATGGGTTTGTGTTGCTCGGTATTTATTTGTGTTTTTCAGACTTTTGTTAGTCTTTTCGTGTTTTTTTGTAATTTTGTTGTCGGTTTACTTCTAATTATGATTTTTGATTGAACATATAAATACTTTTGTCTTTATTTTTGTAAAGCCATGCATATCAGTATAAATCATAATTGTTTAGGTTCATCATAAGCGATATAAACATAAATATAAATATAAATAGATAGCGACCACGTGCAATTGGATTTTTCTAGGTCTGTTTGATTTCATATCGTAGATTAAAAAGTACGTTTATTATCGTTTTTACCTGTATAAGAATGTGTTTTGTGGATCGTATCAGTTATCATTTCACTTTTTCACTTTTATTAATGATTGAACAAAAAATATATTTTAGTTTTTTTATATCTCGTAGCTAATGCTCCTTTTAAGTTAACCGTCACGGTCAGTATGTACAAACTGTACAGTTTTAACTAGTAAAAAATTACAACTTGATGAATTGTATAACACACAATTGGTCTAACCATTTCATTTTCATCTATACCTGTAAAAATTAGTATGGAACTTGTTGTAGCTGCCAAGGGTGATCATGCAACCTAGTGCAATGGCATAGGAGAAGAAGATCTGTGTTCCGCCGTCAATCCAAACCTGTGACCATAGTATCAGATTTGATTAAAATTAAACATCAATTCTCACTTTTGTTTATGGTTTTATTTTGATTATTTATCTTACGTTTGAGTAAGTATCAATTATAAGCACTCTGCATGAAATGTTACTATCTCATATCGAAAATGGTATCACATAAGCTTCAGTCAGAATTTTCCGACTTTCGGAACATATTATCGAAACGTATCCCGAGTCGTGGGTTCGACAGTTTCAATCACGTGTGATAAGGAAGTTCAATTGGCTGATGTTGTTTGAGCTAAATTAAAGTTGCTCACTCTAAAATTAAGATTACATTTTTTTTGGAAGCAGTCATTCCATCGCAAAGAATACAAAACGTATTATTTTACAAAGATACTATCCAGAAGATACATTCCAGTGTGAAGATTTTTTTATCTAAACGAGAGGAAGCTGTTGACGCTAGACATGAAGTACTTAATATGCATTCTTTGCTCTGAGCTTCCTGGTGAAGGTAAATTCAGAAAAGTGCTTCGGACGCAACCATTTTATAACGTGTTATTTTCATGAAATAACAAAATCAGAAAATGTTGCATGATAGTATCGCATTCTTAAAAAATCATAAAGATGCGATTGAAAATTGATGAGAGGTACAGAAATTGATTTTCGTTCCAAAATCACGATTCGCAATGTGATTTCATCATAGTGTCAAGAAATTTTTTTAATCGAATATTATAATGTCGAGATAATCCAGTGGTTACAAAATCCGACCTATGAAATGATTTGGCGTTGCTTTTTTGTTACATCTGAGTATTTAAAACTTACAGAGTTGATAAAAAATAAAAATAAAACAATTTGGGATATTTTTTTTTCCATTCAATACTATGTTATTTACCTGCGGGTCAGAAAGTCGACTGAAGTCTGGGTTTAGATAATATTTAATCCCATAGATAGCACCATCTAATGTTACTGCCCTAATAAACAATATTGTCAGTATCAAGTAAGGAAATATAGCTGTGAAATAAACAACCTGAAATATGTGGAATTATTATTAAACAACCTGAAATATGTGACATTATATCTTTATGTATCACGAAAAAAAAAAAAAAAACGAAACGAAAGTGTCTTAGTAAAAATATGACAAATATTAAATGTCAATGCAAAAAAAAAAAAAGGCAGGATGACAATTGTTGTAAAAAAAAGTCAGGATAAACTAAAAAAAAAGGCAGGACCGAATAGAGTGAAAAATAAAAAGGCAGGACCGAATAGAGGGAAAATAAAAAGGCAGGACCGAATAGAGGGAAAAATAAAAGGCAGGACAAAATTTTTCATCCTAGCCCCCATAAAAATCAAATGGTAGCTCCTAACTGAAAAACTTTAACCTCAGACTAAGTCTAAAAATTAATGTTAAACTGTAAAAAAAAACTAAGTCCATTTATTAGTTTAATACGGGAAAAAAAGTATTTTCAAAATTTTGCTCTGGATACTGTCGTTTGGTCATAAACAAGCTTCTGTCCATATTTCCTAAAATTCCACGAAGGTTTGATAAAGTTATTGATGTCTAAAAAATTTTTAACTAGACAACCTAAATGTTGACCCTGCCGACGACAGAATCTAGGATCGCTATGTCCCGCTTTCGCGACATAAATGTCGCACACTCGACAAAAAAGAATTTGTGTAGATAAAGTTATGAAAGAAAATGTTGGGGAAATCCCGATTTAAGGAAATTATACACTACTATATAGTAATAAATAAAAAAAAAACACCGATATATGCTAGAGTAACGGGAGTTATCTTCCCCTGATATATAAGTGGTAAGAATTTGATCACCTTGCCCGACCACTTTATTCCTCTCCAAACACAAAAATACACCATAATCCAAACAAATAATAAACAGAGGACTGTTTCCCAAACCAATCCGCCTGGTTTGTCGATACCATCTGTTATCTGTAGAACACGTCTCCTAAAATGAAAGCAGTATCGACCCACATGACTAATAAAGTATTAGCATAGGATCAATTCAATAAGAACAAATTGTACCCAGTCAATAGGGGTTGTGACCCCAATAGTTTTTTTTCTATCTATTAAAATAATCACTCGTTCATTATCATATAAGTCTACAAATTTAATCCATAAATCCGATGAAGAACCCTTGTTTCAGTGGACAACCCTCGGCCAAGGAAAACCTTATTAGAAAATCGCAATCCCCGGAGAAACAATGTGTCGACGTTGTATCTTATAATAAAAAATACTAGTAATAAAAAAATATTTCGGCAAAATAGGAGACGTAAAGAACAGATTTAACAGCCCTGACACAGTATTAAAACCGTTACAAACATGTTTAACCCCGACACATTCTTCATGTGCCTGTCCCAAGTCAGGAGTCTGTAGTTCAGTGGTTGTCGTTGGTTTATGTCTATCATATTTGTTTTTTCGTAAATTGTTTCGTTATAAAGTAGGTCGTTAGTCTTCTCAATTGAATTGTTTCATATTTTTCAAGTCCGGGCCTTTTATAGCCGAATATACGGTAAGGGTTTTCCTCTTTGTTGAAGGCCGTACGGTTGCTGATGCAGTTGATAATTGAACGATACATACTTGAACAATAACTTAATAAATTATAATTATAAACTAATGAATAAACCTCTGAATCGAATTATGAAAAACATAATATATGCTTTAATAAAACATTGAATTGAATTGAATTGTTCAGGACGAGTATTTGCGAAAAATACAAGTCAAGAGAAGGAAATTTCTACACGAGACTGGTATTTTTCGCAAATACCCTTCCTGAACATGCTATATCTGTTTAATTACTCCGAATACCAATATAGATTGTAAAGTTATGTTTGAAATTCAATTCCATTTTTCTTTCGCTTTTAAAAATAATTATGATTCCAAGCGTTGTACAAACTTAATTAAGTTGTCTACCTATTATAAACTTAAACCCCAAGAACTCAAAATAAAACTCTATGGCTTAATTAGAAAGAAAACTGCTTACTCCCAAAATTCTACAGTTGAATCAACGGTTGTCACGTTTTCTGTACAGTTATTTCCAGGACAGCTAAAATTCCACTGCTCACCAGAATAACACCTAGATTAAACAGTAGAGAAATAACGGTTTTACAGTTTAGCGCTCTATCACCAATAAGGACAGCGGCTTTATGTCATCATTTTGCACTCTTTCATATAATGATCAGCAATGATCAATAGTCACCTCTCGAACTCCATTTATTTATTCAACTGAGCAGAAGTTTAAGGTAGATATTTATTTTTTTCAGATTCGCAGTAGTCAGTATTTGCGTATACCTACAGGAGTTGAGTGGTACATGCATTCGGACTATGAACTTTCAGTATAAAAATCAAATAATTATTGCTAACAAACGTTGCCATTCGGTCAGGCAAATTTAACTTATAGTTTTGATCTTCCACAAACACGTGTCATGCGCACTTATCTCGGTAGCATGCGTTAATATTACTACCACGTGGTAGGTACATCTGTTGTGTATGTTAATAGCTACCACGTGGATATGCCATTTTGGTTTTTTTGTGTTTAAATAGTTATTTGTTTTTTATTATGTGATTAAGATTATAACACACTGTTGACTGCTGTACCCCAATTTTTGACATTTTTTATCTATTATGTCTGTTTATTTTGCTCATATACACACATTGTTGTGAATATAATGAAATGCTATATGACTGTCATACAAGTGAGAGGTTTAGCTGGCTATAAAACCAGGTTTAATCCATCATTTTCTACATAAGGAAATGCCTGTACCAAGTCAGGAATATGACAGTTGTTTTCCATTCGTTTGATGTGTTTGAGCTGTTGATTTTGCCACTTGATAAGGGAATTTGAATTTTGGTTGGAGTTCGGTATTTTTTTTATTTCACTTTTTGGTTTATCTGCTGCATACTTTGATATTACCACCACGTGGTTGGTATATCTACTGCATACGTTAATATTGCTACCACGTGGTTGGTATAATATGCTGCATACGTTAATGTTACTACCACGTGGTTTGTATACCTGCTGCTACGTTGATATTACTGTCGAGTGGTTGGTATATCTGCCGCTTACTGCTTACGTTAATATTACTACCACGTGGTTGGTATATCTGCTGCATACGTTAATATTTACTACCACGTGGTTGGTTAATCTGCTGCATTATAGTATTAATTAATGGTTGTTTTCATAATGGCCCTGTTCTATGCCTAAGGTCTGTTCTGTTATAATGGTCGAGGATGCCTGTAAGGGCAAGAGGCAACGTGTGATGTGATGGAATAACATGTAAATGTAAATATGGTTTTATTGTTGTCCTATTCAAAGCAATTTATTGCATACAAAATACATGACTTCATTCTGGATTTTAAAACTCGAAATTAAATAAATTGATACACATCATGGAATGTGTTATGTAATTATCAACTTGACAACTGGGTCAAATAAAACAAGTCATGATTCTTGGGAACTTTCAATTTGTTAATGCTTCTTTCTCCCAGAAATGTATTTGAATTGGTAATAACTGAACATCCGTAATAGCCCTGATAATTCAAAATGGCACTGTTTTTTTCATAATGACCCTGTTTATTCATAATTATTTTATTAATAAAGGGTCAGTATCATACACTTAACAGGTTAATAAACGTTATTATTATACCTCAGTATGTTTTTTTTCTATATAAAAAGAATAAAATATTTGTGCTATTTCATTCCACAGATTATTTGCCAGTCAATAGTTCAAAGACTATTACCCCGGTCAATAGTATTATAAACATATTTCCCGTACTTTTTCATTGACTATTCTGCTTGGATTTGTCCGCTTAGCAACGTTAAACTCTGAAATATCGTAAACGGTAAAATCTGTATGTGTCTGTCGACGTTCTTTCAAATTAATATATTACTTACCAGAAGCAATTAAAAAAGAAAAGAAAATCTACGTGACATATTTTAAGAACTAAAACATAACAAATGTATGGTATGGGTCTGTCGTCGTCTTCATAATCTAGGATTGCTTTGGTGTACGGTAATATATTTTAGCTAGCGTTTATTATATGCACAGGAATTTTTACACAAGGATTCCAGGTCTTGATTCCAGTAAATAAAATATGGACAAATACCACATGAGCAAAATAAACCTGATAGTTCACCTTGTGCATGTTTATGTGACTATTTTGGTTTTTTTCCAAGTGGTGTATGTAGTCTTTTTAGAATGTTGTTTTATTCGGTATAATAAAACACTTAATGACTGGTTATGAGTGTAATAGCAAGTTTGTTGTCCCTTTGAAACTAACGATTGCCCTCGGCTTCGCCTCGAGCAATAGTTGGTATCTCAGGGACAACAAACTTGCTATTACCCTCATAACCAGTCAATTATAGGTGTATTATATTACTACCACGTGGTTGGTATCTCTGCTGCTTACGTTAATATTACTACCACGTGGTTGGTATATCTGCTACTGAAATATATTTGTGTATAATGTTGATAGTAGATAATGTTCAGCTTCTTTTCAAATTAGCATACGTCATATTGTAAGTCTCAGCAAAAAATCTTATCTGTCACGTGGACTTATCTTTGATGCTGTGTCGATAAAGTACGTAAAGCGTGTCCATATGCTGGGGATGTATCATAATTATTCTAGTTATTATCCCCAGCAGGCACGCAACGTTGAACCAACGTTAAAAATATGTTGAAACTTGGTTTTGATCAACGTAAAAACAACGTTGTATCAACGTCAATCGTATCAACGTTTAAATCGCGTCGTTGAATCAAGTTGAACGTTGATTTTTGGTTGAAATATCAACGTTGAATTGTCAACGTTGAATCAACATTGAATTTAAGTTGATGCTTTCAACGTTTTAAATAGGTTGAAAATATAACGTTGTTAAAAGGTTTATTTAAGGTTAATGACTTTAATTGTCGACCGAAATTTCAATCCAAATGAGATTGAACCAACTTTGGGGAATGATATTATATAAATGGTCAATTTTAGACAGATGTTACCTTTGAAAGAAGAATTGCGAATTATTTTCGTGATGCTTTTCGATTATGAGATATATACAAATTTGCGGGAAATAGTTAAACTGTTAATAATTTGGAATTCACTATATGGTATTGTTTTTCATATTTATTTTTCTTTTGTTGACTTTTTTATTGCTATAGTAACCCAAGACAAGCACAGATCTTCAGTAAGCTTTTCCTTAAATATCCTCTCCAACAATGTTTTGACAAAGATTTCCTTTTTGTTTAAATAATCACTTTTTATTTATATTGGTTTACTGATGTTTTTGAATAAATTCAATGATTACCGTTGCTAATATATATAAATCTTCAAATTTATACGATAAAAGCGAATGAATTAACTTTTTTTTAAATTTTCGCGGTTAAATATTTTAATTACGCGAAACGGATTTTTTTTTTAATTAGCGCATGCGTATGAGGCCGACATTTCGAATTTATTTGCGCCAATTTGATTACAACAACAATTTCTACCACGTTTGATATACGTACTTAGTTAACAGTTGCTCTAAGAAGTGCAAAGTAAGTATAATTTTCATTTATTGTTTGCTTTAATAATAGATATATGATAATTTAGTGTAAACAGTATTGTAGCTGTAATTAGACATTTGCGGAAACTGTCATACACCTACTACTAGGATTACAATTACACTTACAGGTAGCATTTAAATCTTGGGTAGTTTCAAAGTGTAAATATAAACCTTCGGTCCAAAACAAAGACTAACTCCTATGATGTTTTTCTATAGTTGAACAACGGGATTTCGATACAAAATGACATCTTGGGAGCTTGAGGTGGAATCTGGACAACTTGGACCAAAATGCACATTGGGCTAAGACAACTGAGGCAAATTTAAAGAGAACTCGGACCACTTTTATAGACAGCTCGGACAAGTTTAAAAGACAACTCGGACCAGTTTGAAACACTTGTCAAACCAGCGGATCTTCGTGGGTTTTACGTTTATAAATATGATTTTTGTTTGTTTCTGTCAAGATTTACTTCTGCTCAGTTTCCCCTAACTGACCATCTTAGCTTGCTGTGACAACTTGTCAGTTTGATGCATTTCAATAAGTTCTGTTACTATAAATTGTTGATTGACGGCCTAACGAGATCAATTAGAAAAATAAAACAACAAATATCTTTCAATGCAATGAAATTATAAAGCAGATATACATTCGTTTTTACATATACTGGCCCGTGTTGTAATAAGTGATCCTAGAAATCTTTCAAGATGGTTGAAATGCCTTTTACCGTCAGGCACCAAATGTTAATTTTCGACTATCATTAGCGACAACTTGATTCAATTTATATTGTGGTTTGTCAAATTATCCTTATTTGTCAGAGGTTTCAATTATTTAAACTTTACCGTTATAATTGGAAGACATATACCATGATTCGTCAAAATCAGTTGATTTTTGTTATCGTCATAATGAGCTCTATGTTTCTTTGTGGAGTTTTTCGTGGACTTGTTTGTATTTTCGTCGTTTTCTTTTTACCATCGTGGAGTCTTTTTTCTTCGACTTATGGGTTCTAAATGCCCCTTTGCATCGTTTACAAAAAAAAAAAGTAACTTAAGTTGCATTAAACATATACATGCATTACAATATAAATTATATCAAGAATTTCAAAGTATAGACCCCCAAGAACTTCGTTTAAATATTCTTACAGCACTCAGGTTGTCTTTTAAAGTACACGGATGTCTGTAAACCCAATTTTAGATTTAATGCAAGTCAAACAAGTTTTTCAACGATGATTTTTTTATTTCTTTAGAAATAAAGTAGTTAATATATGTTATCAAATAAAACTATATCATTCTTGACTTAAATATTAATGCTCTTTGCTTGTAAAGATATTTGAATGCACACGAATATTTAATGGATCCGCATCTTAATCAAACACATGACACATCATTTATAACGAGATATATTTATATTTCATTAAGAATAAATTATAAGCTGATATTTTGAAAAAATTGCCAACGCAATATTTAATTTTACATGGATCATTTACGTCAAAAACAGTAGAAAAATACCGTTTATATTATTTGGCAAGATCTAAACGTTATTTAAAAACAATTACACACTATTTAAGTCGGTTAGGGAGCATTTGCGGATACAAAAGTGTAATCGTATAAAAGATGTACGACTCCCAAGTATTATATACCGCCCGCTTTTGTAAAGCGAGTGGAACTATTAATACAGAAAAATTAATAAATGATAAGTGTATTTCGTGCATTTATTTTATTTTTCCCCGTTATGGATGAGGAACACAGATTAACCAAGGCAGCATTACCTGCCCTGATGCAGACTCCACCAGATGTAAGGTACACATTTCATTCGTCATCTGATTATAACCCTGGTAGTCCTAGCTTGACCACCGACAAACCAATCTTTATACAATCAGGGAAATATTATAGGCAATGATGTATACTTTTGGAATGGGAGAAATGTGCTCACTTGTTTTGCAAGCAAACGATTTTCCTTTTACCGGTGAAACTCCTGAAACGTTACTTTAAATTGTAGCCGATGTTAATGGTCTCTTCAGACAGAGAACCGGTCGGGATCATAAGCTTTCCCCGGGAAACATAATTCTTCTTTTATGTTATGGTTACAATCGTACCCGTCTTATCATATGATTACTGAAATAGTTGACCTTAGTGTTTCGACTACCAAAGATGAAACACATACATGTATACCTATTTCAAGAAACATATAACTGTCTTATCTATTGGCCTTTTTTTGGATTATTGGCAGAACTTACAAGGTGGGTGACCACAAATTCCGTTTGCAGAAGTGCTATCGACAGAAAGTTTGTGGCCGATAACGGAACTACAAGAACATTATTTCCCAGGACACAGACATTGTCACTGCATTCACACTCAAGTTGTAATATTGAACGAAGACAGGATATGTTATGTTGAGTGCGGATTTCTTTGACATAAGCAATATATGTTGAAATATAGTACAAGAATTACCTTTCCCCGACTGAGTTGTTTTTGCTAGGCGACAAAATATATCCGAACAGATATCCAGTATTGACACCTTACATATGAGACGAACCCCAGAATATGCAGAGGAAGTGTAGAAAATTAAATAGCATATTACACACCATAGGGTAGAGGTTGAACACGCATTCGGAGAATTAAAAACATTAATGTGTTGTCGAAAAGACTTATTTACATGATAAAAAAATATATCCTTTCATTTTACGAAGTATCTCAGTTGGGTTTATTTTTTTTTTATTTTGAGAGGACCCCTTGTTTTTCGTCAACTGTAATCGTGAGTCTAAGTGTAATCCTATGTATAGACCTAGTTTCCGCAAATGTCAATTATTCGCTGTCCCCGCAAGTATGAGTATAGTACTGATTTGTGCAGATCAGATCTCGGATCAGATATAATTTATAATTATGCACGTAGTTGTTATATTCCTGCAGATAAGATACAATTTTTTGAAGCCTCGGCGAACAACTAGGTTGACCTTAAGATATATTTGACTTGTAAATTGAAAATTGGGTGAAGGAACTTATGTTAAAAAATGCGGGTGGTTTATGAACAATGATTTGGTAAAAAGCATAAGCGTATGGCAAAGTATTCTATCATTGCAGATACAGGGAGGATGGATTCATAATATATCATGGAACATCGGATGAAATTGAAGAATTTATTCGTCTGGCAAGTAATTATTTATAACCCCTAGGCTTATTGAAGTTCACCTATGTAATCTCAAACGATACAATTTCGTTCTTAATATGTTGATGCATGGAAGTAATATTGACTTGGTACAGGCATTTTCTTATGTAGAAAATGGTGGATTGAACCTGGTTTTATAGCTAGCTAAACCTCTCACTTATATGACAGTCGCATCAAATTCCATTATATTGACAACGATGCGCGAACAAAACAAACAGACAAAATAGGTAAAATGTCAAAATAGGGTACAGCAGTCAACATTGTGTTATCATCTTAATCACTATAAAAACAAACAAATGTAACGAAGAAGCACAAAAAGGCATACATCAAATTTAACATCCTCATTTTGCTTTATTATTATACGATTATATTTATCTATGTAAAATCCACCCATAAAGGATGGAAGGTTTTAAGTACTGGCGTAAAATCGCGCGTTTGAAATTCGCACAGGTAGACATAAAATAATTTTGTCGTTCAAAGTATGACGGGATACATAAGTACAGAGCCACGTAAAATGGATATCACAAAAAACAGACTTAACAGTAAAAGTAATATTAATAAATAAAATAATATTGTGGTTCAAAGTATGACGGGATACATAAGTACAGAGTCACGTCAAATGTATATCACAAAAAACAGACTTAACAGTAAAAGTAATATTAATAAATAAAATAATTTTGTCGTTCAAAGTATGATGGGATACATAAGTACAGAGTCACGTCAAATGGATATCTCAAAAACAGACTTAACAGTAAAGTAATATCAATAAAGACAAATAAAAGAATACTATAACACGTTATTAAGATGATAAACAACGTCAGTACGCAGAATCTATACTTCAAGACCATCGTGTATTATTTGTGAAGTTGATACGGAATATTTATCAACAAGGTCTTGGTACCTTCCGATGAACTGTTTTAGAAAAGGACGAGACGTTCTTTGATATACCCCTGGTTCATCAACTTTCTGCTCAGACACTAGTGATGTTTTACGTGACGTAATTAAAAGTCAAAGATTTACAACACATGACATTCTTGACCTTGAAATACATTTAAAACAAACAAATTCTTTTCTACTCTAGCTGTCACTCACAGCATGTATTCCGAGGATTTATTAAACATGTTATAGGTGAAGCAATAGGCAGATAAGAAACACGTGTGACCATAGCAAATTAATACACAATCTGACCAATTTCAAAGTGGTTTATATGATAACGTCGAAATAGATGATAGTATTACTGATGCTTTATCAATTGACCGTACTAAATTATTACAGCACAAAAAAATCAAGAAAAAGAAAATATTCCTTTAGTTTTGATAACTAAACATAACCCATATACATGTATACGTAAAATTAAAAAGTATCACAAAAGACTGGAATTTATTACAGTTTGAAGAAGAATGTAAACAAAGGTTCAATGTTGAACTACTTCTTGCGTATAGCAAACATGCCAAAAATATCTATTGATGAAGAATTTAAATATAAAATAAGATATATCAATATAATTTATTATACATGAATAATATTTATTTTGAATTACATTAAAGTAAAAGCATCTTAAGATGATCTAAGATGACCATCCAAAGCTTTATCTGCCGAAACACTAAAAAAAATATAGGGTCCTATCAGGCAATGTAGGATGCGTTGTTTTATGGGTGTTTTATAATAACAAAATGAGTGTTTGTCAAGATCTCGGTGCTTGTGCAGTGCATTATTGTATCTTAAGATGAGTGTTTGTCAAGATCTCGGTGCTTGTGGGGCATTATTGTATCTCAAGATGAGTGACTGTCAAGATCTCGGTGCTTGCGGTGCATTATTGTTTCTCAAGATGAGTGACTGTCAAGATCTCGGTGCTTGTGGTGCATTATTGTTTCCCAGGATGAGTGACTGTCAAGATCTCGGTGCTTGCGGTGCATTATTGTTTCTCAAGATGAGTGACTGTCAAGATCTCGGTGCTTGTGGTGCATTATTGTATCTCATGATGAGTGACTGTCAAGATAAAAAAAATGAAATGGTATTACTAGTAGCTTATTGTGAGATCTTCAAACTATGATTGATTGATTGGTGTTTAACGCCACTTTCAACACTCTTGTGGTATTTCGTGGCAGTCAGTTTTTATTGGTGGAGTAAGCCGGAGTGCACGGAGAGAACCACGACCTTCGGTAGGAAAACTGACAATCCTAGTCTGTTAAGATTGGAGTCGAGTGCACCTACCCCGTGTGGGATTCGAACTCATAGCCTCCGTGTTGACTTGCTAGTGAAACAGTAGTTCGACTACTTTTTTTCTTTAATAAAATTTTATTCAAATATATAAATTAAAAAATTCACTTAGACCATTTGGCCACCGAGGCCTCTCTTCAAACTATGATATAGGATTAAAATTCATTCTAAAGCCCTTGATTTCAGAATCTTGTTGGATTCTGCAGGACAAATTTCAAATTAAGGGTTTTCAACCAATTTATGAAAGGTTTTGGAAGTCCAAATTTTGTAAGCGTTTCACACATATCAAACTATTTATTTTCTTATTTCAATTTAAAGAAGGATTTGTGACAATTTAGAAATATTGCACTTAAAAGTGTCTTTTTTTTGTAGATGTCTTACCAATAAACCCATGTCTGAAATAAATATGACGGATAAAAAGAATAAACATGCCTGTTGTGGTTCAAGCTTGTTTGAAATAATAAGAGGTGAGTACTGAAAAATATACCATTGTTTTTCCACATTAAAGATTGTGTGAGATTTTGTCACCATTCTTTTAAATGTGCTCTAGCATCTTTGTCTACCCAAATCTATAGGTTTTTTTTATTAAAAATATTTTTTATCATATCTGAACTCAAGTTTAAAAAAGCACATGCTTGCTCTCAGTAAATATTAAAAAAAAAATAACAATATCATTGCACAGAGATTATTTGTTCACATATTATAGTAGTGTTCTTAATTTGAGCTGCTATAGAATATTAACCAAGCTATGATAAAGATACATGTAATATAATATGTTTTTCTGTTGCAGATGCTATAGTTACAAGTCACGAATGTGCAACAGAGACCACAATATGGAACTAGTGTGCAGGATACCTAAAATATGTTCCTAAAATATCTGGGAATGTGTCTAGAAAAAAGATTAACATTTTAAATAAAATTAAGTATTTAGTTTGTATTTGTTTGAAATTGTAAGATGCATATATGTGAGCAACTTGTAATATAATTACCGTCACAGACATATTTTGTGTATGTATAGTTATAAGTATAACAAGATCCTGTCTATAAAGAAAAATGAAGGTACAAAAAATGTATGCCAACTGACACTAAAATAAAGTTTAAGATAATCTATGCCTGTTTAGGTTAATAAGTTGTGCCTGTTCATCTTGTCAAGTATTATTATAAACACCAGATTCAAAAGTGAGTGGTCTCTTTACCAGTATTACCAAAAGAAAGGAAATGACTTATTTTCCAATAAATTATGAAATGTAGAGAAATATAAAAAGGGAAATATTCGAACAGGCAGAAATCTCCAAAATAATGAACTCTGCAACAGACTACACGTACATCAACCACCCTACTCCCACTTAGTACATATAGTTTTGCTAAAGTTTTATTGCACTTAAAATGGCATTGATGGATATAATAAGGGGTCATGATTTCAGATGTTGACAGACCTCAATTAAACAAATGTTCAAAAAATTCAAATCCTATTCTCAACATTGACCACATTTCGACTTTCAACTTACATTAACCCTAAAACATTTAACCTGGACCAAAATCCCACCAATTTTCAACATACACTGACCACAGTTCAACCAACATTCGACAGGTTTTCAGCATACACTGACTACAGTTCAACCAACCTTCGACAGATTTCCAGCATACACTGACCACAGTTCAATCAGCATTCAACCTGATTTCAACATACACTGACCACAGTTCAACCAGCATTCGACCTGATTTCAACATACACTGACCACAGTTCAACCAGCATTTGACCTGATTTCAACATACACTGACAACAGTTCAACCAGCATTCGACCTGATTTCAACATACTCTAACCAAACTTCAACCAGCATTCGACTTGTTTTCAACATACAATGACCACAGTTCAACCAACATTCAACCTGTTTTCAACATACACTGACCACTTTAGACCAAAATTCAACCTTTTTTCAACGTTGAAAGTTAACATTGAATTAAGAAATAATTCTTTCATGTCATGCTTTTAATATGCTCATTTTAACATTGGTAGGCATTATATTTGTCAATATCTTTATACCGAGCGTTAGCAAGGTGTAAAATATTGACAAATATAATGACTACCCATGTTAAAATTAGCATAAAGCATGGCATGATAGCATTATTTCGATTCTGATAGGAATATTTAGAGCTTTTGTACTTCGAAGCGGACCTATAGTACACATTCAAAAGGCAACCACTTTGATTTGATGAACCAAAAACGTTATAGAAATCAAGAGTTGAACGATAAAAAAATTAACATATATACGTAAACTTAGAATGATTTTATTTAATTTCCTAGCGAGCAACACCAACAAAACTGTCCATTTCGACCTCTGGCGTTGTTCAAAATACAACTGACGTTGCAATATCAATTGTGACGTCAATCACGTTCAGCCCATGTTTTATTGTAATTAGAACATGGCTTTGTTTCCAAAGCGAAAGAAGGACGTCATATTAGAATCAATGTTATGTTTTCAACGTCATATCAATTTTCAAATCCAACACTACTTTTCAACATTGATTCAACGTTGAAATCTGACGTTTATTCAATGTTGAATCAACGTTGTTGTGCCTGCTGGGTAAGTATTCATTCATGAATACATTTTACACAGTTATATATAATTCTCTACTTTAGGAGTGCGTGTGTTTGTATGCTTAATTCATTAATGAAATTCAATCTTACTTACCTGACAGACTTACTATCATAATACATTTGAAAAGTACCCGTTGTAAACAAAATTAAAATTCAGGAGACCAAATTAGTCTTATACTACTGTCATTTTATATTACGTTCATTATGAACAAATGTGTTATAACAAGTGCATATAATTGTATCATATTACGTCAGTAATACTAGCAATAAATCAAACAGGGTTAAGTCTTTTCATGAGGATGACTGTTGTAGACTCTCGGGGAAAAAAGGGGGGGGGGGGCATTTCAATACTTTATTGATAGGGGTGCCGCTAGGGTTCTGTTACCCCACCCTTTTCATATAAATTAGATTTTAAAAATGTAAACCTTTGAATATATTGCGTAGATAAAAATGTAACCTTTTCCCATATTCGTTGGATTCCGTGTGGTGTGTTGGAAAAGTGGAATACCAAAGTGTCAAAAGAGGGAAATTTGTGGATAAAAACACAGCCGGAACACAAAGAAAGATGACAGACGAAGAAGAATTAACAGATAATACAAACAAATAAAAAGGTCATACAGCAACCCCACCACAAACCAAGGGCGAATCCAGGGTATCTGGGAAGCTTTTTGTCATGTAGGAAACTAACACTCCATAGTCAAGAAAATATCAACTTTGCTCGGAGCTCAGATCTAAGGCTCAAATTATATTCCTTATGCAATGTTTACTTACGCGAGACGTTCGGCTGTGAAAAAATTAAAAGGCTTTTCATATAACAAGTAATGGAAACTTTATTGACATTATCATATATTTCTGATAGTTTTCCCCACCTATTCACATATTTGCAAGCTTGAAAATGTGACCTACTCCAGTGGCACGTCCTATCACCTTGTATATAGGAAGTGCCCCTCTCCTCCCCCACCACCACCACACACACACACACACCCGAGTGTAGAATATGTAACTTTTTATTCAAAAGATTTCTCTCATAATGCAACACCATTCCTGATTGGAAGATTAACTTACCTCTCAGTATTCCATGAGTTATTACAGTGTGACCATGGCAATGTTGTAGTCAAACTCATTATGCAATAAAAAACAGCCCATGCCATAACAAAGATGTAATAAATGTTCATCAAAAACAGTATTACTGTCATGGCGATACCTATACCTACAAAAAAATTTTTTAGACCAAATTGGATATAAAATAAAACATATGATCTAATTATCTAAAAAAATATATATATATACAATTTAAACGAAAATGATAATAACAATTATTGTATACCAATAAAATAAGTCCAAATCCAAGATGTGTGTCATTCTACCATGTCACATTTTTTCAATGATATAAATATTCTGTCATACTTGAATGGCAGGTGTTGGGGTAATTTAACACAATTATAGTATTCTTATATATTAGTAGCTAGCGATTCAATGATATTAATTTAAGACCAAGGAAAATTGTGTATTTGTTACATTAGTCGTGTGAGCAAACTTTAGATCATAAATGGTAAGTTTTAATGTTAGACTACATTTTAGGTCTTATTGGTCAAACTCCTTTTGAAACACAACCTTCTTGTTCTAAGAACTGTAAAGCCATGTTAATAAACGCGATAAACCTATCTCATCACAAAGGAAACTTCCAATAATATTATCACTAAGTTGGTTGTTTATATAATAAATAAAGTATGTTTTATGTAGTAATGCAAGTTCTCATAAAATGGTATTAATTATAACTTATGGGGTTAGGTAGTGGGTACCCTCGGAAAATGAAGGAAACAGAAAACTGTTTTTATTTATTTCGACACGCAACTCTTAAGAAATAAAAAGATTGTTTTAAAGGGATACCAAAGGATAATCAAAAGCCATACGTTGAAAAAAAAGACATATGTTAAAAAGAACAAAAAAGGAGGAAACAATCTATAGGGACAAACAAAAGTCCATTAAATACTACAAAAACCTAAAGATTAAAATGTAAACCCAATTAAAATCGGGTGAACTATAATGGTGCTCCGTAAGCGTTAGATGTTCCTGCTTCACTGGTGACTGCTTTCCTGCAGTGTAATAACCCGAAAAGTAAAAGTCCGTTATGTAGGCCATAGCAGATTGATGAATGTCTCTTGGCTAACCCCAAGATGTTGCCGACTCCAAAAACAATCGGCAGATGAAATGTTATAACGCTAAAACGCATGCGTAGTATACATATACACTAAAACATATACAGTGTATGCATGCGAGTTTGTTGGCCGTTATGGAATATCCGTTTCACAGATGACAACGGATATGTTCCAATTGTCTAACTACAATACCGTCCCCTTTCCCCCGAATTTGACCTACCGAATTAGACTTTTCACCGAGTTTGTACTAACATGAACAACACGAAGGGTGCAACATGTGGAGCAGGATCTGCTTACCCTTCCGGAGCACCGGAGATCACCCCCAGTTTTTGGTGGAATTCGTGTTGCTCAGTCTTTAGTTTTCTATGTTTTGTTTTGTGTACTGTTGTTTGTCTGTTTGTCTTTTTCTTTTTTAGCTATGGCGTTATCAGTTTATTTTCGACTTATGAGTTTGAATGTCCCTTTGGTATCTTTCGCCTCTTTTTTTTAAAGATTACCTTTGAATAATGGTGCAATATTCCAAGCATGCAAGCCGCCTTGACTCATGTACTGTCCGAGCCCCACTTCCAACATAAATACTGGAATTCCGCCACATATCAACATTATAATATATGGAATCAAAAAGGCTCCTGAAATCAAATAAGTGTATGTGAAATATGGAAGAAAAAAAATAAAGTAAAACAATTGACATTTCATTTCTTTTAATGGATGCGCTAAAATGTTCTGTAAAGAATATATAGTAGTTTTACACTAGTTTGAAATTATTTTACGGCAATCAATACAAGTGACGTGTTTTATGGGCAAAGCAATATACTTATTTTGACCATAACAAACATCGTTCGAATTAGTTAAGATATCACTTAAGACAATTTCGAAGAAACATTTGAGAACACATTTAATGTTAAAATCTTGTGTTTTATCTTTTTTTTTTATAATGAAATATGCATAATGTGAAACTTATCAAACCTATACCGTTCAGTAGGACTGCAGATCGTTTCGCTGTGCTCTTTTTGTATAGGGTTGCTGTAAGTATTGTAACGAAATGTGGGTCCCCTGAAATGGAACTTGTTTTCCCTAAAATAGTGTGATGACGTTGTTTGAATCTTACCGATAATTGACTTTTCTTATTATATATTTCTTGTATAACTATGTTTAAACATTGTTAACTCTAAAACATTTTATTATTCTTGCCTATGTTTTTTTTACATACGGAAAACTTCTGAATTGTTTATTTCAATTGACGTACAATGACGTCAGTTCCGGTTTTGGTAATTTAGGTATTTTCCGAAATGGTAAATGGTAAACCAAAATGGTAAACGGTAAACCAAGTCGGTAAATTGGTTTACCTAAGTATAAATACGGCGGAGAATACAGATAAGTCTTAACAAAGGTGGATTTAGAGGGTTTTTCAGGGGGCCCGGGTCCCCCTTTTGTTGGAAAAATTTGGTTGATTATATAGGGAATCACTGAAGCATGACTGGAGCGGGCCCCCTCTTAGGCAGTCAGTGAGCCCCTCCTTATGAAAATTTCTGGGTCCGCCACGGCTTAAGTACGACTTTACCCCGGGCAAGTTACACACGTTAATTCAAAGCGATTTTGATATACGTACAGATACCATGTACCAGACCAAGTAGTAACCAGACAGCCAACACTATTACAATGTCCGAGGAGACTACGTCAGTATAATGTGGGTTTGTTAATTCCTTTCCAAGTTGCATTTAGAGAATAACTTCTCGAGAGAAACTTTATCTTTTGGCATTGAACTTGATTTACCCTTTGCCGATTACCTAACTAATATTAGTTAACTTTCTTGGTAGATTTTTCCGTTGTCCATTTTCTTTAATTCACGATATTCTAAGGCTAATAAAGCATTTATTTGTTAGACTAGAATACTGTTAAGTTATTTAATATTTATATGTATTATTGATATTTAATGCATCTTAAAATTAATACAAGTTGGTTTTTTTTATTATACGAGTCTGTTATTCTTACAAACATCGAGAGTTACCATAAAAAAACCTATACTCCAATCTACCCTTTTATATCCGAGTCATTACCTTACCAGAGGAACCAACCTTACCAGTGTGTATTCAGAATACCAGAGTACTACATAGTACCACGATACCAGAGTACCACGCTACCAAAGAAGGGTCACCAGTTATAACTTTTATTTCTTATATACTCGTACATTCTAACAAAACACATTTTTATAGCAACGCACTAAGGGATAAACATTTATAGTTTAACACTAAGACCCGACCGCTCGGTTTTCGTTATAACTGGTTACCCTTCTTTGGTGGCGTGGTACTCTGGTATCGAATGTAAAAACATAGGCAAGAATAATTAAATGTTTTAGAGTTAACAATGTTTAAACATAGTTATACAAGAAATATATAATAAGAAAAGTCAATTATCGGTAAGATTTAAACAACGTCATCACACTATTTTAGGGAAAACAAGTTCCATTTCAGGGGACTCACATTTCGTAACAGTATTACGTTTTGTTGTTCTTGTTTGTGATATTTCCGTTTAGCTGCATATATATAGTATTGTATCTTATCATTATTTTGTATCTTAAATTCTATGCTTTTGTTCTATTTTTTCTCACTGTCGTAATTATAAACATAATAGCGACATATAAAAATATGAAAAAACAATTCGAACTTGCACATTTATTCATACCTCCGCCGTTTCTGTAACACAAATATGGAAAGCGCCAAATATTCCCTATGCCAACAGCAAATCCTACACAAGAAATAATGAAATCCAATGATCTTGTCCATGTAACTCGCTCGTTTCTACTTTTCTCCATATTTTGAATCTTGACAGTTAATATGGCATATCCTGTTTTACCTGAAACGATATTTGAAATCAGCGACTCTTTTCACAAAAAATCTTAAGAGTAAAAATACTCGTAAGTCATACACATTTCAGTATAGCTTACGATTAATTATAATCTTATTTGTACGCTATCGTTACTGTTGGTGGTATACAATGTATATATTTTGTACCTCGTCATTTATGTGGTTGTACGTGTCCTTCACACATGACTGAATGTGTAAAAACAGAGATGTATTCTCTTAACCAGTGGCGGATCCAGAAATTTTCATAAGAAGGGGCCCGCTTAGTCATGCTTCAGTGATTCCCTAAATAATCAACCAATTTTTTTTCCCACAAAAGGGGGAGGGCCCTGCCCCCCCCCTAAATCCGCCTCTGATTAACTAGGGCAATTTTACATCCTCAGGAGTTACTGCTTTGTTTAAGAGAATGAAGACACTGTGTCTAAACTACCCCGGCAAAAAAATGTTTGGACTCGATAGTAGCTAATGTCCGGTACGGTGACGGACAATGAACAGACAGAGAAAAGGTAGAATTTCTGTTTATTTATATGTTTTTTTTATGACATTGAAGAATAAACATACACTTATAACTATTTTCGATTGTGTGATGTAATATTTTCTACAACCGTTCTAGATTAATGGAGAAATAAGTAAACAGGCACATGAAAATGGTGAATTGAATGAACCTTGCTACGAATTTCTTTAATTTCTTTTTAAATTGTGCACATTGTACGGAAAGAAAAGTACGGAAAGAAAGATATTAACACACATATTGCAATGCTAGTCACTATGAGCACCTCAATATTTGCATTTCTGTGCATGGAACGAAAGAAATGGGTCATGTCAAAATGGAAGGACCCTGTTTCGTCAATGTTGTTTATTACATAAGGACCCAGTTTTGTCTCAGTATAGAACCCGGTTTAGTTTTGTCTTGAAACCACAAATTTATGAAAACTACGTCAACACGGATCTGAACATTGCCCATCGGAAGAAATTAAATGTGTGAGTTAAAAAGATGTTATAAAGATGTTATTGCAATAAAACCATGTCGTGTTAAAATATATTTCAGACGGGAACTTTTCGAAATGGGGAGTAGACATTTTTGAATGCTATACGTATACCTTATTGAACTTATCTTCGAACTAAGTTTAAATGGAAATACATACTTTATTGCATGTACTAACATTAATTCCTTTTGATATAAAAAAGAAGATGTGGTGTGATTGCCAATGAGACAACTCTTCATAAGAGACCAAATGACACAGAAATCAACAACTATAGGTCACCGTACGGCCTTCAACAATGAGCAAAGCCCATACCGCATAGTCAGCTATAAAAGGCCCCGAAATGACAAATGTAAAACAATTCAAACGAGGAAACTAACAGCCTAGTTTATGTACAAAAAATGAACGAAAAACAAATATGTAACACAGCAACAAACGACAACCACTGAATTACAGGCTCCTGACTTGGGACAGGTACATATATACGGAATGTGACGGGGTTTAACATGTTAGCATGATCCCCCACCTAACCTGTGAAATTGGTGTAACAGTACAACAAAAGAACGAACTATAAAAATCAGTTGAAAAAGGCTTAACTCATCAGATAGATACAAATAGAAATACATCTAACGAATAGATATAAGAAGATGTGGTATGAGTGCCAATGAGACAACTCTCCATCCAAGTCAAAATTTATAAAAGTAAACCATTATAGGTCAAAGTACGGTCTTCAACACGGAGCCTTGGCTCACACCGAACAGTAAGCTATAAAGGGCCCCAAAAATTACTAGTGTAAAACCATTCAAACGGGAAAACCAACACGGTCTAATCTATATAAAAAACGAGAAACGAGAAACACTTATGAACCACATCAACAAACGACAACTACTGAACATCAGATTCCTGACTTAGGACAGGTGCAAACAAATGCAGCGAGTTTAAACGTTTTAATGGTACCAAACCTTCACCCTTTTTCTGAAACAATAGTGTAACATCACAACATAGAAAGACACACTATAAAATATCAACTGAAATAGCTTAACTCAATCAAAGGATATATTAACACTACTGAACATACACTGAACAAATAAATTTGACCTATGATACAATGTAAATACAAAATAAATAAACTAAGGAAGAATAATAAAAGTAACATGTTATATTGGTATGAAATGTTAAACAATTTAAGAAAAACAATATGCTCGAACAAAATATCAGCCATTTGCAATAACTTTAAACACAGGTAAATGAAAATAATTTTGTTGTTAGGTATACGTGTACAGTTACAATAGAGAAAGGAAATATTTTTACAAAATAAATAGTTTTGATGTTCATAGTACGAAGTGGAAATTTATAGTAGTACCAAACACTTATCAAAGCTGGTATATAGACCAGATATAACCCTGAATAACATTAAATAACAAAAAAAGCATTACAATTAGTATCAACAGGTCAAATAATAAAACAAGAAAGTACGATTTGAGAGTACTCGCAGTTACTGACAGCTAGTTAAAAGCCAAAACAATTAATAATAAAAAATCATGCATCAGAGACTAAAATCAACTAAAACACATCCCAGGGATTTAGTATTTTAACGTCACGGACAGTCAAAGAAGACCTGTGCGATTCGCTCGTGTATGTAACAACGTTTTGGATTTTGACGAGAGAAATTTATGTATTACTGAGGAATTATTACACCAGGGATTTCGATGTCACAAACTGGTCAAAACATTTACTGGATTTTGTCGTCGGTACAGGGACATCATTCGTAAATATAGCTCAACATGCAGACTTCTTATACGTTCAGGTATTTCACATCCAATCTTTTATGGTGGTGTTCTTTATAAAGCACAAAAATGTCAGTATTCACCTCAGAAGCTAACAAAACCTTTAAATAGACTTATTAAGAAGGGATATAGTTACGATACTGTTGTCAGGTCATTAAAGATTGCATATTTTGGCTTTAATATTGGTTCACTTATAGGGTCTTTGCATCGGAACTAAACACATTTATTTAAAACCAGTTGTTGGCATGACACGGGTTATGCTCTTCTCATATATTTTATGATGGTATGATACTAAACCCTAACGGGAGGGATTGTGCCTGATATTCATATGATGAAGACATAATCTTTCAATCAGTTTAATTGAGGTCTGGAGCTGGCATGTCAGTTAACTGCTAGTAGTCTGTTGTTATTTATGTATTATTGTCATTTTGTTTATTTTCTTTTGTTACATCTTCTGACATCGGACTCGAACTTCTCTTTAACTGACTTTTAATGTGCGTATTGTTATGCGTTTACTTTTCTACATTGGCTAGAGGTATAGGGGAGGTTGAGATCTCATAAACATGTTTAACCCGCCGCATTTTGCGCCTGTCCCAAGTCAGGAGCCTCTGGCCTTTGTTAGTCTTGTATTATTTTTACTTTTAGTTTCTTGTGTATAATTTGGAGTTTAGTATGACGTCCATTATCACTGAACTAGTATATATATTTATTTAGGGGCCAGCTGAAGGACGCCTCCGGGTGCGGGAATTTCTCGCTGCATTGAAGACCTATTGGTGACCTTCTGTTGTTGTCTGTTCTGTGGTCGGGTTGTTGTCTCTTTGACACATTCCCCATTTCCATTCTCAATTTTATGACTTGTGCAATGCCAAAAATAAATGTATCGACAGACAGTAGGATAGTTAGGAGTTTAACCTCTTTATAGATCAAAATGAACGTGGGTGTGTCTTTAAACATCCCGTTTGAAAAGAATAAAAATTGTGTTATGTTTTAATTTGCTGATGACAAAATCGATATTAGTGCCAATGTAAACTATATTCAAAGATCTAATTACAACATTGGTAAGATAACCTGAACTAATAAGTTTATTTAAAGGTTCGATGAGTTTACACGGATCACATAGTGATTTCCGCGCTTTAAGTACAATACTACCGTAAAATTTAGGATGTGAAATACCGTTTTTAGTCAGTTTTCTACAGGTACAGCCAAATTTACTAATCAAATCTTTGTATCTATGAAAAAACTTAGCAAAAGTTTTACGTAATTTATGGTAACGAAATCCCTGACTTAATAATTTACCAGTGATGCATTGATTACGGTCGAAAAAATCTATGACATCACTACACACACGGGCATAACGAACGAGTTGGGATATATACACACCGTATGATGGAGCCAAAGAAACATCGCCGTCTAAAAAAAGGAAAATTAACAATAGGGAATGAAAAATCGTCTCTTTAATGTTTGTTTGTTTTTCTATACTACTGTAATGATGTAAAAATAAGAAGATATGGAATGATTGTGTTACCATATCAATTTATCAAAAGATTAAGGATAGTATACTTTACTATACTATACGCTATGTTTACAATATATTTACTCATTGGTTCATCCATTGGCGGACAGTGAGAGAAAAAGCTCCGTTTTGAAGGCCGTACTTTGACCAATAATGGTTTACTTTTACAAATTGTGACTTGGATGCAGTGTTGTCTCATTGGCACTCATACCACATCTTCTTATATCTATTAGAACGTTTTGGATATCTCAAATCAAAATGGTTGCCTTTCGAAAGTGTATTTTATGTCCGCTTCGAAATACACAAGTTCTAAACTTCCCTAATAATTCTATCATGCCATGCTCTACGCTCTACGCTCATTTTAACATGGGTAGGCATTATATTTGTCAATATTTTATACCTTGCTAACGCTTGGTTTAAAAATTTTAACAAATATAATGCCTACCTATGTTAAAATGAGCATTGAGCATGGCATGAAAGAATTATTTCTTTTTATAAATAAAAGTTGGTTTGCAACACTATAACGTCTTATATCTTCGTCTTCGTCTTCGTAGAACAACCTAAGTGGCAATTTAGCCCGTGAAAAATGACAATAAGTCAGTTTTCCATCAGAGACCAAATGACGTAAAAGTTAACAAATATAGAACACCGTATTGCATCCAACAATGAGAAACGCTCATACGACATAGCAAGCTAAAAAAGGTCCCGAAATGAAAACTGTAAAAAAAAAAAAAAAAAAAATAAATTAATGTGAAAACTTACGACCTGATTTATGTACAAAATAAAAACGAAAAACAAATACATGTATGATATACAGCAACAAAAGATAACCATCGATTTACAGGCTCCTGGGTTCGATATTGGAACATACAGAATGGCGGGGTTGAACGTGTAAGCGCCCTCCCACCCACCCCACCCCAAAAAAAAAAAAAACAAAACAAAAACAAAAACAAGAAAAAAACTGGTATTACAGCACAACATATGAACAAACTATAAAATTCAGTGAGTTGAAAAAGGCTAAAATCATTTGATTACAGAGCTCCTATAGTAAATGTGCGATTGGCGGTATAAAATCCGTTTATGAATATGCCCCTTTCAAAAATCATGGCCTCGGTCCGCCCTTGCATATTGACAATTTCAAACTTGACCAACGTGCTTAAATTGTAGAACATTTGTCAATGTACGATAATCATTATACAATGAAGAGATAAACCTATATATAATAGTTGTACTATATAGGGCAGTTGTTAACAACTTGAAACTAGTGCATTAAAGAATTTGTTAATGTTAAAAAAAGAAGAAAGAAAAAGAGATAAAACATCGTTTATTTATAAAATTACTAATCAAATAATCATCATTGCAATTTCCGGATGGCCTAAGACTACTATACTAATTTATACTTAGTATTATTGTAACAAGGAGGGGTAAACAGATTTTTAACGCACTATTAATGTTATCCTTTGCGCCGCATGGACATTTCTTTTCTTGGGCGATTCTGCATGCATATACAATCATTTGTCTTATTCTCTTGCTTTATAATGAAAGTTTAGTTTCAAAATAGTTATCTTCAAACGATCATACTGTCTCCCCTTTAAGTAGAGCGGAACATTAAGATAACCATCGTGTTGTCCCAGAAAATCACATATCAATGTGCGTCCTTAAATTTTCAAGGCCGTACACTATTTAAGTTTGACAGTGGCGGATCCAGAACTTTTATAAGGGGGCTGACTGACCTAAGGGGCCCGCTCCAGTCATGCTTCAGTGATTCCCTATATAATCAACCAAAGTATTCCCACGAAAGGGGGGAGGGGGGCCGGGCCCCCAGGCCCTCTGGATCCACCTATGTTTGAACACTTAAATTAACATAGTTGATATAAAAAAAAATCCAATTGCGTTACAAAACCTTAATTTCTTTTTAATTTTTCCTTTTTTATACAAAACAAAATTGAAATTTGCTTTGTTCTAATATAGCAGGAATTCAAGTGTTTACGGTTTCAAAAAGGTTATAAGTTATCCTCTGAAAGAAAATAATTTAAAGAGAAATTAAAGGCAGGGTTCACTCAATTCACCATTTTGATGTGCCTTTTTACTTATTTCTCCATAAATCTAGAACGGTGGTAGAAAATATTACATCACACTATCGAAATTAGTTATATGTGTATGTATATTCTTCAATATCATTAAAACAACATATAAATAAACAGAATTTCTACCTTTCTCTGTCTGTTGATTGTTCGTCTCCGTACCGGACATTAGATAATATTGAGTCCAAACATTTTTCGCCGGGGTAGTTTAGACACAGTGGAAGAGTCCAAACTGATTGAAAATTCAGATCTATCGTAACTTTCGACCAATGAAATTGTAGAATTTGGTGTTTCTTAATTGTCAATAATGAATGTTGTACGACTTTGCCCCCAGCAGAGTTATAGAAAAACAGTACAATAACGGGTGTTACACGGACACTTTTTATGAATAGTCACTCATATACAAGAATACACCAGTTTCACATTTAACCGCGCATGTCTAATCTAATAAGCCAAACTATGAAATCACGCGATAATTCCCGAGAGTTCATCAACTGGGGGCTAACGGTGATAAGCATATATGTCGTTAACCCGAATAATTCAGTCGTTATATTCCACTGCTCTACGATGGCTACATTAACGCCTGAAGGCCTTGTCCCTCGCGAGTGGGAGAGTCGATCACGGGGAGGGACTGAATTATTCGGGTTAATATGTCGTGACCATTCAGACGTCGAAAAAACAATCATCTGATTAAGTGTCTGCGTTTACATGTCGATGCAAGCAACATTAGCATGATTTGAATCAAAACATTAAAATTATATTGACGAGACAACTTTATTAACGATGACGCATTAAAAGATTTTAAATCGGACTACTGCTGTGTTGTTGGTTGCAGTAATATACGATCTGATATGCCGCCTTGCTTTAATTGCACCTTTAATTGTCACGAATTCACGCAGAGGTCGTTCACTTAACAGGAAGTCATAGAATAAATTAGATACATAAGCGGGACTCACTTCATATACATAGTATTAGGTCATAAATAAAGACGTCAATTAACACCTTAGCCATGTGGAATCCTTGCTTTACCTTGTATACAATCTCACCAGGTGACAATTGATAAAAACGTACCCTTTTCTATACATACAGTTACTGAAAAAGGGCGACAATTTGGTTAATTTATTCAACTTTTGAAAACAATTATTTCCTGCAATTTTGTGTTGCAGACTATTCTTTTCCATCCTGCCATGGTCATAATTATATATTTTAACTCCTGTTAGAATATTAATTTTCTACCCCCAGCCCCCTCAAAATCATATAGTCATTCCTAATACAGATTTTTAAAATGTTAACCCTGGTACCTAATTTACACTGATATCATGGCCAGTACGGTTAATGCCACTGGGAATATTTTGATAATTTTGGAGGGGGTCATTCAGCAATTTGATCTTATTTTATGGCAAATCGTGGTAAATACAGGATATTCAATTACTTTTAAAGGCATGAAAAATGATAAAGTTGAAAATATGTAGAAAATTACTCTGTCCGCTGGCACTGAACCTCTGCTTAGACGAAGTCGATCATAAACTTAGCTTAGAAATTAAAATTGTATTGAATGCAAATATTGTATTATAGTGTGATGTTTGAAAATTGAAGATAAACCTGTATTTCTGATACGTATTTAAAAACTGCCTTATATATCTCACTTTATTATCATGACCATCTAAAACATCACTGACGCAGAAATATTGGAAACTAAGGTACATAAAAATAAGAAGATGTGGTATGAGTGATAATGAGACAAGTCTCAATCCAAGTCACAATGTATAAAAAGTTAACAACTTCTAGTATAGGCCAAAGTACAGTCTTCAACACGGAGCCGGGGCCCTGTCTACTACATGTCTATTACAATTAACAGGAGGGTGTTCTATTTTATGTTATATGCCATGTATGCTAAACAGGATAAAACGCATGGTGACTCAATTTTTTTGTTGGTATTCAAAGCTGAAAGCATTTTATAAGAGCTATCTGCTCACATTTTATCTTGAAATTCTATCATTCATTTTACCTTCAAATATTCATATAATGATACCTTAAAAATTTTCTCTGTATAATCCATACAAAATGTCTCATATTTTCACAGCCTGTACCTTGAAAACAAACTCGGTGACCTTTCATTGTGTTTTTCATATTTTTAACATATCACAATATATGCTACATCTTTGAAAAAGGATTTAAGGAAATATTCTATCAATTTTCGTTTATACTTCCATACTACCATTAGTGCCGGTAACTTGTCCCAGTACCCATAAAATTTCACGCAAAAGTCACCTTACAGTAACCTTTTTTTTGTTAAAAGTTCGAGTCTATGATGCTAAACCTATATGTAGGCCGTAACCCTTTACATGCATGTCACAAGAACATGTAAAAACATATTTAAGAAAAACTGCGAATTGATACTGGAACAGAACTGAAATTAAATGTATTTCTGATATTTATGTTGTTATCTTTTTATCAAAATATTTTTCTCTTTTCACGAAAAATCAAACTGACATACAGCAATGTACATAGCGCAGTAAGCAAAAGAAAGCAATTACAAGATTAATACTTTTTCAAAACCATTTCACTCATAAACACAACCAAGGAATTGTATAATTCCTTGACACAACTGTTATGAATTCTTTACAGCTGAACAGGGTGATTTATTTTCTCGTTTGAATTGTTTTGTGTCGGGACCTTTTAGAGCTAACTATTCGGTATGGATTTTCTTATTGTAGAGAGCTGTATGGTGACATATGGTTGCTTTCATCTGTCATTTGGCTCTGGTGGATAGTTGTCTCGTTTGCAATCATACCACATCTTTTTATTTCAAATTTATGTTATTCTCTGTATAAACGGTCAAACTATTTATTCTGAACATATAAAATAAACGATTATTAATATCTCAAAATTAAATAATCTCATACACCAAGAGAGAGAGATGTGTATTATCGGTTGAATTATTATTGTATTGCTAAATATCAGAATCAATTTGATGTAGCCCCCTGTCACGTATGATATCGTTAATTATCGCGGGATTTAAATTCAAACGCGCATAGGATTTAGAGATCAGCGTTGATAATTCTCTTATGTGAAACTGGTCTTGACAGCTCAGCTGGATGGCTTTATCAGCTACCACACAGAGAACCGTAATCATTGAAAATTTTTTAACGTTATTGTCTATGGGGAATTATGACCACTAGCTAAATAAACGAATACTATGTCTCTTTTATAAATCTCTTATAAAATAAATAAATTATAGAGATCTCACCAATTTTTTAGCTTTGAAATGGTGTAATAAAATCCACTTTATCTTGATATTTACTGTTGTCCCTATCATGTTGAACGTCGGGTTCTCTTCTGTTTGAGATATGTCAAATTACGAGGTATACATGTTTTATAAAAAATCATATTAAATTCATTTTTTATTGTAAATCAAATTAACAAGTTATACAGTATTGGCAAATAATTTTCCTATCAAATGGTATAAGAATCGTCATTTTAAAGTAATGTTTACTGTTGTCTCTAAGCATTTGAAAGTGAAACTTCATTATTTATGAATACGACGTATATTCATTCAACTAAGATTGACCGTATTCAAAGGCAAATTGGTCTTGTTATAAATGCTGAGAGGTTTCCTATATAACGGAATAGGAATAGACTTTCGTATAGAGTTCGGCAACGTGCACAGATTTGGCTACAAACCTAGAGGAAAGTGACCCGTAGTAGCACGTTTCCTTTATCATAACGACTTGCAATACGTATTAAACAATGCCTACCGTTTACGTAATACCCTTATGGTATACGCCAACAATTCCCGAAGGAGATTGAAGATACAAGGAAACAACTATATCCCATCCTAAAGGAAGCTAAGAGGCAGGGAAAACCCGCTACTTTGGTGCGAGACCGTCTCTACATAGACAACGAACTTTACGTCACCACAGATGTTGACAATACCAGTGAAATAGATGAGACTGCACAACGACGTCCCGTATTAACTACACCGGTACGCACAGGAAACCGGCGTTCAGTGAAACGCCAACGCGTTGACTCATCGACTCCTACCCGAGACTAGGATTGCCATAGAGAACACTGTTTTGTGTGTGGTGATGATATAAACTTATGTATTTCAGAAAGAAATAAAAATGGTAATGACATACTTAGTACTGAAGCTATCTGTAAACCTACGATTTATAATAATGATGTATCTTTTGATAGTGACCCTACTGTAGTGAATGAACCTTTAGATAGTTTTAGTGGTGATAACCATATTGTTGACAATAATTTATTTTTTGACGATGCATACGTGTATGCTGATTCTAGTGTAACAGATAAAGATAGTGACAATAGTAATAGTTCGGGCAGTACATATAACAGTCATAGTAATTGTGTAGATACTAATTGTAATCTTAATCTTTTAAGTATAAATTGTTGTGGTGTTAAATTACGTTTGCAATATCCAGAATTTTGTGAACTGTTGTCAAGCAAAGACATAATATGCCTACAAGAAACTAAAACTGATGATTTAGATAATGTTGAACTACCAGGTTATATTTTAATATGAAAACAGAAAAAATTTAATAGAAAGTCTGGTGGTATGATACTGGGATATAAAAAAAGTTTAGAAAAGTATATTGAAGTGTTAAACACAGACTCAAATTATGTGTTGTGGTTCAAAATTTCCTCAAAACTGTTTAATAGTAATACTGATGTTGTTGTTGGTAACGTATATATCCCCCCAGAAGGTTCTCCTTATTTTCAACCAGACACGTTTGACCAGATAGAAAATGAACTTCGTAATTTTTCACGAAATTATAAGAATATTTGTTTAATTGGTGATTTTAATAGTAGAACTGCGGAAGAGCCAGAATTTATAGAAGTTGATATAAACGAGCATGAAGATGACTTTACGGAATTTGTTGAAAATGATCTGGCTATATTGGATATTTTGGACATTGATAAAAAAAGGCGAAATATGGATAAAACTAAGAATAGATCTGGTAGTAATTTATTAGAACTGTGTAAAGCGAATAGCTTATTCATTGTTAATGGTCGTATTGGCACTGATAAAACTGAATCTGGTAAATTTACATGTAAAAACTCAAGTGTGGTAGATTATTTTATATGTGCATGTAGTTTTCTACAGTTTGTTAACAATTTTGAAGTTTTAGAGTTCAGTCGACTATACTCTGATGTTCACTGTCCTATTTTTATAGATTTTTCTCTTAGCAAATTGACAGGTAAAAACGACATACCTGGCAATGCTAATAATAGTCAAAATGATATCAAGGTAAACAAGTGGGATGCATCGAAACTATTGTCATTTCGCGACAATATAAACGTAGAAAACTTTAACGGATTATATGAAGAGCTTAGTAACACTTTAACAGATAATTTAGGAAAGGATAAAGTCAACTCATTCGTAGATAATTTATGTAATCTTTTTACTGACAGTGCAAAAAATACTCTTGGCACTCGAAGGTATAATAACAGGCCGAAATGTAAAAAGCCAAAGGGAGACAAACCATATTTTAATCATGAATGTAAATTTGAGCGACAAAATTATCGCAAACTCAAACGGAAATTGAAAAAATGTCGATCCGAAAGGTTAAAACAAGAGGTTTCGGCAGCCGAGAAACGATATAAGAAAACACTTGATAAGAATTGTAAAATTTATCGCCGAGAAATGCGCAAAAAAATTAAGAATTTAAAATCGTCAGATCCCAAGGAATACTGGAAACTTTTGAATAGGGTAGGGAGAAAACAGCCTAATATTCCTTTAGAAGACTTATTCAATTTTTCAAAACTTGAATAAAGCCCTGACGGTTTAAATGATGAAAGCGATATTTTTGACACCGATTTTCTTGATAATGCAGACATTGGTCAACCGAACGATGACATCAATGCCTCCATTACACAAGAGGAAATACTCAGATGTATTAAAAAGTTGAAGAATAACAAAGCCTCCGGAGAAGATAATGTAATAAATGAATACATTAAATCTACGTCAGACTTGTTTCTACCTATCTATGAGAAATTGTTTAATTTAATTTTCGACTCCGCGATACTTCCTGATATCTGGCTTGTTGGGAATATAAAACCTATATACAAAAATAAAGGCAACCAGCTAGAACCAAAAATTTCCGTCCGATCACTATTCTTAGTTGCCTCGGTAAGTTATTCACATCAGTTCTAAATGAACGATTATGTCATTTCTCGGAAGAATCTCTACTGATTGAAGAAAACCAATTTGGGTTTAGAAAGTCGTATTCGACAACTGACAGTATTTTTACATTGTTTTCATTTTTTGAAATTCTAAGATATAAAAAGAAAAAATTATTCTGTGCGTTTGTCGATTTTGAGAAAGCCTTCGACTCAGTCTGGCGACAGGCACTCTGGTACAAATTACTCCTTAGTCACATAAATGGCAAAATGTATACTGTAATTCTAAACATGTACAAAGATGTGAAATCACTTGTAACTTATAATAATTGTAAATCAGAATATTTTCCTTGTGATATGGGAGTAAGACAAGGTGAAAATTTGTCCCCTTTTCTGTTTGCTGTATTTTTGAATGATTTGCAAACTTTTCTAGAAAGTGCAAATCTTGAAGGTCTTGATACCCTTTCAGATTGTATAGATGACAAGCTTAATATTTACTTAAAAATCTTTATTCTTTTGTATGCTGATGATACTGTTCTTATGGCTGAATCTAAAGATGGTTTGCAGAATATTTTGAACAAATTTGGGGAATATTGTAATAATTGGAAATTAAAAGTTAATACGGAGAAAACAAAAATTATGGTTTTCTCAAGAGGAGACAGTCAACAAATTTGAAATTTACTCTGAATGGGTCTGATTTAGACATTGTAAAAGAATTTAATTACTTGGGAATATTATTCAACCGAACCGGAAATTTTAACAAGACCATTAAAAAACAAACAGAGAAGGCTACAAAAGCTATGTACGAAGTTTTAAAAAGAGGTCGAGCACACAATTTGTCAATAGAATGTCAAGTAGAACTTTTCAATAAAATGGTTAAACCAATACTGTTGTATGGCTCAGAAGTTTGGGGTTTTAGTAAGAATATTCAATGTCTAGAAAAGGTACAGTTAAAATTTTGTAAGTTATTACTAAAATTGAAAGCCTCCACGCCCAGTTATATGGTTTATGGCGAACTAGGGATATTTCCTTTGAAAATTGACATCAAGGTACGAACGATATCTTATTGGACACGACTGTTGTCAGGAAAAGAAATCAAACTTCCATATATATCATATAAACTTTTGTATAAACTTTTATTGATGAAAACTATGATAACTCTTGGATCAAATATGTCAAACACATCTTAGATGAGACCGGCTATTCCTATATCTGGACCCAGCAGATTTTTCAAAACTCAGACTGGCTCATAGCAGCTATAAAGAATCGACTCTGTGAGCAGTTTGTTCAGGAATGGCACTCTTTGCTACAAAATTCCCGAAAGCGTTGAATTATAGATTATTTAAAGATACTTTTGAGTTTGAACATTATTTAAATATTTTAGAGGATAAAGACATATATTCATTTTGCAAATTTCGAACGTCAAATCATAAACTGCCGATAGAAACCGGGCGTTGGAATAATATTGACAGAGAAAATAGAGTCTGTACAAACTGTGTCAGTGGATGTATTGGTGATGAATTTCATTATATTATGGAATGCCAATTTCTTAGTGAAAACAGAAATCGTTTTATATGTAAACAATTAACCCGCAGGCCCAATATATTAAACTTCAAAAATAATGTGCACCTCAGATAAGGTAAAGTTAGAAAAATATGTCGATTAATAAGGAATATAAACATAGCAGTTGCTCTCTAGGCTAAAATGTGGACTCTGATTTTAATGAAATGTAAATATTGTATATACAAACCTATGATTGTGTCTGCTGTATTATGTATACACATGTATTAACAATGTACCTCTTTGTGTTTCTCTATACCATTGTAATGTTTGGTTTATGAGAATAAAGATTCTTGTCTTGTCTTGTCTTGTTATTTAGTTGAATTCTCATTTTATGATATGAACTTCTTTTCTTATTACATGCATCATTTTAAATATCTAGTTAGGTTTTAAACAATATATTAATTTCTGTTATACCAAAGAGTTCTTTAAACATCAAAATATTAACAGTAGTGTGGTTTTGTTGACATCTTGAAGAAAAATATGCAAAAGTTTTTTTTTTTTTTTTTTTAAAGGCTCTGTCTAATTAATCTTATTTTGATTTGCGTAATTATATTATTATTATCAAATACTTGAATACACAATTGCATGATTGTATTATTGAAAAAAAAATGTCTACGAAATCTGAAAAAGTAAATTGAAATAGAAAAGAGATGGCAACGTGCAATTTTAATGTTATTCAAAACATACAAAATTTTATACAAGTTTTGTATAATGAAAAGGTAGCCCATTTAATTACTTTTAGGAGTATTATTCTTATCATTATAAGAAATGATCAAAGAAGTAAATGCAAGTATTTTGAATGTATACAGTAAGATATTATGGTATCAAAATCAATGGTAGGATATGCTGTCTTTATGTTCTCCTTCATACATTAATCTTATTGGTTAGTATATTAATAAAAAGTCGTTTAATAATACAAATGACGAAAAACATCGAAGTTCCTTTTTAAGAAAAGCTCCATAATTATCGATCTCAGCTAACATATAAACACGAATGTGTCAATATTTACATAGTATACATATATATATTGTATAAGCGTCCCATGGTGCCACGGCAAATCCTTTCCGGTGCTGTATCACTATTCAATACCATATGTTACTATTTTATCTTATCATTGAAGTATTATATTGAAAATATAGTAGTCCATGCACAAGGGCTTGTTGGGAGCCCCTTTTTTATTTTTTGCGTTTAATTTATATTTGAAAATATTCTTTTCACATCAACTTTTTTACCTTGTCTAAAGTGTTCAAACTCTTATCAATGCGATTTAACAATAATAATTTATATATGTTGCCCTCTATTCTTATGTTTAAGAGTATGCTACACATAAGAATATAGGGTAACACCAGAAGTCCATTACTAGACGAAGTCTGCAACCCGCTATATAGTAAGGCGATCACGTTGTCCCCGTACTTCCAACTGTGATTGAAACAGGATTTGAGCGAGATTGCTATTAATAGTAACAAAAATCAATGGCCAATTTTTGTGATGCATTTTGGTAGAGATAATTTATTCAAAACACCTTATACATTAATTAGCACACAGTTGAATATAATGTTTGACCATCGACGTGTTAATGAATAGCAGATCCTAGATGCGATATTATATCAGTGTCATGAGTCATTATGATGGTTTGAATATGAAACGATAAAAATGTTTGTATAATTTATCAATTTAAAAACTACAATTATAACGAAGTAATATTGTCAAACGGAATAACAAAACCTCACTTCTTAATACAATAAACGTTTGGTTTTAGAGTTAATTGTGAAAAAATTGCCATTAAAAAGTTGGCAAGGAAAAATTAGGTCGGAAAATTGTGTATCCATAAACAGTACAAGTAACACTGTACGTATTAGGAATGACGGTTTTATAGGAATAAACGTAATATTATATTTATTTTAAGAATATCCGTTACGATTTACAGATTTCAAGAAATAAGGTTTTTTAAGTTACAAGGATTTCTGTAGATATAACCATTTTAGCAAAATTAACAAATTGTATCCTCAATTTTGAAAAAAGAGGAAATAATTGTATGGCCTTTCTTCAATTTCGAATATCTTCGATCCTGCGTAACTGAGATCTTGACGGTAATACTACCTCGGTGATAGTGTGGACGAATAGAGGTTATCATTTCAGTCAGATATTGTTACATTTATCCGTTAAAATACATGTAAAAAATGCAGTTCTCAACACGTGCGTTCGACATATAAATTTTATAGGTTAAAATTGTAGGAAAAGTTGCGATCACGATCTTTGTAAACAAATGAGTAATAAATATATATTCTTTATGTAAGTATACTTTATACTGAAATAAGACGAAGTCCTATTTCAAAAACCTAGCTGTAGGACAATTTGACTTAGTTTGTTCAAATACTAAATCAATCTCAAGGGTTAAGTTATGCCGTTAAGAAATAAAGTCAGTAATTCCTGGAATTGTCCGGTTGCAACAGTATAAAACCCTTTCTTACAAGTGTGGGATGTATACATTAATAGCAGCCGCGTCAGGTCGGAGGAGGGACTTCAGATCTAGCCTGACATCCTGACCCAGTCTAATACTTCGTCGAGCAGTTAGCCAGGATCCCAGGCTATTTCAAGTGAAATCCAGTTCCTCGCGTATTCAGGATGAATGTTACGATCTCTGATGTTAAATTACACTTGAGAAATCTCTGTGATGGGATATGCATATTTATATTTCCCACTGAACGTTACGCTAGCAACACGCGATAAATCAATTATTTTAATCCACATGATCTACAGATGTCTTCAGTTTTGTGAGTATAAAACAACAAAAAGGACTTTACGCGTTGCACCACTGACTCACGTATACCGTGATCTTGTGATAGCGAACGTAATGACGGACAACATGAGAAAGTATGTCTCTTAATTTAAAAAGGTAAAAACAAGAGACTTGTGAAATTCGAAATGTTTCGAAGTCATCTGAAGCAACAAATGGTCGGATATTATTGTTTTTCTGTAGAAGCGAAGAAAAAACCCTGTCTTTTGCTTATTCATCACCGTATATAGCTTCCTTGGTGCCGTAAATAACCGAGACATAATTTGTCAACACAACGCGGTTGTATTTAAAAAAAAGGAGACAGTTATGACTTTATTTTGACAGAAACGACTACATCTTATAGATAGACGATACATTTTAAGTCCGACACGGCAGATTTTATAGTTCTCATTTGCCTTTGCGCGATGAAAAATGGTACCAATGAATTCGTTTATAAAATTTTATATCATTTTCTAAATATTAAATTGAAACAAGTAATAGCTTTTCAAAAAAAGGCTAGCCGTCTCTTAGCTGATGAAAATGGAAAGTGTTCTCGCTTTGTAGATTAATTCATTCAGAATAGCCTTGCATATCAATCAACTAATTTTACCACTCACGTGAGATCACACGTTATGAAGTAGTATATCGTTTAACGTTGTGTGTGTTTACAAAACTCCAGAAGATTCGGCTATTTATAGATAAAAGTTATCGTTACCTGTGTACCAATCTCATGAATATGCATGATTAATGACCAGGCAAAATCTAATTGCTAAAATAGAGAGGACAAATCCGATACTCTACGGGATTGAAAGACATTTACTAGGTTTGGATTGTCCTAACCAATCAACAAACTTTGATTATTCACATCTCGTAATATCTTCCAATCAGGTAGTAAGAGGCATTCACGCACTGACTGTCCATCGTTCAATTCTTAATAACGTCTCCGAGGAGACGTTAATGAAAAAGTTAACTAACTGGCAATTAGAAACCACCGCACTTAGTCGGCTGACTTCATTTACACCAAACTGATAATTAATCAAACGCTCAAGGAGACTTATTAACAGCTATCTGTTCGATGATAATATTTTTACCCATGATTTTTACCTATGATAGTTATAAAACGAGATTTGGGGGGACCACCAATGGCGCTTTCCACTGATAAAGGGGACATCGTGATCGCCTTACTAAATAGCACAGGCTGCACACTTCGTCTAGTAATGGACTTCTGGTAACACATATAAACTAATTTTATAAAGTGAAAAAAAACTTGAGATACGGCTGAAATATGAACGAATATTTTCAAATAAGATTAATTACAACACAAAAATAATTATAAAATTAACTAGACAAAGTGATGCCCCGCACTTCACTCTGAAGTAACTGTATCATAACAAAGACAATATAGAACTTTATCAGTGATTCTATTGTGTCTGGGAGACACAAATGATGCCCCCGCAGATGTAAAGTGTTATTTTAAAATAATTTCAACTCTCTCCCAAAAGAGCAAATATTAAAAAAATCAAAACCCTGACCACATTCAAACCTTCAGTATATGTACAAACCACTAAACCAGCCAGCAATTGACGTAAATACTTTCTAGCATTCAAACTGTAGAATGAGTTAAATTCAATAACTATATACCCATAATGGGACGGACGGACGTTTAGTTGAATTCTCATTTTATGATATGAACTTGTCTTGTCTTGTCTTGTTATTTAGTTGAATTCTTTTTATGATATGAACTTATTACATGCATCATTTTAAATATCTAGTTAGGTTTTAAACAATATATTAATTTCTGTTATACCAAAGAGTTCTTTAAACATCAAAATATTAACAGTAGTGTGATTTTGTTGACATCTTGAAGAAAAATATGCAAAAATTTTTTTTCTTTTTTTTTTAAAGGCTCTGTATAATTAATCTTATTTTGATTTGCGTAATTATATTATTATTATCAAATACTTGAATACACAATTGCATGATTGTATTATTGAAAAAAAAATGTCTACGAAATCTGAAAAGTAAATTGAAATAGAAAAGAGATGGCAACGTGCAATTTTAATGTTATTCAAAACATACAAAATTTTATACAAGTTTTGTATAATGAAAAGGTAGCCCATTTAATTACTTTTAGGAGTATTATTCTTATCATTATAAGAAATGATCAAAGAAGTAAATGCAAGTATTTTGAATGTATACAGTAAGATATTATGATATCAAAATCAATGGTAGGATATGCTGTCTTTATGTTCTCCTTCATACATTAATCTTATTGGTTAGTATATTAATAAAAAGTCGTTTAATAATACAAATGACGAAAAACATCGAAGTTCCTTTTAAGAAAAGCTCCATAATTATCGACCTCAGCTAACATATAAACACGAATGTGTCAATATTTACATAGTATACATATATATATTGTATAAGCGTCCCATGGTGCCACGGCAAATTCTTTCCGGTGCTGTATCACTATTCAATACCATATGTTACTATTTTATCTTATCATTGAAGTATTATATTGAAAATATAGTAGTCCATGCACAAGGGCTTGTTGGGAGCCCCCCTTTTTTATTTTTGCGTTTAATTTATATTTGAAAATATTCTTTTCACATCAACTTTTTTACCTTGTCTAAAGTGTTCAAACTCTTATCAATGCGATTTAACAATAATAATTTATATATGTTGCCCTCTATTCTTATGTTTAAGAGTATGCTACACATAAGAATATAGGGTAACACCAGAAGTCCATTACTAGACGAAGTCTGCAACCCGCTATATAGTAAGGCGATCACGTTGTCCCCGTACTTCCAACTGTGATTGAAACGGGATTTGAGCGAGATTGCTATTAATAGTAACAAAAATCAATGGCCAATTTTTTGTGATGCATTTTGGGTAGAGATAATTTATTCAAAACACCTTATACATTAATTAGCACACAGTTGAATATAATGTTTGACCATCGACGTGTTAATGAATAGCAGATCCTAGATGCGATATTATATCAGTGTCATGAGTCATTATGATGGTTTGAATATGAAACGATAAAAATGTTTGTATAATTTATCAATTTAAAAACTACAATTATAACGAAGTAATATTGTCAAACGGAATAACAAAAACCTCACTTCTTAATACAATAAAAGTTTGGTTTTAGAGTTAATTGTGAAAAAATTGCCATTAAAAAGTTGGCAAAACACTGTACGTATTAGGAATGACGGTTTTATAGGAATAAACGTAATATTATATTTATTTTAAGAATATCTGTTACGAATTACAGATTTCAAGAAATAAGGTTTTTTTTAAGTTACAAGGGATTTCTGTAGATATAACCATTTTTAGCAAAATTAACAAATTGTATCCTCAATTTTGAAAAAAGAGGGGGAAATAATTGTATGGCCTTTCTTCAATTTCGAATATCTTCGATCCTGCGTAACTGAGATCTTGACGGTAATACTACCTCGGTGATAGTGTGGACGAATAGAGGTTATCATTTCAGTCAGATATTGTTACATTTATCCGTTAAAATACATGTAAAAAATGCAGTTCTCAACACGTGCGTTCGACATATAAATTTTATAGGTTAAAATTGTAGGAAAAGTTGCGATCACGATCTTTGTAAACAAATGAGTAATAAATATATATTCTTTATGTAAGTATACTTTATACTGAAATAAGACGAAGTCCTATTTCAAAACCTAGCTGTAGGACAATTTGACTTAGTTTGTTCAAATACTAAATCAATCTCAAGGGTTAAGTTATGCCGTTAAGAAATAAAGTCAGTAATTCCTGGAATTGTCCGGTTGCAACAGTATAAAACCCTTTCTTACAAGTGTGGGATGTATACATTAATAGCAGCCGCGTCAGGTCGGAGGAGGGACTTCAGATCTAGCCTGACATCCTGACCCAGTCTAATACTTCGTCGAGCAGTTAGCCAGGATCCCAGGCTATTTCAAGTGAAATCCAGTTCCTCGCGTATTCAGGATGAATGTTACGATCTCTGATGTTAAATTACACTTGAGAAATCTCTGTGATGGGATATGCATATTTATATTTCCCACTGAACGTTACGCTAGCAACACGCGATAAATCAATTATTTTAATCCACATGATCTACAGATGTCTTCAGTTTTGTGAGTATAAAACAACAAAAAAAGGACTTTTACGCGTTGCACCACTGACTCACGTATACCGTGATCTTGTGATAGCGAACGTAATGACGGACAACATGAGAAAAGTATGTCTCTTAATTTAAAAAAGGTAAAAAAACAAGAGACTTGTGAAATTCGAAATGTTTCGAAGTCATCTGAAGCAACAAATGGTCGGATATTATTGTTTTTCTGTAGAAGCGAAGAAAAAACCCTGTCTTTTGCTTATTCATCACCGTATATAGCTTCCTTGGTGCCGTAAATAACCGAGACATAATTTGTCAACACAACGCGGTTGTATTTAAAAAAAAGGAGACAGTTATGACTTTATTTTGACAGAAACGACTACATCTTATAGATAGACGATACATTTTAAGTCCGACACGGCAGATTTTATAGTTCTCATTTGCCTTTGCGCGATGAAAAATGGTACCAATGAATTCGTTTATAAAATTTTATATCATTTTCTAAATATTAAATTGAAACAAGTAATAGCTTTTCAAAAAAGGCTAGCCGTCTCTTAGCTGATGAAAATGGAAAGTGTTCTCGCTTTGTAGATTAATTCATTCAGAATAGCCTTGCATATCAATCAACTAATTTTACCACTCACGTGAGATCACACGTTATGAAGTAGTATATCGTTTAACGTTGTGTGTGTTTACAAAACTCCAGCAGATTCGGCTATTTATAGATAAAAGTTACCTGTGTACCAATCTCATGAATATGCATGATTAATGACCAGGCAAAATCTAATTGCTAAAATGGAGAGGACAAATCCGATACTCTACGGGATTGAAAGACATTTACTAGGTTTGGATTGTCCTAACCAATCAACAAACTTTGATTATTCACATCTCGTAATATCTTCCAATCAGGTAGTAAGAGGCATTCACGCACTGACTTCCATCGTTCAATTCTTAATAACGTCTCCGAGGAGACGTTAATGAAGAAGTTATAACTAACTGGCAATAAGAAACCACAACACTTAGTCGGCTGACTTCATTTACACCAAACTGATAATTAATCAAACGCTCAAGGAGACTTATTAACAGCTATCTGTTCGATGATAATATTTTTACCCATGATTTTTACCTATGATAGTTATAAAACGAGATTTGGGGGACCACCAATGGCGCTTTCCACTGATAAAGGGACATCGTGATCGCCTTACTAAATAGCACAGGCTGCACACTTCGTCTAGTAATGGACTTCTGGTAACACATATAAACTAATTTTATAAAGTGAAAAAACTTGAGATACGGCTGAAATATGAACGAATATTTTCAAATAAGATTAATTACAACACAAAAATAATTATAAAATTAACTAGACAAAGTGATGCCCCGCACTTCACTCTGAAGTAACTGTATCATAACAAAGACAATATAGAACTTTATCAGTGATTCTATTGTGTCTGGGAGACACAAATGATGCCCCGCAGATGTAAAGTGTTATTTTAAAATAATTTCAACTCTCTCCCAAAAGAGCAAATATTAAAAAAATCAAAACCCTGACCACATTCAAACCTTCAGTATATGTACAAACCACTAAACCAGCCAGCAATTGACGTAAATACTTTCTAGCATTCAAACTGTAGAATGAGTTAAATTCAATAACTATATACCCATAATGGGACGGACGGACGTACAGGGGTAAAACAATATGCCCCCAACTTTAAGGAGAAAGTCTGCGGTTTTATTTACTGATATCTATGTCTAATTAAGGGTATAGTGAATTATGTAAATTTTATGTTCCTAGAGGACAGGAAAATATTACAATTTAATCCACAGGTGTTAATGATTTTACGTGTTACCTAGATCAAATAAAATTCAGCATGGAGTATACATCTGGCTTATACAATGTCAATATCGAATACATGTGACCTACCCATATCAAATAAAATCTAAAATTGACAGTAATGTCCATCTTGTCTTATTTATGATATTGCCTTTCTGTAGCTTTTATTTATATGTTTTGTGAGATTTCAACCCTCCCTCTATACCTCTAGCCCATGTAGAATAAACAAACACACAGCAATACGCACAGTAAAACTCAGTTTAAAAGAAGTCCGAGTCCGATGTCAGAATAGACTGAGACTACTATAACACAGTTATAGTAGTCTCAGGAATAGATAACAAAAGACACTCAGCAAAATGACAATGATACATGATAAATTAACAAAGGACTACTAGCAGTAACTGACATGCCAGCTCCACACTTTAATTAAACTGATTGAAAGATTATGTCTTCGTCATATTCATAAATTGTCTATCCTTTTCCAGAATCACGTTGAATAAATATTTTTTTTTAATTAAACATAATCTAGATAATACTCAAACCTGCTTAATATTGAAAGGATTTGTATATTGGATTTTCATCTAACTCAATTGAAAAGAAATATACAGGGATAGATCAGTTTGCCAGCGGCTTTACAAGGTTTCTTTTATTGAACTTGTTAAAATCAGAAACACCGATGATAAATTATTTGGACTATCTTAAAGCTTCCGAAAAGGTCGTGTGTAGTATGAACAGGGTTACAAAGTTCATACAATAAGAAAATTTACTAGATTAAGAAAAAAAAAATCAAAAAAAGTATTGATCAACAGATATACATATATTATAAATATTGGTAATATAATAGCATGTAAACGTATCTCTTTTGAACCATTGTTAACAGAAAATATTCTTTCTACATCATAGGGCAGGCAAAACTTTTCTTTTTTTAATTATTTCTTTTCTATCGGCAATTTCTTCATCAGTCATCTGTGTATAGTGTACGCGGGGTTTCTTTCTTAAAACCATTGCGTTCTGAATTATCGTATAACTGCTAATATCATAAATTACCCTATAGGCATAACGTCAAAGTGACATCTACTGGCGGGGTGTTCGTTTAGGGGAGTTATCTATTCTACCTATCTTATCTACTGGTCACCAGACGATGAGAACAAGATGGGAACCAGAATAGAAAAGTAACACGAGTTATCTCGCCTTGAAATGTCCGTAATTCTTGTACATGTGTGCATTCAGTGAGTTCATGGGCACTTTATCGTACACCTTGTGACCTGATTATAAAAAGAAGATGTAGTATGATTGCCAATGAGACAACTCCCCACAAGAGAACAAATGACACAGAAATTAACAACTATAGGTCACCGTAGTTACCTTGTTTTATAAATATAATTTATATGAAAAGTGTGCATAAAAATTATATTTATGAAAAAACTAACTTTGTCCCAAAATGCTGAAATTAAAGTGCCTACGAAGTTACTGACTGCAAGAGTAACTGCAACCATAAAATGTTTCCATGTACAAACCTCTCGTGGGTTTGCTTAGCAGTTAAGTTGACATCTTTTAAATCGTCTAAATCGAACTATGCGGAGGATTTCTCCTTTTCTCTTCATGTTCAAGGAATTTGCTTGAGTCGACTTGTGATAGCACAAAATCAGTCTCAACGTCAAATAAATCACCACCCATTTTGGATATAAGGATGGAAAATAAAAAAAAAAAATATTGTGTCATGTGATCAATACTTGGGTCTACTCGAACATCACATTACTGCAATGAGCATGAAATTAAACCAAACAACAAAAAAAAAACAAAAAATCATTTCCAAGTGGATCAAAAACTTTAAAACGAGACAAAATTAATTATTTTTCATTACATGTTATTCCCCATAAAAAAAAGAGAAACAGCTTTTTCTTTATATTTTTATATTTTGTTCTTTATTTTATTGATTTCATATTTGTACATGTTGTTATTACATTTGTCTGATTACTCTTTTTTTTCTCATTTTCATACATCGTTGAATTTTTAAATGTCTAAAATATTTTTTTTTTATACTTTTGTTGTTTATTTTGTGTGTGTGTGTGTGTTTTCTTTTAGGGGGATATGAGCCAGGAAATGTGGCAATTGCCCCCCACTTTCAAACCGGGGGAGGGAAGAGGCAATACAGGAGCGTAGAAAAGGGACAATTCCCGCATTACACACTTGCAAAAGTGAGGGACAAAACTATCAGCCCCCCGCCCCTACACACACACTTTTGGCACTTTATTTGTTATTAAGATATAAAAAGGCTACGAAAGAGGACATTAACTTATTTCTAGACTATTAGACTATTATGATAGAAAATATAGATTCCCCTCCCAACTTTTCAATCTACTCCTACTTCACTGATATGAATCAAAGAAAAAAGCAATAATTATACTCACACACAGCTAATAAAATTGAGAAGCGCTAGTGTTAACGCAAAATCCTTAATTAATTAAAGACTAAATATCTCCAAACATCGTGATACATAAACCGGTATGCACATTTTTCGTGTTCAACCTTTTTAATTATGCAATCGTCTTTTAAATTCAAAATGTATTACTAAAAGTACTTTCTAATCGAAAACGTCGTACAAGTCAGATACAAAACAAAAGTAACAAAAGAAACAGGATGGTAATAACCAGCCGTATAGTTCTTCTGCACTTGTAGTCAGGTCAAGGTCCTCGGCTGTCGCATCGGACTTGACCTGACTACTCGTGCAGAAAAACTATACGGCAACGATTGTTACCAGCATGTTTTTTTTGCGTATGCAGTTAAGTTTTTAGCGAGATATTTTTGTTGCTATGGGACATTCGGAATATACTTTATGTCTGAACTTTAAACTATGAAATATAGTTCAATGTCATCAGCGTATGTAAAGTCTTAATACATTCCGAAAGAAAAAAAGAGGTACGGTTTTACAAATGGAATAAAATAATTTATACAAACTTGTGTACGTCCCATTTCAGCCAGTGGCGGATCCAGAGGGGGGGTTCCGGGGGTTGGAACCCCCCCTTTTTTTGGACGATCAATGCATTTGAATGGGGACATATAGTTGGAACCCCCCTTTGTCCTGGGTTAGGACCCCCTTTTATAAATGGCTGGATCCGCCCATGTCAGCAAATACATATGATAAAGGTATAATAAATTAATTAAGTATGTATCTTTAATGAAATAATCTGTAACACGGATCAAAATAAATATTAAGATTTATATCGTTATTATATTAACCTGATGCGAACCTTGCTGCTGTGTTTAAAAACAAGAACCTCGTCAGCGTGATCTGTTAGTTGTCTCCAAGTAAGATACTGAACACAAAAAAAGAGGGACTGTTTTACAAATGAAATAAATTAATTTATACAAACTTGTGTATGTCCCATTTCAGCAAATACATATGATATAGGTTAAGTATGTATATTTAGTGAAATAATCTGTAACACGGATCAAATTAAATATTAAGATTTATATCGATTTTATCAACCCGCTGCGAACCTCGCTGCTGTGTTTAAAAAACAAGAACCTCGTCGGCTTAATCTGTTAATTGTCTCGTGGATACTGAAGACAAAACAAGGAAGAACGTTCGGTTAGTTTAAAATTATGCATCATTTAATTTAATTCTCACAAACGAATATTTGCAGGTAGATTTTATTCATCCTGGTTATTAACATATATCGATTAGTTATTAATAGATATCGATAAATAATGATCACGCAACCAATGTTATCATGGTTATTTTGAATATTATCTCGATCATTTGTGTTATTATGATTTATCGCTATTTTACGAAATTTTCCTTTGATCTTACTGACTGATAATTTCCTTTCTCAGCACAAGAGTGATATGAAAAATCATCGCTAGAAACTAAGGTAGCACGTGCCCGTTTTCAATGAAATTAACAACGTCGTCATAGGTAAAATTGCGATAAACAGATTATCATTGGTCATCTCAACTCGATTGCTTTTCTCACTTTCGCCGTTCCGGCTCAAGCGAGAATACCAATCTCGTTGAGATGCTCAACGATAATCTATAATTATCTATTTATAATACTAAAGTCAGCTTAGAATAACAACACAAGATTATCAGTTTAATTACGTTTGCAAAGGTGTTTATCATTTGTAACACATGTACATGTACGTTATTTATATGATTGATTGTGTGAATGATTTACAAATGTATGGAGGGCCAAACGGAGAACAGTATACAAAACAAAAAAACAAACAAAAACGGTATAAACAGATATTTAAAGGTGTATTTACATTATTTATATATACGTGTCTGTGCATGTGTATTATATGTATTAAGAGGTGCCTTTAAATACATTTTGTACAAAATCTATGGAGAGCAACAAAGGACATAAATTTTCTATAGTTTACTCACGGTATACAAGTCAATAAAAAAAATATTTTAAGGTGTATTTACATTATTTATAACATGTGTATTATGTATTAAGAGGTCCTTTAACATACATTTGGTACAAATTGTATGGAGAGCAACAAAGGACATTATTTTTTCCATAGTTTACTTAAGCTGGCAGTTAAGAGTGATTTGCAGATATATGGAGGGCCAAAAGGAGATTGGAGTATGCAAAACAAAAAAACAAAAAAAACAGTACACAAAGGATATTTAAAAGTGTATTTACAAGTGTTTGTGCATGTGGTTGTTTACTATGTACTAAGTCAATTTATATGCATTATGTACTAAATGTATTGAGAGCAATAAAGAAATTATTATTCTATAGTTTTGTGTATACATGTATGAGTATCTTTAGCATATTAAGAATAATGTAGAAATTTGATATCTGCACACCTTCTAATTAATACACAGGTATTATGTTCATTCCTTATATCGGTCACGCAAGTAACTCTACTTCCCTCTCTTACAGAAACCTAATTACAGTACTGTCACAATCATTGTAAGTATAAACTTGAATATTTAATTGTATAATTGCATTTACATGTATGTATAGTTAATATAACAATGACATCATGTAGGTCAGTTGCAGGACGTATTCATCAAGGCAATAGTGCATTTAACTATGCCGGTGTACAATGTACTGCAATGGCTTATTTTGCTGTTGTAACAATGCGTACATCATTTTACTCAAACACAGATCCCTCCCAGTTTAATAATGATGTTATTGATAATATTGTAATAAAAGGAAACAATTTATATGAAGACCTTATTTGGACAAATGGTTTTAACCCTGGTCAGTATTTAGCTCATGATGAATTGCCCGAATCCATTTCAACTAACATGGGAATTGTTGAAACAACAATATATACTGACATTCTAAATGGAATTGTTGGTACATCTGTCTACCCAACATGCAAATGTGCTCTTTCGTTGTTTGATGCAATTCACACTGGTTTTCAAATATCTGATTATTTAATTTGATTTGGTGACCTGACCATTGCAATAGTTCATAATACTCGTAATTATTTTATTTTTGATTCACATAGTAGAAATCTATTAGGGAATGTTAATATTTCTGGCAATTCTATTTTACGTTTTCGGTTATTGACTCTGTGACTGTTTATTTGTTGCAAATGTATATAGGCAACCAGTTTAATATTTCACCAGTTATAATATCGCTTGAAATTCAAAACAACACTCCACACAGGACAAGTACAATTCGCAAAGATGACAATATTAATACTACCATCAGTGAAAATAATGGAACTCTGGCTGTGAATAAATATTTGCAAAAAGAGCATTAATTGAATAATGCTATATTTGACTAAGATTCAGATATACATGTTAACACTGGAAAGTTTCGGGAATATATATCATGTAACCATACTAAAATAAATTTAAGCGAAAAAGAAAATATATTTCTGGTACCAGCAATTTAAATGAACAATCAAGAGTGAAAATACTTAAACCAAATGATAATTCGAACATGGATGACAATATCTGTATTTCATTGTATAATGGAGAAGTTTCAAATACAGAAACTATTTTAATTACTGAAATGTCAATAACAAACACAACTGAAAGTATAGTTAAAAAAAAATACAACAAATAATGATATTTATAGCACAGACTATTTCAAAGAAATTTGTTGCTCTCCTACCTTCGTTTGTAAAAGTAGTGATAAATTTTTATACCGTGATCAGGTTCACTTAATTACAAAATTTTGCACACTTTTGTCTGATTTAAATCTAAAAATTGGCAATGAAACATGCTCATTTTGTTATAATAAAATAAAAGATAGTAAAATTCCCTGCATTAATATTAAAGAAAATTGTCTTGATCCTGGATGTATCCCAGATTGCTTAAAAGGACTTTCTTTAATGGAAAAGAGGCTTATCAGTAAGATCCATGTCTTTCTTACTGCATTATATTGCCCGGTGGTCAGTTTGGTGAGAAAGGGTTAGCAATAGATTTTCCTGTTGATATACAAAATAATATTGGAATACTTCCTCACAAGTTTAGAAAATGCAATGTTATATAGATATAAGAAGATGTGGTATGAGTGCCAATGAGACAACTCTCCATCCAAGTCAAAATTTATAAAAGTAAACCATTATAGGTCAAAGTACGGTCTTCAACACGGAGCCTTGGCTCACACCGAACAGTAAGCTATAAAGGGCCCCAAAAATTACTAGTGTAAAACCATTCAAACGGGAAAACCAACGGTCTAATCTATATAAAAAACAAGAAACGAGAAACACTTATAAACCACATCAACAAACGGCAAATACTGAACATCAGATTCCTGAATTAGGACAGGTGCAAACAAATGCAGCGGGTTTAAACGTTTTAATGGTACCAAACCTTCACCCTTTTTCTGAAACAATAGTGTAACATCACAACATAGAAAGACACACTATAAAATATCAACTGAAATAGCTTAACTCAATCAAATGACATATTAACACCAGTGAACATACACTGAACAAATGAATTTGACCTATGATACAATGTAAATACAAAATAAATAAACTAAGGGAAGAATAATAAAAGTAACATGTTATATCGGTATGAAATGTTAAACAATTTAAGAAAAACAATATGCTCGAACAAAAATATCAGCCATTTGCAATAACTTTAAACACAGGTAAATGAAAATAATTTTGTTGTTAGGTATACGTGTACAGTTCCAATAGAAAAAGGAAATATTTTTACAAAATAAATAAAATTGATGTTCATAGTACGAAGTGAAAATTTATAGTAGTACCAAACACTTATCAAAGCTGGTATATAGACCAGATATAACCCTGAATAACATTAAATAACAAAAAAGCATAACAATTAGTATCAATAGGTCAAATAAACAAGAAAGTACGATTTGAGAGTACTCGCAGTTACTGACAACTAGTTAAAAGCCAAAACAATTAATAATAAAAAATCATGCATCAGAGAGGTTATGACTGTGTCATATGAAGAAAACAAAGATATTAAACCGACTCATTTTGTGAGGAAGAAAAAAATTGTATCTTGTCTTAATTGGTTAAAACAAAATAACCAAATTTATGCTAATGTGTCCTTTGACTTTGATCAAATTACAGATATAGAACCGTGAAATAAACATATTGAAAAATAAGTTTGGAGCTGTTAATATTGATTGTGACATACCATCTGTTGATATGATGAAATTAATAAACAGTGACACACCAAATTTCAAATTACCTAAATCTACTACTCTTCCAGGTAATACTTATGATTTGGTAAATAGGGAAGAATCAGCATTTCCTTATTTATTCCCATTTGGTCAAAATGAATTTAAACAAGAGAGAAAAGTAACATTATTTACATCAAAATATTTTAATCACACGGGCTTTATTTTAAAGATGGGAGGTTTCGTAAAGATATTCCTTATTTACTACATGCAGTTAACTATTATGAGTATCAAAGACTTATCAATTCGGTGAATATTCACATGAGAATGAGAAAGACAGGCGGTAGTTTAATTACTGCTGCAGATGTTAATAATTGAAAACAAAACACAAATCTTTTCTCTGGATCAATATTGGGGCATGAGATGTTCTAAATTAAAAGAAATTTTGAGAGAAAATAATAAAAGTGCATCGGGAACTAAACAAATTCTTGAAGCAAGGTGTTATGCACTAAATCCCGTGGTAGACGATCGTGAAATAACAGCTGATGGCCTCAGACCACAATTAATTTGCCTATACATTCTTTGTAAAAATAATGACATATAAAAAAAAATTACACCGCTTCAAACAAAATGACATTTGCTTCACATGAAGATCATCCTTTTCTCAGGAAAATATTGCAATGCCAGAAAAATCCATCAATGCTTTCGTCCGTAACACCTCAACACACATCCATGGGGTTCACCTAACCAACGAAAAGAAAGTAAACACAAAAAATTTGACCTTTGAACTGAAGACAGTTTACATCTTTCGATTTCAAATATTCAAGTTTTGGGTATCAAAACAATTCATTCAAACACTATTTATAATCACTTTTGCACAGAAAAAGCACCAAAAAATTATGGAAGAAATTACCTAATTTTTCTATAGGAACTACATTCCTAGACCACGAGCAAAGGGAATTAATTGTGGTCTGAAGCCAATTAGGCCAACCTTTTTCATCTAGTCCTACAAAATTTACACGAACAATGGAAAATGTATATCGAAGGACTTTACCAACTTATTTTCCATTTGAAGACATATTTAAAAGTTACACCATATTTTATGACACCACCCATATACACAGATATCTTATCAGTAGAAAGCAATAAAGATGAGTTAGCCCAGCTATGTTAATTTTGAAAAGTTGAATAACTTTCTCATTTGTTGGAATATTTTATGAAATAAAATTTAGCAAGCTGTAATAGGTTTCTAGATTTAGACATAATGTCCATTTTATGGTTTTAAAACAATTTTAAAAAGAAATAAATTATAAGAGAAATACCATAAGAAAACACTGTTTTAATTAAAAAAATTAATAAAAATAGAAATCAATCTTTTTCTTCATAATTCTTTGATATAAAATTCAACAAACATATAACGAAGAAAATATCTTTCAAAAACTATAAATTTATTTCAACTTTGGCAAAATTATGGTTTTAGGAAAGCACCATATTAAAGCAGTTTCTTTCTTTTGCATGTATTATAGCAACAACTAGATAATTTTTCCTGTAAAAGATAAGAATTATACATTTTAGTTGTATAGGAATATTTTTAAGTAATATTCTAATTTTAATTTAAAAAGAAGAATTCTAGTCATGCAGGTGTATGATTTTTTTTCAATTAAAGTTAAAAATGTACTTTTCAAATTTTGTTCTGCAAAAAATTCAAAATTAAATTCCATTTCATTTACATTTCAGTAAATATATGTTTTGATAGACTGATTAATCCTAAATAAAACATATGTTATCAACCAATATGGAAATAATGTTTGTTTAATATGAAAAAAATTGATTCTTAAAGGATGCCTCCTGCTCAGACTACAATAAGTGTACATACAACTGTGGTCACTTAATTCCTAATTAATCTTGATAAATGTATGAAACATCGCTAGAAGGCATATTACATAATAGGAACAATAAATAGTTTGTTACTAACATTCAGCATCAAACTTCTTTAAAGTGATTTTAACTGCTGACTTCAAAAAATTCAATCTTCATCATGTTAAAAAATGGTGACTCTCCATAGAATAAACACAAATCTGGTTTATCGAATCGCAAACAACCTAAAAAATCAGCTTTCACAAAAGGTTACACTCCATGGAATAAAGGTACTGAAGTTTCCTGGAACACTGCTAAAACTAACACTACCTATGAGCGCATGGAATCCAATGAGTATGATCTTGTCAAAACAAGAATGGATGGAATCCTATTAACAACTCCAGACTGCGAAGGAAATTCTCGTCCGATGTGTATCTTGCGACCAAAGAAGACTCCAACGGTCGATCTGAAAACAGAAATAAAGAACAATTCATTTGACGGAATGAGTATTGTTGACAATGAGAAACTAATAACAATGATGAACAGTGCAGTACGTCTACATGCAATAAAATCTGAACCTTGTGGTCCGCCGTCATTTGCATACTATAACATTCAGAAATGTTGGAAGTTTCAAGTGTACTGTGAACGTTGCCAATTTATTACACCAATGTACAAACTGTATAAAACTATACCATCTGAGAAGCCAGGTCCAGATCCAGCAGCTGCAAATGTTGGTTTTGCTCTAGGCATTCAAGAGACAGCAATTGGAAATACTAGAGCACAACAACTACTTTCAAATATGAATTGTCAACCACCATCAAGAAATAGTATGCAAAAACATCAAACAAAGTGTCTGATGAATTAGTTAAACTTAACCAAGATGACATGGCTGACAAGTTGGAGATAGTTAAAGCTGTCAATAGAAAGAGAGGAGCCCCTGAAAATGAAATAATCCTAACAGTCGATGTGCGTTACTCAAGTAATACCATAACAAGCAAAAAGGAAACCTGGTCAGAATCAAATCAAGCATGTGCAGTCGGCATTGAGACAGTGACAGATCGGAAGTACATTGTTGCAACCGCATCATTAAATCAGATGTGTTGGACCGGAGCATGGTTACGCGGCAAGGGATTTACAATTGAATGTCCCAATGGACATGAAGAGTGCACGGCTGATCTACATCGTGCAGCTCCATTGTCAGAGTATGAATTTGGGAAAAAGATTGGTAATCAGCTAGCTGTACAGGGAATTCTTGTAGAGTATGCAAAAACAGATGGTGATGGTAGAACTGCAAATGGAATAAATGATGCCATTCAAGCTCTGCATCCAATGTGGAAAGTAGAGCGGCTAGCAGATCCTATTCATCTGGGAAACGGGCAATTTCGTGCAGCTATGCGTGCCAATTTCAGTGACAGTATGTTCGGTTGCAGGACAAAAGAGCAAAAGAAAATATTTCAAAAACTTTTCAGCCAGGACATAAAAGCTAGATCTTCATTGATTACCAGTCATCTCATGGAAGTGTATGGCCGTGACATTCAGAAGATATCAGAAGACTTACCAAAAGCTTTTGAAGCTACCATGAGGTGTTATAATGGAGACTGTTCTATGTGCAGTACCAATTCCATAGTCTGTGCTGGTGCTGAGACCAAACACTGGTGGAATCGATCCATATTTCTGTCCTCATATCAGATTACACGCCTGCAAATGAATGAAAATGATAAACATTTGTTATTTGAAATTTTAAAAATGAAACTAAGTATCGACGCCCTAGACAGTATGAAACTGTATGACAATACGAACAAAAATGAAGCTACGCATAGGGCCATAAGTGCAAATTTGCCTAAAAATGTGTACTTTAGCAGAAACATGAACGGTCGATTTGCTGCTACTGTCCACCGTAGTAACAATTCCCCAGGCAAGTCAACAAAAATGAAGTGTGACAGACTAGGTATCGAGCTTAGTGGCCGGACAAATGCCTTCTTGGACAGATCCGATCGAGAATGTGCATACCAGAAAGAATATCAAAAACATAAAACATTCAAGGAGTTAAATAAAACAAACATTTGTGATGTATATAAACATGATAAAAAAGGTCAACTTGATCTTGTGCTGGATGACCATGCTAGTTGTGTAAAGAAAAGACTTCAATAATGCAAAGTCACACAAGATTTTCAATTTCACTTAACTGAATATGACTGTGATCATAACTTGGTTTTAAACATGTCACTGAACTATTCAAAGGACTGATATTATTTCACAATTATTCTATAATATTCATTGAATGGTAAAATGTGCCAGTAAAGTCATGTATACTAATCATGTTTAATTATCAAATAAGTAAAATTATTTTATTTATTTACTCTAATTATTATTTGCCATCTTCAGTTCTATTTTACAAGGATGTAGAGGACATGGATGTCCTAAACATTTCCCAACAGACACACAAGTCATTCTGCTATTGTTGAATCCATGTGGTTCGAGTGATAACTGTTCGGTATTTATGCACTTTGAATTGTGGCACAGATGTGACACATCGAAACCTTGAAAGTTAAAATTTTAGTGCGCTATCATGTATGCAAGTCTGTGAACATGTACTTTTGTCCATCCAATGGCATTTGGAAATTTGCAATTTAAAACTCCATATTTGCCATTGGAAGTACAAGCCCCAGTCAAAATGTTACATTCTCCATTTTGGCCAAGCATTGCATTTTCATTCAATTTAGTGAGATATTTTTCAAAAAATGCCTCCATTTTAACTTTGTTAAGTTTAAGGGTCATGTCATTGCACATAAGAGTATTAATTTGCACACTCTAAATACTTTTGTGACCTTATTTTTTACAAATTAATCCTACAATTAAAATTTCTTGTTTTTAAAATCATATTTTTGAAATTAATTTAATTTCAAATTTAAATTTCTACTTCAAACTTATATCAAAAGATAGCCCTTTTCATTATGATTCTAAAACAGTGATTGTTATTCAAATACTGTAAAAAATAAGGTCAGAAAGTCATTTTTTGTGTGCAATTAACACCCGTCTCCTAGGCCTCAGACCACAATTAATTTGCTTATACATTCTTTGTAAAAATAATGACATATAAAAAAATTACACCGCTTCAAACAAAATGACATTTGCTCCACATGAAGATCATCCTTTTCTCAGGAAAATATTGCAATGCCAGAAAAATCCATCAGTGCTTTCGTCCGTAACAGCTCAATACACATCCATGGTTACAAGGAAGTAATTATTTACATAGGCGACAATGGTAGCCTTTTTTGGTCCTGCGTTTTCACTATCAAAGATCAATTGAAAATTTTTTCGAATTCTGAGTTATCAACACCTTTGGGTGTAATTGAAACGGCAAAACACATATGGTGCTGCAGCTTTTTTGATAGAAAAATGACCTTTTTTAAGGGTACTCAACGGTTCTGGAATTTTCGAAATAGTGTGAATGAAGAACACCCCTTGCTAAATTTAGCACAGAAAATGTTGATCGTCACTGAGAGTTTTATCTAAATTTCTAGCTATTTCTTCACCAATGGCCAACACTCATTTCTCACTATTTCAATTTTGATTTCTAATTACCAAGGCAGCAGAAAATAAATTTACTTCTACCTATTATCTTGGATGTAAAATCTTGGGGCCAGTGACCAGCTTATTTTGACTGTTTGGCTATGTTTAAAACGCGGTTTTTGATTAATGAAGTTGATTAAGGCCTATTAAAGACTTTAGGGTGATGATTTGATAATTGTGTCCAACTTATATGTCTATATCACGAATATATGAACATCGTTGCATAAGAGTCAAAATATTTTATGAAATAGACTATAAAAATGCTGAAACTAAGAATTTATCATTGCTGGTATGTTTTTTATATGAATCGTGTTCAGAATATTCAATTCCACAATACTAAGCAGAAACATGTATAACAATTGATTTTTACCTAATTTTAATATTTTAGGGCATTTTGGCACATTTTAACCATTAAAATACAAAAAAATCGCTAACGTGAGCAAAATAAGTCCCCTTTTTTAGATATGCATAAATACATGCAGTGTTATCGAGGATAAAGAGAAATGATTAAAGACAGAGTCCTTGACAGAATTCTCGTTCTTACAGTAGGTTAATGAACCCTACCCTTAGGCAGATGAATTAAAAAAACAGTAAAATTTGATATAGACTATAGTTTCATGGCGATCAGCAATTTACTTCTGATACAGTTGCTCAATTAGTACCTTATTAATTTACCTATCCAATTTTGAAAATATCTCGAAAATACAGTGATGCGCCAGAAATCGTTATTTCTCTTTAGGTTACAAGGAAGTAATTATTTACATAGGCGACAATGGTAGCCTTTTTGGTCCTGCGTTTTCACTATCAAAGATCCATTGAAAATTTTTCGAATTCTGAATTATCAACAACTTTGGGTGTAATTGAAACGGCAAAACACATATGGTGCTGCAGCTTTTTTGATAGAAAAATGACCTTTTTTAAGGTTACTCAACGGTTCTGGAATTTTCGAAATAGTGTGAATGCAGAACACCCCTTGCTAAATTGAGCACAGAAAATGTTGATCGTCACTGAGAGTTTTCTCTAAATTTCTAGCTATTTCTTCACTAATGGCCAACACTCATTTCTCACTATCTCAATTTTGATTTCTAATTACCAAGGCAGCAGAAAATAAATTTACTTCTACCTATTATCTTGGATGTAAAATCTTGGGGCCAGTGACCAGCTTATTTTGACTGTTTGGCTATGTTTAAAACGCGGTTTTTGATTAATGAAGTTGATTAAGGCCTATTAAAGACTTTAGGGTGATGATTTGATAATTGTGTCCAACTTATATGTCTATATCACGAATATATGAACATCGTTGCATAAGAGTCAAAATATTTTATGAAATAGACTATAAAAATGCTGAAACTAAGAATTTATCATTGCTGGTATGTTTTTTATATGAATCGTGTTCAGAATATTCAATTCCACAATACTAAGCAGAAACATGTATAACAATTGATTTTTTACCTAATTTTAATATTTTAGGGGCATTTTGGCACATTTTAACCATTAAAAATACAAAAAAATTCGCTAACGTGAACAAAAATAAGTCCCCCTTTTTTTTAGATATGCATAAATACATGCAGTGTTATCGAGGAAAAGGAGAAATGATTAAAGACAGAGTCCTTGACAGAATTCTCATTCTTACAGTAGGTTAATGAACCCTACCCCTTAAGCAGAAGAATTAAAAAAACAGTAAAGATTTGATATAGACTATAGTTTCATGGCGATCAGCAATTTACTTCTGATACAGTTGCTCAATTAGTACCTTATTAATTTACCTATCCAATTTTTAAAATATCTCGAAAAATACAGTGATGCGCCAGAAATCGTTATTTCTCTTTAGGTTACAAGGAAGTAATTATTTACATAGGCGACAATGGTAGCCTTTTTTGGTCCTGCGTTTTCACTATCAAAGATCCATTGAAAATTTTTCGAATTCTGAATTATCAACACCTTTGGGTGTAATTGAAACGGCAAAACACATATGGTGCCGCAGCTTTTTTGATAGAAAAATGACCTTTTCTAAGGGTACTCAACGGTTCCGGAATTTTCGAAATAGTGTGAATGAAGAACACCCCTTGCTAAATTGAGCACAGAAAATGTTGATCGTCACTGAGAGTTTTCTCTAAATTTCTCGCTATTTCTACACCAATGGCCAACAGTCATTTCTCACTATTTCAGTTTTGATTTCTAATTACCAAGGCAGCAGATAATAAATTTACTTCTACCTATTATCTTGGATGTAAAATCTAGGTGGCCCCAGTCATCTTTATTTACTTCCTTTTAACCCAATGGGGTTCACCTAACCAACGAAAAGAAAGTAAACACCAAAAATTTGACCATTGAACTGAAGACAATTTACAACTTTCGATTTCAAATATTCAAGTTTTGGGTATCAAAACAATTCATTCAAACACTATTCTATTAAAATTAACCAAGAAACACTCACTTTTGCACAGAAAAAGCACAGAAAAAAATTATGGAAGAAATTACCTATTTTTTCTATAGGAACTACATTCCTAGACCACGAGCAAAGGAAATTAATTTTGGTCTGAAGCCTGATGAGAGGTCAGACAGGGACATCGATATTGAAGACAGTTTCAATCCCCTTCTTAGTTTGGATTCTGTCAAGGAAATAGGAATTAATGAACTAAATTTAACGGCAAAAGGACGGCAGTGGGAAACAGACCTGCGGAAATTTCCCCCGTGTAACTTCCATCAAGTTTATGAATACCTGGTTAAGAAAACAAAAAAAATACGGAGACTTAGTGGTGAAAGGCGACAGTTACAAGAAGATGAAATCTTACCAGTTTTTTCAAGAAGGACATATCAAAAGTTACGAGATAGCACACGGACACGGTCTCGTTTGGGTGAAGTCCAAAGTGATTGCATCCATGAAACATGAACTTTATCGCGTGATTATAGTATGTAAGGAAAATGGAGACATTTTTTATGGTGCTTGTGAATGCCCAGAAGGGTGAGTTATTTTTGAAGAACTTCTTTATATATCAGTGCGCAAAGTTAATTTAGTTCACATCTACAAAATAAATAAGAAGATGTGGTATGAGTGACAATGAGGTATACATGTATGTTAGTTGTTCTTTCCGTTTAATCAGTAATAAATAAATAACTTAGTACTTTTATACCGGCGAGTCTTTCCTAAACGACAGAACTTTAGTTATATGCAGCGTCAAATGCCAGATGTTCATATTTTGTTTATTTAATAGATTGGTTCAACAACACACTGATTAAAAATCAATAAATTATATAACCGTAACCTAATATTTCGTTTTTATCGACCACATGCTAGTCCAGATCTACAAGTACTTATCTTTTGTTCATAATTATTTTATAAGGGATTGTGAAATAAATACATGAAAATTAACACATAAAAAATTTGAAACTTAGTATTTCATATTAAAATAAAAAAATATTACAGAAAATATTTTATTATTTAAGTATGATAGTGTACAATTTGTAATTCATTATTTCAGCCTTGGAATAAAATGAGCAGGTAAATGTAACCACATCGGAGGAATTCTGTTTGCCATAAATGACTTTCATGAAAAGGGGCTACATCATAGGACAGAGAAGGTTTCGTGTACATCTAAATTAAATGGATAGATTGTCCCAAGAAATTTGACAGTGAAACCAAAGCCATTGAAAGACATGAAGGTGAAAAAAAATTATGTTTGGGAAACAGGATGTAAGTGAGCGAGCCACATTTGAGCCACGCGCACCACAAGACCGAACTCCTGACACATACGCTTTACGTAAACTATATGACAATTTAGAAGAACATGCACCTAATTCTTCATTTTTTCTTTACCATAATCCCCTTTTGACATATGAAGATGAGAATCATGTTTTTGCTGACAGCATTGAAAGCACAAATGTTGCCATGAACACTTCTGTGTCTGCAACAGTTCATTTAGAAACATTTAAATGTACAGAGAAAGCTTTTGTTCCTCCAAAAACTCTACCTATCCCTTTAACACAAGTTGATAATGAAATTCAGGATGACATTGAAATAGACCAATCATTTATTGCAAAATTTGTGAAACACATTACAGATCATACATTGAGTGATGAGCAAATACAGCAAGTAGAACAATTAACAAAAGGACAATCGGATAATTCTTTTTGGAAACAAATACACAGATTTAAGGCAACAGCATCAAATTTTGGTAAAATTATTAAGTGTTCAAGGAACCCAGACGGCCTTTTGAAAGCTATGTTTTATACTTAGTCTCATTCAGCAGCTCTATCTTATGGAAAAGAAAATGAGGATAAAACTACTGAAGCTTACGAACAATACATGGATAGTAAAGGCAGCAATGTGCAAGTTGAGTCAGTTGGCATAATTTTATCGAAGAACAGACCAGGACTTGGTTCAAGTTTGGATGGCATTGTTGTAGACCCATCAGCTAATATTACAAGGGATGGACTAGAGGTGAAATGTCCCTATAGTAAAGCAAATTTTTACATTAATGATGCCTGTAAATACAAAACCTTCTTTCTTAAATCTGAAAATGGACAAATTGCTTTGAAACAAAATCACAATTACTTCTATCAAGTGCAGGGACACATGTATGTGACAAACCTAAAATGGGTTGATTTTGTAGTTTGGTTTGGAGATCAAGAAGAATTGTTCGTTCAACGTATCTTGTTTAATAAACAAAATTGGTGTGACAAATGCTTACCAGCCTTAGACATGTTCTACAAATGGGCTGTTGTACCTGAAATTCTTACAAGGAGGGTTGAGCGTAAACTTACATTACTGAGTAAAGAACAATGGATAAAGTTAAAATCTGAATTTTTAATTTATGTGAATGAGTTCCATTGCATTTTGTATCTGTTTGTATACTGTATAATTGTTAATTTAACATGTATGTATATTTTATTATTACATAAACCAAATATACATTTGTAGTTCACCTATTCATTAACATGATAAAGTACAATGTATCTGAAAAACAGACTAAACAAGAAAAAATTACATTGACCAATAAACGACGAAAATGAGGTCAAGGCAAATGGTCATAGAATGTATGACAAATGGAAAAGTTCGTAGCATAAGGCATCTATATACAAATTCTGAAGCATGAACATTGATTAAGGTCTTTTACATTTGATTATTCATATAACACATTGATCGTCAAAAAAAGAGGGGTTCCAACTGTTGGAACCCCCCGGTCCGCCACTGGAACGACTAAAGAACAGAGGTATACCATATTACAGGTACATCACTCAAAGATTCGCTTATTAAAAATCACACACACATGAAAAGATAACAAGTGCCACAGGTGGAGCAGGATCTGCATCAAATGAGACCACCGTAGTTACTTGTGAGGTTCGTGTTGCTCAGTTTTGTGTTTTCTATATGTGTTATGTGGATTGGTGTTTTGTCTTTTCGTCCTTTTTAATCTTTTGCCATGGCTTTGTCAAATTGTTTTCATATGAGTTTGATTGTCCCTTTGGTATCTTTTGCTGGTCCTTTCTTAACCTGAATAAAGTACATGTAAGTATAATACAACTACATACATGCATTGATGTGTTTGTATTATTTCTAATGACAATCTGTCAATGCAGCAGGGTTGTAGGATGGTTCCGAAGGTTGGAACCCCCCTTTTTTTTACCAATCAATGCGTTTGAATGGGGACATGGTTGAGACCCCCGTTTTTACGATCAATGCTTTTGAATGGGGACATATGGTTGGAACCCCCCTTTTTAAAATGGCTGGATCCGCCCTTGAAATTAAACTAGAAATTAATAGCAATTAGCCACTGAAAATGTACATACACTGTATTTCCAACCAAAATTTATTTTTGATACAATGTACGATATATATTACATGCACAAACACACTTAAGTTTCATTTTTCAACTTCATCAATAAAATTTTGATCATTATTAAGCGGAACAAGCGGCGGTAAAAACAGGTCAAAAATAAAACCACTTTTACAATTTGATTGGACACATGACTTAGACTAAGTGGAAGAATACCGTCTAAAATGTGATAGTTTTTTATTCTACCAATTGCCCTTTCTACATGTATCCTAACAGTGGCTATATTTATGGTGTCTTCAACATCCTGTGGTTTTAATTGGCGGTTTCTCCCTTTAAATGGAGGAATGTTCAACGTTACACCTTCTGGCAGAATATCTTCTATTTCAAACCCTCTGTCTGCCATTACATTATCACCTTTATCCAGCAATCCTAACAAACCACTGTTTTTTGTAATTTCTTTATCCGACACACGTCCAACTCATAATTCCGACACAAATGTCACACTTCCAGTTGGGCTTACGCCAATCAAGACCTTATAGGTATTATGATGCATGTAGTTCGACCAAGTTTGGGATGGTGCAAGCATAAAGGACGGAATTTCAACAAACACTTCTGTACAGTCAATTATAATTCTGGTGGTCGGATACATATTGAAGGACTCCGGCATATTTGCGAAAATTTTATCTTGTGAAGGGAAAGGGAAAAGCAGCGGCAACTCAGCACTTAAAAAATTAATCCAGGTTGTAAATAGTTTAGAAAATTGCCCAACTGAAATGTCAAACCTCGCAGTAAGGTCTCGAACAAAAAGTCCAACTTTCAGCCTCATGAGAAAACTCTTCTTCTAAAGTGAGCTTCCGTTTTGGTCCTGGTCTTTTCCCACGAGTCTGGTATTGTTTGAAATCACTATTTGTGTCGCTTTGACCACGCCAATATTGCAACCTAGAAGCTTTTACTTCTAAGTAATTAAATACGGAATTGAACACTCCATAATTTTGGAATCCTGTATAAAATGAAATAGCATCATTATCATCTTTTATTTTGTCCAAGGTAAATCGCTTGCCTTCATAATATTCAATTTACTCCTGTAGATCAGCAATATTTTGTGATGCTATCTGCATTTTTAATGTCAACTTTTCAATTTGCTTCTTCAATGAATCAGTGTGTCTTTCTTGATCTTGGAAGTCATCTATTGAAAAGCTGTAATTATGTTCTGTTGAACACGCAATTCCTTCCGTTGAGCTACATTCATCACGGTTGGTTGGCCACTCTGTCTGTGTTGCTACAGTATTAGGCAGATCTTTGTAATGACAGGACTGACTGACATCATTGTCCTAAAAAATGACATAAAAAAATATTTTAATAGAGCAATATAAAATTGTCATAGAAACATGCATATGCGCAATAAAAATAATTGTATGATGGTACACTCATACATGTCCATAGCAAAATATTATATTTGTTAAATATTCAATGCATTAAGAAATCAAACATTGATGATTTTGTATGTGTATGAATACTTTGTGTAAATGTTAAACATGATATTTTTGAACGGTATTTGAACACTGTTCAGTACTACATACACGTGTACCAACATGATCACTATATTAGATACATGTACATTTAATAAATTTATTTTTGTTTCACAATGGTCATTTTGGGCTCTTTACAAAATGTACATCTATATCCTACATTGTGCTACGGTGCGAGCCGAGACTCCATGAAGAAGGAGTACTTTGACCTTTTATTGTTAACATCAATAACATTTGGTCTTGAATGGAGAGTTGTCTCGTTGGCAATCATACCGCATCTCCTTATTCTTATACTATATTATTATACATTGTTTATTAAATAATACATTAGTATTATAAGTTTCTTCAGGAAGGTCCAATGGAACACATGTATACATGTAACCTGAGTCACTAAAGTCTTCTCCTTTAAATGGCGATGCAAAAGGCAACCTTTTCTTTGGTGATTTTCTAGTTAACCGTTGATCAGACAAGTTAAAAACTGACGGTTCAACATCCTGCTTTAGAGTCAAGTTTTTAGTAACCATTGAAATAGAAATGTTATTTTGTTTAAAGAGATCTTGACAAATAACAGTATCGCTATTCATAGAAAAACCGTCCCTTGCATCTCTTCTTTTAATCAAGGTACACCATCTATCCTTCTGATTTTTATCAGCAAGAACGGCTTTAGGTATACGAAAAAAGTGTAATCCTGATTGAATTCCATTTTGAAGGAAGGGCAAAATTAAAGCACCCATAAACAGAACATTGCTTTCCTCTAGATTTCTTTCGAGTTGAAACTCTGTTTGCTTTATCCATTTTACTGCTAAAACATTGGAACCTACAACATGGAAAAATGGTGTATTCATATTAAAGATTGTGTATAAAGTAACATATTACATGATGTAACTCACTACATGTGCATTTACAAAAATGTATACATGTAATATTTTGAAATATTGCCCTTAGGCTTAATGTACAAGGTATGTACCTGTTCAATTTAAATATTCTTATGTATTTAATGTGTCTTGTCTTTCAATAAGAAAAATAACATACAATTTTTCAAACAAATGAATGTGATATTGAGTTTTGGAACTCAAGCAGTCACAGTCGAAATGGAGCACATCATCAACATACAAGTATCACTAACAACCAAACACTCAAAAAGGAAATTTATACAAGTTTCCGTACTCTAGCATAAGTATTTTGAATTATTTTTTTCGTTTCCAAAGTCGAGTATTGTCAATTGTTATTTTATTTGCAACAGAATATAATGACCTGTACAACCTATTGCCATGCCATGTAAATAACTACGATTTTATCGCCTAATTTTACAACAAAAACATACATATACGACATAAAATTCACCAACAATAATCTGCTGTTATGAAGTCACTGTTAAAATAGTTTTTACGCCGATAAGAACTATATTATTTCAAAATTCCGTGATGTTTACAATTACTTTCTCCAGCTGATACACCTTGCGCCTCGTTTCCGATATACTTCCGGCTTACACTAATATCTTAACCAAATCGGGATAAACACGTTGCGAAAGGGGTCTAATTAGGCGAGTTTCACAATGTCCGTTTTTTAGACACGTCTAAAAATAAATCTCTCTAATCAGTTGATAACGAGGCTCAGGGTGTATCGATTATTTCCGGCTTCTGCAACTGACAATGGCTTCGTATGAAAACAGAACATAAATCTTTTCTCTGGATCAATTATGGGGCATGAGATGTTCTAAATTAAAAGAAATTTTGAGAGAAAATAATAAAAGTGCATCGGGAACTAAACAAATTCTTGTAGCACGGTGTTATGCACTAAATCCCGTGGTAGACGATCGTGAAATAACAGCTGATGAGAGGTCAGACAGGGACACCGATATTGACGACAGTTTCAATCCCATTCTTAGTTTGGAATCTGTCAAGGAAATAGGAATTTAATGAATAAAATTTAACGGCAAAAGGACGGCAGTGGGAAATAGACCTGCGGAAATTTCCCCCGTATAACTTACCCTTCCGGAGCACCTGAGACCACCCCCAGTTTTTGGTGGGGTTTGTGTTGCTTAATCTTTATTTCTCTATGTTGTATCTTCTGTACTATTATTTGTCTGTTTGTCTTTTAATTTTTAGCCATGGCGTTGTCAGTTTATTTTCAGTCTATGAGTTTGACTGTCCCTCTGGTATCTTTCGTCCCTCTTCCATCAAGTTTATGAATACCTGGTTAAGAGAACAAAAAAATACGGAGACTTAGTGATGAAAGGCGATAGTTACAAGAAGATGAAATCTTACCAGTTTTTTCAAGAAGGACATCAAACGTTGGGTGAAGTCCAAAGTGATTGCATCCATGAAACATGAACTTTATCGCGTGATTATAGTATGTAAGGAAAATGGAGACATTTTTTATGGTGCTTGTGAATGCCCAGAAGGGTGAGTTATTTTTGAAGAACTTCTTTATATATCAGTGCGCAAAGTTAATTTATTTCACATCTACAAAATAAATAAGAAGATGTGGTATGAGTGACAATGAGGTATATATGTATGTTAGTTGTTCATTCCGTTTAATCAGTAATAAATAAATAACTTAGTACTTTTATACCGGCGAGTCTTTCCTAAACGACAGAACTTTAGTTATATGCAGCGTCAAATGCCAGATGTTCATATTTTGTTTATTTAATAGATTGGTTCAACAACACACTGATTAAAAATCAATAAATTATATAACCGTAACCTAATATTTCGTTTTTGTCGACCACATGCTAGTCCAGATCTACAAGTACTTATCTTTTGTTCATAATTATTTTATAAGGGATTGTGAAATAAATACATGAAAATTAACACATAAAAATTTGAAACTTAGTATTTCATATTAAAATAAAAAATATTTCAGAAAATATTTTAATATTTAAGTATGATAGTGTACAATTTGTATTTCATTTTTTCAGCCTTGGAATAAAAGGAGCAGGTAAATGTAACCACATCAGAGGAATTCTGTTTGCCATAAATGACTTTCATGAAAAGTGGCTACATCATAGGACAGAGAAGGTTTCGTGTACATCTAAATTACATGGATGGATTGTCCCAAGAAACTTGACAGTGAAACCAAAGCCATTGAAAGACATGAAGATGAAAAAAAATTATGTTTGGGAAACAGGATGTAAGTGAGCGAGCCACATTTGAGCCACGCGCACCACAAGACCGAACTCCTGACACATACGCTTTACGTAAACTATATGACAATTTAGAAGAACATGCACCTAATTCTTCATTTTTTCTTTACCATGATCCCCTTTTGACATATGAAGATGAGAATCATGATTTTGCTGACAGCATTGAAAGCACAAATGTTGCCATGAACACTTCTGTGTCTGCAACAGTTCATTTAGAAACATTTAAATGTACAGAGAAAGCTGTGGTTCCTCCAAAAACTCTACCTATCCCTTTAACACAATTTGATAATGAAATTCAGGATGACATTGAAATAGACCAATCATTTATTGCAACATTTGTGAAACACATTACAGATCATACATTGAGTGATGAGCAAATACAGCAAGTAGAACAATTAACAAAAGGACAATCGGATAATTCTTTTTGGAAACAAATACACAGATTTAAGGCAACAGCATCAAATTTTGGTAAAATGATCAAGTGTTCAAGGAATCCAGACGGCCTTTTGAAAGCTATGTTTTATAGTGAGCCTCATTCAGCAGCTCTATCTTATGGAAAAGAAAATGAGGATAAAGCTATTGAAGCTTACAAACAATACTTGGATAGTAAAGGCAGCAATGTGCAAGTTGAGTCAGTTGGCATAATTTTATCGAAGGACAGACCCGGACTTGGTGCAAGTTTGGATGGCATTGTTGTAGACCCATCAGCTAATATTACAAGGGATGGACTAGAGGTGAAATGTCCCTATAGTAAAGCAAATTTTAACATTAATGATGCCTGTAAAGACAAAACCTTCTTTCTTAAATCTGAAAATGGACAAATTGCTTTGAAAGAAAATCACAATTACTTCTATCAAGTGCAGGGACAAATGTATCTGGCAAACTTAAAATGGATTGATTTTGTAGTTTGGTTTGGAGATCAAGAAGAATTGTTCGTTCAACGTATCTTGTTTAATAAACAAAATTGGTTTTATAAATGCTTGCCAGCCTTAGACATGGTCTACAAATGGGCTGTTGTACCTGAACTTCTTACAAGGAGGGTTGAGCGTAAACTTACATTACTGAGTAAAGAACAATGGATAAAGTTAAAATCTGAATTATGTGAATGAGTTTCATTGCATTTTGTATTTGTTTGTACAATGTATAATTGTTATTTAACATGTATGTATATTTTATTATTACATAAACCAAATATACATTTGTAGTTCACCTATTCATTAACATGATTAAGTACAATGTATCTGAAAAACAGACTAAGGTTACCAATTCAACACTGTAATAAGATCATTGAATATTGTTTTATTGGTACAAATATTGATTTTGTTATCAGTAAATTAAAAGCAAACTAAATATTACTAGTATGTTTCATACATATACACATTCATGGATCTACAATCTGTCGATACCTGTATCTTGGCTTTGCACAAGGTCATGTTTTTCTCTGACTGTTTATGACATCTTTACACTAAATCCATTGGATGTTGGATGTGTACGGATTGATAATTTAGTCTTAGATGCATGATTTTTATTAGTTGTTAGTGGTTTTGAACTAGCTGTCAGATAACTGCAGTACTCTCAGATCTGTTCCTAGTGTCTTTTTGTTGTTTGGATGTACAAGTACCCTGCCACGTCCACTTGTATTTTGTCCATCTGATGAGTTAAGCCTTTTTCAACTGATTTTATAGTTCGTTCTTATGTTGTACTGTTATATCACTGTCCCAGGTTAGGGGAGGTTGGGATCCCGCTAACATGTTTAACACAAGAAAAATTACATTGACCAATAAACCACGAAAATGAGTTCAAGGCAAATGGTCATAGAATATATGACAAATGGAAAAATTCGTAGCATAAGGCATATATATACAAAGTCTGAAGCATGAACATTGATTAAGGTCTTTTACATTTGATCATTCATATAACGCATTGATCGTCAAAAAAAAAAGGGGAGTTCCAACTCCCGGAACCCTCCGATCCGCCACTGGAACGACTAAAGAACAGAGGTATACCATAATACAGGTACATCACTCAAAGATTCGCTTATTAAAAATCACACACACATGAAAAGATAACAAGTGCCACAGGTGGAGCAGGATCTGCATCAAATGAGACCACCGTAGTTACTTGTGAGGTTCGTGTTGCTCAGTTTTATGTTTTCTATATGTGTTATGTGGATTGGTGTTTTGTCTTTTCGTCCTTTTTAATCTTTTGCCATGGCTTTGTCAAATTGTTTTCATATGAGTTTGATTGTCCCTTTGGTATCTTTTGCTGGTCCTTTCCTAACATGAATAAAGTACATGTAAATATAATACAACTACATACATGCATTGATGTGTTTGTATTATTTCTAATGACTATCTGTCAATGGAGTCCAAATTCAGTTGCAGATCCAGGGTGGTAGGGTGGTCCCGAAGGTTGTAACCCCCCTTTTTTACCAATCAATGCTTTTGAATGGGGACATGGTTGGGACCCCCTTTTTTACGATCAATGCTTTTGAATGGGGACATATGGTTGGAAGCCGCCCTTTTAAAATGGCTGGATCCGCCCTTGAAATTAAACTAGCAACTAATAGCAATTACCACTGAAAATGTACATACACTGTATTTCCAACCAAAATTTATTCTTGATACAATGTACAATATATATTACATGCACAAACACACTTAATTTTCATTTTTCAACTTCATCAATAGAATTTTGATCATTACTAAGCGGAACAAGCGGCGGTAAAAACAGGTCAAAAATAAAACCACTTTTACAATTTGATTGGACACATGACTAAGTGGAAGAGTACCGTCTAAAATGTGATAGTTTTTTATTCTACCAATTGCCCTTTCTACATGTATCCTAACAGTGGCTATATTTATGGTGTCTTCAACATTCTGTGGTTTTGATTGGCGGTTTCTCCCTTTAAATGGAGGAATGTTCAACGTTACACCTTCTGGCAGAATATCTTCTATTTCAAACCTTCTGTCTGCCTTTACATTATCACCTTTATCCAGCAATCCTAACAAACCACTGTTTTTTGTAATTTCTTTATCCTACACACGTCCACCCCATAATTCCGACACAAATGTCACACTTCCAGTTGGGCTTACGCCAATCAAGACCTTATAGGTATTATGATGCTTGTAGTTCGACCAAGTTTGAGATTTTTCAAGCATAGAGGACTGAATTTCAACAAACACTTCTGTACAGTCAATTATAATTCTGGTGGTCGGATACATGTTGAAGGACTCCGGCATATTTGCGAAAAATTTATCTTGTGAAGGGAAAGGCAGCGGCAACTCAGCACTTAAAAAATTAATCCAGGTTGTAAATATTTTAGAAAATTGCCCAACTGAAATGTCAAACTTCTCAGAAAGGTCTCGAACAAAAAGTCCAACTTTCAGCCTCAGTACCATAAAAAACTCTTCTTCTAAAGTGAGCTTCCGGTTTGGTCCTGGTCTTTTCCCACGAGTCTGGTATTGTTTGAAATCACTATTTGTGTCGCTTTGACCACGCCAATATTGCATCCTAGAAGCTTTAACCTCTAAGTAATTGAATACGGAATTGAACCCTCCATAATTTTGGAATTCTGTATAAAATGAAATGGCATCATTATCATCCTTTTTGTTTTGTCCAAGGTAAATCGCTTGCCTTCATAATATTCAATTTGCTCCTGTAGATCAGCAATATTTTGTGATGCTATCTTCATTTTTAATGTCAACTTTTCGATTTGCTTCTTCAATGAATCAGTGTGTCTTTCTTGATCTTGGAAGTCATCTATTGAGAAGCCCCAATTATGTTCTGTTGAACAATCAATTCCTTTCATCACGGTGGGTTGGCCACTCTGTCTGTGTTGCTACAGTCTTAGGCAGATCTTTGTAACAACAGGACTGACTGACATCATTGTCCTAAAAAATGACATAAAAACATATTTTAATAGAGCAATATAGAATTGTCATAGAAACATGCATATGCGTAATAAAAATTATTGTATGATAGTACACTCATACATGTCCATAGCAAAATATTATATTTTATATAGGCAACACATGGATTAGTAAATGGTGCCATGGGTTTTGTAGCTTCTTATGAATTAAATGAAGAGAATGGAGTGAATTTAATTTATGTCAAATTTGATGATCGAAATATTGGAAAAATATTTCAACATACTACAGTTCAAGATGCAATAGGTATTCAATCAATTGCTCAAGAATTTTATTCAAATGGCAGAATAATCATAAGAGAACAATTTCCTCTGATATCTGCTTGGGCTTGTACTATACATAAAATGCAGGGAGTTCATTAAATAAAGCAGCAATATTTTGTGACAATGATATATTTGAAAAAGGAATGGCTTATGTTACCTTGAGAAGAGTAACACATTTAGAAGGATTATATCTATGAAACTTTAATTCAAATAAAGTCCAACCTGCAGAAAAAGTTTTAATTGAATATGCTCGCTTGAGAGAAAATGAACGTAACTAATGATATTGAAATATACATTACCTTAAAACAGTAGTACACACAACTATCTTCAGTAAATATATGATACAAATATACCTTATATGTAATAATTTTAACATTTAAACATAATAAGCCAGTAGTTGATACCAGAAACCAAAATCAGCACACATACAAGACAATATCATAATATTACAAATAGTTTGCAATGCATGATAATATAAAGATTTTGCTTACAATATTACAAAAGTTATCAGTATAATATGACGATTTTGCTTTTTGAGTATCACTTTATTACAAATAGTTTGCAAAACATTACAATATGGAAATTTGGCTAGTATTACAATATTATGAATAGTTTAAATTTATGAAAGTATTGCAATATTACAAATAGTTTCCAATATATAAAAATATGAAGATTTTGTTAAATATTACAAATATTACAAATAGTTTGCAAAACATGTCAATATGGAAATATTGCTAAGTATTACAATATTACAAATAGTTTGAAATTTATGATAGTATTACAATATTACAAATAGTTTCCAATATATAAAAATATGAAGATTTTGCTAAGTATTACAATATTACAAATAGTTATTACAACATAATAAATAGTTATTACAACATTGCAAATAGTTAGCAATATATGACAATATGCAGATTATCTCATTATTACTAAATATTATAAACAGTTTTATTAATATATGACAATATGCAAAGTTACACTTATTTGAAAATTGTTGTAGATGTTGCTCACTATTGAAGAAGTAAAAAAAATGCCTCCTAATACAGAAGTTATGACACCAACCAACAATCAAAGCAGTTGTACTGGATGTGAACAAAATTGAAAGGGAAACAGCCAGCACCAAAAGCAAAGTTTATGCTATATTAGCGGATGAAACTGGCAGTATATCCAATACCATTTACACTGAGACACATTACCACAAATTCATTAAGGGATTTTCAGTCGTTATCATTAATGTACTACTAGAACAGTCCTACTTAGCCATCACTTCTAGAACTAAAGTTGCAATTTGCCAACCCTTTAGTATTTCTGAGGATATTTTGAGGTCAGCTCCTACGCTACCTGGCTATCAACAGAAAACACTAGTCACAGCCATGGATTCTCCGGAGAAGAGCATAATCACCGTTAAAGGGAAAATTACAAAGTTAGAGTAATTAACATTTTGAATTTGTAGATAAATAATCTTTTTCTTATAAATCAAAACAAAAACATGTTTTCTTAATACGAAACTCCATCTTCAAAAGGGGATTTGTCTTTTTTCAACATTCGGCTTATATATAAAATTGAATAAAAAAACCAACAGCAAACTAATATCCAAGGCATCTCAAAAAGACAATATTGACCGTTTATACATAATTCATACATGTCCTAAAAGGTTTTAATTGGAAAAGAAGAAGTGTGAAGTATGTGTACATCTAAATCATAGGCCATACTAGACTGACAATGAATACAGATTATTTGTTATCTGGGACACAGAAACCGATTCTGAATTTCATAATGCAATACACAATTTACAAAAAAATCAGCCTTCATTCTTATAAAAAAGAACCTTTTTAGTAGCTATGATGTTGTAATATTTATTCTTTTTAGTTGCCATATTTTTAAACTGTACCTTAATTTAATTTCAGATATTTTCAGCAACAAGTTAGATAGTAAAAGGTGATGCTGTCCCCTTTCAAAAATTCATATTGAATTACACCTCTGCAAAAAAAAAGTAGCTGTGTGGGACAATATGGTTGACAAGTTTAAAGAAAAGCAACTAGTTAAAATAATCAATTGTAGGGTACGACTCTACAATGATGAAAAAAGCAGTCTGCAACAACGACATCAAACTCTGAGGTAAAATAAATATAAAGTGTACTTTTCTTTAAATCATTTTGTTTAATTGAAGACAAAAGTACCTATTGATACTACATATATTGTTAAGGAATAATATTTTTTAGAAATAATTGGCAAGACACAATCCATTGACTGCAAAGGTAAATTCAACTCCTTCCAGCAAAATTCTTGTATGAGAATTGAAAATAGTAATACATGTACAAATTGTTCATAAATAAAAATGTCAATGAACTTCCAATGACAAGTGAAAATTTGTAAGACTTACCTTTTGTTTATATAAAGAATTTATATCGCTGTTAACACAAACATTTAAACTTGATAAAATACCCAGTTGTCAGGGCTAAAACCACTGATTTCCAAGAAAATTGTAGATCGCTATTAGTTAAATAGCATTAACAACAACATTATTGTATTTAACATGAAAAACAATAAATAATGAGTTCATCTTAGAAACACATTACGAGTTTAAGATATGCATTCATGCAATGTTGATATAATACATATTTACTTTAATGTAAAAATTTAATGTGCTGACAAACCAACTCTTGATTTGTAAACTGTATAGTTTTTATAATTAAATTTCAGGTTTTTCCATCTGATCCAGAGTTAGACAATGTTAGTTCTGATGAGGATATGAGTGATGAACCACCACCAATGGAAAATCAAATGCAGATTGGTTCAATCACAGCATTATTTGAAGTGGATCCATACCTGTCTTGCCCAAAAGCAAGTTGCAATAACACTAAACTAGTAACTTTTAAAGATCAAGGAAAAGAACATTATTACATGACTTGTCGAAATTGTAATGGGAGGTTCCAAGGAAGTACAGCTAATACCTATTTGCGAATTACTACTCTGTTAGAAGGAGATGGAGTGAGCAAAAAAGTAACCTTGTTCTCCCCTCAGATTAAAAAAATATTTCAGAGTAGGGGTTTGGACAGTGATGTCGAATTTGACAAAGTCGCAATGATGACAAAACTAATGATTGTTGTGCCTGTGGATATCAAATATTCACTGGTTAATAATATTATTAAAGATTTGATATGCAAGAGAACAAACACCGAATAAATTCTAACAGTACTAATTTTTATACTATGTACTTAAAGTTTTAATACTTTCATTTAGAGTAGGATAGTTTTCTAGTTATTAGTTTATTGTATATTTTGAAGTACAAATGTATTTTAAGATAGTTGTGTGTATTATATGTATTACACATGTTCATTTCTTTAGATGTCGTAAATTAGTTTAATTTTAAAACAAATTTTGGTAGCTTTGCTTAGTATATTTTAGTATAGAATGTTGTAGTTTCGTAGCATTTAAAATTTAGAAATATTTCATGTATTTTTAATATGTTAAGCACATTTTCTGCATTTCACAATTGCATAAATTTCTGTGATTAAATAACAGTCTTATATAAACTTTAAAAAAATGAATACATGTTTTTCCATGTCATTTAAGTAGTTTTGAATAGTTCGTGCATTGTTAATAAAAATATCATTGCAATAAGATACATATCATAATCTGTTGAATCATATATTAAACACGTGTTTGTTTAATGAAAATTGTTATATTATGTTAAAAAAATGTTGAATAAATAGATCTTTATTTTTCTTATTTCAAAAACATTTTAATACAATGTACTAAATTGTACTAAAAGTCTTAATACTAAGTTCATTTACAGTTTGTCTTGTTTTCTTTAGTTTATTAGATATTTTGATGTGTTTTACTGTAAGATAGTTTTGTGTATTACAATTTTAAGTAGTTTTGTTAAGTATATTTTAGTCTAGAATGCTGTAGTTGTGTAGCATTTAAAATTTAGAATACTTTATGTATTTTTATTTGTTAAGCACATTTTTCTGCATTTCACATTTTATTTCTTTGATTAAATAACAGTTTTATTCAAACTTTAAAAAAATGAATACATGTTTTTCATGTCATTTAAGTAGTTTTGAATAGTTCATGCATTGTTAATATAAGATACCATTTCCTAACATTATTTTGTAACTTCATATTTTCTAAATGAAATACATATTCATAAGTTAATAACTTGTATGTTTGATTTAAAAATAATTTTATGCAATTTAAAAAATAATTTTATGTAAAAAAAATGTTGTTTTAATTACTATCTTGAAAGAAATATTTTTTGTTATTAGTATTACTTCACAGAGTTTTAAGTGATGGAAGCAGCAATTTGCACATTCTTGCTTATTATCAAGTGAACATTTGTTCATTACACAGAAGGGTCATATCAAAGACTTGAAATTGGTATTTATTTCTTCTTTGAAGAGCACACCTCATTTATGGGGAAGGCCAAAGGCTAATTTACTGGAAAACAAATGTTCTAGTTGGGTTAAATACCTTCCTGTTGGGTGTTGTGTACTATCACCATTATGAACAAAAAGACATACTTTATACTTAAATCTACATCAAAATTCACTGCCAATTAGCCATGTTCATACATCTTGAGATCAAGTTGATAAATCATGACACGTGAATCATGATTGCCCCTTTGACATTTATTGTATGGTTGGAACTTCATTATATTTCAAATAATATTGAACAAGCTTTAATCTTGAAAATCAAGTTGTTGTTGTGTACTCTTGTGTCCAAAATTCTTATAATGTGTTTTCAATAGTTAGTATCAAAGATGGCTGTAACTCCAAGATCAACTATCCTTACAAGTGTTAAAAAACAGCATAAAGTACAGAACAAATCCCAAAAATAAGTTACTGAAGGAACATTCAAAACAATGCAATACATTTTGATAAGAATATAAACGATTCATCTTTCTGTTTTGTTCTAAAATCCAGAATTGCTGAAATCTTGTTGACTGATTACAAGGTCATACAGATGAGCAATCACAAACTCAAACATTCTCCTGGTTTTCTTCATAAAGCAGCCGCTTTATTAAGGCCAACGCATTGTTATTTTTTTTTTTTAAACAAGCAACTTGTTTTGTTATTTTTGTTCTGCATCTAATACTAAATCATTTTCTTAGTAAGCATGGTAAGGGATTATCCTATTGTGTACGCCTAATTACAGTTGAAAACAAAGAATTTCTATAAATGAGTTACATCTGTTCTGAAACAAATTTATCAGCTTGGAAGGATTTGTGATTGAAACCAGTGGCGTAGCTAGTCCATTTTTAAGTGTATGCCCGAACCTCGAGTGGTTCGGGGTCCCGCCTAAGCTGATCAAGGACAGAAGACCTCCTGATAGTCACCCCCCCCTCCCCCGAAGTTCACGCGTTATTGAGAAAGAGATACCAATATCTGTCATCAAAAAGTCATCAATTAAGGACAAAACTTTACGACAAAAGAGATGATTTCAGCTTCCAATTGTGATTTTTTTTTCTATGAAGCAACATTCCAGCAGCACCTGCATATGGAGTATATACCTCCCTGTTGATAAGATATTACAAAGCTTGCAATTCCTATCATCATTTCCTTGATAGATGGATGCTGCTCACAAAGAAGCTACTGAAGCAAGAGTTTTATGTTTTCCAAGTTGAAATCATACCTTTGAAAATTTTAGTCGGCATCGCGAGTAGGTTGATCGTTATAGAATATCTGTTTCACAGATTGCTAATGACGACGGATATGTTCCAATTGTTTATATAACCACAATCCCGTCCTCTTTTCTTCGAATAAGACCTACCGAACTATAGACTTATCACTGGGATTGTACTTACATCAGCAACACGATGGGTGCCACAAGTGGAGCAGAATTTGCTTACCCTTCCGGAGCACCTGAGATCACCCTCAGTTTTTGGTAGGTCCGTGTTGCTCAGTCTTTTGTATGTTGTGTTTTGTATACTGTTGTTTGCCTTTTCGTAGTTTTTCGTTTTTTTGCCATGGTATTGTTTGTTTCCAACTGATGAGTTTGAATATCCCTTTGGTATCTTTTGCCTCTCTTTTAGAATCTAATTTGTTTTTTTTTTTATGTTAAATTATTTATTCATGTGTCATTGTGTTGATTTGGAATCTAATGTCATTTATTTGAGAGGAAAATGTCCAAACCGGTTGCCTAAAAATATGTTTTGAAAGGAGATATGTGGTAAACAATCATTCGACAAAAAATCAAAACTTTATAGAAATAGTAAAAAACCAAGTCTCCTTTGACCTTGTCTAATTTACTCACATTTTTACACTCTAATTTCGGTAATGTCCTAATTAATTTTCATAGATGGTCAGGTGTAATGTAAAAATAAATATTGAACTGTAACATAAAAATGCAAGCCATATTGTATCTCAGCAGATAATGAATTGCTTTAAACAATAGTAAACTGAGTAGAATTCTCAGTAGATTCAGACTGTGACAGAAAAAAAAAAAAAAAAAACAAATATATAATATAAATATGAAAACAACACTTTATAAATGTCATACGTCCGAAGCGCTTTTCTGGATTTACCTTCATAATCTTCTGTGATATAAATTTTGGTGGAACATATTTCCTATAAAATAAGTTTCGGCAGAACAAATGTCACGCCGGAACAATTTTTTTGTAACAAAAAAAATTCAGATATTACTTGAAGCTATGAGCAGGGTCAGGAACAAACTTCTAATGTTTGTTTTGAGGTTTATTGACTATTTATACTAGACATGCTATATGAGAGAAAGAGAAATAAAAGAAAATTGTAAATTTAAAAGACGAAAATACTGTTGGCATTTTAAAAGATTATTCTTAATTGTATGTTTTCTACAAGAACTGTAAAACAAGTATTAACATACATATACTATGATCATAAAACAAAAAGACATGTATATGTCAACATACGAACGGTCTCCCACAAAAGATTTTGTCAATCCAGTATGTCAAGCTAATATGAAGATATGTACAAGTAAAGCAATAACAAAAGATACAGTATCAAGCTGTATGCTTAATAAAGTTTTGGTCAAATTTGTTGATTCTCTTAAGTTGATGGCCTCATTGTGAACTTAAAATAGCTTTGCAGAACTTATCACCTTCTTTATAACCAACGACGTCCATTATAATTTGAAAAAGAATGGCGGCGATACTACTACGTTTTGAATTTCAGGCGCTTACAATAGGTCTTATATAACAAATTACCCGTCTCACGACTCTGAGTATTTTTCATCAAAAAATATAATCAAGAAGTCCAATAAAACCAAATAATCTGAAAAAAGAAACATTTAATTGTAAGGATACTCATTATTCAAATATAGAAAAAGAGGCGTGAGGCATTCCACATTGCAGTCCAACTACAATGAATAGACAAAAGCTTCATCGACAACAAAAATAACCATACATATATGTGAAACTTTACATTTCAAGGATCATTTTAGAAAAGATGTGAGATACCGTTGGAAATATATTAATTGTGTTCTTATATGTTTAAATTTTACTACGTTTCACTCTCTACACTTTTCGATGCTTATTATGAACAAAAAACTTTCAGGTGGAAGCGGCCATACTTTTCTAACACAAATAAATAAGCAAACAACCAAAGAAAAGTCAACGAACAACTCTGATATCTGTTTGAAAAAAATAATCGATAAAAGATATTACCCTCCATTTCGTGTTAATACTTTCCCCAAAAGAAATTGGTAAATCTAAAAAATTGTATAAGCCTTTTATAATTTTTGCAATCCACTACAATTTACATATAATTCTGAACGAATTAAACTACAAAGAGAAAACATTTTCCACTTTCATCAGCTATGAGACGGCTAGCTTTTTAGAAAAGCTATTACTTGTTTGTGATATACAGTCACTGACCTATATCGTCTTGTTCATGACGTTGACAATGCGTTTCCGTAGAATTTTAATTATGACGTCATTAAGAGTACAGGTTTGCGGAATTTTTATGTCGTTCTCTCCAAATTATGGTTTTTACCCTAAATGTTTCATTTAGAACAGTTGTTGGAGTGTGCAGTATATAAAGAATAACCATACATTGTCTCGAAATATCAATTTTATATTTACTCGGCTCAAAACAGGATAGATGCTCGGCAAAGCCTCGCTTTTTATCGGTTTCTAAGCCTTGTACAAATAACATTTATATTTCGAGACAATGTATGGTTATTCTATATTTGAAAATCAATGCTAATTTCTATTAATATAGTAGAAGATCTATAAGAAAAAGTTAAGGTGCATTTTTCCTCATCACAGATCCATGATTTTGAAAAAAGAAAGCACTTTATACATTAATCATATGCTGCAGATAGTATGTGCATTTGCGCATATCTGCAAAATATATAATATTGATAAGTGAACACATTGTAGTCCCTTCCTATAAAAAAAAAAAAAAAAAAAAAAAAAAAAAAAAACTCTTAATTCGCCCCTGTTTATGGAACACTTTGAAGTGCTACTAGAGAACATATGTTTTGCGGTGACATTTTAAGGTTCACTTGTCTAGTTTAAACTTTAAGGTACGACAAACCATTACTTAATCGTGATTAATCTTCAATGTAATATCGACTAAAATCTTGTTTTGCCTATTTATACATTTTTAAGTTCAAGGATGTGGTATAACTATATATATTATTTTGCTTTTAAATTTTAGAATATCCTGTATTATGTAGGAGGACTCAACTTTCAATTCATCGTACAGTATATCACTTTTTATTTTTAAGATGACATTTTTTTTTTGTATGCGTCATAAGCAATATATCGTACTTATACTAATGTTGCTCCAATAAATAGGCTCCTGAATATGACTTAATGATAAAGTACTAATAAGGCAAAATGCTAAAGAGTCGCCATAAATCTCAATTTGAGACCATCAAATCGCCGATTGATGCCCGCAATACTATTGCATGTATCCCTAAATACAATCTAAACATTGTACTTTGTGACATCCTACCAATAAGCGTGGTTACACAAGTTGATCAATCAAGTCTATATAAACACTCAATCGATTTCAAACTAACGAAACACAGTGTGGAGGTGTAACAGTTTTAAATATATTAAAAATTCAAAATATATTATTTTTAAATGAAATTCACTAATTGCATCCTGTTGAATATTTAAGCACAGATAAGGTGATTTTTTAAAATGTAATTTTTCCACAAATAAATATTTCACATGCTAAAATGAAATGATTATCCATTATCCGGTATATAAGGTTAATCATGGAAGTATTATATTGACAGGAACTCCAACGAAAAATTAGCACATTCCCATCCCACTGATTTCTTTAAGAAAATAAAAGGTTCCGACTCAGTTTGTCAAGTACGTGATAACTCCTTTGTGGGTATCTGCGATGCCGCCTTCGCCTGTTCTGTTAACTGAAGCTGGTCTTATCACGTGATTTGGTATCGAGTGTCTTATCTACCTACCAATGTAAATAAACACGGAAACTCCCGTGGTTATTTGTGAATCGCCACATGAATAACGACACCTGTTTCCGTTCAATAAATGAAGGCAAAAGCTGAAAAGATCTAAAAAATCGGTCCATATTTAACAGAATGACATAAGAAAATTAACTGCATTCGGAAAGAGAGCAAGCTTATTTTAGTTTTGTCTTAATCATTGGAACTTGGAAATCGGGAAATATCCGATATCAAAAATTACATGTACCTAAAGTCGGTGTTTGCGGAAAACAATGTGATGCGCGTGTAGTGTGTAAGATGGCGAAGGATAGCTCACATTTAAGTTAAAGGTTGTAAATTTTATCGAATATTACAAGAATATCTATGGTTTTCTATCGTCTCAATGTAGAAAAATTTTATTAACGTATTTATCAAATATGTTTTAAAGACTAAAAGAGGTTAATAATTACACGCACGTGATGACCTCTACATAGCATTATCAGGTTACGAGACAGATGAATTGTTACACCTTTATAATAATTCCAAAGTTATAAACAACCTTAAACATTCAACCTAGTCCGAGATTACTCTGACGTCTGACAGATTTTTTTACGAATGGTCACCATGATGGGCCCTAAGCAGTATAATATTTCTTTTAGTCTTAAAATTTTATCATTGGAACCAAATTTGAATTTATTTATGTGTGTATAAATGCTTCACAGTTCTGAAACATCTTACACGATATGTTAAGCAATTTATGTTTTGTTTCTTGTTGCATTTCATGAAATATTTGTCATTGGACTATCAGTAAACAATTAATCAAAATATTTGATATTTTTTCCGATCAAAGCCATTTAACCTTCCCCGGCACCCGCCGCTAAGGGGAACCAACTTTTGAATTAAATTTTTGTTGGAAATTCTTTCAGTAAACACTTAATTAAAATATTTGTCAAAGTTAGCAGTAAAACGCGATAATAATTGCTGATAAAACTTTTCCGTTTACTTTTATAAGAATTTCATGATTTTCAAGCCTAGCATGTATATAACAGTTATGCGTGTTTATAGCCACCGACCCTCTCATGAATAAAAAAATCTTACTATTTAAATTGATTGTAACTTAAACTGAAATGTTTATGGCTTGTGAGTATTTTTACTCTTCAGCTTTTTTTGGTGAAAACAGTCGCAGGGATTTCGTTTATTTCTTTTTATTTGTTTTTACGCAGCAAAACCCGTAAAAACTGACATATTTGTCATTTAGTGACATGGTCGGTAAATGTCATTTCCTTGACAATTAAGTACACATCCGGTTATTTCGGTATGTTCCGTAATTACGATCAATCACGAGGTGCCACAAATTCGATCGGAACCCATGCATCCATAACAGATACTTAACGATTTTGCGCCATCGTACTATAAACGTTTGAAGTCCGCTTGTTGGAGTTCCTGTCAATATAATACTTCCATGGGTTAATAAAGAATTAATTTGAATTGAAAAAATGTACTTATTTCATTTGCTGGTAATACAACAATTTAATATAGTACAATATGGAAATCATAATAATATCTGAGAATATTTTAAACGTTTGAACCCGCTTTGATATTACAAGTCAGATGTACCAAAACTCATTTACCAGAAATACACCAGATCCATTCAATAGGTATCTAATTAACTGGTGATTAATTATTCTTAAAAATTCGGACTTTGAAGTTTGTCTTTGTACAATAAAATTTTCTTCAAAGCAATTTAAAACAGCTAGTATTTTTCTTTGCCTGTTTACGGATATTCCAAGTAAAGATACGGCGATAAGTCGCATTCAGTTATGTCACCATTAAAGAACAAAGGACGCGTTGTGGTTACGACAAGTGGAACATATTCATGGTCTTCTGTCAAAAAGTTTGCCCAAACTTCCGAAAGGATAATTTCAACTTAACAAACCCTTCGTATAATAAATTTGAAATCGGGTTAACCACCAGCTTTAATTGTAATAATCATATTAAAACACAAATTAAGATACAAATAGGATGATTTACATATTTACATATCAGTATATAAATATATAAATTATATTATCACACAATAGAATCCTCACCATGTACAGTAACGTGACATTTTTAAAGTTTAGGTAAATGTATAGGAAATTAAATATACTGAAATGATTAAAGTGCACACACACATCTGCTTATGATTATACATGTAGTATAGAAACCAGTACAAACTGATATCGTTCATCAGCATGCAAATACATGCTATATTAAATTTTGCTCATACAAACAAACTTCGTATAGACGAATATGAAGTTATTTAGTTTGATAGTCTTTGTTGCTATGTTAATGATCGCACCATGCAGTCACTATGTCAGTTGTTTAGCAACCAAAGCTAGCAACGTTAATAAAACTAGATCAATTGAAATAAATTGTTATATTTATTTTAATGTATCAAAATTTAAAGAAAATCTCTCCTTAAAAAAACATTGAATTCTTAACGAAATTAATTTTTCTTAGCATATCATTGAAGAAAAGGAGAGTATAAGTTTTTGAATATATAAATAAGAAGATGTGGTATGAGTGCCAATGAGATAAGTATTTGAACAACATTTTGAGATTTTTATGGTATAATATTACATCATGTAGGTTGTTTTTAGAACTGAATACCAGTTGACAATGTTTACAAATATATGTAAAGCAACAGTTTGCCACCGAATATTTTGTAAAAAGCATAGTCTTAATAGTACTTAAAGCAAAAGAGAGGCAGAAGATGCGAAAGGAAAGTCTATTTCATAAGTCAAAAACGAACAGATAATGCCATGGCAAAACCCCAAAAACGTCCAAAAGACAAACAATGGTCTACAAAACTCAACATAGAAAACTATTGACTGAGCAAGACGAACCCCACAAAAAACCAGGGTTGATCTCAGATGCTCCAGAAGGGTAAGCAGATCCTACTCTAAATGTGGCACCCGCCGTGTTGCTCATGTAAATATAAGCCCGATGAGAAGTTCAATTTGGTAGGTCACAGTCACCGACGAAAAGATGACGGTATTGTGGTTACAATTGGAAGATATCCGTCGTAATCTCTGAAACTGCTATTCCATAACGGTCATCCAATTCGTGATAGTTTCCGTAAATGATTTTATCTTCACCACTTAAAACCCTTGGTTTAATAGCTTCCTTATAGGCATCGACCCTCTATCAAGGCAATCATGATAAGAAATTTAAGCTCTGGAATATCGTTTCAACTGGGGGGATATCTACTACTGCTGGAATGTTGCTAAATAGAAATGAAAAGTTCACAATTGGGAGGCTGCCATTATCTCTTTTGTCGTAATGTTTTATTTTCAACCGATCCTCATTGTCAATTTCTAGATGCAAGTCAAGACATGTGGGAGACTTATCTGTTGTATCCGTTATTTCAAGTTCGAAGGAATAGATGCGTTCAACATAGTCACCAAACTTTGCATTATTTAGTTGGAGGACACCATTCATATATCATATATTCTTCCAAAGAAAATCAAAATGTCAGCCTCATGGGAATAAAGGAACAAGTCGGCAATATTCCCGATATCATAAGTGGATTTATATTTGAAGTGTAGCTTGCGAAATCGAAAATTTTACTGCAGAACGAAGATAATTTTTTACCATAAAGGAGATAGGTTTAACAACTCGTGAGAATTGGATATAATAGCTTGATATTAACTCAAAAGACTCGTGTATTATTAAATTGAAATTAAATATTAGTAATTGAAGTTAATACCAAGCTTCTCTCTCGCTATGAATACATAGAATTATTCACAGGAAGAGATCATGAAAAGAATGAGGACAGTTAAATGTTCTGTCAAAAAAAAAAAATATCCCAATCTTATGTTAATGTGTATGCTCAATTTTCTTCTTTTATACTAAAAACTATCTTATACTTCATTTGAAATGTAATATTTAAATATCCAGACTTTAAATTCGTTATTGAAATCTATCTCTGTGAAAGTATTTTTTGCTCCGTGTTGGATGCGTCACTATGACTTTGAGATGACGAACAGCAATAAAAGCGCTGTTCCTTTGCTTTTCATGTGTTTTCTGCTGCGCATGTACTGATATTGTGTCATGAATGGATACCCCATATCCTTTGTTTTTTTGTGATATTGTGTCATGAATGGATACCCCATATCCTTTGTTTTTCAATCATAAAATATATGACGTACTTAATACTTTGAACGTCCTGTTTTCTTACAATGGCATTACACCTCTTCAAACTTAGAACTATCATGGTGGGTCACAATCATAACAAGTATGAACTCGAGACTCACTTGAGATCAAATAACTCACCTGGCAAAAATATGTGACATACCTGTATTTCTTTGTAGATTTCGACTTGCTTGTATTTTTTGCTGTTTGCGGTTTCTATGTATTTGTTATAATTTTCATGAAAATTGCGAAACATTTGGTGAAAAATTATTGATATACGAATTGACATTTAGAGAAACAGTTACTCCTATAGAGAGTTGATTCACAGACATTTACTCCTATAGAGAGTTGATCCACAGACAGTTATTTCTATAGAGAGTTGATCCACAGACAGTTACTCCTATAGAGAGTTGATCCACAGACAGTTACTCATATAGCATGTATAGATGGTTGATCCACAGACAGTTACTCCTATAGAGAGTTGATCCACACATTCAGTTATGTTCTCCTTTTTGTCTTGTACTATCAAGATTCAGAATAAGTAATCATTGCCTCAGGATAGAAACTTGAGAATGTAAAAGAAAATATGATATTATTCTTTAGTAAAATTACAACCAATGATTACCCAGATGTCTCTCAATTTCCTATTGTTTTAAAGATAATAGCCACATATTTGCATTGTATCATAGGTCAAATTTATTTGTTCAGTGTATGTTCAATGGTGTTAATATGTCCTTTGATTGAGTTAAGCTATTTCAGTTGATATTTTATAGTGTGTCTTTCTATGTTGTGATGTTACACTATTGTTTCAGAAAAAGGGTGAAGGTTTGGTACCATTAAAACGTTTAAACCCGCTGCATTTGTTTGCACCTGTCCTAAGTCAGGAATCTGATGTTCAGTAGTTGTCGTTTGTTGATGTGGTTCATAAGTGTTTCTCGTTTCTCGTTTTTTTATATAGATTAGACCGTTGTTTTTCCCGTTTGAATGGTTTTACACTAGTAATTTTTGGGGCCCTTTATAGCTCACTGTTCGGTGTAAGCCAAGGCTCCATGTTGAAGACCGTACTTTGACCTATAATGGTTTACTTTTATAAATTTTGACTTGGATGGAGAGTTGTCTCATTGGCACTCATACCACATCTTCTTATATCTACACACTGCAAAATTTGCAAAAAAAAAAGAGAGCTTAATAATATAATCGACCATCATTTAAAACTCATCAAAAACTTTAAATCAAAGATACCGTTTATACTCTAGTACCACGTAACCAGACCAGGGGCGGATCCAGGATTTTGGAAAAGGGGTCGTAGTAATAATGTTTGCCGAGCGGAGCGAGGCGAAATTTTGGACCTTTTTCGGCTAAAAGCATAAAATAAGTGTAAAATGCATTTTATAGTTAAAGTGTAGGGTTGGACATTTTGGTGCCGTATTCTCTCCATTAATTGTCTATTATAAAATGATTGGATGGATCCAAAGCTATGTACTAATTAATATATTTGATGTGGGATTTGTCAGAAAAAAATGGATATGGAAAATTCTCGTTTTGTTGTATGGTTATAGTAAGCATAACCTCACAGATTTCTTGTTGTTAACAAGATATACGGCTATTCAATGAAATTTACAATACGACTGACACAAAGAGAAACAAACAAGCAATTTTTATCCAAATGTTTGGTTGAAATGTTTCAACCAACAAGGGAAGTGAGGGTTCCAAATCAACCAAAGGCTACGAATGAGTCGGAAATGACAATGAAGTTGTGAATGACGGTCGACACATGGAGACATATAGGCCACAAACAGCAGGTAGATTGCAGTCGGGCCTTGAAAAAGTATTCAGTATATCAGTTCGGCGAAACAGACATTCCGGTCAGATATGGGATTCACATGCAACCCCATAACAAAATTATGCCCGTCTTTTATTCATCGTGTTCATTTAATGCTAAATAATTTTGTAGAAAATATTTGTTTTCTAATAGCAAAAAGTGGACAAGATTATTGTTTTCAATCCAGATACAGCCAGAATTTTTGTTTAAGGCAAAAATCAGGGTCAGAATTTTTCTCTAAAATATCTCAGACTGCCCCTCAAATCAAATGATTCGTACCTTAGACTTTAAATCTATATCTAGAGCTTACTGACTGGGGATCACTAATCAGCAATGTTATTAATGGGCTGGGGCGTGTGGGTTAGACATGTTTTCGTAGGTAAATAATATTGCTGTGGATTTTTTTTTCATTAGAGTGTAATAGTGTATTACTTTCTGTTGGGTGGAATTGTGAAATAGAAGTCAATACGTTCTTGCTCAATACTTTGTCGCTTTGAAGGCGTCATGCTTGTCATCCTCAGCCTAAGCAATGTGTTACTGAATTTCAAAATGACTGAGTGACGTTTTTTCGACGTCCTGGTCAACTCCACCGTAGCGAATCACATGACTTTGACATAATCAATAATATGTTACAGTAAATACGAGCGAAAAATATCTTTATAAGTAAAGAATTGTCGCATACAAATTAAATACACGGGAAATGGCAGAGTTCGCGAAGTCTAGTCTGATTAATCATTTTACAAAAAAAAAAAAAAAGTGCAAGCAAAGGGGGCGTACGCCCTCTACGCCCCTCTGGATCCGCCACTGCAGACGAGTGTTTCGTCTACATATATAGCAATACAAAACAAGGAATCTGATGTTCAGTAGTTGTCGTTTGTTGATGTGGTTCATAAGTGTTTCTCGTTTCTCGTTTTTTTATATAGATTAGACGGTTGGTTTTCCCGTTTGAATGGTTTTACACTAGTAATTTGTGGGGCCCTTTATAGCTTGCGGTTCGGTGTGAGCCAAGGCTCCGTGTTAAAGACCGTACTTTGACCTGTAATGGTTTACTTTTATAAATTTTGACTTGGATGGAGAGTTGTATCATTGGCACTCATACCACATCTTCTTATATCTAATTACAAAGTTTAATGGCATTAAATTTCACAAAGTCAAAGTTTGACCTTCTTTTTGTTATTTATTTTTTTATATTTCAGCTTTAATGTCAATAATTTAAAACTGTTTTCAAATTTTTAATTGTTAAACTTCTAGCTTTCTCACTTGTTTGCCTATATATAGTTTTTTTTATCATCAAAGTTTGACCTAATCAATATCTACATGCAATTCATTTTTCTCAGAAAAATGTTCATTTAATTTTATATGTTTTATGACGAAATCTCAAACCACAAAGTTCAATAAAATAGATGTCATTCCTTTTTCCAGAGAATAACATACTAGTATTGGGAATAAACGTTGTGAACAAGATTCATTAAAGGTATGCATATGTCCGGTATTATAATAATTATTATTTTAATATGAATTGTGCTCAAAACATATTCTCAGATTCAGTTAGTGTACATACAATGTAATCATTATTAATATAAATTGTACACATAATCATGATAAAGAAAAGATAACGTACTATATCATCATCGAAATATGATTATACGAATATTTACTTCCGGGAATACCAGTTTCTATTTTTAGTATCAAATTGAATATCTAAACAATAACAATAAATTAATAAATAATCACCACAGACGAGTTGTCTGGGATATAAGATATCAAGTATATTATATTTGGGGTTAAAGTAAAATTATCTGTATATAATGTTCATATTTGATCATATTTAATTTCTAAAAGTATAAGCGGATTTTCCGCGTTGTCATCAGGATTTCCACACAATTTTAAAATGCCCGCTGACGTACTACTGCAGCTGTAATGTAAAAAGGTAAGAAATGCTTTTGAAAACACAACCACTCTTCTGATATTTTTTCTAATTTATTTTCATAGAAATACTTAAACTAAATTTGACACATTCATATAACCGAATAATATACTGTCAGTCTGCTATACTTTCGTTTCACTATCGCTAATAAAAACAAATAATTCATCTAAACAAAGAAACGGTTCATTACACACCCCAGGACGTACATTGTCACGAAAAACAGGGAAAGAATGTTCGCTAATGAAAATGCATTTTGAATATGGATGAAAATACATTTCTAGCCTTTCATATAAGTAATATATATATATATAGGTGTTTGGAGAAAAAAAAAGGGGGGAGGGTCTTATTAAAATGTGAAATGATGATATTTTTATCTCCGTTTTGGTCTCGACAGTGAGAGTATTTCTTGCTAAGGCGAAGGGTTATTCTTTAATGTTATTTTTAAAATATATTTTCCATTTGTTATTGTGTACTATGAGTATTTAAGTTTTCATATCGTAGTATATTCTAAGGAAGTAGATAAAACATAATTTAAATGTGAAAACATCGTTGTTTTATATCTTGTGTTCAGTATCTTTTTGCTCATACACAACACAGGGCCAACATTGGGAGACTTGAGTATTCACAAACATCTTTGTCACATCTTTGACCTCATCACCTTTTAAATATATGTCAGAAGTCTTTATCCAAGCGAGTCGTATGGTTATAATGCATTTGGTGTGTTTTTTGTTAATCATTGCCTTATATAAGGGCGAGGGTCATCTTTCAGTTTTTGACATATTGTTTGAAAGGTACTTTATGTAATAAGTAGATCTCTGGTTGGTTTTCCCTGATGGAAAATTGCCAAGAATGATGGGTAACAACTGGATAAACGCCAAAAATGTATAACATAAAAAATATCATTATTGTCCGTGTAATATTGATCAACTGAAAGAATATATAAAACACTTGAAAGTGCACGAATAGGTTAATCCAGAAAGACCGCATACTCTAAAAACCATTGCCGCAATTAACATACAGGCAGAGTAGGCAGTTTATTTAAAAATGAGAAGAAAAATGAATCAAATGAAATAACCGAATTGAAAATTGCAAGGAGAGGTTTATATTTATGTGTCAAAAGGTAAATACAAGGTTAGTAATAGTTATTTGAAATTGATTAGTTGATGTTCAGTTATCATTGCTTAACGTTCAGTTGCAAATATTTTGGCTAGGGCAAATTATACTATGAAAAAGCTTCATGTATGTTCTATAATGGCTTGGACAGAGAGGAAAATAGACTGAAGAAAATGAGCGGAGCAAAATACAGAAGCCTGATTGACATGATGGTTAGAGACTTTGCCTTGCTAATGGACACTCACATATCATATAAGCTGCATGTGTTTTGTGAGATTATTTGAAATTGCGAATAAGCGTCCCCATTATGATGTAGCTGCGTGTCTATATATCCGTCAAACCTTGAGGCCCTTCTCAGCAAAGTTCACGAGTGATCAACCTTAACAACGCATGACGAAACGGACACCACCATTATCTTACATATTTCCCAAAAATAATCAGCATACTCGTTTTAACAATTTATGGGATAACACGAAGATGTTTTCTGAAACTTTGTAAGAATGTCTTTTGAAAATACAATAGAGCAAAATGTTTGCACGAACAATTTATCAGCTCATGGGTATACGACTGCGTTTTAGCTACTTCCGCTACTGCCTCTTAAAACATGAACCAATATTATGACCCTGACGATAGAAACACAAATAGATAGGTGTTAACTAAAATTCTGTTCCAAAGAATGCTTAAAATTACAGAGAGCAAAGTGTGTTATGAGCTTATATGTTTTAAAATACCAACTGCATGTTATTATTCTGAATACACCTTGTCAACCATGTAGAAAAAGTTGTTATTACTTATTACTTATATGTATACGTTTGTGATCTACATTTACAACTAATCTATAAAATGGTATATTCATTTTCTAAATTTTATTTTCTTTGAACGTTTTAATTTTTTTAATAGTTTACAGAATGAAAGGAATTTCCTTTCAGGACATGCAATTTCAATTGATAAATTTATAATCAAATTGGCCTTTTAATAGTTGGAAAAATCACGGAAGAGCTTTTAAAATATATTTTTCATACACAATAAGACAACCAATTATAGAAATACATATGATATAGAGTGTACTATAATTCCTTATTTCCTTTTTTATTGTTTTAAAACCCACAATTAGTACTTTGAAGTGCATAGTACATGGCTTCGAGTGTGTTGAGAATAAGTATGCTTTATAAACCATTCTAGTGAGGAGCAAATAAACACAATTTTTTGCTGAAAAGATGAGCTCTGTTAAATTTTTTCATTGAAAAAGTGCCTAAATTGATGCTTTGTGATCAAATTATTTAAATCCGCGAAATACGATCCCTTTTGCGGCCTCTTATAAAAATACGTTACTTCTTTCATTTTGAAAATTTTCATTCAGAAAAGGAAACTGAGTTTTTTTTTCTGGAAAGACAATAGAATCATTAATGTGAACTCGTGAATGAATGCATTGTATATAATTAGAATCTTTAAATACAATCACACATGTACAAAAATAAGGAAGAAATTTTGAATACTGAAATAAGCTTTTGTATTTAGAGGAAAACCAGTTTAGAAAGTTTATAAAGTAGGACTCATTAATTACAATACATATTTCAAATCTTTTTGTACAATTTTTATTCTAAGACTGTAACCATAGGAGATGACCATACGTACAATTTTTATTCTAAGACTTTAACCAAAGGAGATGGTAATTTTCGTACAATTTTTATTTTAAGACTGTAACCAAGGAGATGGCAATTTACAAAGCAAGGAATGGAATATGTAGGTGAAACAGTTAACCATTACTACAGCTTGAAGGATAGATTGGGACAAGGAGCATTTTCTTGTGTATTTCTTGGATACAATAAGGTATACAGATGTTTAAAAAAAGTGAGACAAACGAACCAATACTTAAAAAAAATTATTCGAGAAAAAAACACTTTTATATATAACTTTAAAAGCAGCAATTCAAACTTTGTAGTCGAAGGAAATGAAAATGATTTCAAAAGTTCACAGGAGTTATAGAGAAGAAATAAAAAAAATGAGTACTGCTGAACTAAAAATTACCAGTGGACGGCATCGGTTGCTCTCGCTAAATTAGCAAGTGGCACCCTTTGAAGGTTCGGAAAAGTCCTGAACTCTATTTAAAAGTAAAGTATACATGACAAACCTTAAGAATACGCATATTCATAATAGTATCGTAATAAGAAGGCTGGATTAGGAATTAATTATAGTACACAAAGATCGACTTATCTGATGTTTGAAATGCGTAAGTAGGGGACTTAGGAATGGAAAGTTTCAATTAAAGGAAAGGACAATTAACAATAGGGAAGATAAACTTGCATCATTTTTCTGAATGACATAGTTTGAGAATAATTATTTGTACTTTCTATATCTTTTGTCTTTTGTGGACAGATGTTTCAATCGAATTCGTACCTCACCTGATATTTCACATAGATAGTAAAAATTTACGAAACATATTTACAGAAATTGAAAAATTATATGCTTTTTATAGTTCCAATCTGAATATTTTTACTATTCACTTATAGGTGACTGGTGAAAAGAGAGCTTTGAAAGTACCAAAACGAACAGGGGCCGATAAAGCAACTCAACGGGAAACAGACGCTCTTCTGTCTCTCCGGCATAGAAATATTGTTCAGCTATTTGGCATTGAAGATGAGGTACAAAGCATACAAACAGTAACACATTTCTTTTATGAGGCATACAAAATAAAATTACACAGATTTCCATTAACATTCCCTAAAATGTACCCAGTAACACACTTTGATTAAAGTGGTTTATTGTCTAAATATTTAAACATGATTGCATTATTAAAAATGATACATGTAGTTTATAATGATGTTAACGGTACAAATTTTATTTCAACAAATGCGCATTTACATAAGTAATGTCTCTTTAGTGATGCACGATGTCAAATATTTTAAAATCCAAAACCTAGTTCAAACTTTTGAAATGGAATAGCTGATAACCAAAAACCGGACAAGGATTCAGAGTTATGCATGAAGGAGATAATTCATTAAATGAAAATTATTTTCTTAGATCTATATTAACATGCCAGTACAAAAGCACTGAGGTACTCGGCTCGTAATACTCTCGGAGACTTGCAATCAACCGTCTGAAGATTCAACACGTGGTAATAATGTGTAGAACTCGCCTGACATTTCAAATGTTCTGACACGTTATTGTTAGATAAAAACGTCCACCAGACAAATTAGAACTAATAAATAGAAACATTGATATAAATAACAAAATAAATAGAAAAGAAAAAAAGATTATTATTGACCTAATTTAAGGACACTTACTTATCATTTAACTAATCATAAAAGATTCAGCAGAAATGGGTATGTCAGGAACCTGTTTCAGTGGTTGTCGTTAAACTTTGTTGATGTGGTTCTTAAATGTTTCTCGTTTGTTGTTTATATAGATTAGACCGTTGGTTTTCCTGTTTGAATTGTTTTACACTAGTCATTTTGGCGCCCTTTATAGCTTGCTGTTCGGTGTGAGACAAGGGACCGTGTTGAAGGCCGTACTTTGACCTATAATTGTTTACGTTTTACACATTGTGACTTGGAGAGTTGTCTCATTGGCACTCATACCACATCTTCTTATTTCTGTGTCCACCCATACACTTTTAATGGCATATATTGAGCTCGTATGCTGCAGCAAATATTATCAACCTAGGTTTTTACAACAAACCTCAATAATTTTATTTTCAGATGATTTCAAATAAAACGGTAATTGTTATGGAATTTTGTTCTGGCGGAAGCTTACAAACCATGCTACAGGAACCAGAATACATGAACGGATTACCCGATGTTCTCTTCACATTATTACTAACCCATTTAGGTATGAAATAGATCATGTCATATTGTATTACATGTATAGAAATTATTGTTTTTATACGAATACGAATACGAATACTTTATTAAACCAATTATCGGCCCATAAAGGCTATGTTGCATATAATATATTAATTTTTTCACTCGATAATTTTTTTTTCAAATTTGAAAAAACAAAATTATTTTCATTAATATATTTTTACATAAAATTGTCAACAGCGTGCTTTTGTCCATCTTACTTTATCGACATTTCAGAGCTTAACCGAGAAGACTTCAATGAAACGACATAACTAGGAAAGGATAACAGAAAACTTTACAGGAATCAATTCATGTATTTTTTATTTGATTAAATTCGTGTGAAGAAAACAAAATATATACTAAATTGTTTTCAAGTTTGATATATACATTTAATTTACAAACTTTATCTCAAATTGGCTTACGATCAAGGAAGACCAAATATACCCAATCTATAAAAGGTCATGTCACGCAAAATTTTTATTGTAAAGGGTAAATTGATTGTGTAAAAGGAGAGAGGGGGAGTACACGGAAATAGCAAAAATAAGGTTCGAGTGAAAATATTGATCTGACCAATGCAAGTTTGCCATTTTGTACAGGAAAATTACGAGAAACTAGCTTTCAGCAATCACGTAATCACGAGAAAGGAACTGGGAAACACGTTGCACAAAAATAACTCTTTAGCTCTGTTTAATAAGGATAGGGTTTTAATAAAACGGATAGGTTCAAATTAAATGTTTTAAATTACAGGGCTGTCAATGTTGGACTCTTATGTAATCTTAAGTAATCACTGATTAACAACAAGAGGGCACTAAAAATAATACTTTATGACTTCCTCATTCATTGTACAGAACATCCGATATAGATAAACTACAAATTTCCCTTCAATAAACCTCCACGTGGTCTTTAAAATAGAACAGAATATAATAAAACCTCATTTAACCTTATATAGTAACGTTGATCTGCTACATCACCCATTGACAAAATTATTAATGGTTATAGTCCAGATAATCATAACTTCTGCTGAGGGTATTTTTTTCAATTTTGAATTTTTAATATAGATTTATCACAAGAATGGGTCAAAGCAACAATTAAAATAGAATTCTACATTCTCGATTCGTTGAAAACGAGATGAATTAGTCAAATTTGCGTCAATGTAATCTTCAATCAAAGTCATCTGACGACATTTTCGTTGGAGTAAAGTGTGTCTACTAAAAGATGAGGAGAGACAGAATGTACTTTGAGAAACCTTTATTTTATTTTATACCCAGGTAAAGTTGTTTGTGTTATTGAACAAAATTCCTCTCATGAATTTTTCCCCTTTTAATTTCTTTTATTAATGATAACTTACAATTCTACTCAGTTATGGTTTTGTGTAAATTTGAATCGAAAAAGCCCAATACGATCCTTTTGGTTGTAGGGGTGAACAGCATAGACATTTGATACCCAATTTTTTTTATATATATTTGGAAAATGAAAAAAAATATAGACCTACCCTATCATATATTTTTTGTCAAAAATAGACAACTAATAATATAATACGCTATTTAATGACGAGTAAAACGCAATTTGTCAAGTATCTGATGCATTTATGACCGTGGTTTTAAATGTAAAAAACTCTAAACATTTCATATCCTTGTCTTATGATATAATCAGGAACCATATTAGATATTAAATCTAAATGTCTTAACATTATCATGTAGTTTAAAGCTTAAAATAGTGACCTATTCTACCACCACACTTCTTTTGTGTCAAACCACTGTTTTATATTTTGTTCCAATTATGATTTGTCTCAACATTAAGACCTTATTTTATTCATAATATCTGTTTCAGCTTCCGGTTTACAAGAATTACATTCCAAAGATTTTGTTCATCGTGATATCAAACCAGCAAATATACTCATTACCAAATCCGTGCCAAATATGTAAGTAAACGACATCCTATTCAGTATTTTTAAGGGAAAGTAAACTCGACGTTTTCCAATACATACTTTGGATTCCTCTTTTGATATTCTTTAAAAACAAAGATACTGAATAAAAGATACTTAAAGAAAAGGTAAATATTAGAACTGGTATAAATTATATGTCATTTCAGCTATTTGAGATTGATTGCATCTGATTTATTGCTACAATGATCATCTGCAGTCGAACATTATCTTCGATTGTATTCAAATAAACAATTTACAATTTTTAAAATTATTTATATAAATGATCTTTGATTTTTCTAATTATAATTATTATCGTTTTTACAGAACAACCTTTAAAATATCTGATTTCGGATCTTCAAGACAAAATCATTCACAGTACGACGAAGAAATGTGTCTTTCATTGGCGGGTACAGAAGAATATCTGGTAAAGATATTTTTAATATCTACATAAATGTAGAGTTATGTGGGTCAAGAAGGGGTTGGATGATATGAGGAAGGTCTTCATTTCTGTTGCATTATGTAAATTTTTCAAATTTTCTCTATTCTTTATGTAATTGACCGATTATGTTCTATTCTATTATTCCCATCCAGACCCATGATTTTGAAATCAGCAGCTAGACCTGTAAAAATGATAAATATAACTATAACAAATCAATATTGTTCCACTTTCATAAGCTTTAAACAGCCAGTACAATGTAATGAAACAACTACCATAAATATAGTTTTCAAGTTTTTCACGATTCTTTCGGTATTTACTTTGAGAAAACAATTTCTGTCATGGAAATATTGAAATGAGACATATTTGGATAAAATACTAACATCTAAACACTATACTAGACTGAACTCACAAATCTAGGGAGAGTGTAAAAACCAACAATACGGGGTAAAGTGTTTCTCTGTACTGAAGTTTCCCTCGCGTGTGGAGGAACTTAAATACTGAATATATTCACGATGCATTGCGGTAAGAACATGTTCCGATTGCAATACATATACATAAATTATGAATGTACTCTTAGTAAACACGTCACAGTTTAAATGTGGTTGCATGAGGACAAATTCAAATAGGAGTGTCTGCGAGACTAATGAATTTGTGATTCCCCTTAATAACGTCAGTAATCATCACACATACGTATTTTTCTGTTGGTTTAACTACGACCCATCAATTACTGGAATATTTTAAATTAAGAAAAGTTGTTGAAGTGTATATACTTAAATCCCAAAATTTCTCTCTGTTTTTGTTTATGATTTGTATATACCACATATATTATGTATGCTGATATAACAATACAATACTTATTGATATGATAAAGCAAAAAATAATTTTGTAATTTACTCGATTTTCAAGCAGATAATTTAATAAGTTTTCATTTTCAGCACCCATTACTTTATAAAGGAGCTTTCATACAGAAATCTAGTCATGTGAAGGTGAACTCGTGTGTTGATAAATGGGCATTAGGGGTAACTTTGTTTCATGCTGCTACGGGTAATGTTCCTTTCAAGCCTTATGGCGGTGCAAGAAGAAATAGACAAACTATGTAAGTAATATTAAGTCATATATAAATATAAATTGCACCAATTCCATGAATACAACTGAATAATTAAATTTTATGTTAATCATTCTTGGATATCTATGTTTGATATTTAAATGTTTTTTTCTGAAGAAGTAAGTAACGATTGCAGCAAATAGTGGGTGGATCGTTCTAATTTCAAATGCGAATTACGTTGACATTATACTAATTTTGGACGAATAAAACTTTAATTATTTCTTTTCCGTACAGAGATTATTAATAGAAAACAATGATAAAAGTACAGAAAAAGGAAGATTTTTTTGTCGTGTTTAGCCTATATTCATATTGGTAAATCCTTTTAGTTTTTAAAAAGTTCATTGTTTGTAAGTGTCTCATTTAAACTTTAAATAGATAAGAAAATCAGTACTGTAATTGGTTAACAATTTTATTTCTGTTATATTGAAATCCGTGGTAGTTTTCCTCATCAATAAGACTATATTTCTATTTTACGCAACACCGGAAGAGTATGACAATTGAAACTTTCGGGAGGAAATGCAAACTGTCGAATTTCGGAAGTATCAAATTTTATTAAAATGATGCAATGAGGAAATATCGGAATTGTATTTTATTTTACATTTTCGCAATAGTAAAATACTGAAATATTTTTTTAAGGTTTTTAATAATAAGCCAAAAACCAAGAGGAAAAATATGTGGTGTACAGGAAACGGAAAACGGAAAGATTCAATGGAGTTCTGAGTTTCCTACATCATGTAACATATCGAGGTAATCTTTTTAAATACCCTAGTCTGATCATATACACTAAAACAATAGAAAGTGAAATATTAACTGAAAAAAATACACCCGGAAGCTAAGTATCAGGTAACGACGAATCAATTAATGTAGGTCGAAACCAGGAAGTAAAAAGACCGGCATAAAGAAATTTTTATTCGTATGTATGTATGTGACCATGACAAAAGACGTGGTCTACATATATCCATATATAGATTAAGATAGTATTCATATTACATACATTTTTAATGATTTTATTTATAAAATAAACCTTTTCAATGGAACGCTTTCAGTTAAAAGCTTTTATAAATATACAAACAATCTTGACGTACTTGATAAAGATCAAAGTCTTCCTAAGTCTATAAGGAAATGCCTTCTATTCTTAACTATACTATAGTTTGTTTGAATTAGAATATTTTCATGAGTCATTAATATTGCCTTCGACGAGACTGTCATCTAAATTATCACTTTGTCATTGAAATGATTACGAAATGTAACGCCCTTTGTAAATAAAAAATGACACAAATAATCATTCAGCTATTCGCAACCCAGAATATCCGAAACTAAGAAAGGAAGTAAAATAAAAAGACATTTCGAAAAATACTTGGAAATCACGTCTTTGTAAGAAAGACATATTCGTCATCATGACTTATGCAGAAATTATTCAGCAATTAACGAGGGGCCTGATGGGGTATTTTCGTTCTTCGTGATCGGCGCATTATATACTCTTTTATATTTTTTCGTGATCCGTGATCATGGAAATTTATTTTCTGTGAATCGTGATTGACAAAAAATCAACTCGTGAATCGTGATGACCCCCATCAGGCCCCTCATTGGGGTGTCAAAAGTAAAAATCTGTTGATAATTTGTATTTGGCAATATGATAACGAGGAAAGCTGTGTGGAGATGTGACTACAAAACGATCTTCTTATTGAGAAGCGGCAACCTTCTATCCAGGAAATGAAGTCAGAGAAAACAGACCCTAGAATTTCTTATGATCTGGTTTATATATACTAGACGAAGTTTCGCAAGAAGAATTACTTATTTTGTTTGTTATCAACTCACCAGAAACATCACTGTGTGATGCTTTATAATTTCTCAAAATGAGATTCAGACAATATACCGTAAAGATACTTGTTGTTGTTAAAGATTCATAGCAGTTTCAGCCTTTTTCATATTTAGTACCGAAATGATAATGATTATACACCTTATATTAAACTTGAAAATACTGTTGAATCTTCTTTTAGTGGTCTAAAGTCCAGATTGGTACCTTTGATGTCCGGTCTGTTGGAAGCTAACAACTTACACCAGTGGTCTTATGAAACCTTCTTCCGGGAAGCTGACATTCTAGATAATGCAGTTCCTGTTCATATTTTAAACATTTGTGATTGCCAATACTTAACCGTTTATTTGAATCAGAGCTCTAGGTATGTGAAACTACACTTTTAAATTGCCTAACTTAAAAACAGATTTAAAAAAAAACTAAGTCTTTTCTATTTTGTCAGAAAGAATAATTACTGATTTTTGAAAAAAAAAGATGAAATACATGTATGTTATAATCTTAAAGTCAATATATTTCTTTATAAAACGGTATTAATCCTTTTGTTTTCTAGTTGAAAACATATTAGGCTTGTAGCCTATGTTTCTATATGGATAGCCATATATCCTCGATTGATGTTTTTTTTCAATAGACTGAAAAACTCTACATTTCATTTATCTAATTTAATTCATTCCAGGTTATCAATGCTTTATGAAATGATTGCTACTGAAACTGAAATTGACAGACGTTATCAAACAATTTATTTTGAGAAAACCAATATTGAACATCTCAGCTTGGACACAACGATAAAAGATTTACCAGTTACATCTCGGGAAAATCCTTTACTGTTATTTTCCACTATTGATGTTGATATTTTCAATTCTTCACGAATACAAAATGGTGAGTTTAATATGCATATTTATGAGCAATGCAGCAAATTGGTTTTATGTTCATTCATAGTAATGACATTTGGAAAAGAGAGGCGAAAGACACCAGAGGGACATTCAAACTCATAAGTCGAAAATAAACTTACAACGCCAAGGCTAAAAAAGAAAAAGACCAACAGACAAACAGTAGTACACAAAACACAACATAGAAAACTAAAGACTGAGCAACACGAACCCCACCAAAAAACTGGGGTGATCTCAGGTGCTCCGGAAGGGTTAGCAGATCCTGCTACACATTTGGCACCCGTCGTGTCGTTCGTGTTAGTCCAAACCCGGTGATAAGTCTAATTCGGTAGGTCACATCCGGGTAAAATGCAAGCATGGCTACCACCGATCACATTACATAGATTTGGACGTAGGGTATCCAAAGTCGCCGTTCATAGATATGAACATAGATTACCCATTTCCCTCTACATAGATGTGGACAAAGATCACCATGGTTGAAATAAAGTCTAGCGTTTGGTTTCGTCAGGCTTTATGTAAGTTACCTTGCAAGTCGGTAATTTTTCCATACTTTTGTTTTAAAAAATAAATCGCCACATAGGTTATTTGAGATTTATATATTTTAATAATACATATACGTTCATAACAAGGATAACAAGAATAACCGAATACTGGACAATGAAACAGACCATATCAATTACCAACACCGACTTCTCCGAAAAAGGAGACATATAAAAAGATACACAATAACGAACAAAACATGGTCCAAATAGCCCCATGTGGAACAAGCACACCATGTAGTGGAGTTAAACCAGTTTTATGTGCACAAAAATCTACCATTTGCATATTTTACCATATGTTGTAAAACTAAAAGTCATATTGTCTTGCTTGTGTCAGTATAATCTCATTTGGATTAAAATTTCTGAACTGAAAAAGTCGGATGCAACAGCAAAAATTGTATAAAAATCGTACAGCCAAATTCAAAAAGTGTATATTAAAGAACTACTAGTTGTTATATTTTCAATAAAAAAGGAACCAAAGATGTTTAAATATGATGTATCCAGTATGTATTTCACATGTACAAATTCCCTTCGAATAACACTAGAGAAGAAAGGTCGAGTAAACGGAGCAATTATTACGATTAACTGCACCATTTAAAAGCATTTGATTGATTGCAACATATATTCAATCGTAATTCAATCGTAATTTGAAATTGAAAAGGAACACTACAAATTCAGTTTAGCAAATCCATTAATTTATGACAGTTTGAAGAACTTACAAGAAGGGATATTATAGAAAATGGCAAAGTGTCAATTTTTGACAAATAGTTTCATTGATATTCATCATTCTCTTTATCGTCTTTTTCTCATCCGCGACGTAAATTGTCGAGACTTTTGAGTGCTATTTTATGGCGTCGGCGGTGTCAACATTAGAGTGTAATTGTTCCATATCTCTGTCTTGACAATTTTTTTATACAATCAATTTAAATTCCCTGGTTTACAGGTTACCAATATTTGGCACAATATTTTGGTTGCAATGCTCTTTGACTTCGTAAATGCTGCTAGAATGAATTTACTGTACATCTTCTATCTGATTTTTAAAGTATAGTCTACACTATAATATTTGATCATTACAAAAGGGCAACGGTAGTAATACTTAAATACTATATAAATGTATGAATACATTGTGTTAAATGTTTAATTGTTGAGATAACATTTTGAAGAAACTAAAGTTTTAAATTTGATGTACTGGTTCAGGACAATTATAGCTACATTGTAACTTGTCACTGTGTTACTGCATATCTTTAACGTCCAGAGACAAACATTTCAAACATGGAATTTCAAATATTACGTTAAGAGTGTGACCAATAAAAGTTATCCCAATTAATCAATATTATTGTATTGTACATTTATAGATATTTCAACGCTAGACAATGCAAATTTGAGAAATGAGATGCTTGTTAAGGTTGGCCGTAAAGCAGCTTGTATTATAGCTTATTTGTGCAATACTGTAGAGGACATTCATCGATCTAAACAATGTGTTCAAACTTTTCGATCGGATTTAAGGTAAGATGCCTGTCTTGATTTTTATTCTTGTCTAGACAGTATATGATTACATCACGCTTTACTTGCAAGTGAAATGAGCTTTTGTTAGGATAATCATACGAAAAAAATCACTTAAATTTTGAAGCGCATCTCTAGATTTACCTTTATCAAGAACTCTCATACCTAAAATGTTACAGTCATAAATATATAGATAGTCGAACACGTTTAGAGCAATATAACCAAAAGAGACAAAACAGTAATAGTAAGTCCAATTTAGGTCAACTTTGCCTGAGGGAGTTGGAACCTAAGTTTTGTCATAAATTCTAAATTTATCAACGGATAATTTAGTTCCAAAGCACTAACCACTAAGCTGATAATGCCCTGGTCATTTGCAGTCCCCCAAGAGAAGTATAGACTCGATGTCCAAAAACATTCTTTATCTTTTTTCTATTCCCGAGACCATTCCATTCATTGACGATTTGGGTTTTTTTTTCTCTTGATCTTCTGGATCTTTTTGTTTTCAGCATCACTGATGATACTTTTGTAGACGAAAAGTGCGTCTGTCTTAAAAAATTTAAATCCTGGTATCTATGACGAATTCATTTATTGGACTTGTACTTTGCTATGTTTTACCAGATTCTATCCTATCAAACATTTATCATATTGAAATAATGACAAATGAGATATGTAAGTTTAATACATATATACTGCATTTCACCAACTATTTCAAACCAGATTTATGCCAAGTGATAAGGAATAATTGATTTCACATTCTTTTGTACAACATGGTAAAAGTGAAATGATAAGAAGGTTATTACATTAAAATTTACTTCGTGTATAAAAGGTAGACAGATAAAATACATTATATACATGTTATATGCAACACCAAAACGTCGCTGAAATAATTAAAACGCATCTTTGTGTACATGTTTTTCATATGATCACATTCATTTCTTTTTTTTCAGAAATAGTAATGAAATAAAGTTAAAGGATTTAAAAAAGGAATTTGAGTTGTTAACAATGATTGCAAATGAAAGACTTTCTCGATTAAAACCGTGTAGTTCACAAATGTTTTCAATACAAACAGACAGCCCCTTAAGAGCAAGAGGCACACAAAACAGTTCAATGCACCAATCAACCATGCAGGTATATCTAGCACGTAACTAATGACTGAAAATAGTTTTGCTTTAATTTTGAAGTCATTGTATAAATTTTTTAATATCATATCGTAAAGGCAAAACAACCCCGAATGCTCGACTATATCAACCAGCTGAACGAATGGAAAACAACTGTCATATTCCTGGCCTATATCAAGACAAGTATTTAAGTCCTCATTGGATGTTTTTGAGGCGTAAAACCTAGATCAACCGTAAAGTTCGTGTAAATATTCCCGTTACCGGTTAGGAGTATGACGGTCAGTTACCTGTTACATAGTTGTTTGGTTTGAATGAAGAATGTCTGAAGTTATTTTCTCAGTTATTTGCCAGTTTATATGAACATCAATGTTTATTAATACGTAAGCAATCTAGTGTCATAGCGTTAGTCTAGTAAAATTTAAGGCGACAGTAGTTTACCGATGTTCAAAACCCGTAAATCGATTAGGAAAAGACAAGTTAAGATAGCAAATAGAACTAAGTGAATCGCAAAAAGGAGCAAGACCGGATGCGGAGACAGGGTAAGCGTCTCCTGCTATGGATGCATCACCCGCCATGCAAATTTACATCCAGTAAAAATTTAACAATCGGGAATAGGACACAGTTGGTAAAATTACAGATCAAACGTCATTACTAGTATCTAAAGATGTAAAGATCTAATACAGCGAAAACATGTCCGAGTGAGTTGAGACACCGACATATCGTATTGGTGAACCAATTCGTGATGATGACCGTAAACTTTATGTAGTGTCGATTTCAGTTGTTCTTCCTCATAACGAAACAGGTTCATATTCATATCTCATTAAAATTTTCTTATCCTGATATGCATGTATTAATTACCACTAGACGTTAAACGCTAATCCTTCATCATAATCATCCTTCATATATACCGTATCAAATATAAGTTGTCTAAGAATATCAGTGAATATATGCTATCAACTTCTATGTATTTTTATCCATTTCTCTTTTTTTTAAGATCACACAAGTTACAGAATACATCCAGGAAAGAATACATGATGTATCAAGTATTATGAAAAGAAATTCAAAATCGAAAGATTTTACGTCTTTATGTACTGATGAATGGTAAGTAAGAACAACAAATACTGAATGTATATACATATATTAAAATTAACTGTATAACTGTAGTTAATTTAAATTGGCTTATTTCACCTTAATTATTGTTCACAGTCATAAGCAGAAATAGATTACCACATTTAAAAAAAAAAGATTATGAAAAATTAATAACTACCTATCATTATCAAACAATTTATCTGTAGACTCAGTTTATATGATTTCAACTTGTATTTTTGTAAATTTAACACAAATAATGGAATTTATTCAGGCAAGAGTTTTGATTCTTAGTTCACATGGCTTCACTTAACACATGAGACTAAGTAAAATACCTTTGTATATAAGTAAGTAAAAATTACAAATAAATCTGAGTGGTTTATATGATTTAATTATATTTACAGTATTGGAACATTAAAAAGCTATCTGAACACATCAAAAGATACATTATCGGATATCCTTAAGTATTCTGTCATTCGAGAAAAAACACCACTGGATTTAGTGCGTAATAAGAACTTAAGGTATGATACTTTTCATGTTTTTTTTCTTACATATGTTCAACATAATTGTGGCTTGAACTTGACCTTTTGCATTATGCATTTTTAAAATGAACAAAAGTGTAATATGCATAAGGCTTTCAAAAGAAAATATATTGTAGAAACATTTATCGAAGCAAAAAAAAATCCTTTTTATTGATATAAACAATTAACGACCTTACTCTCATGACATTAGGGTAGGAAGGTTGTTGAAATAATTTTTTTGCTAAATATAATAACAAATTATTGACGACTGCATATGAAAAAAGAAATTTCCCATTTTGTGGGAATACATTATGAATGAATATGGAAATAAAATTAAGTAACATAAATCTATTGGTATTGATTTTAACATTTTTTAACTTCTACTTAATATATTATTTTTATATTTTCAGGGATAGTATTTTGAACTTAGTATACAAAGCTAGAAACCATTGGGTAAACCACTGTGACTGTGATAAGAAAATATTCGTGAACAATATCCAAGACATTTTAAGGTAATTGGAAAACGAAGTTGTGAGTAAACCTCTGTACCTATGAGAAGGCAATATTCGTAAACAATATCCAAGACATTTTTTTGGAAATAACGATATAAAAACGAGGGTAAAACCGATGATGACCTTTAAATGCTCCACAAAAATAAGAGGTAGAAATTGTTTACCGAAGTTCTATACTAATAAACCCTTTTACAATGTTAGAAACAAAAGAGATAAAACCTGAAGTAATTGCATCAACAACAAACGGCGACAGAGCGCGTGCGTGGAAATGGTATTCGTCTATTGCTATGCATGCATCACCCACCATGCGGATCATGATTCGGTCAAAATGTCATCGGATTATGACATAATTGTTAATTGTTCAGATAAGAATAGTATTTTGGCATATTAAGACCACAGATCAAACACATGTTTCTAATGCATTGAGAGACAGACGCATCGTGTCCGTCAACCCATTTGTGTTAAGTGTTGATCTTTCAAATAAGCCCCTTCCAAGAAAGTGCACACTCCTGTTAATGAAGACCATATAATGTGAATATGAGCGTATTGTATCAAATGAGAAAAGTAAACCTGGTCATTGTAAAGATGACACTCATTCATGATTGCTCTTTAAAATCACTCGTATTATTGATAGTATTGTTTCGATTCCTCATAGAAAAAAGTTGTGTTTTGAAAAACAAATGCTTCTGACTTAATTGTCGTCATATAAAACGTTTTATGCTTCCATAGAACTTTAAAGAATGAGCAGAATTAACATTTTGAATTCTGCTCTTTTACGAAATAGTTTCAAGATTTTTGAAAAGGAGACGCAAAAGATACCAAAGGGATATTCAAACTCATAAGTCGAAAACAAACTGACAATGCCATGGCAAAAAACGAAAAACGACGAAAAGAAAAACAACAGCATACAAAACACAACATAGAAAATTAAAGATTAAGCAACACCAAAAAACTAAGGGTAATCGCAGGTGCTCCGGAAAAGTTAGCAGATCCTGCTCCACATGTGGCAGCCGTTGTGTTGCTCAAGTAAGCACAAACCCGTTGATACGTGAAGTGTTTTGTTGAAGTTTCCAAATTTAGCCCAGACAATGATTTTTTGGTTCACTGAAGGTTTAAAACCAGAATCAATTTAAAAATTTTAAATGTTCAAGATAAAAAAAAATATTAGCCTGTCGTTAGGGTGCTGTTAAGGTCGCTTGTTAACAAGATAAATGTTAGTGAACGCTGTCTCTAGAAAAAAATGTCAATCTCAAATTATGCAGTCGCAACACACATTTAAGGTCCTCATTTTAAATCCAAATAAGTAAGGGTACCTCAATGTTGCACAGGACAAGTAAACATCCATAAATGTTTTTTTAAGACAAGGATAAGATTTCTTTTCAAATGGGAATGATAAAACTAACTGTTTTCACATATTAAATATTTTAAAAGAATGATGTCAATTCAGTTATACAAACTGCTTTAAAGATTAAAGCACTTTTTTTAAAGAAGAATGTTCTAATCTTACAAATTGATGTTATAATTGTTGGAACATTTTTAATACAGAAATGAGCTGAATTTGAATGAAAAATTCCGAGAATTGTCGAGAAACATGGAGGAATTAAAAGACATTATTGCTGATGGTTCAGGGGTGAGTTTATGTTGTATATTTAAGATACTTTTGACGATTATGGTTTTCTCAAATAACCTTCATCAGGAACCTCGAGCCATATGTTTATATCTTCAAAAGCACCAACATAAAAAGTATGTCTCCCCCTTCCAAAAAAATAACCAATACATCTGAAACATCCTTCGTTCAAATACAGAAGTTCTTTTTAAAAGTTTTATCTTAAATGGTACAGCCTTAAATACTTAAAATTCAAAGTTTTGTTATTGTATCATGAATCCTCATAAGATATAATAAATTTCTTTTCACCATGTATAATCAATATGGTTACATTAAATTCATCTTTTAATTGTATTCAATTTAAACAGAATTGATATAGAATATATATTCACGTGAAAAACTTCATATCGTTAGGTAAAACAATCTGCGATAGACAGAAAATCCATGCGTTTCACCCAAGAGGTCACTGAAATATCATTTACAAGCGAAAACTCTTACAGTAAGCAGCTCACTTTAGACATGAAGAAAATCATAAGTTCACATCATAATGGATAATGACTTGCTCGTGTGGACAACCATCATTTACAAATATATTGTTGAAGGAAAAAAAATGAATATATTAATAATTCAAAACAGATTAAAAAATGCATTTCTATATTTCCACAACCATAAGATACCATAATGCAACTGCAAATATATACATTTCAGCAGCCGTTATGTCGAGACACGTGTAACCAGAAGATGTCTATTAGTTGCTCAGAAGATATAGAATCGTATGTATTTTTTTTTTCTGCAAGTGCTACTTTTGACTATTTAACGAACTAATTCAATAATAACGCAATTTGTTAAGAGAAAAACAACTTCCAAATACTAACGTAAACACTCACCTTATCCCAATAAAAACAATTACTATAGCATAAAATAACTTTGTTGTGAGAATTTAATAATTGTAATGAAGAAAACTCGAATTAATCAAGGGATTATTGCGACACGAATGCATAGTTATAAAGGACCAAACTGATTATTTTCTTCCTGTCAAATACACTTAGAAAGGTACGTTTTTCTTGGGCAAAATGAGGCTTCCTATTGACAAAGAGAAAAACAAATTCGTATGTACAAAAGAGAAGTGTCACCTGTGTAGCGATTTAAAACCAAGGAATCAAAAACAGGTCCAGTCTATCAATAAATTATTTGAAATAACTTTGTAGTGTATTTTGATAACAAAAAATGTATGTTTTTTTTATAGAATATTTAGAGAAAAAACGCAATTAGAAACGGACGGATTAATTAATTCAAGCAAGGAATCATTAAACAGGTAGGATTATGTTTGAATAGCAGCTCGTCAAAATTACTAGATACTATACATATTTATGTTCTTGAATTAAAGGACACTTTGATAATGGTGTGTTAAAATACTGGTTCCTTCTTCCTTTTGAAACACTCGATATTTGCAGATACACATATAAGATGATGCTTAATTATAATTATGAAAATAATATACAAGGAATCAATTGGAGTTAAGTTTTTCACTTGTCAACCGTGTCTGTATTGCATACAGGAAAATACGATCAATTTGTACTTTACAAAAGAGACGGAAGATACCAATGGAATAATCAGAAATAATAAGTAAGAGAAAAACCAGACAAAACCATGGCTTAAAAGAAAGAAACGATGAATAGACAAAAATAATCTACTTAACAATACACAGAAAATAAAGAATGATAAACACGAAACACACTGTAACCAGGAGTGAACTCAGATGCTCCAAAAGGGTATAAAGACCATGCTTTACTAGTGAAACTCATTATTGACAATCATAGGAGCATTAACGTAAAACGAATGAATTGTTTAGTATTTTGCCAAAAAATAAAGTATGAATCAAGCAATTTCCAAAAAAAGTTGTTGAAAACAGTTCACCATTTCAGAATATTATGTTATATGAGTAATTGAATTGTTAGTATTGGTGAATTTCCATTGTTTTGAACGTTGTTATACAAGCAGAACTTTACGTTGTACACTTTGAAAATATTACCCGCGATGCTTTGGATTCTGAAAGGATAAAATGGTCTGCATATACTTTTCGTTATGCACAACAGAATACATTTCACGGCACAGTCATATTTTAATTAGATTATCCGAGTAATCATATAACTTTATAAATCAAAATCTTTAAATTTGTTTACAAAGATAAAAAAAAAATTTAGAAAAAGTATGACCTTATGTTGAAATTACATAATTGTCTTTCTTTAAAGAGAAGCGTGACAAATAGAATTAGTTTTTCATAGAAAAAAAAATCATCAATGACAATTTATTAACTACACAACAACATGGAGGACACCACCATGCTGCCTTAAACATAAAATTAACAAATATACCGTTAGAAAATTAAAGTCAAAATAGGATGGAATATATATCAATTATGTTTTTGTTTACAGATTCATGAAGGAATCCGATGATTTTGAAAGCCTTCTAGAAAGTATGACAACACACGATTCTTAGTACAATTTTATCTGTGGTGTATTTTCACGAAACAATTTTGGACTCGAATATACGAATGCGAAAAACGAATATGCCAATCCACAACATGTCCTCCTGTGATTAATAAGTTAGCTATAAAACTACATTGTATATACAATGGTTGTGTCAAAACATGTATACATATTTTGTTTTGTGTATGAATTCAATAATCTAAACACATGCAGATGTAGTCAATAAATTATTAAGAATTGAATTAATGACGTGGATCATTTGAAAAAAAGTTATATAAAATGTTTTGAGTAAAACCGCCAATACTCATTAGAATGCTACAGCTTTTACTTGAATCTCACAGACAGACTTTATTGGATTTTAAACTATAAAAACTGACACATGTGTTCACAAACATTTTCTGGATGTATAGGAAGAAAATTGGTTTTTAAACACATATCTTTAAGTTTTGCACTTTACACGCAATATCAATGCAGATACACATTATTATTTAAAGTATTATTGGTTACTACATTTGTGTTCATTGTATAGTTCACTGTAAATATTTGAAATATTTATTAGATATTCTCTCCATGTATTTATTCATACATTCATGTTCAACTTGAGTTAATTAACATTGGAACAGACATTGTAGCGTTGTATTTTTAATGGACGGTGATTCTTACAGGTTGTCATTACATTATGCTGCTGTCATTGTGTTTGAACTGTGATAATTTGAAATACAACTTCAGAATAAAAAATGATGATAAAAATTCTAGCTGTTTAGTTATTATTTGTAAGAACAATTAGTTTGTGATAGTGTAAAGTAATACAACAGTAGTTACCAATGTTCAAAACTCATATATCGTTTAAGAAAACAAATCAAGGAAACAAGGAAAAACTGAGAGAGCCGCATAAACTCCAATAAATGAGCGAGACCGGATGTGTATCTTCTGTTATGCATGATATCAACCGCCATGCAAATCCACAGTCAGTCAAAATGTCACAATCTAGAATAGGACACAATCGATAAAAACCTTCGATGTTTTCACAAAACACCTTAATTACTGTGACGCTTTGACTTGGTATTTTATATCCTTATCATTTTGATATGATTTCCCCATTCTTATCGTTTATTCTTCTTGAACTTCCTTGCGTCATAATTGTTTAAAGCGGGTTTTGATTACTTTTTGGTCTCAATGCTCAAAAAAAAGAACATGTTTGTTGTCATAAAACTAAATGCACGAGTTGTCGTGCTAAGTGAACCCCCCATTTATAAAGTACCAGAAAAGAAAACGAAGGTGTTTGACTGAACTGAAAAACGCTCACACGTTTAAGCTTGTCACTGTCTAGCTGCTGACTAAATATGAAATCATTTTGTATAGTAGTACCTGAGACAAGTGCGAAAGAAATATTTGTTGGACGGAGGGACGAAGATGGACGGACTGTCGAGGTCAATGTAATGCCCCACTCCTAGAGTTGGGGTATAATAAAACATGTATAATTGTTCAAGTCTTTATCATTTGGTCTTTATCAATAGTTGTCTAATTAGCAATCATACCGCATCTCCTTATTTTTTAATGTTGACGATTAAAGATGATTAAATAAATGATAACATAAATATGTGTTTATTCAAACATTTATATGACAATTGAATTCAAAGTTTTATTTAAAGTCGATATTCAATAAACTACATAACACAAGCTCTAGTGAGCTTTTCAAATCGACTGAATAACAAAATAAAATTACAGGAATAGAATTAATACAGACGTTGAAGTGAACAAACATGTACAGTAGTCTTATATAAATAATATGAATAGAATATAGCAATTTCACATGCATCAAGAGAAGTTTTTGATGTACAAAATTGAGCTTTGGATGTAACTTACAAACTCTTTTAACCTTTTAAAACTAGGTATTGAAGTCTTAAGAAATATGCATTAAGATTAAATTGAATTAATAAAACATAGAAGTTTTCAGAATATTGACATTATAATGTACAATAATTGCTTTTAGAACATATGACATAGTTTAATAATGCAATTAGTTGTCTAATTACTACTACAACTTTATATTAATAAGTATTATAATTTTCATTGTTATTAATATATGTTATATCAGTATTACAAACCTACTCTTGAACTCTATTCTATTTTTTGGAAATTTATAGAAATTTAAATGTGACGTCACTTTGTGCGTCGATCTCTTCGAATCACATGTAATACGTTGTTCAGCTGGGCCTTTTTAGTCCCCTACCGACGAAGTCGAAGGGGACTTTAGGTTTGCACTCTGTCCGTCTGTCCGTCCGTCTGTCCATCCGTCAGTCCGGCAACTCAGCTTTCCACACTTTTTTCTTCGTTCTTGAAGATATTGATTTGATATTTGGTATATAGTTTTATAATGACAAGTTATAGATCAAGTTCGAATTTTGTTCCGGTCTGATGATTTAGTCCAGAGTTATGGTCCATAAAAAAAATCCATAACTAATGTTAAAGTACTATGTTAAACCATATATCTGTACAAAGGGAGATAACTCATTTTTTAAAAGACATTCTTTGGTAAATTGTTTGAGGAATTTTGTTGCAGGTTTATATGTTATTTTGTATAAACTAATTTTCTGAATGCTACATGTATATATATATATTTGTTTTTATTAAGTGAAATCCTTTAATTAGATAATAATCTATTTTTATTAAAGTATATATTTCATTACATTACATTGTGTAGATAAAAGTTGTTGATATTTTATAGATAAGTTACAAATCTATATTAGTTCGTGACAAATGAAAGAAAAAATATTTGGAACTATTAATTATATTTGATTGTAATTCAAAAATAGATATACATTGCATTACATAATATCTAATGTTAGTGTTATAGGTTTTCCACACTTTTTTTCATCAGGCTTGAAGATATTGATTGACAATTGGTATATAGTTTTATCATGACAAGTTACAGATCAATAAAATTGAGAATGGAAACGTGGAATATGTCAAAGAGACAACAACCCGACCAAAGAGCAGACAACAGCCGAAGGCCACCAATGGGTCTTCAATGCAGCGAGAAAATCCCGCACCCGGAGGTGGTCCTCAGCTGGCCCCTAACTAAAATGGTGTGTTCAAATTTTTGTTTCAGTCTGATAATTTTGTGCAGAGTTATGGTCCTTGGACTTGAAAAAATTCTCTCATATATTCAGTTTTCCACACTGTTTTTAGTCATGCTTGAAGATATTGACTTGATATTTTCTATTTGTTTACACCATGAAAAGTTATAGAACAAGTTAGCATTTTGTTCCAGTATAATGAATTTTTAACCGGTAGGGGACTATGTATTGCCATGCAATACTCTCAGAATGCTTGTTTATGTGCTGATTTAGGTTGTTTTACGTATTCGTTTTTATTCTGTAGTTAGTCACCACTTCAGTGTTAACATGTATATCTATTATATAGTCATTTTTATAAATTTACTGTTTGCATAAGTATGAATTATTCTAAATACTAAGGATTTTCTTATCCCAGGCATATAACCTTAGCCGTATTTGGCACAACTTTTTGGAACTTTTGGTCCTCAATGCTTTTCAACTTTGTACTTGTTTTGGCTTTCGAACTTTTTATATCTGAGCGTCACTGATGGGTCTTATGTAGACGAAACGTGCGTCTGGCGTATTTAAAAATCATAAGCCTGGTACCTTTTGATAGCTATTATTTGTGTGTGTCTGTCCTGTATGTTCTCCCATTTATTTGTATTGTAGTCTTGTCATGTAATGTTGTCATCTTAATGTTATATTTAACATTGCCATAAAAGCGGGAGGTTTGGCTAGCCACAAAACCAGGTTCAACCCACCATTTTTTTCTTAAAATGTCCTGTACCAAGTAAGGAAAATGGCCATTGTTATATTATAGTTCGTTTCTGTGTGTGTTGTTTTTGAGTGTTGTGTTTCTGTTGTGTCGTTGTTCTCCTCTTATATTTTATGTGTTTCCCTCAGTTTTAGTTTGTAACCCGGATTTGTTTTTTTCTCAATCGATTTATGAACTTCGAATAGCGGTATACTACTGTTGCCTTTATTTATCTACAAACAAGTAACCTTGTAACGTCAAATAGACATTACTCAAATGATCAAAGTTAAGTTTAGTATAAAACAGCCAGTAACTTTTAAGATTATCTGTGAAAAACTATAATTTTGCGACAACATATCTATAAGTGTTCAAGCTTATTTTGCAATTGCAATTAAATTGCATAAATTTCTTCCAATGAAGTGATTTTTTAAGCATACAAAAATTAACATAAGACGTTATCATTTTTCTTTTTAATACGTTAAAAAATAGCTTCAAACAAACTTTTGATATAGAGTTACATGTACTTCCTTGCAAAAGTATCATTTTATGATGAACTACAGTGAAATTTAACTTTTTTGCTTTGAGCGTCACTCATGAGTCTTTTGTAGACAAAGCGTGTCTGTAGAAGAAAATTATAAGTCTGGTATCTTTGATGAGTTTTCTTTTTATTGCTAATGAAAATCCGAAAATAAAAATATTGTTTTTATAAAGTGTGGACTCAATTGATTTAACTGTTATGGAGTTTTTCTAACTTTCAATGTTGCACGAAAAAAATATTTGCAATAGAAATCCAATGAAAAAGGGACAATCAATTAAATTACTTTAAACGTTTGTATGTCGAAATGCGCATCTGTTGCAGTATAATTGGTACCGTTAATGCTATTAACTAACTCATTCGATGAATAATTCTATTGAAATATAATCAAAATATAACACAGGTAAACAAAACGCACATACGTCCGCAAACATATAACACGCAATATGTTATAAATAATAAAAAAAAAAAACATTTCATAGTTTATCAATATTGACAAAAATGTGAAAGTTTCTTAAGAAATCCGAAAGATGTCGGCAACAACAACACGTCTTTATATACATATGGGATGTACTTATTATATTTAGTATCGTCAACTGATCTCGACATTTTCCTCTGTATTGTTCTTAATTGCTTATGTCATGAATTATACCTCGATCTGCAAAAAAAAATAATAAAGATTTATAGTGTTATTTTGTTGCTCAGTGTTTAGGTTTCTATGTAGTACAATGTATTTTGTAGACTGTTGTTTGCATTTACGAAATTTTTCCTTTTTTGCCATGTTCAATAATACTATGATCATGATAAGACAGCTATCTTACACTGATAAGCTAAAACTGTATTGCACCTATGGTAGTGTTCATTATGGAAACGTGCATATTTGATGTTGATATCCTAGCATGAACGACAATATGATATGGCATATTAATCCATACTAAACTAATGATCAAATTCTGTTTTTAAATTACTCATTAATATACTAGTCAACAAAAGAAACTATACAAGGCAATGAATTTTCAATATACATGATATATAATAAGATAGAATACACAGTATCAAACTAAGGAATGGGTAAATTGGTTTTACATTTACAGAGTGTTGTTTATTTTCAAAGCAAAAATGTCCTTTATTTCGTCCGTCAAAAACCCCATATTAAAACTTCAAACATAAACATGGTCTGATTACAATTTCGAAATACTTCAAAGAGATTTGAATTCTTAACTCTGATCTTCTAAACTAAGTGACGATTTTGGTCATCATTTTCCGAAATATATTTGACCGCTGCGCTAAAAAAAAAGGCACACGGCATTTTCTCACTTTCCAAATTGGTAAGATTTTCTGACTCACATGCATTAATTTTGCAATTGAAAGATTTTTTTTGATAGTTTAAGAGTTGTTTTCTCATTTTTATTCTGTTTTATGGTACATTATCCTAACATGTGTATCGTTATTTTGTTAACAAGTTTATTTGTATATAACTATCAATAGCAAAGTAAACAAAAGGCTTACTAACCCTAAAAATTCCCCTTACATGCTTTGCATTGCTCATAAAACCAGATAATATTAAATACGATGACATGACATGCAAAGTAGGTTGTTGGGTGTCTACCGGATTTGATAATTTAACGATTTCTTCACGTTCATGTAATTCTTCGCCGTTCTAGAAATTTCGTATTAAAATAACAGACACAATCACTGAATGTGATACAGATGGTCTTTTTGCCAATGGTCGTTATATTTTATTGGACCTGAATGCTATTAATGAGGTAAACACAACGCCATGCAATTATATCCATCAAACAAATAAACAGGCAAACAGTTGAAAAGATATGAGTTCAATGCTAGTTATGAACAATTCAGCAGCATATTACTTCTAAACAATATTTTATTTGTCTTTATGAAATTGCTTTTCAGATGCAACTAAAAAACATACTTTGAAATTACCATTTCATGTCTTCGTAGGTGTTTCCTTGACATTGTTCAGTTTTGATATGATTGTTTCTATGTCATCTTCATCCAAAGTAGAATCTTGAAGGGAATGTTCCACAATATTGACGATTTTTTCAACAAGACCTTCTGTACTTGCTATGTTACCAAACAAGTCTTTGATTTTGTCATTGGTATTATCCTGCGAAACTATGTACAAAATGCAAAAAATGAAAAAGATTAATAAGATATTATGGTCATTATGAATAATTTTAAAAATGATAAGAACCATAATTCACAATTTTATCTCCTTGTTATAGTAATATATGTTTTGTCTTCTTCTATAATTTGTAAGAAAATTAGAAAACAATAGGAATAGATCCTGAATAGGTTAATATGTTCATAAATGTCCTTCAAGAGAAGGTAGAACTCATAAGAACAGTTTTTGAACAATTCTAAAAGTTGTAATTTATCATGCAGGCATGGCAAGAGATTCCAAATATGAAAAATAAAAAAAAACCTGTAAAATGATTTTTGTATTGTATGTGAATGAAAATCTATTTCACGGTACATTTAACTTCGATTTTCTTCCAATTGCCTGGCACCATTGTTGGGTGACCATTGGTCATCATTGTAATTTTTCAGCCTGCAATATTTGTTTCGAATTGGTCATTTTCTTTAATAATATTTTTATATATTTGCAGCTCATACAAAGACCACATTTCACAAAGACATAATGTTGCAAATATTTAATTTATAAACTTGACTTTATTGTGAAAAGCTTTTAATGTCCCTGTTTTTATAAACCTGCATTGGGTGGTTTCTGTTGAGAAAAAAATCAACAAATTACATCATCGCAGCACCAAGGGTTGGTTTTATTCGAATAAAAAGAAAAGAAAACTGATATTACCGATTGATATCTGTTTAGTCAGGCAAATGTGACTGGACGCTCTTCTCTGAACACGTCTCTAAAACATGATAACAAAAGATTAACTATTCATAAGATATATATAATGTTGTTTATATAATGGTTCGAAAAAAAACCCGATTCCAATAGACATTTAATAGAATGCAAGACAGTAGAAAACATTTGTTGATGAATAACAGTTACTATAAAAGATTTTAATTGTTTTAAATTTCATTGCATTCAAAAGCACACTACCGGAGAGTATTGTCACAAAAAAATTAACGACTAATCGTAAACAGACTATTACCATTTGCCATTCAAACACAAAATGTTAAATATTTACTATACGCTAAATTATACTGTTCAAGATCTGGTGCACATCCAACTGTTACGAATTTTTGACGTATTTCATGATTAAAGTGCAATAACTCTAAAAAATCGTTGTATTGTATCGTATCGTATACCACACGAGAGCGTTTAAAATACTCGTATTTTTAGATAGTGAAACAACGGAGAAAGCAGGAAAACAGAGATAAGACATAAATTTAGACAAGATTATGATAGCTAATTGTTCAAAGGCAAAATTAATTGTTTGTCTGTTTTTTCCTGCAACATCCACAAAAATGTCAAAAATGAGTACATTATCAAATCTTTCAAATACTTTGCCTCTTGGAATGTTAAATATAGTGAGCATATATTTTCATATCTAATCTTATCAATTAATGCATTTCACATTGTATAGACATTTGCAAATACGATATAGACCTCTAGATTTCTTTTGTTTTGGTTATTTTCGTTTGCACATCATTGATTGGCTTACTAAGTTATACCCTCGTCCCATTTTACTCATGTTAAAACACAATACTTGATCATGTTTGAAGTAAACTGCAAGTCAACTACGTAAATATCAATAAAAAACAATTGTTGATAGCAATTCATCAACAGTATCATACTGTCTAAAGTAATATTATTTCGACTTACAGTTCGAAATACAGCCGAAAACGTATACAGGAACGGATTCAGAGCCGAATTTATTGGCAAAATGAATACAGCAGTCCATGCATAAACCTCAGCAGGAATCGAATGTCCATGTAATGCCATTAAACCTTTGAAAAGAATATTCAAAGATATATAATAAGGTCTTACTATTCAACAAGCACACGCTGGCATAAATATATTACACCATCAACAGTTTGGGAGCTAACATCGGCTACATAATGAAGAATCAACTATTTCAATTACGTCTTGATGTGCAACATACAGTACCTTGTCTTGGAAATCAATCTTAATCAGATCATGTTTTTATAATATTGTAATTGGAAACTTACATGTAGGACTTCATTCTTCAATTAGACGACAATAAACATGGAAGACGTATCTTAGTTCACAAAATTGAAAAATATACAGTTCGAAACCACAAATTAGACAAAAGGGTGCAATTTGACAAAAGCTTATTGTATATGTTACTTTAATAAAAATAGGGAAATTATTTGGATTTATCTATTTACCCGTGAACAATAACGATAATCGAAATAATAATATTAATAATTATATTGATAAGAATAGTTATAATAGTATTTAAAAACATTACTTTTATCATTATACCGTACCTTAGTATAACATGTATATATAATATAAAAGGAAAAAATGACTTACCCATAACACCAACTGGAAACCAACATAAAAAGTCACTAAATACAACAATAAAGAGATTCCTTGCGATTGTCAAGTCTTGGTTTTTCTTGGTGGATCTAACATTATTCATAGTATTTGTCACTTCTCGATAAATGATAAGCTGCATTCCAGCTATGATTAAGAATAAGATAAAATTAAACACAATGAAGATTCCGAATGAATACTCCCAGCCGTTAGGTTTCTCGCGGGTGAGCGGCAACGCAAGGCAAACTGCTGACCGTGAATAGAAATTTCCGTCAAAGTATGAGCTAGGTAAAGCTACTGGTACGACTGCTATTATGAAGCATATTATGAAAACTGAACATGAAATACACCCAGCAGATCTTTTTCCAAATCTTATTTCACCAAAAGGATATTTGATTGCGACAAATCGGTCGATAGTTATCAGGAAAAGAAAGCATACCGAACACTCACTGGAGACTGTTGATATAATTCCAGCTATTTTACAAGGGACTCCATATCGCCATGACAGGTCATTCCAAACATAGTTTCCTCGAAACATTACATCGGCAGATGCTATAGTCAACATATAAACACCCATCAAGAAATCTGAAGCACCCAGGCTTGTTATGAAAATACCATAGCTTTTTGACAACGAACCACGGTCATAAATAACCCGGTATACAAGAACAATCAAGTTTCCTATCAGAGCACATAATCCAATTACCCATAAGCAGATTCTAAGTATATCGTTTCGCATCATATCGGAGCACGATGAGAACTCATCTCTTGCTGGTAAACAATCTTCCTCCTTTACAGAATTAGGTTTTAGGCAACAAAACACGTAGGCGTCGGAATAAAGTTTTTCAAGACTTTCAAGACCTTCAAAAATGTCCTTCTGAAATTCAGCCATACGATTTCCTCTTATGTCAAGACTTTTCAATTGGTTCAAACCTTCAAAAGTGCGATCTTCAACCTTTTCAATTTTATTGTGTGAGAGGTTTAGTGCTTTTAAATTTTCAACGCCCATAAAATTATTACTTCTTAATAACCAAATGTTAGATTCTACAAGTGACATTGTCGATACACTAAGTAATCCTGTAAACGATTGTGGATAGAAGATTTCAAGTAATGAATTTCCTGCGAACAGAAGTATTTTCAGATGTACCATTCCTTCAAATGTGTGTCTAGGTATTATAGTTATCTGATTGAGTGATACGTCCAATAAATACAGGTTGTAGTGGAATTTTCCAAAGTGGATGCGTTCAAGATCACGAAGTCGGGTTGAAGATAGATTCAGTTCAGCTAGAAGAAAGTTATTTTCCAACATCATATCAGAAACTGATAAATTTGACATACTCAGGTCTATTTTTCTAGTTTCTGAAGGAAATTCAATTATTGACCTGTTTTCAAGCACACATTTACTTGACAAACCATGACATTTACAATTTGATGTGCAATTTTTCTCACATAGTAGTTCATCATCAAACAATGGACATTCAGCAAAACCATTACAACGTTTGTCTAGGTTTAAACATATGTCACTTTGATGGCATCTAAAAAGTCCATCACATTCAGGTTTTCCTTAAATCAAAATGAATATATCATAAACAGAATTCGCTGAACACGAACGGCTATAGTAGTCTTTGACATTTAGATTGTAAAAACAGGAAACATGAAAACAACACATTTTGCTAAGATTAAAATTATCATAAAACCATGCAATGTTTGAATATTATATATTTTCAAAACTTGTTTGGATCATCTGTTTAAAACAGCTTTCCTCAACTTAATGTAATGTATAACAATATATATGTCTTACAAAGTTGAATGTCATTTCATCGTTGATTCACAAAAAGACATTAATAATTTGAAACTATATGAAAACATAATTGAGTGACCAGATAGATAATAAATATATATTATTGTCCATTAAACTATCACACAATTGAAAATTTTAGGCTAAGTAAAGCAATCAATTTGAAAATGTATTTTTTTTTATCTTAAGCCTTTGCGCTCTCATTATACATTTACAGGTACATTTCTTAGTTTATGAAATTAGAGTAAATATACAATTTATTAGCTAATTTATAGAAACATTTTCAGTAAAACAAGTAAAAAACCACTTTTGGTCGATCATAACAACAATGATAAAACACATGACATTTTACTCACCACAATAGCTCTCGTCTTCTCCTGCTGGACAATCCTGAACTCCATTACACATGAGTTTTGGTGGAATACAATAACTGTCTTGGCACTTGAGATATCCCGGATGACAATGGAACATTTCTGAAATTTATAAAATATCAAACGTCTTGATATATGGGACTACACATTACTTTTTATTAATATAATTCTTAATTACAATTGATTGTCAACGTGCTTGTAAATAAAAAAATAAAATAAAAGAAGTTTAATTAAATAAACATTTGTTGCGAGTCGTTTCAATATGTCAAATTACAAATGCACTGCGAATGTTTGATTTCTTGTAGTACTTGTGATGATAAGGCTATCTCGCAGGCACCCATTCATTATAATTTGTTGGTGTCATTGACAAGATTGGTATACAATTAATTGATTCCCACATATATATTATTCAAAGGCATTTGTAGAGGTTAACAATGGAAAACAGTTGGAATTGTAAAGCGTATTGTGGAAGATGTAAATAGAAACCCAAACTCATTTATTATCATATCAATGCTTGAATGAGAATGTCCATTTGCCAACTTTGCCTCGGGATGTTGGAACCGTAGTTTCTTGATAGTTTCAATGGAAAATTGTAGACGACAGGTATGTTATTAATCATGTGTTGATATATACACCGTACAGTATTATTACCACATTTTGATAGATGTGACAAGTCCCTGCAACCAAGAATTTCCTTCTTTTCGTCATAATCTAGTATACACAAAACATCTGATGATACAGTGTGCCCTCCTCTACAGCGAAATATGTTCGATGATATTTGAACATCTACAATTAACAAATGTAAGTTGCGATTTATTACCATGAGCATTTATTGAAAATAGAAAATGCATATAAACAAATAAAGGCAACAGTAGTATACCGGTGTTCAAAAGTCATACATCGATTGAGGGAAAACAAATCCGGGTTACAAACTAAAACCTAGGGAAACACATCAACTATAAGAGGAAAACAAAGGAACAACAGGAACACTGAAGTGAACATTACCTTATGTTTTGTGATACACAATTTGATTTGTAGAATGAGACAATGACGGATTATCGAATTCATCATTAATTTCAAATAAATGTAAATAAATGGTCTTAATACCGCAAGCTTTTTCAAAAATAATGTTAGTACAAGGGTAGATGCAAAACAAAAACATGAATTATGAAATATAAAGATAAGAGATAGGAGTAGTTCACATAGTAACTTGGACATTTGAATAAAACCTTAAAATATGCTAGAACTAATTAAAAAATGTGCTTTCCATATGGCAATTACAATAAAATAAGTATACTAATGTTATATAAGATGAAAACAGCACTTTATAAATTTCTTGTGTCCGAAGCTCTTTTCTAGATTAACCTTTATCTGGAACGCTTAAAGCCAAATACTTGAAAGACTAGGATGTATAAGAACCGAACAACTGTAGAGCTATATGACAAAAAAGGATAAAAATGATAGCCAAACCCATCTAAAATACCTTCGATGCATTGTAAAGGTCCAAGACGCAATTTAACGTAAGTGCTCGATGGATTTGTATAGGTATGTTTTACAGGTAGTTGTGTTTCATTGTATATAACTCCGATGTCTGATCTTATTTCATTATTATCAGCTGTGTACCAGTCATATGGCTCATTCCCACAGTTACACCTACATAGAAAAATGTAAAATACATAAAAGTAACTTATATATAAATGAAAACAAGATACCGGTATATATGATATTTTCGTCTTTCAATGTCGAAATAGGGACACAACTAATGGTCGAGGATCACATAACATACGTTTATTTGCTGCAGTCATACTATCAAATCAGTGTTTGTCCTTATTTACAGAAAATATACAACCTTACACTCTCTTTTCCATGACAGCAGATTAAAGATCGAAACCTGTGAATAAATAAAAGAAGAATGTGTCTGAGGACACAAATGCCCACACTCAAGCTATGCGACGAAAATGGGATGGATGGAAAGACGAAAGGACGGGAGGCCGGACGGTCAAGGGTAGCACTAAATACCACCTTCCCCAGCGGCGGGGGCATAAAAAAGAGAAAATAAGAGGACTTTGGTCATTGGGATCTATATAGATTAGATGTGTTGAACTACTACTGGTATGCATTGATATTCCAGGGAAAATAACAGAGAAAAAACCAAACCTCTCGTTAAAAAAAAAATAAAACTCATTTTCTTGTATGAAAAGACGTAATCACACAATCTATCCAATGCATTAAAAATGCAACAAAATAATTTGAAGAGGCAAATACCTCAGTGAATGATGTTAGTACATCTTGATATTGTAAAAGAACAAGAAAATACCTTTTAACGCCTGAATCACAATTTCCAACAAATGGACACCCGCAATCATTCTTGGGCGTTTTATTGTCAATGACGCCCCCGTATAGTGATGATCTGTACACCCGATTTTCTGAGTAATGGCAATAAACAGCAATTGCTTGGCTGCATTTGCCAATTTCCTTTAGAACTTCAATATGCGCGTCACTTGCATAATAGACAGGTGTTATATCGAATCCATCTATGTTGGCTGTAACTGTTTCTTCGTTGTCATGGTGGACAATCGTTGTTATTTGAGTATAGTTTTCCCATTCATCAAATATGCATTCTACCGATGCACTATCTAAAATAATAGATTTGTAAAAATCGAACAAAATGAATTTGAAAGATAAAATTCCGCGAAATTTCATGAATGATTTGGCGAATGTACGTCATGGCAAAACACAACGTCATACAAATGAAAACTTTCAAGCGAAAGAATATTTCGTTACTTGTACGCTTCAAATTCGGATACATACATTAAAATGAAGTTTTTGCGGTAGGTGCTATTTCAGTTTAAATTCTGTTGCATTTATCAAACATTTTCATGGATTTTAGAAAGTCAATATGGCGGCTTACTCCTTAGTTACGACATGTCAATTGTGCATTTGTTGGTAAATATAGTAGCCATTAAACAAAAAAATGTTAATTAAGAATTACGAATATTTGGCTGAAGAAATTATAAGGATTAAAATTATTTTTTCTAGAGGTTATTGATGTGTAAACCGGGGCTCTTACTCACAAACTACGGACTTTTATTCAGTTTGTGAGTCAATCGCCCCGGTTTACATATCAATAACCTCTAGAAAAAATGTGTTTAATCCTATATTATTTTAAATTCATGATACTCGTATTTGATATCTAACATTTTACGTTTTTGAATATAAAACAAAAATTTCAGGCTTTCTGAAAATAGAAAACCAGTTTAAACCTGTTTTGTAAAACCACTAGGATGTTATGGTTTACTTCAAATCCAAAAAGATACCCTCAGCCCTTTAACAAAAGCTTTCGTATTGTCATGATTGAATAATATGCTATGTGTGTAAAGTTCCAGTTAACGAATTGCGTTTCTGTATCAAAACTGAAATTGCAATTCCCTTATCTAAAGTTTGTTTCTATACACTTAAATGTATGTTATGTTTTGCTTTCTCAACCTTTGGGCTCGAGTGTCCAAATAAAGAATTGTTTAAAACTAAGTGTCAATGAACAGACATCAGTACATTTACTATTCACAGTCATATATTTAATAATCTCATTTGTTGTCGAAGTGCATAGCTTTATTTGTCACGTTTTACCTTTCAGTACACAATGTGTATATTGAATTAAGTTTGGTGAAAGTGATATTAAGTAAATATGATAACGATAACTTTACAGTATTACCGTTTAGATATAAATCAATTAGATATACTCCGTTTTCCGTTGAACCAATAGCATACCAATATTTGCAAGTGTGTTGGGTTTTCTTTAGACAGTCTTCAGATTCATCTTCATGGAAAAGACCGCTACAGTCGATTACTCCATCACAAACTCTTGAAAAGGGGATACAGGTCTGGTCGTAGCATTGGAAACTGTCCGCTCCACAAATTTCTAAAATGTAAGTATAAATGATTACGAAATGATATATCATGACAAGAATTTGAAAAAGAACAACTGTGTATAAACAAACAAGACAATCGACTAAAATCTACACTAGAATTATAAAAAATAATGTGAAATTCATAGGTTTTTAATGCTCTAGAATGCTAAAAAAATTGACAAAAACAAATCTAACTAAACCAAAACCGTGTATTTAATGTCTTAAAATAAACCAATAACATACAACCAGTACATTATTGCATCAATCTGAACAAATATCGTTTTAAACTTATTAATAGCTTCATTTCATAAGGATCATTTATATGCACTAGGAACTCGGTATATGCACTAGGAACTCGGAAAAAGAATCCATTATTGACTTTCAAGAAATGTAAAAAATAATATGGGGGTAAAACAAACCTTAGCCGAAGAAGGAAAAAAGATAACAACGTGGTCAAAACGAAAAGCATATTCAAAGGCAAACAACAGTCTCGACATTACAGAGAGCAACACAGACATATCTAAAATCAAAACTCAAGTGACCTTAAATCTTTAGAAGACAACAAAGATAAGTTTTTGTTGAACTGTTTTCATATATCCTTTTGATAAAGAGAGGATGATTCTACTAGGCCGAAATTGTCTCTCCATTATACTTATATTGTTTTCAATTAAGCAATCAGAAGACATTGTAGAAATGACGAGTTGTTATGACATCCCTTGGTGTCCGTTAATTGTATTCACATTGCATTATTACGATCACCTACTTGAAAGGTGTATTTGGAAAGAAAGATGTTTCTTCTGACTTATTAACACCATTTGAAATATTTTGAATGTCTTATTACGATTTAGGACCATTGAAAGATTGATTATTAGGGAGAATTGAAAAAAAAAAAAATAAAAACTCAAGCAATTCTATTAAAATCAGACCAGAAATATTCAGAATTCTCACAGATAAAATACAAAAAAAAATTCTGACGTTAAGCATTTTCAAGATTCAAATGTAAAGTCTATCGTCAAGGCTGCTTGACCGAAATGTAAGGATATATCATTGATAGAATTATATAAAAGTAATTGAATCTGAAGCGAGATGACATATAATCTGTTTTATACATTATAGGTTGCATTTCTGTAAATATCAACAATGCAATTTCCCATAGGAACTCCTTTCACGGCTAAAACTGTACCACTTTTACCATGAAGTTTTGAAAAAAAATATATCCTAGAATGGAAAGTTCATATGCACTACTATTTTTTTCAAAGGTCAAAATATAGGGCTGTGCGGCATATTTTCAACGTTTATATGCCCCGAACTTCTAAGAGTTTAAACTTACATTAAATTTCTATACTACCCCAACCTTGACTTAAGGATTTCCACAGACTTCAACTTGATCACTATGAATATGTATATTTACTGGTAACATTCCCAAGTTATGTCTCTATGAGATGAAACATAGAGATCATATCCGGGAACCAGTACGTAAACAAAATTAATTGTCTATGAATATTCTATATCTCCCAAAAGAGGAGTGGTTTGAAAACAGCTGTATTTACAAAGTGCAACCTATACTAACATTTATTCAAATAGAAAACTTTCTAAAAACACTTTTTCTCACAACAATACTTAAATCTCAGAATTATAGCCTGAAAGAAATCACTGCATATACTCTAAGTTTTCTTTTACAGTACATTTTGTACCCCCAACCCCTGTATCAATTTTTTACAGAATTTGAAAACAAGACTTTAATCATTGCCAGCTTACCCTATGAGCATGTTTTCTGACATAAAATGTCTAGAACCTGTTTGAAACTATTTTGATAACAAATTGAAAGCATTTCAGAACACTATAAATGTAATGTTTAGCAGCTAATCATTCCAACATTCAAGATTATATAAAGTGTCCAATCCTGCCTCTGTCTCCAGTCCACATCTTACTGTATGCCTATTTGTCAATGAAAGTTCACAATTACTGCCTCAAATGGTCAGTTAAGAAATCTCGTCACAACAGTTTCATCCCTTACCATATATCTAACATAATTTAGCTAATATATCAACTAGAAGTGTTTAAACACCGCCATATTTGCAAAAGCTGTATGAATGAAGATATCAGTCTAATGTATGAATTAACTAAAAGTTTTATAGAAATGACTGCTAACATCTGATTTTGCATAACTTCCAAGTACAGTTATTGGTTTCTATACAAAAGACCATTAAAATAATAAAGTCATAGCATTTACAAGCTAAATTATTTGTTTTATGACCCAGAGGGTAGGCATTTTCTCTGTTTTTGCCCTGGGGCCTCAAATTTCTAAATTATTCTGCTGTTTCTAGCAATATGGAATATTTAGTGCATATTTAGGATAGAACACACTATTGTAAGTTTTATTGAGGTATTTTGTATTTCTAGCTTGTATTTTTTATGCCGTGATCACAAAAAGCACATTTAGGTGCTACGGCTTACTTTTGGGTTATCGACATGATAAAACACCCCACCAATAATATTCAGGAAGGATCTATGAGTTTCAATGACTGCGAAGAGTAAATATAAGCACTTCTAAACAATTTATATTACTAATATGCACATATAATGAATTTATTTTGCATTCAGGGCTTTAACTAAACTATGCATACTGTAAACTGTGAATTTATGCTGAGTCATCATAGTTAAGGCCCAGGATTTTCTCAATCTTCATGAAATATTTATAAAACTTCATATTTGAGTTAATTTCATAAAATCTCTGAGATAAACCAGATTTGGTGAAATTCTGTATGTTCCTTTTTTACCCAATATAGGTTGCATTTCTGTAAATATCAACAATGCAATTTCCATAGGAACTCCTTTCACGGCTAAAACTGTACCACTTTTACCATGAAGTTTTGAAAAAAAATATATCCTAGAATGGAAAGTTCATATGCACTACTATTTTTTTCAAAGGTCAAAATATAGGGCTGTGCGGCATATTTTCAACGTTTATATGCCCCGAACTTCTAAGAGTTTAAACTTACATTAAATTTCTATACTACCCCAACCTTGACTTAAGGATTTCCACAGACTTCAACTTGATCACTATGAATATGTAACATTCCCAAGTTATGTCTCTATGAGATGAAACATAGAGATCATATCCGGGAACCAGTACGTAAACAAAATTAATTGTCTATGAATATTCTATATCTCCCCAAAAGAGGAGTGGTTTGAAAAACAGCTGTATTTACAAAGTGCAACCTTTAAGGACAAAAAAGTGGACACAAACATGCTCGAAAGTAAAAATTGTACGCGTGTTTCTCTTTGCGATAAGACTGTTTATCATTTTCAGGAGTTCCAAGTGGTGAAGTTGAAATCATCCCTTTAAAAACTTTATGGACGCCATCACGGGTTGGTTGTTAATTATGGAAAATCTGTTTCACAAATGACCACAGATACGTTTCAATTATCGTAACCACCATCCATTCCTCTTCTCCCCTAATGTGACCTACCGAGTACTTAAGATCCCCCTGTTTTTTGTGTTGTTCGTGTTGCTCAGTCCTTAGTTTTCTATGTTGTGTGTTGTTAACTTTTATTTGTTTGTTGATAATTTTGAGTGTTTTGCCATGGCATTGCCAGTTTGTTTTCGACTTATAAGTTTGATTAACGCCATGGTATCTCGGGTCACTCTTTTTCAAGATCCAAAAGTATTTGCACTTAACACCAAAAATCGTTTATTTTGTGACTATTTGTCTCTAATTAAAACATGCATCATATATTTTAATTACTTACTATAATTTGTATATGAATAAGGATATAACATGTAAAAGATCTTTTATTGTACAGCTGCATTAAGCTCAAAAATTTATAGAAACAGGTAACAATCCACGCAATCGATTTTTACCCTTTATAACATGTATAATGAAACGTTCCATTTACATACTATCAGTTCAATTGCAGGGTTTGATTTGTTTATAGCACAATGAGAGCTGTTGATGTATTGATGTGTTCGTATATACATCCACATTTACTGTGCATCATGAGGATAACATTATGATTCAACAAATTGACAATTTTGATACAATCAAGGTAATATTCTAATTGAAAGCATTTACTACCTGGATAACTTTATCATACATCAATAGTCTCCTTAAATGTGGATTGATAGCCATGCATTTCAAGCTCTTGAGAATCTTTTGTTTAAGAGTGACATAAGTCATAATGATATTGAAAAAATGCATAACATACATGTCACTGGCATCATTTAATGTAATATACTTATTTTAAGGATTTATTTTAATCATTAGAATATACTTTCCTATGTACAAAATATACAGAAAAGACTACATTCATTTGATGATTATCTCTAACAAAATGTTTTTAATAGATTATATGTATTTAAGTATGTGTCTACCTACCACACTTAATCTCATCAGATTTGTCATAGCAATTAGGTTCAAAATCACATCTTTGGTGAACAGGAATACATTGCATATTTTTACATTGCCACTCATTAGATGAACATGATCGTCTTTCTAATATTTCAAAAGAAGAATGGTTTTACATTAAAACAATTTCTATTTAAGGCAACAAGTAGTTTACCATATGTTCAAATCTTATCAATCCATTAAGATATGTCAAAATTAAAACAAAAACGGAATGTATCATACAAACTTCAAAATGACAGGATACGTAGAGAATTAGGGATGATCGTCAACCTGTTTCAAAATAACAATCTTTTTAACTTTTTAAAAGACTGTTATAAATTTATGATGTATATGTAACTGAACAAAAAAAAAAAAAAAAAAAAAAAAAAAAAAAAAAAAAAAAAAAAAAAAAAAAGAAAAATGCAAGGTCCATGTTCTTGTTTCTGAGATATAAGCCATTGACGATTTGGCGGGAAATGATAGTTCTTGATTTTTAAACTATATGTAATAGAATTATGAAAAGAGAAAGTAGGGGCTAGCAGGCAATTTTCTAATGGTACCACATTGATGTAATTAGATGATGATGATTATTGATGGCTACTTGACGTCCAGCGGCAAATTGATATCAAAATTAAAATTAGAGGATTCCTCATATCTGACAAAAAGAAAAAACAAGTGTAGCGAACATCCTTATCGAGGATTAAGTATTTTGGAATAGTTTTGGAAGTGTAATCATCACAATTGCCATAAAACAGTTTATTTTAAGCAGAGTCATATAAAGTAGATTCTGCAAATCTAAATACATTTAAAAGGCTTATAATATAAATGCATTTCTCATGAAGAGTTTGCAAAGGAAAACTAACCACCTCGCAAATCATTATAAAACCATATAAAGGTGAAATATTCCTGAATATTAGCAAAAGTGATAAAAGTTTCTAGTGATAGCCGCAGGATCATAACCACTTACATTAACTGTAATTAATGAACAATAATACACACATATATGATTCAATTTTACAAGTATTGTGGACGTCGGTGAACGGAAACGTCTGATACATACATTATGATTGATTCGACACTTGCTTAACAAATGATTGTCCTACCACAAAATGCTTCATCCGATCCATCTTTGCAATGCTGAATAAAATCACAATGTAAACTTATCGATATACAGCTTCCATCATCACATGTAAACTGGTCATGGGAACAGGAAAATGCTTGAATATATTGAAAAATAGCATGCAGTCAACTGTAGATTAATTAATATAGATTCTTGTCTATAAAACTGACAATTCATTAAACATACGATACGTACAAAAATCTATGCAACAAATATACTGTTATTTTTCTGAATTCATCATTATTCTGCTCTATGTTTTAGGAAAACTTAAATCACAGATTGTTAAACATTTCATCTGACTTGGATTTGAAGTTATATGTTGCATAACACGTTTTTTCATGTTACTTTTATTCAGAAAGTTACTCTCTATAAGCATATTTTCAGAGCTAACACTGAACACTCGTAATATTTTTTTTTCTGTTAAACGGAAGATACCAGTGCAATTCTAATATGACGTGAAGTCATCCGTTAAAGTTTATTTAAGTTAATTTAATACATAAGTAATGTGACGTCGCTTTTAAATATTTTTTTCTTAAAATCTAGTAAACAGTAAAAAATTGCTTAAAGTGATAGACGAACTAATGAAAAAACTAATAATAACAAAATCAGAAAAATATGAATTATTATTAAGGGATTTGAAGTTTTTTTACGCGTGTGACACTACAAGTTATGTACGAAACAGGATTGGAACAAAATCGTATCTTTTTATAATTGTAGACCAATCACATTTTTGGAATGCATGACGCCATCTTGATTCGGAATATTGCTTTTCCCTGCTAAATACATATCATTCCAAGGGTTGAATTGTAAACTTATTCGTCATCTTAGCGACTATTCGTCGTCAAATATAGGCGGCAAGGAATTCTTTAAGATGTGTCAGTATTATTACGTGCTCCAAACAATGCACATAAAATGTATAGACAAAAAGAGAACACTGATATGAATATAATACTTACAACAATTATGTTCATCATCACCAGAAATGCAATCTATCACCGAATCACATATAAATACATTAAGAATATATTCACCAGAGCCACATAGATACAGGATCTCATCGGGTTGTGCTGTCATTGGATTTATTGAGTTTCGAATATTATCTACATTTTATCACAAAAAGAAAATCAACTTGTGTAATATTGTTTAAATGTAAACATAATCACTATATATAGCATAACAGATAATTTTTTGATAATATTTAGTGATAAAAAATTAAAGGCAATATCCATGTTGTTTGTGATTGATTAATGACAATAAAAACCTTTTAGCCTTGGGGGAAACAACGTGTAGTGAAGGTAATTGATAATTAGTAAATTGGAGGATAGAGAACAACACTTCTTGATCGAACGCAAAAAAAGTGTAATCAATGGATATCAGCTGAACCACACAACAAGAAAAAAGTTCTGTCGAAGACTCCATAATAACAAATCAGGAAATTGTCTAGGCGTCAGATAAAATTAAACAATTACAGACTTTTCAAAAGTATTAAGTTTGCAAGAGGTTGTTAGATGATGCATCATAATGAAAATGTAAATCGGACATTTCAAATAAAAGACGGAAAAATACATGTAAACACTACTATGCCATCAATAAGTTTACATTTTATAAGGTAAATTTTGGAAAATGCAGTTTTGAAAACAATTATTTATTTGTAAGGAGTAAAGATCTGAGTATCTAAAACACTACCAATGCCTTACCATTTACATTTGAATCAAATCCTGTCTCACAAATGAAGTTTGATATTTTGTTGTAAGCGCAAGCAACGTCGTGCCACGCATTTATATTGTGTATACTGAACAGCTGAATTATTGAGCATTGTTCATTCTCTAAGCCATCTGGTTGTGCAAATCCTGTACTTTTATCGAAAAACCTGTTGACAAAAAAAAGGACTATTTCATTACCAAAATAAAAATCCATTTACATATGCATTGAAAGATAAAAACACATAGTACACACATTTATTGTTTTGAAAACATAATAATTTAATTTCAATCAGACACATCGAGATATGTTAAAACAGTAATATTCGTGATATACATTTGTTTTATGGTATTGGTACAAATATAACCATATGAACAACACTTGGGAATGATATGATCTTAAGCGTAGAAGAGAGCAAGTTAAGAAAGTGAAATACAAAAAGCATGAAGAAACAATAAACAATATGCATTAAAAAACGAACATTATTGCAATGTATTTAGTATTCTGCATTATTTCTGTACGCAAAAGAATGGACAAAACTTGGGATTTAAAGACATATAGAAGTTAAAATATAGGAGGAATAAACACGAGGGAAAATAAAACATTATATGTCGAAGTAAACCCGACACCGCAACGACAAATAACGAAAACCACAAAAGACAAAAGAGTCTATAAAACACTACATAGAAAAATAAAAAACTTAGCAGCACGAACCCCACCAAAAACCGTAGGTGATCTTAGTGCTCAAGAAGGGTATGCAGATCCTGATCCTCATTTAGCAGTCGTCCTAATGTTATGTGTTTACTTAAGAACACTGGTCTATACGAAAATAAGGAGATGTGGTGTGATTGCCAATGAGACAACTATCCACCAAAGATCAAATGAAGTGGATGTAAGTTCATTGTAGATGTTGCTTGACATCTGTTAAACTGGACAAACCCTGTTATACCGTAGATGCAAATATATTATTTTAAAGGGTAATTAATCTTACCATGCAGTGAACGTCAAAGGTTTTCCATCAGACCAAATATAGTCTCTCATAGTATACCCATTAGTCTTCTTCTTCAAGCCTTCGTTGTGAATATGTTGATAGCATTAATATGTATCATTATGAATACACTAATACAAGCAAGAAATGTAAACAATTTGTTATATTTTGTTTACTTCTTTTAATTCGCAAAATGTTTAAGCTTCATTATAAAATATTGACGAAACATTTTAACTGTTTCACACATATTTTAAAATAGAGTTAGTCGTTGGTGTTAAGTTGTCCCTTTTGAAATCATACAAAAGTTCCATTTTTTATAGTCAGCCTTTTTTTATTTAAAATTATTGTCGATATTTAGGCAGTCATAGATTTATAAAGCAAATTCATGTTCGTGTTATTTTTCGAATGTTTGCACATACATTGTGCATGTATTCAAGTCGGTATTGTTCTAACAGTAGTTTTAGATAAAATGTTGTGACAGTTAAATGTTATGTCAACAGCAGAAAAATAACATTAAATCAATGACTATAATGCAAAACAAATCAATGTTAGAACTTATTTGAATGCAGGCCATTTTCCATCAGCCTTTTGACACTTTCCCTTATGGATGCAGGCCATTTTCCAACAGCCTATTGGTACTGAAGAAGGATATTTGTTAATCTAAATTGTCACTGCTTATTGCAATTTTAATTATTTTTATATTTTTACTTAGTAAGTGTTGTACATTTTAAGACATATATTTATATTCCTATATTTGAAAGTATTACTTGCCTATATATGCACGATCACCTTCTAGATTATCTTTGAAAACGGTAATGAGGTAATGAATAAATTTCATTTCCGAAATGTCAGCTATGCTCACGAGATGACCGTTGTGAATTTTGCACTCGTTTTCGGCTTCAATCCATGTAATGCCAAATTTCTTCTTCTGTAAACTATAACAACTGTTCCTAAATGCATGCCAGTTATCTGGACAACCTATTAATATTATATAACTTTATAAAACACTACATACATATTAAATATATGTTTTTAAGTTGTTTACATGTTTTGTCTTATGACTGTTTCAGTGTAAAAAGGTATATATATTCATAAGATTTATGTATATAAAAGCTAGTATCAGATACTAAGCTTATAATTTGGTACACCAGACGTGTGTTTCTTGTATATTAGACTTATCAGAGGCGTTCAAAACCTGATGTGTTTTTATTCATGTTGTTTTAATTATACAAAACTCACCCAAGTCAATGAAAAGACAAGTGCAAAAAACTGATAATAACTAGATATTAAGATTGAAAAAAAAATATTTCCTTACTGTCATTTGATGAATCGAATGATTCCTGTATAAAAGTTTCCATAATATATTTTCCAAGAAATCCACCACTTCCCGGTATATCACTTGCAGCTTTGAATTCAATTTGAAGTCTTTCCCAACTTGATATAAATGTTTCGTATGGACGATTGTCTTTACAAAATTTTCCTAAGTGTTTTGCCTGTCCTTGTAGGTCTATATCATACACAGAAATGAAGGATTTTTCACATGATGAGTCATCTTTAATATCTATGTTGATAATAGTGAGTTTTACAAATTGACCATATACGCCTTCGATCTTCCAGAAGCAGGCCTCGCCTGGTTGATATGATATAGGAAATCCTGGTGTATAAATGTAAGCTGACGGCTGGTTACATGTTTTAAAGCAACTGTCCAATCCGCCACATCCTTGTAAATCTAAAATGTTTTGTTTGAAGTATGAGTAAAAAGTTTGGAATATACGCCAATGAGACATGTTCTAACGACACACATACACTCTCTGTCACACATACATAGACATTTAAAGGTTAGAATGCGGTCTTTCACAAAAGACAATCGCCCTAGTGGAGAGAACTCGTGAATGAATTCAACAGAAATTTATGACAAAAAGTAATTTCTTCAAGAACAAAAAACTGAATTTTTTTTCAAAAAAGGACTGTAACACCGGTATTGTTGAAGACACGTATACAAAAAATTGCCTATAATTACTTACATCCACTTCATTTGAAATTTGGTAGATAGTTTTCTCATTGGCAATCCTACCATATTTCTTATTCTTATAAAGTAGTAAATAATTTCTTATCAGTTCGTATAATTTTTTGTAACGGCTAAGGAAAGCTAGTTCAAGGTACTTAACTTCTGATATCGATATTAAGTGTATGGAATGTGTGGCTGTTCTATTTTAATCTTGTAAGATAAAGCTAATTTTTTCCAATAAATATGGCTTGCATTTATTATTTTTTAAATACTATCTCGACTAAATGTGTTCCATTCTGATAATGTTCAACCAAAATATTTGCAATTTTTAATTTATATTTTTTTTCATTAACTGTGAACAGTTTAAATGTAGCAAAGGAGTGAGCCACCATGTCGACTTGCTTAAATCCATAAATGTGCGAATAATGCGAAAGCATAGAAAACGAAAAACACCCACTTTAAATCTTAAATTTAATGAGATATAATTTGAATAAGGAACGTACAAATAATGGAATTACCCTCGGTTTAAAAGTTTTCATTCGTATGACGTCATGTTTTTGACATTACATTAATGTGGTAAGATATTTCATGGAATTTCGCTGAATTGTAGTCTGTTTTAATTTTATACCTTTTTACAAGCTCTGATGCATTAAGCCTTTTGTTATGCACTAGAAAAGGAATAACAGTTCTGTACTTTTTTTAAATTGCAATTTTAACACCGCGAAATCGACAAGGTGACAGTGTTTGCAAATAGGTTACGATACATGTGGATTAATGTGGGATCTAAACTGTAAAAGCTATAACTATGTATATCTGTAAGTCTGCGCTGAATATAGATATATCGAGAAGTTTATCACGCTGTTGTTTACAAGGAGAAACATCAAATCATGTTAGAATACTGTTTTTTTTATTCACAACCTGCCCTTATTTCTAATTGTTCATCAAATCAAGAACACGATATGACGATTTCCTTGCAAATACAAATACTGAAATTCCTGTAGCAAAATTATTCATGTTTTAGCATTGTAAATTACAATAAAAAGTATACAAATATATATATATATATAAATGTTCGGTTACCGTCAACATCAAATTGACCAGTGTAGCTCATATTATGTAAGAAGCTAGGGACGACATGAAATCAGAGAAACAAAGAAATTGTTATAATCATAAAGACGTTTATGACAACTTTAAACTATAATCTATGACAAATGTGATGATTTCAATACTTCCATTTCTCAGCAGTTCAATACCCTCTGCTCCATCGAATGGGTTTTCATATCTCATTTATACACAATATTTGTACAATGTAGAAAAATATATAATTTATTTGACGAACAGAGAGAAGAATGAGGCTCGCCGAGCTTTATCTTGTTTCGTAGCGAGTACAAATAAATTCTATATTTTCCTACATTGTACGAATATTGTTTTATCCTGCAATTTAACATTGAGCTTAAACGTATAGTTTTTTTTCCATCCTTATCGTTGAATTTTTTTTTTAATATATCGACATGACTTAAACTCGGACCGCGAATGGGACCTCAGATTATATTGTGATGCAAACAGTAATAAGAACATAATCGATTCGACATTATCGATTCGTGTAATCTGTACTCCTGTATATGTATAGTAAAGAGATCGATTGCAGGATAAAATACATTACGCTCGTGCATATCCACCCTATACGTACTCCATTAATAAGAGTGTGCTCCATAGAAAAATATGGTTCCAGTAGAGTTTTGGGAAAGAACGATTGAAATCGACCCTATCTAAGTTTTACGATTTCCATCAAAAATATGTTGACATATACAATGTGTAAGTGTCTCAACTATCTAGCAGCATGTTTTCTCGGTCTTAGATCTTTAGATCTGACATATAATTTTACAGATCTTGGCCTATTCCCGATGTGACACTTTGAAAGAGTGTGAATTCTTATGGCGGGTGATGCATGCATAGCAGGCAACGTTTTTCGCTCCTTTTGGAGTTTCCTATTTCTGTGTGTTATCTGTCATACTTTGAACGACAAAATTATTTTATTCATTAATATCACTTTTACTGTGAAGTCTGTTTTTGTGATATACATTTGACGTGACTCTGACTTATATATCCCGTCATAATTTTAACCATACTATTATTTTATTTATTAATATTACTTTTACTGCTAAGTCTATTTTTGTGATATCCATTTTACGTGACTCTGTATTTATGCATCTCTTTATACCTTGAACGACAAAATTATTTTATGTCTACCTGTGCGAATTTCAAACGCGCAATTTTATGCCAGTACTTAAAACCTTCCATCCTTTATAGGTGGATTTACATAGATAAATAAAATCGTATGATATAAGCATAATGAGGATGTTAAATTTGATGTATGCCCTGTTTTGTGCTTCTTCGTAACATTTGTTTGTTTTATAGTGATTAAGATGATAACATAATGTTGACTGCTGTAACCCTATTTTTGACATTTTACCAATTGTGTCTGTTTGTTTTGTTCACGCATCGTTGTCAATATAATGGAATTTGATACGACTGTCATACAAGTGAGAGGTTTGGCTAGCCATAAAACCAGGTTCAATCCACCATTTTCTACATAAGAAAATGCCTGTACCAAGTCAGAATATGACAGTTGTTATCCATTCGTTTGATGTGTTTGAACTTTTGATTTTGCCATTTGATTGAGGACTTTCCTTTGGAATTTTCCTCGAGTTCAGTATTTTGTGATTTTACTTTTATCTTGATTTTTCTCTTTGATCCTAATTGATTTACGAGATTTGAACATGGTTAATCTATTGTCACATTGATATAAGGCTAGACCATTTATATGAGCACCACGATGGTTTCCGCTAGTTGAACAAGAACAACTTACACTTTCGGAGTACCTTAGTTCAATCCAATTACTTTGTGAAGATGGTTTTTCTAAATGCTTTACTTGTCATTTTGTCAATCATTTTTCTCCGGTCATAGTAGTGTCTTTTTTCGTCAACTTATGGGGGTTTATTGCCCCCGAAGAATTGTGTAAAGTACATGGATGTCTGTCAACGCAATTTCGAATTTAAATTATGACAAACCATTTATAAAACAATGACAAATGTCTATATTTCTTTGATTATCCGTTATCAAATAAAATTTTATTACAGCATTGCTCATTGCTCTTTGCTTAAATTCTTTTGTTTGAATAAGAATATTATAAAACCACATGGATATCTATTGATCCGAATCTCAAATAAATGCAAACTATAAAAGTTTTATTTAATGTGACCGTGGTTAAACGTGGGAAAATACAAAGATTGTGGGAAAGTAATTTTTCCAAGAGTACTTAAAACTTGAAACGTCATCAGTGTGGAACATTTCAGGAACTTGTCTCGACAATACAGTTAAAAATCTCGGCAGAAAGAGGGTGGTTAGTCATCTTTACGATTAAATATCCAAATGATGAACAGATCTTTTCTAGTTGGTATTTAGCAGAACAAACTTGCAATATTCTTTCTTCACAGGTATTTGTTTGTTTTCGATACGTACCAAATTGGTGTTTCATTGTTTCTATTCCAAAAGGTTACATCGAAATTCTTTCAAATTGATTGCCACGTCCGAAAAAATATCATAAACAGATACACAATTTTCATAAACATTACTTTACAAGATTTATAACGTTATTCGCCGTGAAGGTACCTCTATTACGACCCTCATATTATTGCCGGGTGCTTAGTAAATAAATAGTTTACGATTCTTCTAACCTTGCATTTCAATAAATGACATATATGGCACTCTTTAACTGATTTATATGCGATTGTGTTCATATTGTCTCAAACATTGGAGTATCCAGTAGTGTTTATATTAGATTTTGTCATTTTTGACTGATAATGCCTCAATCTTACTAAATCTTAATACAGAAGAAAAAAAAAACCAACTTATTATCATTAATTATCACCCATAATTATGGATGTAAAACAAAGATTTTTGGCGATAGTTAGCTGAAGAATCCATCAATGAAATACATTATATTGGGTCATAATTTCCCGAAAATTTCCTATTTAAACCAAATCTTTGTAAAACAAGAAGAGGAAGATACCAAAGGGAGAATGAAAACTCGAACATCGTAGAGAAACCGACAATATCAACTGTAACTCCACATTTACTGTACAGTAAATGTAACAAGAATTTGTCCATTGTACACGGATGCCCCACTCGCACTATCATTTTCTATGCTCAGTGGACTGTGAAATTGGGGTCAAAACTCTAATTTGGCATTAAAATTAGAAAGATCATATCATAGGGAACATGTGTACTAAGTACTAAGTTTCAAGTTGATCGGACTTCAACTTCATCAAAAACTACCTTGACCAAAAACTTTAACCTGAAGGGGACAGACGGACGGACGGACGAACGGACGGACGAACGAACGGGCGCACAGACCAGAAAACAATATGCCCCTGCTACTATTGTAGGAGGGCATAAAAAAATTGCAGCTTTGTTCATTTAAAGTAGCGAACAACCTTAAAGGGGCATTAGCTACGAGACATTAAAAAATATGATTTTTTTGGTTCAATCATTAATGAAAGTGAAATAGTGAATTAATGAATCGCTTTTAGCAGCCAGTTTGGTTCAATTTTGTCAGAATAAGCAAAGAAATATCGCTGATGAATTATTCATTTGCAAGTGAATAATTCCACCTCCTTCAATCCGTATTCATGTGACCTTTAATCTAATTCCTTAGCTAGAGATGGGTTACCTATGAATTAAGCGTGTTCAGCTATTAAAATGAAAAGAATGTCAACATTAAAAGTGAAACAAAGTAAATCATTTGGTTGACTTATAATTATTCAATGCACAAAAACTCATTCTTATAAAGGTAAAAACGATAATTGACATATTTGTTTAACCTATAATATGTTTATATCGGGTTATATGACAGTCGGCAGTCTTCGGAGATCAATTCGATGGTTAATTAGATGGCGTCTAGACTAAAATACACACGAAATACGGATACATATATATATATTATCCAGTCCATGCATTGCTAATTGTTCATTTTAGATTTTTTTGTTAGTTCGATATACGTTTTAGTAGGATATAAATCATATATGAGAATTTGAGTCAAATCGGTGAACATGAATTTGACAGCTAATGCCCATTTAACATCACTGCGCAGAATATTCAAGACTCTAGTATTAGAAAGATGATACACATTTGAAAATATTTGGGTCTTCTACAAGTGATTTGATATTCAGGGAAAGAGTTTTACCTTTAAAATTACGTACCACTTGATCCTGTAGAAAATAAAAGAGATAGTTGGAACTCGTTATAAAACCCGATACAATTTTTCTGATATCAACAATCTGCAGAATATATAACCCGAAATGTAAAAATCATCAACCGACTGAATACGAAAGTTCAAATTGTTTTACATTTCATCCTTAAAAGATATATTATACGCGTCTGAATTGAAAAAATAAATATTATTATTTAAATGAGAGCATACATTTTAAATGCCCGATTTCAAAGTTCCTTCCATACTTTATATTTAATACTATTATTAAATGATACGCACCAATCGTGGATACCTTAAGTTCAAAACTTTTTTGATTATTTCTTTGAAAGTGATAACAGGTGGTAAGTTGTATCTTGATTTTATTGGACGCTGATAACAGTTTGACCCCATTTAGTTTCTCTTCATTTGGTAGAATAGTTTTTCCATATCCGTCGTTATCTATAATGCTCAAGGAGTCTTCACATTCCCCTGGGTTAATGTCATATATACCCATCTGAATAAAATAAATTTCAGTTGTCATTAAAATCATCTCTCTGCATTTAAACAAAGACCGTTTGCAATTGCACGTATACATGTAAATGTATAAGACTTGGACTGACTTTGGAACATTTATATACGAAATAAAAAAAATGAATTTTGTCTGTTTTGTATGGTTCTTATATCGCCTTAATTTTTCAAACAGTTAAAGGTTTTGCATAGAGATTTTTATCAACCTAAAATAAATTAACAAATGTATTGATATTCATGTGCATAAGGTCGATTTCTATCCGACGCAGCTCAAATGTTAAACGATAACGGAAACCGATTTTGATCTCAGATGAAAGAACCTTTCCATAAAAGTTACATCACCAATAAGAGGTCTGGTATTGTGTTTTGATGAACATATCAAGGTGCACTTAATTTGACGCCAGTATTTATTGTTCAGAAAGTCGGTGGTTTAACCAGGCAATCCGAATTTATTGATAGATAAATCAACTACCCTAAAATTGACATTTTAACAGAACGTTGCATTTACTTTCGACATACCTTTTAAAAAGTCATTTAAAGAAACAAAGTTAGCAATATTTTCAGTAATAAAATCATATTTTTACTGATGACATTTTTTGCTTTTTATCAAAGACAACTTTTGAATAAAATGCAGTAAAATTTAGTAGTTTTCGCTGAATTTTCATACATACCTTTTGCATTTCATTTACGAGAAATTTCCTCTGAAGTGAAACAGATACAATTTCGATTTTAATAAACATGTATGAATGAATAAACCATACACAACTTAATCCTTGACCATAACTAAGAGGGAAATTTGGAGATAAAATGGTTGTTTCATCATTATCATTCTCCAAAAATACATCTCCACCACAAGTGTTGAATTCTAAAATGTCTGAAAAAGCGTGAATTTGGTTAATATAATGATAAATTAATTGTATTACTTTGTTAATATAGTCAAGTCATTATTAATAAGTGGAAATTTATACTCAGCAAACGACATTAGGACGTCAGATCATCAACACACACCAAACTAAAATGTGAAGGAGGTGATGGCGCTCATGTCATTGAGCAATGCTTTATCTAACTTAACTAAAAAAAAAGTTTTGCAGAGATATTCCTACAGAGGTAGTCATATCGAAACAACACTCAATCTGGAGAGTCATATTCATTTCTCCATAGTTCTAATTCTACACAATATTTCATTTTATTTCTGTTCCTTCTTTTTGTTTACTTTGATGTGTACATTTCTGTGTACTTATTCCTTATTTCGTAGCTCATATTACGGTCATTCAATTTTTAATAAGGTTTTAATTATTGCATTGCAAAAGTATAATTATAAACACTATTGATAAAATGCAAAAATGTAACGTTATGCTTTCAGGTACCATACAAAACTTTGCATAACAATCAATAATCAAACCTTTAAAACACAATCTTTGATAGTAAACATATCCTGGTTTGACCCCCTCGATCCACCATTTATGATACTCTGGAGTGTATTTGTGTCCAAAATGTAGTGTACAATCACTGGATTGGTACTCAGAGACAAAGGAAATGCAAGATATATTTTGGCAGCGTTCTAAACATTGTTTCACATCTATTCCTTTTATTTCCATACGTTCCATATCATGATGCTCGGCCATCCAAAACGTATGATATCTCAGAACTTCAAAACCGAAGTCGAACTTTGTATGTCTACACCACATGTCACGTCTTGCTGCAAATAGCATATACATATGTAAAACAGTGGTTAAAAATGACTCAAGTTTTGATACAAACTTCTTTTTTTAAATGTTTAGCTCCCAGTTCTAATAGTTTGAAAATCCAAATCTCACAGCGTATATTTTCAGGTAACATATGAAATAAGTTTTCGGAATGTCATTTCTGTTTGGTATAACAAATGTATATATTTATATGTCCAAGGTCTGTGATAATGGTCGAGAATGCCTGTAATGGCACGAGGCAACGGCGAGGGATATTATGATTCCGAGGCCATTATTACTGACCGAGGACAAATAACAGGGTCAATTTGAAAACACCCATGTCTTAACGCTTTTATTAACCAAACTGTCAATGCGTAATATTTAACCAAGCCAAATCTAGTTTCTTTTTATGGAAAAACAGTATATATATAATTATACCAAATACAATATTAAAAAGAAACTTTTAAAGTGATGTGATTGAATAACATGTAAATGTAAATATAGTTTTATTATTGTCCTAGTCAAAGCAATTTATGGCATACAAAATACAAGATTTCATTTTGTTTGTTTTTCCAAAATTAAATAAATTGACACAAATGATGGAATATATTATTTAATCATTAACCTGACAACTGAGTCAAATGAGATAAGTCAAGTTCATGATGTTTCTTGGAAACTTTCAATTTCTTGATTTTTCTTTTCCACGCAAATATATTTGAATTGATAATAACTGAATATACGTAATAGCCCTGATTATTTAAAATGGCCCTGTTTTTCATAATGGCCCTTTTTATTCATAATAGCCCTGTTTATTCATAAGTGCCCTGTATTAATGCCCTGCTGGTCTGTTATGGAACAGTTTTGCTTTTATTAATAAAGGGGCAGGTTCATACATCATGTACATAATGCACTAACTAGTTAATAAAAGCGTATTATTGGTTTATTCACCATCTTTACGAAATTTCAGTGATAAGTTGCCTTCACCATCGAATAATTGTCGATGTTTCTACTTTGTCTGAATGTATTATGCTATTTTATCATATTTTATTCATATGAAAAAAGTATCGCATTTCTATTAGAAAAATATCGCATTGGAATATTTTTTTCTTAATAAAAGCATATCCCTATTCTATTAGAAAAAATGTTGCACTCATATAAGAAAATATAGCATTCTTGTCCCTTTACAAGTGATTATGGCGTAGAATGCAATCGATTAAGTTCAATGGCCATTCCACTGTGCTTGAAACATCATTGTCAAGGTATGTGAACACCTCAAAAATATAGATCGTGCAAATGCATATTTACTCGTATAAATACAACATACTTCGGATAAAATATTCAAAATACATGGCAAGTTGTATATACGTTTGTCCTGTTAAATACGTCTATTTTATAAAAAGAATGAACAAGTACTCTCTGATGAATTTTCTTTTAGTCCTTCAAATATCAACATTCGTCTGAGATTTCCCCACAATGCATCTCGTTCACAAAAGAAAATATCGCTACTCCACATAAGAAACGTTTTTTTTTTCTATTTGCACTTTGCATAGACTGGTACCCATTACCATCGTACTGATTTATATAAACAGTACTAAATATACCGGAGAAGATACGTTTTAAAGTAAACTGAAAGAATAAACATGACTGAATTAGTTATTGTTCAACTTTCAGATATAATGTTAAGATCAAAATAATCGTTTAAGACTGAAATCTATTTACTATTGCCGTCTTTGTATCTTTTGTTTATCATAAAATTGAGAATGGAAATGGGGAATATGTCAAAGAGACAACAACCTGACCAAAGAGCAGATAACAGACGAAGGCCACCAATGGGTCTTCAACGCAGCGAGAAAATCCCGCACCCAGAGGTGGTCCTCAGCTGGCCCCTAAATAAAATAAATACCTTGTTTTGGACAACCAATTACTTCAAGTTTTAAACATGCTTCTTTATAATCTACTGGAACCACTTTAAGGTATCTGCCGTAAATTTCTTTATTGAAAATAAACGGATGAATAGACAAGGAGCTTATCATTGGATCGATTCTAAACAACTGTAAAAAAAAATTATATATTAGCTTCACAAATTTAATTGCAAATAAAGTTAAGTCATACCATTAACAAAGCTCAATTATCTATTTCAAGGGACCAAACACACTGCCGTTATTGATACAAATTCTGCTACGTACAGACTGTTTATTATAATTGTGGGTATTGCTTATCACATGTTATTTAACTCCGTTACAACTAATACTAAAGATGACGACAAAAGTAATAATGATGCTATCAATATTGGCAATATTTTCCATTAAAAGTTTGACCAGATAGCAACACCTCATACCTTCAAAGATAAAACTACTCCTGTCGTTTTTTTTTAATCCAAACCCATCGCATGCAATAACTTTATCACAAATCGTATGGGTTATCCATATCTCAATTGATACGTTGCATGAGCTCATGTTCAAGTTATAATACTTTCATTAGCATTTTTTTGCTTCATACACCAAACTGCCTAAGCAGGATTATGAGGACAGACTGAAATGGACACTACGTGGTACCGAAGCACATACCATGCGTACACATTCGATATTAATATTAAAAAATTATTTATTCATATTAAAAATTATTTTCTTATATTAATAAATTGAACTTTTTGATGTTAAAAATTTTTTTCTAATATTAAAAAAATAGTGTTTTTTAAATATTAATAAATAGGTTTTATTTTTTAATTTTTAATATCATAAATTCGATTTATCTATATTAAAAGATAATTTTTAATATCAAAAAATAAAAATTTTATTTATTAATATTAAACAAGAATATGTCCATAGTACACGGATGCCCCACTCGCACTATCATTTTCTATGTTCAGTGGACCGTGAAAATGGAAGAAAATCTCTAATTTGGCATTAAAATTAGAAAGATCATATCATAGGGAACATGTATTCTAAGTTTCAAGTTGATTGGACTTCAACTTCATCAAAAACTACCTCGACCAAAAACTTTAACCTGAAGCGGGACGATCGGCGGACGGACGGACGCACAGACCAGAAAACATAATGCCCTCTACTATCGTAGGTGGGGCATAAAAATGATTTTTTGTAATATTAATAAATCATTTTCTAATACTAAAAAATAATTTTCTAATATTAATAAATGGTCGTATGTTTTAATGTTAAAAAATTAATATTTAATATTTAATATTCAGGTTGAATATTTAATATCAAAAAATAATTAATAATAATATTAATTAATACGCCATCTATATAAAAGAGGGACGAAAGATACCAGAGGGACAGTCAAACTCATAGATTGAAAATCAACTGACAACGCCATGGCTAAAAATAAAAAGACAAACAGACAAATAATAGTACACAAGATACAACATAGAAAACTAAAGACTAAGCAACACGAACCCAACCAAAAACTGGGGGTGATCTCAGGTGCTCCGGTAGGGTAAGCAGATCCTGTTCCACATGTGGCACCCGTCGTGTTGCTTATGTTATTACAAATCCGGTAAATAGTCTAATTCGGTAGGTCACGTTCGTGAAAAGGGAAGGGTATTGTAGTTACGACATAAGGAACATATCCGATATCATTTGTGAAACGGTTATTCCATTACGGTCAACCAACTCGTGATGGCGTCCGTAAAATTTACGAAGGGATGATTTCAACTTCACCATTTGGAACTCTTGGTTTAATAGCTTCCTTGTGAGCAGCAATCCTCTATCAAGGAAATCATGATAGGAAATACAAGCCCGGGAATATCGTATTAATTGGGAGATATATATACTCCGTATGCAGGCGCTGCTGGAATGTTGCTACATAGAAATGGAAAGTTCACAATTGGGCAGCTGAAATCATCTCTTTTGTCGTAAAGTTTTGTTTTCAACCGACCCTCATTGTCAATTTCAGATGTAAGTCAAGATATGAGGCAGACTTATCTGTATCTGTAGTATCCTTTATCTCTAGATGGGATAGATACGTTCAACATAGTCACCAATTTTTGAATTATTTAGTGAGAGAACATCATCTATATAGCGGAACGTAAAGTTAAAGGATATTGCTAACTTCTTATTTTTCTTCCTAAGAAGTTCCTTATGAAGTCAGCCTCATAATAATAAAGAAACAAGTCGGCAAGAAGAGGGGCACAATTGGTTCCCATTGGAATTCCGACAGTCTGTTGAAAAACACGTCCTCCAAACGTAACAAATATGTGGTCAATCAAGAAATCAAGTGTCTTGATAATGTCAGTTTCAGAGATTTTTTTTGTTTGAATCAGAGTGATTCTTTACAAAGTAGGATTTATCCCTCCCCAAGATATAAGAGTTGTTTGAGCGCCTGTATATATGATGAGCATACGTCACTGCCAGCTTGTAGCTGATATAGATCAGTGAAAAATAACAATAACAAAAATAATTCCGAAACACCGACTCTTAAAAACCACTTTCTATTGATCATTTATATTTATCCTGCAAGCAGCCAATTTATTTTATAAATAACGGATGCACAAATAAATTTTTGTTTATTTGTACTTGTACGGAAATGAGAATATTTCTTTTTTGTGCGACATTTCAATTTGGGTCCACCGTTCACGGTCCACGTTTAAACTATGAAGATTTCTTTGAAAAAAATAAGGTTACACTATGTGGCACACCAGGGTACCTCCCCCTTTGCTTTTATCATGATGTATATATTCTTACGAGTGCCCCATGGGGATCTTTTAACTTTGAATTAATTGTATGCGCTACCAAAAGATTAAAGGAGAAGATGGTAATAACTACAGATCACCGTACGGCCTTCAACAAAGAGCAAACCCCATACCGTACAGTATAATCTGCAAGAATGATTAGAGAAATGTAAAACAAAATGTGAAACAGAACAGCAAAGAAAATTAACGGCGATATTACCAAATGACCTTATGATAGAGAGGCGAAAGATACCAAAGGAATATTCAAATTCATTAGTCGAAAATAAACTGACAACGCCATGGCTAAAAACGAAAAAAACAGACAAACAACAGTACACCAATCACAACATAGAAAAGTAAAGACTGAGTAACACTAACCCCATCAAAAACTGGGGATGGTCTCAGGTGCTTCGGAAGGGTAATGATGTGATGGCGTCCGTAAAATTTACGAAGGATGATTTCTCTTGGTTTAATAGCTTCCTTGTGATCAGCAACCATCGAGGAAATCATGATAGGAAATACAAGCCCTGGAATATCGTATCAACTTGGAGATATATACTCCGTATGTAGGTGCTGCTGGAATGTTGCTACATAGAAATGGAACGTGCACAATTTGGAAGCTGAAATCATCTCTTTTGTCAACTTTTTTCAACCGACCCTCATTGTCAATTTCTAGATGTAAGTCAAGATATGAGGCAGACGTAACTGTATCTATTGTATAATATAGCATTTCCGTGCTCCCAACACACCACATTATTGTTTTTATCCAATTCAGACAATTCCAATAATTCCAAGTTCATACTGATTACAAAGAAACTGAAACTGATATACATGTTTAAAATTACTGAAAAAAGAAAGGAAATGTATGAATGAGATGACCAGAAATATTTTAACTATTCCTATATGTTACGTTTGGAAGAGATAAACTAGTTGATCGGTGCTGATTTTCGTTCACTTCCGAGACATTACTTATATAAATCTTTAACGTTCGTTTCATGCAAATAAATCGACACGAAAGTATTGTCGTTAATAAGCCATATTGTCCCTAGTCAAACTGAATCAATGAAAATTAGTCGGATCTTAGCTGTTTCGCAAGGAACTGTGATTCAGTAAAATACAGGACATACGTCTGTTATCAAACATGTGCAATTAGTGTATACAGGAAGACCTACAACTTGCATTTGAACTCTTTTGACGAAACGTACATAGATGGTGTCAAGGAGAAAATTAACAGCTTTAATCATCTTGCTACAGGTGCAGTAAGTATATCTATAATATTTCATTCTTTTAACTGAAGACGAAAGCTCTTCCCAAGTTCTAAAACTACAGTCTACTTTCGCTACTAAAACAAATACATATTCTGATTTGGGGTTCACCTGCATGACGTCACAATTAAAAAACGTTGTATTTTGAATAACACCGGAGATCAAAATGGACATTGCTGTTGGTGTCAGCGATTTAAAAAAGCTTGTTATTCCGTAAATGTATTTTGCTAATTGTTTAAGGTCGAACGGTCTGTCAAAATTTTACATCTCGCTTACGATCGATATAAAGATACACATTGTTATGTGACCCCTTGAATTTTGACCAGATTGACTATTAATTTTGTTTAAAGTTGGGTAATCGATTTCAGTGTGCATATTTTTGGAGATAGTTTTATCAGGTACGATCGGTAACCAAAAATACAAAACGTTCGTCAGCATAAAATAAAACGGTCTTAAAAGATTAGCGAAAACCGTCCAAAGCCAACTGTTACACAATTGTTGTACACATGTTTTTATAAATGCGTTATATAAATAAGGTATATTAACACTTCAAAGAAGAATAATATTAATTGATAAGGTGATAATGAAAGTTTCAGTCACGAGGCCATATTGTTCGAAGAAGTGAATTTTGAAATACTTGAAGAATGGAAAATGACATTGCATACTCCTTTAAATACTTATAAACTATTTCATATTATGTTATAGTTGGAAAATACTTTAGAAAACAATTAGAAGAACTAACCCTAAAAAATGTATTAGTTACAATATATTATAGCAAACCTTCAATGTTCCGATCGGGTCTTCGTAAATAGTAAGATTGCTTCTATCGTTACCATACATTATCGTGAACGAGTTGATAAACCGAACATTTGAACCGTCTTTTATACCCTGAAGCTCAACACCTTGGAGTTTTAAAGGTACAATAAAATCAACCTAGAAAATACAGTAACTGACGACGTTAGCAAATTCAAAGTTAAATATAATGTATGTATATATATATATATATACATTGAAAATATTTAATCAAGTTGTAGCATTTGTTTAAGTTATTTATGTACATTTTCTTGTTTTGCCATGACGTTGTCAGTTTATTTTTTGTACTATGAGTTTGAATGTCCCTCTGGTATCTTTCGCCTCCCTTTTTTATTCATCAATTGAAATTGACCCATATTTGAAAGAAGCACGATTCAATTAAATAGATTCAACATTTTAAAATTCAAATTTTGTTAATTGCATTGTTGATTATACAAAGTATTCATTGATTTCAAAAGTATATACCATAAACCATGGAGATTCCCTTATTTAAAAAAACATACCATAAACCATGGAGATAAATCATCAGAACTAGAACACCAGCCAGTTTCCGGGAAGAATAAACGACCATAGTTTGATAGATGATCTTTGTCCTTCCTTGATGATGATTCCAACTGATAGTCGTAAACATCACCAGATATAAGTCCTAGCTGTCGTCCGCACATTGTTGCTTTTGAAATAACACAAATTAATAAATTGGTCAGCATTTCATATCTTATTATTCATATATTTTGAAAAAAAAAACAAAGACGTTGTGAAGAGAAAAAAATAAAACGGCTAAAACAGGCGGAACCAGGTGGCATAACATGTCATCTCAGTGATGTGCGAAGTTAAAATATTTGGAAATCCAAAACCCAAAACAAACGTTGAAGAGTTGATATAACCATAAAGGCCCAAATTAAAGCCAAAACCGGACTAGGATCTTATTGATTCTTACTGTATTCAATGTGTATTGAAAAACCAACAAAATGCCATGCAGTCTCCCGTCTCATCAAACCTCAGTGCATTATTTCAAATTCTGTACAGAAAGTTTCGTTATGTCGAGTATATAAAATTTATATGAAATCTTGATCATGTACGTGAAACATACGCAGTTATTTTACCTAACGTGTGTTATTGTGCATGTTGTGTTAAATGATTAAAAAAAAAAAATTATATAAACTTTGCTAAAATTCGGCTCTGAGCGTTCCTGATGAAGGTACTGACATGATTAATAACAAACCTTTCTAAAATTGTCCGTTTATAAATTTTAAAATTATAAAGAAGCTTAGGTTTAAACTCCCTCAGGCAAAGTTGACCTTAGATGGATTTGGCTATGTTTTAGGTACGTTTTGTTTATATAGCTCTTCAGCTGTTTTGGTTCTTATACATCTTCGGCTTTCACACATTTTGGCTTTGAGAGTTCCTGATGAAGGTAAATCCAGAAAAGCGCGTCGGACGCATGAAATTAATAAGGTGTTATTTTAATTTTTTACAGCACTGGGTCGATATCTCTGCTGGTGGACTATCAGTCCCCGAGGGTATCATCAGCTCAGTAGTCAGCGTACTTCGGTACTGACATGATTAATAACGAACCTTTCTAAAATTTTCCGTTTATAAATTTCAAAATTATAAAGAAACTTAGGTTTCAACTCCATCAGGCAAAGTTGACCTAAGATGGATTTGGCTATGTTTTGGATACTTTTTGGTTATATAGCTCTTCAAATGTTTTGGTTCTTATACATCCTCGGCCTTCAAATATTCGGCTTTGAGCGTTCCTGATGAAGGTAAATCCAGAAAAGCGCTTCAGACACATGCAATTAATAACGTGTTGTTTCCATTTTTTGCTAATTCAGTATACTACTAACTCCATTTTTCATAGCTTACTGATATCTATGGTGGAAGATTAATTTTAAACCTGTTTCTTTGTCAACTTGGTTAAATACTTCGTATGTAATTTCATATTGTGGCATATTTTGACAAACTTTTGTCAGTATATGTCCTCTCTAGCCTCTGAGCCATTGCATATCCTTTGAACCTAGCATACGAATATATTGCTTTCAGTTTAGAAAAAACCCAAAATAAACGGTACCAATTTTACTTTACTAGTTACGAAATTCGACAATAAATGTCGCTTCAGTGATGCTCGAGGCCAAAATATTTGAAAAATCAATTGAAAGGATTCATAACTTACATTTTCCTATCACTTGGATCTCATCTATTTCCAAATAATGGTAGTAGCCTTGTTTAGCGCTTTCATTTGTAAAATCAAAATTTGTAACGCTGATATATTGTCCGATAATAGGACGTTTACACTGATATCGAAAGATTGGACTTTTCCTAGGATTTCTGTTTTCTTCACACCTATATGCTCCATATGTCAGAAAATCCCATCTGTGTTTACTAACATACGTTCCAACATATCTGTGGTTTACAGGGAACCAAACTGTAAATATTCAGACATTGTAAATCCATCATATTATTTTCTTTATTGCAAAAAAAAACTTAAATAGTTTAAACTTTTCACGATTTTTCAATATCCTTATCAGTATGTGCTCTTATTGAAATATCTACAGCTTTCATTTACACAATTTCTCTCTGTAATAAATATTTTTAGTAATATTTATTGCCGATGTTACAAGTGTTTAATACAATTTTGAGTAAAGTCTTAATCATGACGCCTCAAATGTTTGTTAAAAGACAAATTGAATTAAAAAAAGAGTTTTCAATTACAAGTTCCATTGCCTAATACTACGCATTTGTTCATGCAACGCTTATATCGATATTGGAAGGACAAGTGATCATCGAACTGAAAGGTGTGAGCAAAGAAGCATTGATGATAAAGTTGTTGTCTTATATAAATGATCATTTCCTAGTGTTCATAGCGTGTGTTCCTCATGCATTCATCTTTAATCACTTTTACAGGTAATCAAAAGATTTCGTCTCGTCTACTGTAGAATGAGATAACTCATTTTGATTAAGAGCAAATATTTGTATATTTGGAGTCAGTATAATATCTTGGTACGGTGTCAAATATTCCAGTGGACTAAGCAGACAAATTATTACAGTAACTTTACTTAAATCCAGTTCAGCGTATTGGTTCATAATCAAACAATGTTCGTATTTATACAACATAAGTATGTTCTCATCCTTACATGTACGTGAGAACAGACACTGTACATTCTATATAACAGTTTATTATCGTCATCATAATCATACTTCAAGCATTGTGTGAAGCGATATGTGGGATTTCCAAATTATAATCATATGTACCCTATATTTGTGTCTATTAATCCAATACATATAAATTTTTTATTTAAGTTTCAAGTTAGTATTCAAACGTCTTTACTCATTTTTTTTTTTTTTTTTTTCTTAATTTAAAATGTTCGATTACTACTGTGATAGAAGTTTTTATCAAGCAATTGTTGATAGTTTTCGAAGAATATAATACACTTTCTGTTTTAGATAATTCATAAATTAACCGGTTAACACTGTTTAAACCGATATCTAAAAAAATCGATAAATATCAAAGGGTACCACTCAAATCGAATTAAGTTAATATATAAGATCTTAACACTTCAGTCTATTTTAAAAAAGCTTTCCAGTAACTCAGCAGAGCATGTTCACCTATCAATTTGCTTTTCCTTTAATACATTGCTACCTCATACAAACGATATACTTGAGTTGTTGCATTTATTTTCCTTAAAAATGTAAGGGACAATCTATAAATTCAATGCGTTCGAAGCGCTTTCCTGGATTTACCTTAATCAGAACGCTCAAAGCCCAATATGTGAAAGCCAATGATAGTATAATCGAAATAGCTGAAGATATATATTTTCCATAAGAAGGATACAAAAGAAATCGTATAAAACTGCAAAGGAAAAAAAAGAGCCATACATTTTTGTTAGAAAAGAAACATTTGCCATTTTTGTATTTCCTACAAAATGATATAAAATGGTCTAAGTTGAAAATGGCATCATAACAACATGAACAAGCAATACGTTTGCTGAAGATATTGTTTCGTCATTTAATTTATCTCATAGCATGCCACATAAGTTTAGGATCAATTTATTATGACTATTAATACGTAGAAATCTTACTTTGCTGCCTGTGGATAATGATGGCATGAACCTCGACATACTCCTGCAAGTTAAGTAAATACCATGGCTTAGAATACATTCTGGAATTTCTATAAGATATTCCTGCACCTGTTAATAAAAAATAAACTTTTACAATACAGATGTAACAGAGAAAACGACAGACGCCTATCTTTAAAATATCACAAGGTGTTGATTGAATACATTAACATTTCACGACCGACAACTACTATTATCTTACCTCCTATACATTTCTAGGAATATCATTGATTAAAAGCGACAGCGTGGAGACCCTGTATATGAAATATGGAGTTAGTAGGCATGATTTATTTTAATACACAGTTATTAATTGTGTTACGTCCCTTTATAAAAGCAACACGGCGTTGAGGAAAGATTTGAAACGTTTCACCCGGACGACAGATGAAGAAATTGATGATGAACGACTGAAATAATTGCAGAAAACATATTAAAGGGGCATTAGCTACTAGATATAAACAAAAATTAAAATATGAGTTTTTTGTTCAATCATTAATGAAAGTGAAATAGTGAAATAATAATTCGCTTTCAGAAGCCAGTTTGGTTCAATTTTGTCAAAATAAGCTAAGAAAAATCGCCGATAAATTATTCACTTGCATGTGAATAATTCGATCTCATTCAATCTGTATTCATGTGACCTTCAATTTAACCCCTTAGCTAGAGATGGTTACGCATGAATTAGGCGTGTTCAGTTATTAAAAGAAAAAGAATGTCAACATTGAAAGTGAAACAAGGGTACACCATTTCGTTGACTAATTCGATCCACAAAAACTCATTCTTATACAGGTAAAAACGTTGATTAACATATATTTTAACCTATATTATGAAATCAAACAGACCTAGAAAAATCCAATTGCAGGAGTTCGATATCTATTTATATCTATATTTATGTTTATATCGGGTTATATGACCGTCGGCAGTCTTCGGAGGTCACCTCGATGGTTATTTAGATGGCGTCTAGACTAAAATACACACGAAATGCTGATACATATTATATCGAGCCCATGCATTGTAAATTGTTAATTTTAGACTTTTTTATAATTTGGATATACATTTAAGTATGTTATAAATCAAATACGAGAATTTGAGTCAAATCGGTGAACATGAATTTGACAGCTAATGCCCCTTTAAAAGCTAGCGAGTTGTTATTGTTGGCATTTGTTTTTTTAAAGACCAATGGAAGTAGGTTCTTTATATTGCAGAGTTGATCACTTTGATAGGCCACTAGTTTAAATGTCACATGTTAAGTTAGTCGGCAAGATAAATTCGTTACACATTGTGCTAGTGAGCTAATACGACATATGAAGGGTTAGTAAATTCCATATGGGGTTCGAGCTTCGTTCTCGCTCTCACCCCCTATGGAATTTACTGACCCCATATATATCGTATTAGGACACTAGCACACCATGTAACTAATAATATTTGATGACAAAGTTTAATTTAATGCAATTGTTTGTGCTTGCTAGTGTTTAACGTTTTGTAAGATAAAAGTGTAAGATAATATTTGTCCATATGCGTTTTACTTATGTTGCTCTGTTGGTTGCTTTTCATTCATACACCTTACATCTTCTTTTTTTTCGTTTATAAACTTCTTTTTTCGTTTTTAAACGTTCGTTTCAATTGTTTTGAAACAATACACATAAATTACCTATCCAAATTTTCAGTTAGAATTTCAATGCAGTTTAAAAAAGAGAAAACCACTCGTTTTAAAAACCCTTTGCGTTGATGGCATTTTTTTACTTACAGAACTTACTTAGTCCTTGCTATGTCTGATGGCACATAGGGCAATGACAAGTTTTCTCCATTCTTTTACCGATTGAAAAAAAATATTGGTCACATGTTTAATGTGGCATTTATAATTCAGTAGCTTGATATGATTCGTAAAAAAAACAAATTATCAATCCTTTATGAAATTCAGTGTTCTAAATCGATTACACATCCTGATGTTTTGATACCAGTATCTACTTATTTCTGAACATCTCTATTAAGGTATTAAAGTGTGAATGCACGTCTTGCGATAAGCATTAAATCAGAATATCAGTTAACTAAATAGAATAGCATGTAGTAGAGAAAATATGAGTATAGTGAACCACCGACGAATGTAAACATGTTGAACATTCACTCCTGACATAGAGACGACCTTTATTGCATTATTAAGGAAAGCTCCCGAATACAAAAATAAGATGTGGTATGATTGCCAATGAGACAACTCTCCACAAGAGACCAAATGGCACAGACATTAACAACTATAGGTCACCGTACGGCCTTCAACAATGAACAAAGCCCATACTGCATAGTCAGCTATAAAAGGCCCCGAAATGACACATGTAAAACAATTCAAACGAGAAAACTAACGGACTGATTTATGTACAAAATAATGAACGAAAAACAAATATGATATACAGCAAAAAACGACAACCACTGAATTACAGGTTCCTGGCTTGGGACAGGCACATGCAGAATGTGGCGGGGTTTATTATGTTAGCGGGCGGCCAACACTCCCCTAACCTAGACAGTGGTGTACCAGTACAACATATGAACAAACTATAAAAATCACTTGAAAAGGACTTAACTCATCAGAAAGATACAAAGCACAAAAACAAGTAACAAAAACACAGACTGGACGTTGCAGGATCCTTATACATCCCCACAACAAAAAGACACTAAGTACAGACCTGAGAGTACTCGCAGATACTGACAGCTAGTTCAAAGCCAATAACAACTAATAAAAAATCATGCATCTACGACTAAAAGACTACAAATTCCTACAAATGCTCAACCGGAACGTAACCTTAATTTTATTGGAGCTCCTAATGATTTGACTGCATGCGAAATATCTAGTTACTCAAACATTAATTATTTCAGGCGGCATCGTAGAACAAGTGCAGAATACTGACATCTGCACGAAAGATTGTAAACAACTTCCGCAAAAACCGGATAATATCTCTGTATTTTATAATGATAATGTAAAATACCCAATAACTTTTTCAGGTTCTTCATATCAACGTGCAGGAAATTGATATTTTTAATAAATTGTATGTGTCCTAGGACAACTTCTGCCAAAAGTTTTAAGGTAAGATTTGATTAATAATCAAAATTCCGATCAACAAATTGAAATAAAAGAGCGAAAAGTGCAGAATACCTCTTGGACAAACGGATTGACGGACTAACAGAAGGACGAACGAACGAAGTGCAACGTATAGAACCCTTCGGTTTCGCCGGTAGGGGACTTATTATTATATAATACCAATTAAACCATCCACTGCATTAGAAGCAGGTGAGCTGCTAAGTGATGGGGCTGAGTTGTAGCTTCTGCCCTTTCCAAATATTTCCAAATATTCTGGGTCGTCCTCTGAAATAAAGGTTTCATTGACAGTACTTCCGAAAGTATAAGAAATTTTCTGCAAATGGTTTACAGAAAAAACATTAATGTAGCAAGATATTTAAAAAATAATCAACAATGATGAAAGACAGATAATTGATCACGCTTAATCATATTAAAGACAGTCTATACATAACATTATTGAGACTAGACAAAATGGCTGTCATTTAGACATCGGAATTTACTATTGAAAAGAAGAGAGCAATTTAATCCGAATGAAGAGTGGTATAAATTATTCACTTATTTTTTATTTATAAACTGGAATCTGAGTTGCTGAATTATTTTTACCGCATTCTGGAATATCACAGCTTTCAAATTCATCATCAACGTAACAACCAGGGGGAGTTTCTAATCCCATATCGATTTTCCTACAGTAATTTTCTTCAAATTCTCCTATCCATTTGGTGCTTGTAGTGAAATCATAGTTATTATCCTCCCATAAACTGCATTTCCTCCCTGATTTGGTAGTATTTTCGTAACCTTTATATGAAGCTCCGTAGTCAGTCTTGAACATACACTCTCGTCTACCTGCATCGTGATCATGATCATTCAAATTAATGAAGTAAATAGTTAATTTGACACAGCTTATATTTGAAGAAAGCTTTTGCTCATAATCTGAATAAAATTTACAGAGGTACAACTGACCTTTGAAGTGTTTTGCTCTTTTCTTTTAATGTCATGTTTGGTTTGTAGCCACCTGTATATATCTACACCTCTTTTGCTTTCAAAATTATTTGACATTGATTAAAGGTTTGATCAGAGAAAAGGGAAAACAAACCAAACAACCCTCTCAATACCCTCTAAAATAGGACATACAAACATCAACATTTCAATTGACATGAAGATATGTGAGGCTCATTTCAACGTATATGTCATGGTAAAAGGTGGACCATAATTTGGCGTGGTGTCTTTTACATATGCCATATTTAAATGAATGTTCTGCATTTGCAATTTTATCCGATGCGAAAAAGTAATATCTACAACTTTCAACGAATAACAAGAAGAATATGTGGTATGACCAAAAGTGATATAAAAGAATAGCAAAATACATCTAAGGTCAACTTTGTTTGAAAGAGTCGAAAATCATATACTATACTATATTTGTTTGGTAACCTTAACATAGGCAATTTTGCATGGCATTCCGTTAAATGGTACGTTCGTACATAATGTGTGTCTTTTAGATGCATGTATATTTTTTAAGAAGTGCTGTTCATACTGATTGTTTTATATGAGAAGCTAATTTGTATCTGAAAAGCTGGCACAAGATTAATGATAACATTATGAGAAATTCATTACATTATTTAAAAATATTTATGAAGTGTATAAAACTGCATTTCGTAGAAGCTGAGTTTGAAATTAACTCAGTATTGCGACTCAACATTGAGATCAAATGTTTTGGGATAAATCTAATTGCACCAATACCAAAAAGAGTTTTTTAGTTTGACCAATTTTCTTGAAATGATTAACATTTTAAAATAACTACTCACTTAATGGCTCATAGTAACACAACGGTAGGCCTACATGATTTTGATAAATATCATGATTAGAAAAATTAGGATGCAATCCATCAAATTCAAAGTTGAGATGTTCGTTTGCGAGGAAAAATCCGTCCAATGTCCCTTTCATATTATCCACTTCTTGGCACTTTTCGGTAGTTGGTCCCTAAAAAAAAATATAATGGGTTTACACCTACATGCATACTGTTGTATAGCGTTTTCATTTTCAACTTTTTTAAAGGCTTTCAAAACGCAAGAATTTTTCATTCTAAATCTGAAGTTATGTAAAACAATTGGCCCATAATCATTTCATTGAAAAATAAACAACATAGGACACGCGTTTTTTTTGTTGTTAAAAGAATACATTTTATACTATAAAAACGCATTGATGTATTCCCCACTTCTTCTGGGTCTGTTATTCAAAATTCGCTATGTCAACAAGCTTGTGTTTTCGGGGAAATACTGCACATTGTCGAATTTAAACGATAAACGTCCCGTAAGTCAGGAATCTGTTTTTCATTGTTTAAAACATAATGGCAAAAAGGAAGATAAAACACTATTATAAAAATTTCATAAAATTAAGTTACAGCAAACTTCATTGCAAGACGGGCTTTGTCAGATGGACGAACGAATGAACGAAATGACAGACAGACAGGAGAATAAAAGTATGCTATATGTCCAATGCCTTCATGGATATACACATAATTGCGCTGGGGTTCAACATACATGCATGGAATTGGTCTGTGCATTTGTTTCTTGACAATAATAACAAGCAATAAATCTCTTATAAAATTCCATGCAACATTAAATTAGTAAACGAGTAAACTTTTCATATATTGTACACTACCAAATAATTGAGGAAGTTCACCCCTTTCATATTGTTTCAGATTTTGTTTGTCTGATTCTGTTCGTATTTGTATTAAATTGAATCACATTCTTAAATAGCAGTTAGTTGATAAATTGGCTTTATACATTTTAGGAAAATAGTATCCATGTTTGATGGCGTTTTATATGGTCGTTAACTATACTTCTTAAAAAGGGGGGTGTATTATTGCATTTTTAGAAGACATGTCTCTACTTTACGAAAATTTCCAAGTTTTGTTATTTGTTTTAAACTCCTTTACCAATAAATCCTTAGGTTGGTTTCTTTTCTAAAAATAGGGTCGTTGTTGGTTGTAATAAAAGTAGGTTCCTAGTTCTTTATAAGAATAATTTTAGCAAAGTTTGTTCGAATTATAATTAGCTCATTGGTTCCTGGGATTTAGGAAAACATTTTTTGACAAATCGTTTAGACACTAAGTGATAAGGATATACATGGCTTCTTTGACTGGTATTCTACACAAACAATACTCGTTGATAACGTAAATGATTGCGTTGAAATCCAACTAAAGTATATATGACTAATTTACTTTGGATTTTTTATGTGTGGGAGTGACCAAACATGAAAAACCTACAGGCATGAGGCATATACTTGAACATTATTTATCTCCGTGCGAATATTAAAAAAATCACATGATTATTAATAATCGTTAATATTCTCAATTCGTGAATTACTTTTCGTCAGCTGTATATGCTCCCGTTGAGTAATATAATACAAACAGCAAGTGGTTGAGAACCAGTTGCACTCCTACATTGAATAATGTTGATTTCCATACATCAGTTTATTAAGTTTTCAAAATTATATTTATTCATACCAAAAACAGAATAAAGGGAAAGTCGTGAGGCAATTGTATAGGTTCATCAGCATTTCCATCTTCTCTACAACAATATGTTAGAGTCAGGTCTGTAGAATTGTCTGTGTTTATGTACGGTAGATCTCCTCCTAAGTCGTAAGTATAGCCACGTACTGTCATACTTCCTTCATTGAAACCTGACGTAATAGGCATTAAAGTTAAAAAAAAAATACTTTGAGCAATGCAGTCGTACCAATAGCTACTAACAACTTTCAATAATGCAACCCTAAATCAGGGGATCTATAAAATATTTATTGTTAGGCTTTGTTTGAAACTAATAATCTACTCGATTTTTTGTATATCGGTCAAAGACTAGCCGATTAAATGGCAAGAAAATTTATAAATCTTGTTTAATGAGGATTCATATTTGATTGTTTTAATGGCAAACATTGTATCGTAAAGGTTTTCCTTTTATCATGTTTATGTCCTGAACATTACAGTTTGAAATTCGTGTTTCCTTGTATTAAAATAAGATTGGAACGAGTTGAATCAAGGAAAAAAAAAAAAAAAGGTTCGGGTTAATTCATGAGGTTTTGGACTATCAAATTTCTTTTAAAAAATCCAAAAAATTAAGATATACAATCTAATATGTGTTACCCTCCAGATGTTTTAATTGTTTTTTTATATGGGTATCTGCCTCGGTGACGTATACTCGACATGATTCCATTTTATTCATACCAACAATACATGATTACAGAAAAATAGAGTTTTAGCGTTGATATTGTTTTTCAGTAAATGTAAACAAATTTTACAACATATGATTTCTCACATTGTTCTTAATTAAATAGAATGCAATGATACTTTTCAATATTGTCTTGAGAAGAATTTCATATTGAGCACTTTCAAAATGCATGTGGAATAAATTTCTTGAGAATACATGTATCTATTTATAGAATGCTAAAACCTTTCAATTGATAGGAATAACGTGTTTGCTTAATAATAACGTTGTCATGCTTACATACTTACCGATCGGACACATGTCATTAGCTTTGTATATGCAATAATTTCCAGCTGGCCATGGTTTGTTACCCCCATTATTATCTGGTGCAGTAGTGTTTGAGTTCATAATGCAAAAATTAATTTGTATTGCTTGCTGTGTGTACGGACCAAGAATATGGGGTTCAAATGTATATGGTTCAAGATCATTCCAAAACATGTTCCTAGAGTTTGGCAGCAGTGTCATATTGACATATCCTGCCATCCATCCGTAGTTAACGTCTTCTGGACAACCAAACATAGACGTATGAAGTGCATAATTTCCATCAGGCCACTGTGTAGACTTCATTTCTAAATAAGAATTAAGGATATGTAAAAGTTTAAAAAAAAAAAAAAAAAAAAACAATATGATTGCATTATCTCATAATTATATAGTGTTGTGCTGGAATAATATATTGTCCCTTGAAATATATATATGTTTTTTTTAAATTGACCAGTATTTCCTGCTGGAAGGGTATTTGTTTATTGTTTATAACAATGAAGTTATGTTGCGAGTTAAAATAATTCACATATGTAGTATGAAAATTTCAGTGACCAAACCTGTCTGTGAGGTTTTGCTTTCCAGTTTGTTTATCTTGATTGTGATCTTCCTTATCCGCGGAAAGTTTTTGCGATCCCAATTTAAATTAATCGCGAAATTCGCAAATATAAAATTACTCTCAAAGATTTCCTGCTTTACAATATTTATGACTCCAGTAAATGTAGAACAAACAAATTTAGAAGGTGGAAACAAATAATGCACTTTGAGACGATTCTAGATGCGTAAAAGTGTTACGCAATGAGATAATTACCTAAATGTTCAACGTTCCATGCAATTTATATTTATGATAGAACAAGTATTAGTCTTATAATAAACTTAATATTTATTAGATTTCGAAGTTATATTTTCATCATTATATCTAATTTCTTATTTCTCAGAAACTAAGTATTTAATTAGGCCTATATATGGTACAGGGATTTCCGTAGATGAAAATTCTCATTGTACGGATGACCTAAAGGAGTACTACACCGGGGATTACTCACGATATTGGTCGGACTTCATTTTAACAGTTTTAAGGTGATAGCATACAAAAGCCAGAAATAACAATAGGTTACTGCATAAAAATAGCTATAGGAAAGTGTTGCCTACTAATATCTTAGTTCAGTGTTCACGTAAAAAATGTAATTATGCAATTTAGAACAAGTGTTTCATACTAAATTCACCTTATCGAAGCGGCATTACAGCATCGGTCGAGAAACCAGTAATTTATTAAGCATAACTTACAACAGAGCAGACGGGGAACATACAAGTATATGTAATCTCTAATCCATACCTGTTTCACAGAACAGTCCAGAAAAAGTAGATAAACAGCTACAAGTACATGTTTCCAGTAAGAGTGTTCCATTATTATAACATTTCACAGCAGGACAATCTAGAATTTAATCATAATAAGAAAAATCTGTAGAATGGTTTTTAAATTTCAATAGTTAATTACATTCATCATTATCCACAGAAACTTCTTTTTTTCCATATCTATGGACTTCCTGCACATTTCTAGACTAAAACTATGAAGAATCATAACAATATGTTTAAAAAAATAACATTATATTGAAACCAATTAATTTAGTTCGCTTACACTCCGCATAAGTTCTAGAAATTTATGGCATTGATTGGCATATATTATATAGAATGCATAATATTGGACCTTCCTTCGTTTTGTTTTCTTTTACTTGCCTTATATACATGTAGATGAACTATATTTGCAACATGACATTTAAAATAAGGAAGTTTCTGAAAGTTTTTTTTCGTGCAAACCGAAGATAACATCGCATCACTATATCTTAAATAGCTAAGAACTTTCTCTTTAGATTGAAGAGCATCTCTGAAGTAGTCTTGAATCATTATATTCATGTACATAGATGTTGTCAACGAGAATCTTTACAGCTTTAATAATCTTCTCGTATATTTCCAATTGTCCACTCGACCAATCGATAGCCCGACCCCCCGCTCTTTCCCCGTTCCACCAGATCGCATGTCATCCCACACGAGCGTCAGCCAATCCACCTTACCCAAATCAAAAACCGGATTTCCGTCGGAAAAACCCAGTTGCAATGATAAAAGTTCGTGCTTATGCTATCATGAAAGCTATTACGATGTTATTTTACCAATTAAAGATGCATGTGTAATCATTTAAAACCATTATACATATGTAAATCAATAATCAACACAAGTGAATTGACTGGGTTGAATTAACATTTCGTAATCTCTCTATAGAACAAATACTACTTCTTTTTACCTACATTATAATTGCGTCTTGAATTACAAATCAGGTAAGGGGTATACAGTATTACGTGTGAAATTCATAATGGCTGAACAGTAACATTTGTGTATTAATGAGAATAAAGGAGGGACCTGTTACAAAATGAGACCGCAACCCAAGGACACAAAAAACAAATTTAGGTGTGTCTACGGTCTTAAACAAAAGTCAGGTTTTCACGTGTAAATAAAAAAAAAAAAACCTTTAGTACAGATTTTTTCAATTTTTTTTCAAATACTTTTATTGACTTTGTTGAAACAATATGTTGTTTGTTCTCTGGACAACTGTATGTAATACCGACGTATTTATCCTGGTCATTGGCATAGGGTTTCTCGCCGCCTATGCTTGGATAAAAATAAATTATTTAAAGGTCTAAATAGCTTCTGAAATTTCATTGTTTAGGAATCATTAATTAATGAGTGGTCAAGAAGTAACTACATGTACCATTATTAGACTTGTGCCCATCAAATAAATTATACATATACAAATACTGAATTATAATGATGTCATATCATTTAAATTTAGAACATGGGAAATGCAGTGGGATTGCCTGATGCATGATCAATGGTGTAAAGGACAAAGAGTCATACATAATTTAATTGGACCAATTACTGTAACAGCATTCCTAAAGGAGGATGAATTGTCATAAGTTAATTTAATAGATATATGAATATGCTGATGTGATGTATGTATTGATGCTTCTTACATACAGTTGGTTTTATGTCAAATGCAACATCTAATAGTGAAGTGAAGTCATAAATTCATAATTAAGATGCAATTGCAATATCCACTAGGTCCTTAATGATAAATATTCCTGGTGTTGTTGCAACAGATTAGCGTTCCACCTGTATTTTTTTCTTCACAAATCGTATTATATATCGGGTGATTGTCCAGGTACTCTGAAGAAAACGACACATCTGAAACACTATTTAATATGTTGCAATTCTGTTGATTGATTGATTGTAACTTTCTTAACGTCCAGTGGTAAATATCACATGCATGTTCTGGACGAGAACAAATTAACCACAAAACATACAATAAGTAGGTTCTGTAAAGGTAGGTTTCGACAAGGATAAGACGGCAAATTCAGACTGCCACTGTGAAATGAGGGCAGGTTGGATAAGGAAAGAAATTTTACTTTGCAACAGGCCAGCTACGGATCCCTCAATAAGTTGTTGCAGGGTTCTCTAACGTACAGAGCTACGTTATACGGATCCCTCAATAAGTTGTTGCAGGGTTCTCTAATGTACAGAGCTACGTTATACGGATCCCTCAATAAGTTGTTGCAGGGATCTCTAACGTACAGAGCTACGTTATACGGATCCCTCAATAAGTTGTTGCAGGGTTCTCTAACGTACAGAGCTACGTTATACGGATCCCTCAATAAGTTATTGCAGGGTTCTCTAACGTACAGAAAGCGTGACACACTGTATACACGAGGCATCGGGTTTACTTCATTCTGATTGGACGTGACTGCCAATTTATATATCCAGCATATACAAACGGACGCCTCACTTTGGTAAGATATTTACTACAGGGAGACCGACTTAATCATGGCAAAAAAAAAAAAAAAAAAATTAAAAAAGGTAGAAATAAAAACAACAGTCTACAAAACATTACACACATAATTCTTAGTACTGAGCAACACGAACCCCATAAAAACCGGAAGTGATATCAGGTTACCAAGGGTACAAATTACGAACAACATGTAGCAAAAGAACTGTCATTTCCGCTAAATTACAAATATAATACTAGATATAATCAATAACGTGTTGTTCCCAATCCTATATCATAACAATGAATACAGTCATGTAAATATTAGACCTCTTTTAAATAATATGGAATTTTTAAAACTCATTAATAATTTGGTTACACAGTTTTGAATTATATGCTTATATTCCTCAGATAAAATTTGACCATAGCTGCTACAGTAATGATACAAATAGTACAAACTTACTTCAAGTGGGTACTTCTGATCTGAGCTACAGGCAAAATATGCCCTCCTGTATCAATTCCATATAATCTTATTTTTATTCAAAAGAAATTTTAAACAAGGGTTTTATTGTGATCCCAAGTTTGAAAGGTTTCGTTCGATACCATTATTTCCAAGTAATTTACTAATTTGCAAAGTTACAGCTATTCATAGGATCTAATCTGTTTAAAATATGAACTACTTTCTTGTATGTTCTCTCTGGCCTGACCCGAATGTGTGGTTCTATACAATAACATCACTGGATTATTCCAGTTGTTTTTCTTTTCTTTTTTTTTTCATTTTCTAATGTTATATAAAACATCTAATTAGCCAAAAGGCAATTTAAAAACCTCTGTGTGAAAGTTCAGTGTCCATTGAACTGTTGTATGGATTATAAACTATCATCATCATGAAACCTTCTTTTTAAAAGTCCAACTTTTTTCTAAATATCGCATATGTAAAAAATTTCGCAATGTTTAATTATAGAGCAAGTGTGGTTAACTATACGCATTGCAAAAATTGGGATTCCCATATTTTCTTTTAAATAATATGCCAATTATATTATACTTAAATGATCACATTAAATTTGCCTTTTAAACAACATATAATTTATAAAAATCTACTAAACGTGATATCAAAGGCATACAAATATGAATCATTATTTTAAAATCAGCGTTGAACTTCTACAATCATTATAAGAATTGTTACGAGAGAGAGAGAGAGAGAGAGAGAGAGAGAGAGAGAGAGAGAGAGAGAGAGAGAGAGAGAGAGAGAGTGTGTGTGTATTTTTACTATAATTATTTTAAATTGCTTAGTGTGTGTGATACAATTTTCGTATAAAGGGCTTTCAAAGGAATATACATGCGAGTCATTTCATCATACAAAATTGATCAAACGAACGGCAATTGTCACTTACTATAGTATTTCAAGGAACTTGATTTGTAAACATTTAGTTATATCGTTTCACTTTCATATAAGAGTACCCAGCACGTGACAGATGTGCTCGACTCAATCTTAATTGACAGGAATTGTCAGTTTTCATCCCGAAGATCGATAGTTCTCTCCGGGCACTCCGGCTGCCTCCACCAATAAAAACTGACCGCCAATAGCGAATAGTGCTGAAAATCGCGTTTAACACCAATCAATCAATCAATCAATCAATCAATCAATCAATCAATCATATATGAGTAAATCCGGCTCGTCGTGCTCGCTTCGAGTGCGGGGGTCCATAGTTCGATCTTAGGTCTGGTCAAAGCATAGATCTGAATGTTTGCAGCTTCTCCACTTGGCACACAGCTTTAAGGAGTAAGAAGGAAAACTAGTCGACGTGGAGTCCGATAAATTTAAAATATGCAGCCAGGTACGACAGATTCAATAAAAGAAAAAAGAAATTGACTCGTTACGATAGTCTACAAGGGTAAACTGAATATGATCCGTTAACTATCAGATGACTAAGCACATACATAGACGATCAACAAACTCACGATTAGATTGATGATACAGCTACATGTAATACAAAAATACTTACAGATTGTTCTTTCGATTGGACGATTTTCTACAATAAAACAATATCATTAACAGTCAATTCAATGAACTTTTTTGAAATTGATATTATTAATAACCTTAATATATTATTCAGAAGAAAAAAAATAACGAGTACAGGACAGTAAATATGTCAGACATTCAAGGCACCTAGTTAAACACGCTAAGTAGTATACAAATGTTCTTTTGGACACATGACATTATAAAATTGATTAATTCAGTAAATGGTATATTATAGGGCAATTTACAAGGGACAATTTGGTAAATTCAAAAATTCTTTAGTGAGCCTGAAACGTTTATTCTCTCCCTAGCACCTTGGTTCTGCATACAGAAGGAAATGTGCAGTAAATAACATTTCACAAGTGTTCAATACAACAAAACATTATTTGAATAATCTCATTGATAAATACAATCCTTCATACTAAATGTCAGCAGACATTAGATCTACCGGCTTCTTCTCCAGCTACTTTGAGATAAAACGAAAGATATGACCATTATGTCTCAGTCATCCGTGTTTAATCTTATGTTTGGAATAATGCCGACTTACTACCTGTACGCAGTGTGAAATCTAGTGAACGAAGACAATAGAAAATTCACTCTTCTTATGAAAAAGTCGAGAAAATCAATAATAAATCAAAGCCGGTGACGATACTGATCAAACGTTATTTCTAACCAACAATTATACATTTTAAAGAAGTTATTTGTTAAACTGTGTTATTAGAAATATACATGCAAATACACGATGTTTTATGTATAGTATTTTATCGAGATAATTGCATTAGAAGCTTGCGAAACTGAAATCTAAAATGTTAATCTTTGCTGCATATTTATAAAAAAAAAAAAAAAAAAAAAAAAAAAAAAAAAAAAAATGGAAAAAATCATGTACATACGAAATCTAAAGATCTTTCGGGTCACCAATTTTCAGGGTTTTCCACAGAGTCCTTAGCATGTTACAATTTTCCAAAATATACTTATTTTTCACATTTAATTTTTCGAGTACACCGGTCTGTTCTTGTCACGTGAACATTCAATATAGAAATATTGTCTTTTCGTGAATATAACAATTTTAAAGTCTGTCTGTGCAGGTTAAAAAATTAAGATAAATATTTTTATGATGTAGGTATCTTTTTACTATATTTCTACAATTTTAAGAAAAGGTCGTCTCGATTTTTGTAAATGTATTTGCGGTATTCTCGATTAATGTTTGCATCGGGATAAGGTCCGTTTGAATTTGCTTAGTAACTTTAATTTCAAAAAGTGTTAATCTTTGTTGCATATAAATCGATTGCTTTGGAGTTTTCCCCTGAACTTCTCTGATTTAGCTGCACATATATATGGATAAGTAACATGTTCCAGAGAGGTATACAGCCAGTAGAAAAAAGTAAATTGAAGTTGGTACTCCAAGAATTTGTTCGCATAGAAACATTTTATACTAATTTAAAGCCTCGGTCACACCTTACCGGATAGCACGAACGGACGCCTAACGGATGAAAATAAAAGTTGTCCGTTGACAAAATTGTTATCCGTTGGGAGTCCGTTGATGTACTGACCGAATAAACGGACGTGTAACGAATGCATAACGGACACACACCGGATATGCAACGTACGAGAAACGGAAACGTACCGGACAGAACGGATGTCGAACGTACATCCAACGGACGAGTACCGCATAAAACGGACATCTAACGGAAGCGTACCGGATAAAACGGATGAACAAGATATACGGAAAAATTAAAGGCGACAATAATAATACATGTAAATCGCATAAATATTCAAAATGTTTCTGTGTAACTGGTTTTGGTTTGTTCTTCAAAATGCCGCCAAAGGGCAGTGTCTGGCCTGAATAAGAGCTGCTTGATTGTGAAGACGTGCCCTTACTCTTAAGATCGATTATGAATAATAAGAATTCATGAACCTTAAGAAATCTGACATACCAATAATTGGCATAATTGACGCGAAATTTTCAATTGGCATTTATCCGTTTCAGATCCGTTCATCATCCATTTTATCCGTTATACGTCCGGTAAAGTCCGTTTCTCATTCGTTCAACATCCGTTTTATCCGTTAAACGTCCGGTAGAAGTCCGTTGGTGAATTTATCTTCCAGACCTCCAACGGATGTATAACGGACACGTAACGGATACAAAACGGAAACGAAACGGACGAGTACCGTACAAAACGGACGCCTACCGGACGTTCAACGGATATTTCATCCGTTGGACGTCCGTTCAAAGTTTTGAACATGCTCAAAATTTCCACCGGACAGAACGGACGTCGACGGATAAAACGTACGCTAAACGGACATGCAACGGATATGGACGGGCGTTTAACGGATAAGAACGGACGTCTAACGGACATGAACGGATTGAAAAAGTTATCCGTTAGGCATCCGTTCGAGCTATCCGTTAAGGTGTGACCGAGGCTTTACATCAAGCTCCTATAGCCTGCTGTACTCGTCGTTAGCTATTTAAGGAGGGAAATGATTATATTTGATGGAAGTTTTATTTTTATTTCAACTTATTTCCATTTTTACTTTTTACCAGAGCGTTTTCCCGTGAATTTATAATTTATAGCGTCCTTGCTAAAACGGCACAAACATTGAAAAGATCTAGTTTTCAGTATTTACAGGGTAGGTAATATTTTGTCACTAGATTTCCCACTGTAAGTGACTAACATAACAATTGTTTCTTGTTCAAATCTTAAGTTGTCCTTTTCTCGACTTTTCTGAACACACAGTAATTCTATTAGTAATATCAAAATAATTTTTAATAAACAATTAAGCATCTTTATTGAAAATAATGTTATCTTACCACAGATTGGGATGTCACAATACTCGAACCGCACTTTTTCATCTGTAGTGAAACACCATGGGCCTCCAGGATCCAAGTATGGATTTCGACAATAGTTATGATTTCCTATCCACGTTTTATCGTGATTATGAGGAGCTTGTAAGGACCATTTCTGACAAATTCGGCCGCTTTTGGTAGTATTTATTGTCCCGTTATATACACTGTTCATTCCATCAGTTATACAATCTGTACCTGTGAAATCACAAAGATGTTTTTTTTAACTTTTTTATTCGAAACCCACTGATGAGTCTCAAAGTTTTGTAGACGGAACGCGCGTTTGGCGTACAACATTTTAATCCTGGTATCTATGATGAGTTTATTTACCAAAAAAATTATATTATTGATAGCTTCGAACACATACAATGATTTTACAAGATGACAATATATATACGTTATCAAATGATATGATCAAAACCAGGCTGACAGGAGGATTTTTTCCGGACTGATCTTTTATTTTCCGATGATCTGTTGCTACGCGTGCTCAATATTTTTCGATATCCTCGGAATCAAGATTCTCGGAACGTCTCGAAAATTTTCTATCATTTATACAGACAGTTATCTATGTCTTTGATACGGTCCCCCTATGGATAGGCTAACCACGTGACATTGTATATTTCAACAATCAAAGTTCATTTGTAGATTGGAGACGGTCCCTGTACGTGTTGTGTGTGTAGTATTTAATACAGCGTGCTGTTGTGCATTGTGACAATAAACCTGGGAATAGTTTATTGATATATAATGTCCTAGAATAAACTGATTATTTCTGAACGTTTGTCATTTGATATTTTGTATTTCAATCATAGCATGGGAAAATGTCGGAAAGCATGAAGCAAATTAAGAAAACGATATATTTGTTATAAATATTTATCTTAGGTCGGAAACACAGTGGTCGGAAAGCAGAAAGATAATTAAACAAAAGAATTTTTCTGTCATAAATATCTTATTTCATTAATAGATAGTACCAGACCAAGAGAATATTCATTATTAAGTTTAAACTGAGACTGAATTTATTCTTAATAGAATACAATTAAAATTGTCATATATACGTGCATTATGTCTCACTGGTTTAAACAGTCATTACATTTATGAAAATTATATGCAACGTATTCATGAGCACCGATGAGCACGAATGCGCTCCCAAAGTTAGCTAAATATCTAAATTTTAAACGGTCGTGAATGAAAAAATACTTGCATGGTTTCAATTCACAAGGATTTTAAATCCTTGCATCTCACAAAAAACGTAATTAATATTTTACATTAATCATAACAAAATTTAATTACTATGTTAATTATTTTATACTGTTTTAGTATGGATTTATAAGTTTCTGCTTATATTTTGTATAGCAATATATTCATATAGCGGAATGTTAGATATGGAACGCCATCACTGCCTCATAAGAAGAAACTACTATGAACAAATGCAAATGTTGCTTACATCATGTCAAAACATTATTACATGATGTGGTTACTTCTTTACATGATGTGATAACTTCATTACGTGATGTGGTTACTTCTTTACATGATGTGAATTCTTCGTTACGTGATGTGGTTACTTCTTTACATGATCTGAAAACTCCATTACGTGATGTGGTTACTTCTTTACATGATGTGAATTCTTCGTTAAGTGATATGGTTACTTTTTATATGATATGAACATTTCATGACGTGATGCCAAACTTTCCTTACGTGATGTAAACATGGTAAAATACACATATGACGTTATATGAACATTTAATTATGTCAAAACATCTTTATAAGAACACGGAACCTCTCGGACGCTATTACATGCATTTACATGAAAGAAAAGGCATAACTTAAAGGGGAAAAGTAGGCATGGCGATTGCAAATCAAATTCTTGAAAGAATAGGGAATTAAGACCGCCTTGGGGAGCACATTCCGACCACATGGACTCGGTTTGCAGATTAAAATCTTGTTTATCAATTTTTTCAATTTTTTGCGTATTTCCGGTCTATTTGTATTACCGTGATTAGTAACGTATGTAAGGATGTTCGCTACTCTGTTTCAAAATAACAAGCATTTTAGATAACTGTTTCAAATAATTGATAGTTTATAGATAAAAGAACTAAAAAAGCAGAAAAAAATTGACTGTCCATGCGCTTATTTTCGAGATATAAGCCATTAGAAATTTGGCGGGAATAGATTCTCTCTAAATTTTTCATACGCCTAACATTGACACATTTTTTCATTCAAAAACTATGAAAAAATAACAACGATTTTATAAGATTTTCAAAAATGATTTTTAAGCTATATAAAGTAATAAAATTATGAAAAGAAAAGTAGGGGTTAGCGGGCATTTTTTTTTATTGGGACTACATGGATAAAACTAGAGGATTCTAGCGAACATCCTTAACGTTGGAATCAATAGTTCATTGTTTTCTAGCAATGTGCAGTTGACTATTCATATCCGTATATTAAGGAAACGAACATTTAAACATAAAACTTCAAAAAGGGGTGTGTGTGGGGCGGGGGTTATGTTTTTTTCCTAAAAAAAATATTATGATCCCCAATTTGATGAAAAAAAATATTGTGGTCAAGCAGATGACAAAACAAAATATTCTGAATCCTGATTTTCTCCATACCTTATAGTGTTACATTTTGAAAAAAATAATTTGATTGGTAGCCTTTAGTGACGTTTTGGATTCCAATGATCGTAATCTATGTTTTACTGATATAATGATTAAGTCAGGGATTTCGTTACTACAAATTACTAAAAACCTTTACTAAATTCTTCCAAAGATACAAATATTTGGTTTCAAAGTTTGGCTATACCTGTGAAAAAAACTTATTTCAAACGGAATAGCATATCCTAAATTTTACGGTGATGTTGTTTACCGAGCCCGGAAATTTAGATACGATCGGGTTAACTTATCGATTATTTGAATAAACTGATCCTAAAAGGTTACCAAATCACACACTGTAAATAAATCTTTGAATATTGTTTTTATTGGTAGAAATATTGATTTTGTTATCAGAAAATTAAAACCATACTTAATGATATTGTTAAACACATATTCACGGTACTACAATCTGTCGATACCTATATTTTGGCATTGCAAAAGGTCATGTTTTTCTCTGACAGTTAAAAACGTCTTTATACTAAATCCATTGGAGGTTGGATGTGTACTGATTGATATGTTAGTTTTAGATACATGCTTTTTTTATTTATAGTTGTTATTGGCTTCGAATTAGCTGTCAGTAACTGCGATTACTTTAAGGGGTGTACTTTGTGTTTTTTGTTGTTGTTAGGGATGTAGAAACACCCTGCCACGCCCGATCTGTGTTTTTGTTAGATGTTTTCTGCTTTGTATCGATCTGATGAGTTAAGCCTTTTTCAACTGATTTTACAGTTCGTTCTTATGTTGTGCTGTAACACCACTGTAAATTGTTTTGTTATAAGTTAGCCCGTTAGTTTTCTCAATTGAATTGTTTCATAATTTTCATTTCGTGGCCTTTTATAGCCGAATATACGGTATGGGTTTTTCTCATTGTCATAGACCATAAAATTGCTCTCAATCACTTCATCTGAACTTTGGTGGATAGTTGTCTCATTGGCAATCATACTACATCTCCTTATTTTTATATAACTGGCAAACGTGTCGTTTTTAAATAACATAGACGAAATGGGAGATATATGTCATTCGGAAATTTTCCGGTTGTTATGTTACAACGATATTCCTAGAGCGATAATCCCTCATACATAATGAAAGAAAATTTTCTTCACAAATGGGGTAAAATATTGACGTGGTCAATGATTTATCAGGTGCAGATCCAGGATTTTGAAAGGAGTGATGGCAAGCCAACGTTTCAAGTCTATGCATTTATCATCTATGAAGCTCCTTCAAGGGGTGCCGGGGCATCTCCTCCTGAATCCGCTTCCGTTTACTATATAAATCCTTGATGTGATAATATGTGCATACAAAAAGTCACAATCCTTCATGAAAAAAACACTGATAGTTTGGGGACAATCCTTTAATATTTTAAGTTGGGGAGGAAGATATAATCTGACGTTGCAACTTTTCATAGTCTAAATAATTATGATGTCTTGAAAGTATTTTTTTAATGTTTTGCTCTGACGCCTTCAGGCATTTGTTATTAAAAGAATTGTGTGTTAAGGAAAGCAGTTACTCAGTTGTTATGGAAAGAATTATCTCAATTGTTAATGAAAAAATTGACTTAATCTTCCGTTAAATACGTTAAAAATGTAATATACAATTCATTTAACAGACAGGAAATATGAACAAAACTGAAAACATTGATAAACAAATTTTTTAATCTGCTAACCGAGTCCCTATGGTCGGAATGTGCTCCCCAATGCGGTCTTCCTATTCTTTCAAAAATTTGATTTAAACCCTTATGCCTACTTTTCCTTTCGTATACCCTTATGTTTTTTCTTTCTATAAAATGCATGTATAAAAACGCCCGAGAGGTTCCGTGTTCTTATAAAGATGTTTTGACATAATGAAATGTTCACATAACGTCATATGTGTTTCTTACGCTGTTAACATCACGTAAGGAAAGTTTGGCATCACGTCATGAAATGTTCATATCATGTAAAGAAGTAAACACATCACGTAATGAAGTTTTCACATCATGTAAAGAAGTAACCACATCACGTAATGAAGAATTCACATTATGTAAAGAAGTAGCCACATCGCGGAATGAGGTTTTCATATCATGTAAAGAAGTTTTCACATCATGTAATGAAGTTTTAATATCATGTAATAGTGTTTTGACATAATGTAAGCAACATTTGCATCATGTCATTGTGGTTTCTTCTTATAAGGCAGTGATGGCGTTCCATAGTTAGACTTTAAGAAGAGATTGATTTGATAAATAAAATGTCCATCCGTAAATACTTGACGTTTGTGTTTATTGATAATATATTCTAAATTTTCGGAAAAAAATCATTAACAGGAATGTATGTTAATTATAAAATTTTAATTCTTTTTTTTTTGTCTGTTTGTTTTAATAGTTATAGCATCTAAATATTTGCACTATGGTACGATTTTGAAAGTTGTATTCATTGTGTTGACCAGCTATCCTACACGTCTTGGTTCATTCACATTATATATCACCCTGTTCACACGCACACTATCGGTTTGCGTTCACACAAATTCCAGATTAAATGGCAATGAATCCGGAGTCAAAACACTTGAGGTAGGTAGTTTGACATCCGAATTAAACTATTAGATTACTATATGTGATGACGCAAATGCGTATTCTTATCCAGAGTATCAGTGCGTATGCTTTCTATCTACTATTTCTTGCGCAAAAATACCATGTGCATGCATAAATATTAATTTCGCTCGAGAATGTGAATTTTCGCTTTTCTTATCTAAATTCAAGACACGGCAGTAAGAGCTTGACATGTGACTTTCAAGCATACGGTATTCTGACCTCTAGCTGTTTCTCTTTTCTTTTCTTTTTTGAGTCACTGTCCTATTATAAACTTTGACATTTTCGAAATGCTAAGGATTTTCTACCCCAGGAATAGATTACTTTAGATGTATTCGGCAAAACCTTTGTTTCGAAATTTTGGGTCCTGAGTTCCTTTCAACTTCGTACTTTATTTGGCTTTTTTTTTTTTAACTTTTTACATTCGAGAGTCACTGATGTTTCTTTGTAGACTTAACTCGCGTCTGGCGTACAACATTTTAATCCTGGTATCTTTTTATATCTACATATCTTTTTATATAAATTGGTTCTTTGAGAGTATGTTCAGGTATTCATAAAACTTCTGAAAATAAGATATTCTTCAAAACCAAGTTTTCCTGTAGAATATTTGGATTGATTTAAGTAAAATTAGGAAATCCTTAAAGATGTTTTATCAGACCAAAATAAGTCTCTATATAAGAGGTCCCAATGAAGCTGGTGTGTTACTCTCAAGAAAAATATACGAAACCTTCTTTTAAGGTGCATGCCACAGGGTTTCACTTCACATTGAAATTGGACTTTAAATTTATCTATACACATCTACCATGAGTACAGACAGCTTAAATAACGAGTTAAGAATAATTAAAGGCATCCAGGAAACAAAATATGAAGATATGATAGATAAAATAAATGCATCCAGATTATAAAGCAAACCGAGTGCTTACATTTATATTGCGATTGGTTTGTGCAATTTGCATTATACATCCGGTTTGCAGAAACTGGGATTTGCAATAGGATTATGAAAACATGATGTACACTCCCAAGTAATAATTAAAATAATCGAGCCTTAAAATGTTTATTCAAAAAGTAGCTGTATATATACACTTTTCTTTTCACAACTATCCAATAAAATTGAGGATGGAAATAGGGAATATGTCAAAGAGACAACAACCCGACCAAAGAGCAGACAACAGCCGAAGGCCACTAATGGGTCTTCAATGCAGCGAGAAAATCCCACTCCCGGATGTGGTCCTCAGCTGGCCCCTAACTAAAATTGTGTGCTAGTTCAGGGAAAATGGACGTCACACTAAACTCCAAAACATATAAATGAACTAAAGTTAAAAAACATATTAGACTAACAAAGGCCAGAGGCTCCTGACTTGGGACAGGCGCAAACATGCGGCGGGGTTAAACATGTTTTGTGAGATCTCATCCCTCCCCCTATACCTCTAGCCAATGTAGAATAAAGAAACACATAGCAATACGCACAGTTAAACTCAGTTTAAAAGAAGTCCGAGTCCGATGTCAGAATAGGTAACAAAAGAAACTAAGCAAAATGACAATGATACATAAATGAACAAAGGACAACTAGCAGTTACTGACATGCCAGCTCCAGACCTCAATTAAAGTGATTGAAAGATTATGTCTTCATCATATGAAAATCAAGTACAATCCCTCCTGTTAGGGGTTTAGTATCATTGCTTTCAACTGACTTGTGCAGGAATCTACACACAATTACACATTTTTAATAAAGGTGTTTTATTAACATCATCATTATCTTATTCTATTCACAGTCAATTATTTCAATTCACAAGCAAACAAAAATTCAGCAACATTTTTGGTGACCAGTTAGCGGTCTTGGGTTCACGTATTGCTTTTCTTTTTTTAAAGAAAGCAACTTTGTTTCAAGTATCGTACCGCACGTGTGGGTCATAATAAAAAAAACATGCAAATTTCGATGAGGGAAAATTTGGGAAAATGATGTCATTGTTTTAAAAATTTAAATATGTCCTCCTATTCTATAATATGGTAGCAACTATATTCAGAAATATGCAATGGGAAAAATGAAGAGTTCCTTCAATTTTAACAATTTCAGGTCATCCTTTGATAGAACCATGTCAATGGTGTTACCAATATAAAACATGCATTTAGTTACTAAAAAATATTGTTAAATATCAAACAACTGTTCGAATTTGTTGTTAAGGTTTAAATTACTACTTATTGACATTATTTTTATAGGTATGCATTCTTTTTAAATATAAATTTCAGAATAAATTGTTGTAAAAAGTTGCCTGTCAAATTATTAAAAAACACACTTAAACTGAATATATGTAAAATGTGTAAGACTGAATGATTAGATAATGCCTAATCCTTCGTATACGGCCTAAAAACACTTTCATTTGTTAATAAAAAATAAAAAATATTTCATTTTTATATAGTAACACCACTGACCCTTCAGTAACTACAATGACACAAAAGTATCACCATTGACAACAACTTTCAATTTTTTACTTTTATTAAGTACTGAACACAAAACAAAGAACACTGAGCAAAAGAAAAAGAAAAAAAAAATTCTAGGCTAAAAAATCTCAAATTATATAACATAACATCAATAACTAAAAATGTCAACAGTGTTACTAAATAGTGTCATTGGTATTACCAGCATACACCAGTTTGTGAAAACATTGTATATGTAATACATTATATTGCTAAAACATTGTTAAATACGTATTATATTTCATAAATAATATGATTTTTTGCTTGTTAAACATGAAAGAAACACAAAAAAATACTGATTGTCATAATATATTCAGTGGTGTTACTAAACTGGTCAGTGGTGTTATTTATTAAAGTGGTCTCACCATTGACAGTAACACCAATGATTTACAGGTGTATTTTAGATTTAGTAACAAAATAAGTGCTCCTTTCCCCTATTTTATATGTTGTTCCTGGTGCATGTTTCTACAATCAACATCTTTTCATAAACAAGTAATAGCTTTTCGAAAAAAGCTAGCCGTCTCTTAGCTGATAAAAGTGGAAAGTGTTCTCGCTCTGTAGATTAATTCATTTAGAATAGCCTTGCATATTAATCAACACATTTTACCACACACGTTATGAAGCCGTAGTATATCGTTTAATGTTGTGTGTCAAATAAGGTCCTTATCGTACTAATCCTTCAAATCATGGTTGTAAATGCTTTACATGTTTGTCAAACAATTCATTCTCTCATCATGAAATATCATAACCATGTTCAAGTTTTCTTACGTTTTCATGTATTAAATGTACGTAACAGTGAACGACTGGATTCATGGATTGAATGTGAAACAATTATGTGCGTGTTAACAAAACATCAGGAGATTCGGCTATTTATAGATAAAGGTTACCTGTGTATCGACATGCATGATTTGTGACTAGGCAAAATCTAATTGCTAAAATAGAGAGTACAAATCCGATACTCTACGGGATTGAAAGACATTTACTAGGTTTGGATTGTCCCAACCAATCAACGAACTTTAATTATTCACGTCTTAGTAATATTTTCCTATCAGATAGTAAGAAGCATTCAGCCCGCAGATTGTCCATCGTTCAATTCTTAATAACGTCTCCGAGGAGACTTAATCAAAGTTCAGGAAATCTTTCGGAAAATGATTTGGTACACCATGGATACTATTTTCATTTACGATATAGCTTTTACCTACATTTAAGATTTTTTCACTAAATTTTCAACATAGATTTTTTTTTTTTGCATAACATGCTTACAGGTAACATTGCTAGGGAGAAACTATTGTAAATGCTGTAACATTGAGAAAGATAACTCTTATCCAACCAATTTGTCTTTTGGTTACACCAGTGACTTAAAAAATGAGACTCTTCTTTTGTTAATTTTTTTATTATAAAACCAACATACACCTCCCAAATCATTTAAAAATGTTTGTATGTATCAAAATGCAATAAATAGTGATAAATCCTAATAACAAATGATATGAATAATAGTTCTATTTCAGGTCTGAAAGGTATTATAGTAAAAAATAACAGTTAATTCTGGCTATATCCAAGGGTTAAAGAAAACATTAAGGATGTTTTTAAAACAATTCATACCGTAAACTGTATATAGTGTATCACAAAACATTCATGTCTAACACATACAAGTGTTCTTTTGATATATTTTCATGTCTGTGACTTAAAAAGACCAAATAATATAGTTTTGCATGTTTTTTAATAATGACCCATGTACGAAGAACGTGGGACGTTATCTCGCTGCAACAACGCCAATAAGAAAGCAGATTCCTATTAATCACTTTACAAACGTATTACTTGAAACATTGTCTATTCATTGAAAAACAGTAAAATGCCAATATGATATTATCGTAAACACAGGAAAAGAGAGTTAAATGATGAATGTCAAAAAACCAACAACGGAAAACGCTTTCCGGAATTGAAACTACTTCGCGAAAATTCTACGTAAACGTTTAAGATAATTAAAGTGGGTCTCATTGGGGTCTAAGCGTGACGCGGGATTGCCGATTTTTTTTAAGCGTGACACGTGAAAGTCAAATTATTGTGCCGTGAACACGGGAATTGAAGTCTAGCGGGACACGGGAAATTACAAAAAATGAGAATTGCTTACGTACATAGTGTAAGCGGGATACGGGAATCTGACAAAACAGTAAGCGGGATCCGGGATCAGAACCCCCAATGAGACCCCATTAAAAGCAGAAAAGAGAATGATATTTTTTTTTCTCTGTCCTACATCAGTATCATTAATAAAAAATGTAGAATTACGATCTTATCATTAGCGGTATGAACCAAAATCGATCATTTCGCCATTTATGGTCCCCTTTGGAAGCATATTTATAGATTTTTGTATTTAATTGTTGTTGCAAAAGCCCATCTCTCCAATTATATGATCTCTTGAAATCAACACAGATGAAATTTGATTCAATAGTATTTGAATAACTTGACCATTTGTTAACCAACGACTGCTATTCCTTCTGGACCTTCTGAGTTTATCTATAATTTTATTTTGTCGGTCGCTTCTTACTTACTTTACATTTATTTTCACGTGTTTATTATTTAACGATTGTTACTTCTTTGATTTTTGCTAAATGTTTAATGTCTTAGAAATATTACCGAGAGATACAAACAGAAAAAAATAAACGAAAATGACAAATGAAATTGCTTAAAAAAATAATAGTGCATATAGCGAGTTATCATTTGTATATCTGATTAAAGCTTTCAAATGCTTGAAATCTAAATGTACACAAATATAATTACGTATTACTTTATAGTTTGTAGATTTAACAGAAATTCATGTCCCAAGTGTATCAGGCACAATTGACCATTGACAGTTCTTTTGTTATTCTATTTAAATACTTTGATTACATTACTCCCTATATATTTGTACATCTTTTGCTGTTTAAGTTATTGAATACGAACCGTTTTATAAAGTTTAATGCAGAAAATATATTCGATAACAGTAAATATGATATGTTTGAGTTTGATTTACTTTTAATGGGTCAATGACCGATCAATCCTGATGGTTTATCGCTCCAGTTATGACACGCTCTTTTTCTACACAATATATATCCATGATCAGTATATCATTCGAAAAGAAATAAACCACAGAAATCAATAAAATAGATGAATTTGTGCTATGTATATTATGTAAGAAAAACTTTGCTCATTTCGACGGCTATAACGTCATTTTAAGGGTGTCCCGCTGTTACAATTTTGTTTTGTGTGCGTCTTTGAAATCGCAATGCGGACTAGTAAGTAGGTTAAATGAGATAACAATTTACAATAGTATTGTATACAATTGATGAAAAATAGCGTTATAAACGTTTTAACTTTGAGTGAAAGAAGATTGTTAGGAGCGTTGAGCTTAGGAAGAGAAAAATGTCCCATTCAGCTGCTCAGCTCCTATAAAAACTTTCTGCCTCCACTATTACAAGATATAACAGATGAAAGTGGCTTTTAATAATATCAGAAAATGTATACTTGTCCTAAAGAAGCTTTATGAAGTCATCACTATATAACTGCAGTCTTACTTTCAAAACATCGTCAGTTTTCCTGTGTCCAATAAAATGTCCCGATGGATAAAATGACGCATAAAATAACCCAGAGGCTGTTTATTAAACGAAATTTTATTTGATCCCCAATTTTGAACACCCTTTAATCGATATGAACGGAAAATACATTTCATTTCTTCTAAAATGATGTGATATATATTTTTGTTTGAGCTGCAGGTATAAAATACGAAACGAACTTAGATGTCCAATAACATGTCCCTATAACTGTAAGTTGACGTTCTAGTCATGATAACGCTAGACTATATATTTTTTGCATATTTGGCATACAATTAATTTTATGAAATTATCTGATCTATATTAAATAAAGTTCTTGTTTGAATATGCATCAAAGTAGATCTACGTTGTATAAATAATTCAAATATAACGAAATATCTAACTCGGATGCTTGACAAAGACCAGGCCAAAAATGTGAGACAAATTCACATATTACGATCACAGTCTCACTTTTAAAAAAAGAACATACAGTAAAATGAAAATGCATTCAAAACTCAAATGAGCTCACATTATTGTTTTCCTTAGCCAGATTATAAACGACTCAAACCCAAGCTATACACCCTGACCTTAATTCCTAGCGTTGCAATTAAAGAATCGGAACTATATATGTGAATCAATTTTTCTAGCAAGTTGAAAAAATAGGCAGGACAGGAGTTTTGAGTAAAAAAAGGCAGGATGAGACACTTGCAAAAAAAAAGTCAGGATGACAATTTAGTTAAAAATGTCAGGATAAACCTTAAAAAAAGGCAGGACCGAATAGAGTGAAAATAAAAAGGCAGGACAGAGATTACAACTAAAAAAATGCCGGACAAAATTTTTCATCCTAGCCCCCATAAAATCAAATGGTAGCTCCCTTAGGGTAATAGTTGTCCGATAAATATGATGGATTGCACGCAACTATGTATGTATCAGGTCCAGTGTAATAATTTAAAGACACTCCCAAGTACATTTTAACCTAGTTTAAGCTCCCTTTAGAAAAAGTCACCATGCACTCTACCCCATATCTTCCAAAAAAATCTATCCATATTTCTTGAAAGCGTATATTTTGTGGGAAGTATATCATTGTTTGCATGCATAACCAATTTATAGAAAACTAAAGAAAGAATATTAAATACAATAAATATACTGCATTGAACACGCTGTATGTGTAACAAATTGACACCATAATTTCCTTTTTTACCACTAAATCAACTAAAAAATGTCTGCTGTGTGTATCGGCGGTTCTCTCTGAGCACTTCGGTTTCCTTCAACAATAAAAATTGACCGCCACGAAAAAGCCAATCGTGCTGAATTTGGCGTTAAACACAAATAAATCAGTCAACCAATCTGCTGTGTGGAAAAGTTCATTTTTGTGTATAGTAGATTTATTTTTTCTCTTCGCAAAACGTCACAAAAATGGCTGGAACATTGCTTTTTATACTTGTTAAAAAATCAAAAACACTCAAAACCGAAACCCGAAACCCGTAACTTGATAACTCGTTTGAAAACGGTCAAAAAATGTCAAAGAAAATTTAGTGTTAACCAATACCCCATATCTTCCAAAAAAAAAAATCTATCCATATTTCTTGAAAGCGTATATTTTGTGGGAAGTATATCATTGTTTGCATGCATAACCAATTTATAGAAAACTAAAGAAAGAATATTAAATACAATAAATATACTGCATTGAACACGCTGTATGTGTAACAAATTGACACCATAGTTTTTTTTACCACTAAATCAACTAAAAATGTCTGCTGTGTGTATCGGCGGTTCTCTGAGCACTTCGGCTTCCTTCAACAATAAAATTGACCACCACGAAAAAGCCAATCGTGCTGAATTTGGCGTTAAACACAAATAAATCAGTCAACTAATCTGCTGTGTGGAAAAGTTCATTTTTGTGTATAGTAGATTTATTTTTTCTCTTCGCAAAACGTCACAAAAATGGCTGGAACATTGCTTTTTATACTTGTTAAAAAATCAAAAACACTCAAAACCGAAACCCGAAACCCGTAACTTGATAACTCGTTTGAAAACGGTCAAAAAATGTCAAAGAAAATTTAGTGTTAACCAATACCCAGTTATATTTTAAAATTGGAAGCACTAAAAAAACAATTCATAGTATAAAACGTACATGAAATGCACTCCTAGTCCATAGTACTTCCTTTCAGAAAACATTGATCCATGTATATTTACGAAAGCAGCTACTTAAATAATATATATTTTGTCACAACAAAATGACTATATTTTTTAAAATCGCTTTCACTCTGCTGTTGGTCAAATATCAGTTGATGTACCTTTATTTGGGTCTATATAAAAGGGTAGATTTTTCATACTTTGCCAAAATGCTATAATTTCAAAACATAGTAAAAGTATGGAACGCAGACCTTTTTAGAGCTTTTAAAAGTTTGTGAAAATGTTCAGATTTTGTAAGGATTATACACGGAAATGTAAATTCATGCGAATATAAAGAAAACTAAAAGATAGAGTTTTAAATAATATATATGAGAAGACAGCTCTTATAATGTGCTCTCCGAAAAACAAAAACAAAAACAAAACGGAATCCCATTCTCGTTTTCTTACTTCATTACAAAATAGATAAATGTATTGTAAATTCCTTTATAAAATAAATTATAAACATCCTGGATTATGTGCCTGATAAAACAACCATGATTTAAAAATTTTAATCAATGAAACCTTTTTTTAAATGAAAAGATGTAACCATAACATGAGCTCATTATTTATTCTTTTTAATGAAAATTTCACAAATTAATTTCATTTATTCATCATTCAATCTTGCTAACAATAATAGTACAAATTTTAAATCGATTATTTGTAGCTTTCTGCAATAAAAATTGATAATTTAGACCCTGTTCTACCTTCAAATATTGAAAATCGACAATGGCAGCACAAGAACACGTATTTCTATTTCAAACGTGATGCATATTCCATTAAGTTTTCCCAAGGATTTATCAAAAATATTGCTTATTATAAACAATTTCTACAAAATCGTTATTGATGTCAAAATCGTGAACTAATACGCATATGATGATGATTCTTCTAGTTAAACCGATAATATATGAAATATGAATTATAACACTAGTATAAGCGACTTTTATTTTTAGAAAAAAAAAAAAAAAAAATACAACGGACCTCTTATGAATAAATTGAGGGAGAGAAAATACCAACATCAACAACGTGACACAAAGAAACTAATAATAGAAGGGTAGAAACAGAAACAAGAAACAAAGTTTTAACAATTTTACTAGCCAAGATTGAAGAAGTCTTGCGGCACAAAGAACATAACTTAATTTTTAGAAAAAGAAGAAACTGATAATACAGATATATATACTCATAATATTTTGGAAGCACACTCTTCATAAGAGAAACACGGTAGTGTCAGTTTTTCCCTACATTTGTTTCGCTCATTGTATCAAAATAAGTTTTGAAGTTTCAAAACATTCTGGATTTTGAAAATGAAAGACGCTAAATAATATACAAAAAAAGATGTTAAATCTTCTCATATACAAATGATTCAAAACGTCAAATTGTTATTCAGTGCTAAACATTGCTGTTGGGGCAATGAGTGTTTTAAATATTTTTAATTCTATGGAAATTTGATATCAATGTTTGCATTTTTAATGCCAACCCCGGCATGGAAAATGAAAATACATAATGAAGCGACTACGATAGAAAATGAAAGGATATGGAGTAAATGTACATGGGACAAAATCGCACACAATACATAGAAAACAGAAAATTATCAAAATCTCTGCAAAATGAAGACTTCTTAAAAGAATGTAAATTTACGGTAACTTTAAGTGGCATTTTCACATAAGTAAAAGTTTGTATGCTTGAAACGTTCTTTGAAACAACGTCAACATCCTTGTTTTATTGGGACGTCGTGTAACGCTCAGTGGTACCAATATCGTGCGCAACGTCCTTGCATATTAATCAACACATTTTACCACACACGTTATGAAGCCGTAGTATATCGTTTAATGTTGTGTGTCAAATAAGGTCCTTATCGTACTAATCCTTCAAATCATGGTTGTAAATGCTTTACATGTTTGTCAAACAATTCATTCTCTCATCATGAAATATCATAACCATGTTCAAGTTTTCTTACGTTTTTCATGTATAAAATGTACGTAACAGTGAACGACTGGATTCATGGATTGAATGTGAAACAATCATGTGCGTGTTAACAAAACATCAGGAGATTCGGCTATTTATAGATAAAGGTTACCTGTGTATCGACATGCATGATTTGTGACTAGGCAAAATCTAATTGCTAAAATAGAGAGTACAAATCCGATACTCTACGGGATTGAAAGACATTTACTAGGTTTGGATTGTCCCAACCAATCAACGAACTTTAATTATTCACGTCTTAGTAATATCTTCCAATCAGGTAGTAAGAAGCATTCAGCCCGCAGATTGTCCATCGTTCAATTCTTAATAACGTCTCCGAGGAGACTTAATCAAAGTTCAGGAAATCTTTCGGAAAATGATTTTTATAAGGGTACACCATGGATACTATTTTCATTTACGATATAGCTTTTACCTACTTTTAAGATTTTTTTCACTAAAATTTCAACATAGATTTTTTTTTTTTTGCATAACATGCTTACAGGTAACATTGCTAGGGGAGAAACTATTGTAAATGCTGTAACATTGAGAAAGATAACTCTTACCCAACCAATTTGTCTTTTGGTTACATCAGTGACTTAAAAAAATGAGACTCTTCTTTTTGTTATTTTTTTTTTATTATAAAACCAACATACACCTCCCAAATCATTTAAAAATGTTTGTATGTATCAAAATGCAATAAATAGTGATAAATCCTAATAACAAATGATATGAATAATAGTTCTATTTCAGGTCTGAAAGGTATTATAGTAAAAATAACAGTTAATTCTAGCTATATCCAAGGGTTTAAGAAAACATTAAGGATGTTTTAAAACAATTCATACTGTAAACTGTATATAGTATATCACAAAACATTCATGTCTAACAAATACAAGTGTTCTTTTGATATATTTTCATGTCTGTGACTTAAAAAGACCAAATAACATAGTTTTGCATGTTTTTTGATAATGACCCATGTACGAAGAACGTGGGACGTTATCTCGCTGCAACAACGCCAATAAGAAAGCAGATTCCTATTAATCACTTTACAAACGTATTACTTGAAACATTGTCTATTCATTGAAAAACAGTAAAATGCCAATATGATATTATCGTAAACACAGGAAAAGAGAGTTAAATGATGAATGTCAAAAAACCAACAACGGAAAACGCTTTCCGGAATTGAAACTACTTCGCGAAAATTCTACGTAAACGTTTAAGATAATTAAAGTGGGTCTCATTGGGGTCTAAGCGTGAAACGGGATTGCCGATTTTTTGTAAGCGTGACACGTGAAAGTCAAATTATTGTGCCGTGAACACGGGAATTGAAGTCTAGCGGGACACGGGAAATTACAAAAAATGAGAATTGCTTACGTACATAGTGTAAGCGGTATACGGGAATCTGACAAAACAGTAAGCGGGATCCGGGATCAGAACCCCCAATGAGACCCCCATTAAAGCAGAAAAGAGAATGATAGTTTTTTTTCTCTGTCATACATCAGTATCATTAATAAAGAATGTAGAATTACGATCTTATCATTAGCGGTATGAACCAAAATCGATCATTTCGCCATTTATGGTACCCTTTGGAAGCATATTTATAGATTTTTGTATTTAATTGTTGTTGCAAAAGCCCATCTCTCCAATTATATGATCTCTTGAAATCAACACAGATGAAATTTGATTCAATAGTATTTTAATAACTTGACCATTTGTTAACCAACGACTGCTATTCCTTCTGGACCTTCTGAGTTTATCTATAATTTTATTTTGTCGGTCGCTTCTTACTTACTTTACATTTATTTTCACGTGTTTATTATTTAACGATTGTTACTTCTTTGATTTTTGCTAAATGTTTAATGTCTTAGAAATATTACCGAGAGATACAAACAGAAAAAAATAAACGAAAATGACAAATGAAATTGCTTAAAAAAATAATAGCGCATATAGCGATGTATCATTTGTATATCTGATTAAAGCTTTCAAATGCTTGAAATCTAAATGTACACAAATATAATTACGTATTACTTTATAGTTTGTAGATTTAACAGAAATTCATGTCCCAAGTGTATCAGGCACAATTGACCATTGACAGTTCTTTTGTTATTCTATTTAAATACTTTGATTACATTACTCCCTATATATTTGTACATCTTTTGCTGTTTAAGTTATTGAATACGAACCGTTTTATAAAGTTTAATGCAGAAAATATATTCGATAACAGTAAATATGATATGTTTGAGTTTGATTTACTTTTAATGGGTCAATGACCGATCAATCCTGATGGTTTATCGCTCCAGTTATGATTCCTTTATCCATTACTTCGATCTCTTACGGGATTTTGAAAAAAAATACATATAATTTTGTTTTTGCTTTTTGCAAAGAATAATGTTCCTTTTGATATTGTCAAAACTACGAATACTTGCTATCCTTATCATTAAGTCATTATTTGTAAAACAGGAGATATCAATTAAAAGGAAAGTCTAATGTCCCCTGTATATTTAATTCACGCACAAGGTCAAAAATCTATAAGTAGTCTAAATTCTACTGGAATTCTTATATTAAAGAATCATTATGTTAAAAAAAAAACCAATAATGTTCTAACATTTCAATAAATTCCAAATAGTATTCAGCGCAACATAATCCTCTCGAAAGCATTTTGATATGAAAAAGAGAGGCGAAAGATACCAAAGGGACATTCAAACTCATAAGTCGAAAATAAACTGACAACGCCATGGCAAAAAAGGAAGAGACCAAAAGACAAACAACAATGCACAAAACACGACACAGAAAACTAAAGACTGGGCAACACGAACCCCACCAAAATAATTCAACACTGTAATTAGATCTTTGAATATTGCTTTTATTGGTATAAATATTGATTTGTCATCAGTAAATTAAAATCAAACTAAATTTTTTTTATATACATATGCACATTCATGGCTCTATAATCTGTCAAAGATTTTGCTGCATTGATAGACTATCTAATCGAAATGAATTTATCTATATCAGAAAAAACAACATATAGCTTTACTTACTTCCAACAGAATTTGGTTTTGGTTAAAAATGCCTTTCATATAAGCATTTGGGATAAACTCTAATAATTTTCAAAAAATTGTCAAATTACGTTTTTGGTCTATCTGCAGGAGTTTCAAATTTAGAAATAAGCTATTATTTTGTTGGAACATGAAACTACATAATTATTTTATGGAGCTGAGATACTGTGAAATTAAAACATTAAAAGACTATTTGAAAATGGCCCTTCGTGCGAAATAAACTTAGCGGAGATTAGCCCTAACTCTTTATTAACAAAGCTCATACAATTTTATGAACTTATTTATTGAAACTTTTCTAAGAATAAGCATATTTATAAAAATGTAATAACATGTACTTCTGTTATTTGATGTATTCGATGTATATACTTATTATGTTGTTGCTCCATTTGAAACAAAAATGTGCACTTGAAATTAGGACAATAAATATAAATATACTTAATGTATCAAAATGGTCTCGTTCAGACCGGCAGATCATTTTAGTGACCCTATTACAACTGGTACATGAATAATGCTACAATTCAGTATAATTATGAAATGTCTTACCTTTAAAGTCATCTAGTGGCATAATGAAAGGTAAACAATATCTAAACAACATAGATGAAATAAAAATATTGGTAATTATGGACATGGTTAAATCAGCGAGCTACTGCAATCCTCATCAACTTTGATAATTTGTGCATCTTGACACTCACAGTTAAAGATCTAATATAATTCCTGAATAATACATATCACGTGGGCATTTAATTATTAGTTTCGACACGAAATTACAGGCAATTTAACGGTACATAATAGCCTACATCATTATCCGGTAAAGCTTCTGGGACATATTCTTAATCGTTTCAATTGAGATTATTAGCCCATTAAACTTGTTGCTATTCGAATTAATATGTTTAGAATAGATTGTGAAAAAGCGAAAAGTTTCTGTTTCTTTACAAAAAATGTCCACACGGAAATCAGAAAAATTCTATGAAACAATTGTGTTCAAGATAATAGGCTATAAAAATTTAATAGCTAGAAGAAAATTTTAATCTTTTAATGGCTTGTACGATTTCAGAGGAAACTGATAAAGTGTCTTTCTTTGTTGCATCTAAATTATCGGTTAATCGATTTGTTTGTTTACTTTACGCATTTGGCAAATATTTCATAAAAAAATCAGGAAAAGAACAAATTAAAGTGCAAAGTTGATGGACCGGGATGAAAGGCGAGAAATATACACTACCACTGATAAAAAAGAGTACTATGATTGGTAAATACTGAACTTCTGCCTTGTAGCGTGCAACCTACGGACAGCTTAGAAAGGTTGTTGCAAGTCTTCTTTTACATTTTTACGTGCAGAGAGCGCGGCACTTTGCCTACTCGGATTCAAGGTCTCCTTTCTGTACGGACGTGGCAGCGAAATTTTATATTACAAAAGGCCGCACGAAAGCACCACTTTAGTATGGGATTAAGGTTTTCTAAAAAAAAATCTATGCTAGCTGAACATTCTATTTGAACATAATTTGACTAAATAATGAAAAGGTCAAATTTAAATAAAATATAAACGGTAATAACTGTCCTTTCCTAGATTTAGATATATCAGTTTTACACGGGAAACTCTACACTAAAATTTACGACAAATAGGACGATTTTTCGCTCCCTTTGTATATCACAACTCGTTCACTATGCCCGTGTCTGCTGTGACGTTTTGGATTTCAATGAACGTAATCTATGTATTACTGGTAAATTATTAGGTCAGGGATTTCGTTACCACAAATTACTTAAAATCTTTACTAAATTCTTCCATAGATCTAAAGATTTGGTTTGGAAGTTTGGTTGTACCTGTAGAAAACTTATTTTTAACGGGATAGCACATCCTAGTTTTTACGGAGATGTTGTTTAACGAGCCCGGAAATTCAGATACGATCCGGGTAAACTTATCGATCCTTGAAAATAAGCTTATTCTAAAAGGTTACCAATTCAACACTAAAATTAGATCTTTGAATATTGTTTTTATTGGTATTAAAATTGATTTTGTTATCAGTAAATTAAAATCAACTAAATAGTATTATTATATACATATGCACATTTATGGCTCTACAATCTGTCGATATCTGTATCTTGGCATTGCACAAGGTCATATGAACTCTGACTGTTAATGACGTCTTTACACTAAATCCGTTGGATGTTGGATGTGTACTGATTGATATTTTAGTCTTAGATGCATGATTTTTTTATTAGTTGTTATTGGCTTTGAGCTAGCTATCAGTAACTGCGAGTACTCTCAGATCTGTACTAAGTGTCTTTTTGTTGTGGGGATGTATAAGTATCCTGCCACGTCCACTCTGTGTTTTTGTGTATTTCGGCTTTGTATCGATCTGATGAGTTAAGCCCTCTTCAACTGATTTTTATAGTGTGTTCTTATGTTGTACTGTTACACCACTGTCCTAGGTTAGGGGGAGGGTTGGTGCGCCTTCAAACTAGTTTAACCCCGCCACATTATGTATGTGCCTGTCCCAAGTCAGGAGCCTGTAATTCAGTGGTTGTCGTTTGTTGTTGTATATCATATTTGTTTTTCGTTCATTATTTTGTACATAAATCAGGCCGTTAGTTTTCTCGTTTGAATTGTATTACATTTGTCATTTCGGGGCCTTTTATAGCTGACTATTCGGTATGGGTTTTACTCATTGTTGAAGGCCGTACGATGACCTTTAGTTGTTAATTTCTGTGTCATTTGGTCTCTTGGTCTCATTGGCAATCATACCACGTCTTCTTATTTTTATATTTGTTACTACTTTGTAATTGAAATATACAGGAAAATTGACAAAATATACAACATTTCAATCTCATATTGTCCATTTCACATCTCGGTTTACAATTTTAAAACATTATTGCAAAAGAGAGGCGAACGGTACCAAAGGGACATTCAAACTCATTAGTCGAAAATAAACTGACAACGCCAGGGTTGAAAGAAAAAGACCAACAGACAAACAACAGGACACAAATCACAGCATAGAAAACCAAAAAGACTGAGCAACTCAAACCCCACCAAAAACTGGGGGTGATCTCAGGTACTCCGGAAGGGTAAGCAGATCCTGCTCCACATATGGCAACCGTTGTGTTGCTCATGTAAGTACAAACCCCGTGATAAGTCTAATTCGGTAGGTCACATCCGGGGAAAATGGGACGGGGTTGTAGTTACAATTTGAACATATCCGTCGTCATCTGTGAAACAGATATTCAATAACGGTCAACCAACTCGTGATGGCGATCAGAGACTTATTCCCCTGAAATATTAGGCTTTCAAAATTTGGTTAAAAATGACCAGGTTTAAAAATGTCATTATTATTCGTTTATTATATTAATACTCAAAATGCGCAAAAAATATATACAAATTGCAGTATTGAATCATCTTCAGGGTAATTTCATTTCAATTTGATTTCGCAAATGCGCAAGTGTTATATGTGACAATATTGTTGTTGGAAGCTTAATGGGGCATTAGCTGTCAGATTCATGATGACCGATTGGACCCAAATTTTCATATTTGATTCAAAACATACTTTAAACGTTTATCCATATTACAAAAAGTCAAAAGAAACAATTAACAATGAATAGACTCTTTACAATGTATCAGCTATTCCTGTGTATTTAGCAAAAGAGTAATAGTTCTGTAGAAAGGTGACCAGAGGTAACTCGAACAGAAGTGGTAAAAATATGTTTCTACATGTGTTTAAGACTAGATGCTATCTAAGTCGAGATGACCCCCAAAGAAGAATGCTGATGGATATAGGAAGATGTGGTGTGAGTGCCAATGAAACAACTCTCCATCCAAATAACAGTTTATAAAAGTAAACCATTATAGGTCAATGTACGGCCTTCAACACGGAGCCTTGGCTCACACCGAACAACAAGCTATAAAGGGCCCCAAAAGTACTAGTGTAAAACCATTCAAACGGTAAAACCAACGGTCTAGTCTATATAAAAACGAGAAACGAGAAACACGTATAAATTACATAAACAAACGACAACTACTGTACATCAGATTCCTGACTTAGGACAGGTGCAAACATTTGCAGCGGGATTAAACGTTTTAATGGTACCAAACCTTCTCCCTTTTTCTGAAACAATAGTATAACATCACAACATAGAAAACACACGATAAAACATCAATTGGAAGGCTTAACTCAATCAAAACGTAAATTAACACACTATGAACGAATAAATTTGATCTGTGATACCTGAAAGTAAATACATAGTTAATAAAATATTAGGGACAAACATTCAAGGCCAAAAGCAAACAAACAAGTCCAAATAAAGCCATGGCAAGACAGACACCACCGCGAAATATTTAACCCTTAGAAAATAATCACTTTTGAAAAACCGGTTTTCATAATATATACAGGTAAATGAAAAATAACTTTGTCGTTTTAGGTATACTTTTCTGTCTGTATAAAATCTTCCAATAATTAGGAATACCAAGAAAGGTCTGTCATATAAATACCTAATTTAACACTAGATACATAAGGGTAAATATCAACAATAAAACTTCCCTGTACAGATTAAAGGAGAATAATCTTGATGTTCATACAAATGTAGTATGAAGAAGTGAAAATTAGTAGATATTCCAAATAATCAAAGCTGGTATACAGACAAGATCCATATTAATATAAAATAACAAAAAGTATTAAAAATAGTATCAACAGGTCGAATTAAAAGAAAGTACGATTTGAGAGTACTCGCAGTTACTGACAGCTAGTTAAAAGCCAAAACAATTAATGATAAAAATCATGCATCAGAGACTAAAATCAACTAAAACACATCCAGGGATTTAGTATTTTAACGTCATGAACAGTCAGAGAAGAAATGACTTGTGCAATGCCAAAAATAAATGTATCGACAGGAAGTAGGATTGTGAGGAGCTACTTCTTAAGAGATAAAAATTAACGTGTGTGTGTCTCTAAACATCCCGCCTCAAAAGAAGATACAACTTAGTGATGGTCTATATAACCCGATATAAACATACACATAAATATTTACACACAGACAAGCAAGTGAAATCGTATGATGACGAATTTTCTAAGTCTGTTTGACTTTATGTCATAGGTTTAAAAATTTAATTATTGACTTGCAAGTTAATAATACATCAGCAATGCTTTGAATTAGCTTAATTTGACAAAATTAAACCAATTTGATTCCTAACAGCGAAATATTATTTCAAAATTCAGCATTTATAAATGTTTTTTTCTAAATCGTAACTTATAAACCTTATAATAATACATTAACAGCTGTGTTGCTATTCGTTTTTTCAACTTAAACGATAGAAAGACTTTTTGAATATGGCCCTGGTGTGAACGCAACTGATGGGAACATGGGCCTATCTCTTTATATATAACATTTTTGTCACGCATAAATCATTGATACACGTATGAGCTACTAAAAAGTCTTAACCAAAAACCTTGTTAAGAAATTTGAGTCCATTTTATAACATTTTTTTTATGACTGGGATAATTTTCAAGAAAGTTTTGCAAATCTTTTATACAAATACATGTATCAGGGTGTGAGGAGGTGAATCTATAACACGATTCCCATTGTGCAACATGAACTGTATCCTCAGAAAATGTTCGTGTTGAGTAGGTGGGAGAATATGTCTTATGTGAGCTTGACTGTTGTATGACATGTTTGATGGGGAAAATGATGATGATGATGATGACGATGATGATATACAATGTACGTAATATTTTTGTCACATATTAGAACATTGATAATCATTTTTATGTATTATTTACTAAATATACCTTTTACCCTAAAACCTTGTTAACAGATTTAAGTCCATTAAAAATAACTGGGATACTATTTTGACGAAAGATTTAAAAATCTTTTTACAAAATCATACATCAGAGTGTTACAAGCTTAAACTATAACACGTTTCGATGTACGCAACATGAACTGTATTCTCAGAAGATGTGCGTGTGAATGTTAAAGTAGGGCACTACGATGACGACGACAGCAACGACGTTGACGATGGAGACGAAGTCGATGGAAATAAATATGATGAAACCAGTAATTTCAGACCAACTGTACGACAAAGAGAAGAGAAGAGTCCTAGAAAAGACATTTTTCAGCAGACTTTATGAATCGTACGTGATTGATTGTGGTTTGCCTTACGCCTTCCGTTACATTTACCTATCTCATGGATGTTCAGGATTATAACAAATTAACAATGCATACAATAGGTAGGTTCTGTAATAGGGGTGGCCCGTGATGAATGACGGGGAATTAAGATTGACACTAAAAATGAGGTATATATTGGATAGGGACAGAAATTAAACATCGAAAAATTCATCTGCGGACCCTCCAAAGAGTTGTTGCAAGGGTTCTTATTTTACAAAGAAGAGCGTGACATTCTCTGTCTTCTCGAGGCATCGAATTTCACGTCGCCATTCTGATCGGACGTAGCTACGTATTCATACATCCAGCACAGCCGAACGGATGCTGTTTGGATGAATATCAAAAGTGACCATATTTCTATTTCCCAGTCACACTTGGGGTATCGCGTACGTGATATTTGGATACAACTCCAATATGTATAAATGGCATTCTTTAAGAATTAGTGCCATTGCTTTGTCAGGATCTGTAAACTTTTACGCTTACCATATAAAAATACTTGGTCGTTGAACATGATTGTATAATCAGATTTCAAAGGAAACAATTCGGAAAACACAGACGTACAAATGTTGTATAGTGTAATTTTTTAAGTGATGATAGACATTTGAACATAGCTTAATCATCATTTTTCACTCATTTTATAAATACATGCAATTTGTATATTATTAAGTCGCAGAATCATTGTACATATTGTACTTGTAACGGTAAAGCCAGAGACGAGGGTGACAGTCATCAGATTTAACCTTTACTATTTTTCTATAGTTTTTAGCCATGTGACGAGTAACTGATGCTTGATACACATAAACATTACTTTTATCAAAATTCTCTAAACTTATATATTTATACTTTTTAGCTGGAGAAACTGTGTAATTGAACTGTGAAGCCTGGGTCGGAAGTGACAATTACAATGTAGCAGTTTTAGCTTGTTATTTGGAGTATACAGACACGTAATGAGTTGCTGTTTCATGTAACCATTATTTCAATCCTATTTTTTAATCAGGAATTAACGTATATTTGTGAAACACTTGTTTAATTAACTTGGACCTTTTTAATTAGTGTAAATATCTTTCACTTTACTTGAATAGCTTGATATTTTATTCATTTATATTTTTTTCTGCATCTGTTTTTTTTTCCTTCACAATATGTGTCATGAAGGATCTCATATCTATTTTGCAAAGGGATTTACTACTTTCTTATCCTACGACTTTGTGGATAACTCGGCTAAATATCATAAGATATCAATCTGAGCAATGGTAATATAATGTTTTTTTTTATCAATTTTCAGTCTTTTTAAAATAAAAATCAAGTTTTTTTCTCTCAAAAGTAACTAACAACCAATATTTCGTCATATTGTCTTTTTCTGAATTTTCTGCCGACAGGCGAGACATATCCCTGTGTTAACAATTTATTATTCAATAATATTTAAAAGAAACAATATGAAACAAACAACTTAAATGAATAGCTAAATTCTTCTAAGGTCTACTTTGACCAAGGGAGTTGGAACCTTTCTTTCTTACTAATTTCTTCTTTTATTCCATTTCACAACCACTATACATGTAGGTATTTATACATCCCGCCATTGTGTCATTGTGCCATGGTCAATTTTATATTCTTGTCTTTCATTTTGCTTATGTACTTTGTCTATAGAGTGTCTATATGCCATTTATTTTGTTTTTCTTTGCTGACATAATTGTCTGTTTTTATAGTGATTAAGATTATATTAATAACACAATGTTGACTGCTGTGCTCCAATTTTTGACATTTTTACTTTTTTTGTCTGTTTATTTTGCTCACACGTTCTTGTCAATATAATGGAATGCTATATGACATGCATACAAGTGAGAGGTTTAGCTAGCTATAAAACCAGGTTTAATCTACCATTTTGTACATATGGAAATGCATGTACCAAGTCAGGAATATGACAGTTGTTTTCATTCGTTTGATGTGTTTGAGCTTTTGATTTTGCCATTTGATAAAGAACTTTCCGTTTTGAATTTTCCTTGGAGTTCGGTATTTTTCTTATTCTACTTTTTACTGAAAATGTAGAAATAATATAATGTAGACATTTAGACAACACCAGGGCATATCAAGAAACAGTTTTTTTTTATAATGTTCCAGGACATATATATGAATAGATCACCTAATTTGGGTGCGAATCCTGGCTAGTTGAAGTAGAGCTCACTTTCGTCCATCTATAGAATACAGACGTTCGTTTATTCATTTTTCTGGACTGGACATAAATTGTGTCACTAAATAATAAATATACATGACTTTACGATCGCGATCGTTATGACTGAATATCATCAAATAAAATGTTTACCCTGCAGACTAAATTTACAGTCAATGCGATTTCAATTTACAGTTAAACATTTACAAAGGTAAGCACATATTGTTTAGTGTTTGATAACAATCTAAGCTAACAGAATCATTAATGACTTTATAGTCGCTGCAAGGATTTTAGTTACAAAAGAAAAAGTTTGACACATGATAATGGTGTCATACATTGTAGTTAAATGCGTTCTTTGATTTATATGTAAACTATTGGAAACGAGACATTATTTCAATCTACAAAAGAATTGATATAATTGTATCTAAAATGTCAACATGAAGTATTTGTAATCAATTAATTTGATAGTTTAAATCATTAATAACAACATTATTATTTCTAACTAATTAGTTTGATTTTTAGATCTTTTATAATATTTCCACATCGAATGTTAAATATGTTTTGAATGAGCCACAATTCTAATCGAATTATTTTATTTTAGTTATTCGTTTTTGTTGACGTAATTCATGCATGAGCTTACAGAACAAAAACAAAATGATTTCGAAAGAGCTGTTATGAAAGTGACCGAGTGTGTAATTTGGTGTAGGCAGACAACGGCTGGGTATAAATACAATGTATATTGAATGTAAACAAATAACGTACATGTATCTTAAACACATTATACTACATAGTATATATTATTCTACAAATTAATTAATGTATCCACAGATATCGTTACCCATGTGGCATTTTGCATTTTGATTTTTGCTCTTTCCATTTTAGAAAAAAGAGCTATGTTCAAATTGTTTTAGATACCAGTATTGCATAGGCAGTGATGAAGAAATCAGACATGAAATGGTATTACGTTCGTGTATTGAACGAGTTTACTCTCTTTTCAGACACTTCTTTTAATAAATTAGTTGCACGATCAATGATGATTTGGATGAAAGAGAGGTCCACTATTGAATAGTTCTATGTGGATAAAATTCTGAATATTTTTAGAAAAGAATTATACCAAAACGACTACGAATAGCAAAGTTGTATTGGATATGATGATGCTGTTTAATACAGCGGACATATTATTACTGTCAACCAAGTGTATTTTGGTTGAGTGTCAAAGCGTATTACCATAATCATAGCATTATGTTCCTTCTCTTTTATTATCAGCCTTAACAGAGATTTCTATTTTTTTAGAAATACATTTTCAAAACGTTTTTCGTTGTATAAAATTATTTGTTTATGAAACATATTCATTAATTTTCTTGATTAATACTAGTATCGCATTGTTGAGATTGTTTAAAATGGCATTAAATGAAACCTTTTCGGCCATTTATACAAATGTACCAACCAAAATCTCTACACCTCTGAAGATATTCTTTACAAGGGAATGTAGTAATGTTGTCCCAAAAATGACAGACGAAGAAAGGCATCTATTATTATTTAAACACACACGAAAGGCCAACACACGCCCATACATTTGTCTTTCTCCATCATTAGAAACATTGTGACGATTTGTGATAAAATTATAATAATAAATCGGGTTTTCGTCAATTATAACAATTTACCGTGTCATCTTTGACATTAAGGTCGCCTGTCATATGCCAGTATTAAATATTATATTTAAAAAAACAATTTCACTTCGGAGACTTTAATACCTATAATGGGTTAATAGGTAATTATTGTAATAATCAAACTTGAGGAAAGGGGAAATATATGCGCGCGTGTGTGTGCGTGTGCGTGTTAAAGACAGGTAGTAACAACAAAAATTAAATGCTGCAATGTACAACCAAGGAATGAATTAAAAAATTAAGAAATAAGAGAAGATGTGGTATGATTGTCAATGAACCAATTATCAACCAGAGACCGAGTGACGTCGAAGTTAAGTCACCGTACGGCTTTCAGCAATGAGCAAAACCCATACCGCATAGCAAGCAATCAAAGACCCCGAAATGACAAATGTAAAACATTTCAAATAACAGCCTTATTTCTGTACAAAATAATAAACGAAAAACAAATATGATTTACAGCAACAAACGACAACCACTGAATTTCAGGCTACCAAAATGTATGAATACATTTTATGTATGTTGTAAAACAACAAACGCACGTAATTAAATAGTAATTGTGATGATGTCTTGAGTGTAACCCGGTTGTCTTTTGCAACTGATACATATATAAAAAAAGAAGATGTTGTATGATTGCAAATGAGAAAATTCCCCACCAGAGACCAAATGACATAGAAGTTCAAAGTTGATAAAGTTTATTTATTAGCATTCAAATCATAATTTTTGACTCTCCGTCTTCGCATTTACATTACTTTCTGATTTTGAGACACAGTATGGGTCAGTTTAAGAATATAATCAATTATATGCCTTGATTTATCGCTGTCGGCTTAACTTCAAGTGGCAAATTGATCAGGCATATTCAAGATGAGCAGCCAATACCTGATTTTAATACCGTATCTGAATCCTCAACAACAAAATATAACATCGACAGTTCTTATTTCATGGACTGAAGAAAAACCCATGGACCAAACTCCTTTTAAGAATGTACAATGCTTGATACACATACTATGTTGTTAAAAACTTAACTTCTGTCGTTAATTTTAATGGATTGATAGATCGATTGATTGGTGTTTAACGCCACTTTCAACACTATTGTACTATTTAGTGGCGGTCAGTTTTTATTGTTTGGGGAAGCCGGTGTTCCCGGAGAGAACCACCGACCTTCGGCATGAAAGCTTACAATCCTAGTCATTTAAGATTGGAGTCGTGCACACCTGCAACGTGCGGGATTCGGAACTCACAACCTTAGTGTTGACAAGCTAGTAATACAGTAGTTGGACTACTCAGACCACTCGGCTATCGAGACACCTTCAATTTTAATGGGGGGAGGGTTGGAGAGGGGGCAAGATCTTTTCTGTTAAGGTGTTTTATGCATTTTTGTTAACTGTCATTTTGAAAATATATGTGCTGTTAACTGTTATTGACTAATTAGCTGGTATCTGTTTTCTTAAAATTGACATTGTTGTTAACTGTTATAGTGAAAAAATTTACCCATATTAACTGGTTTTTTTTTATTTTTGAATTCACTGATTTCTGTTTTCTCATTTAAGATAATTTCAATTGCTGTTATCGGTTATCAGTATTTTAAATTTACTGTTATATGTTTTGAGCAAAATAAAAAACTGCTAACCTGTTAATGGCCCGGTCTTGCCCCCTTTTAATGGAAAGCAAATTAAACGTCTGCAAGTAAGTTTACAGTACTACATTTTGTAAAAATGCATTGTATTGACAGATAACTTATATCCATATATATTACCGACTATTTATATTTGATGTGTTTGAGCTTTTGATTTTGCCATTTGATAAAGAACTTTCCGTTTTGACTTTTCCTTGGAGTTCGGTATTTTTCTTATTCTACTTTTTACTGAAAATGTAGAAATAATATAATGTAGACATTTAAACAACACCAGGGCATATCAAGAAACAGTTTTTTTTTATAATGTTCCAGGACATATATATGAATAGATCACCTAATTTGGGTGCGAATCCTGGCTAGTTGAAGTAGAGCTCACTTTCATCCATCTATATAATACAGATGTTCGTTTATTCATTTTTCTGGACTGGACATAAATTGTGTCACTAAATAATAAATATACATGACTTTACGATCGCGATCGTTATGACTGAATATCATCAAATAAAATGTTTACCCTGCAGACTGAATTTACAGTTAATGCGATTTCAATTTACAGTTAAACATTTACAAAGGTAAGCACATATTGTTTAGTGTTTGATAACAATCTAAGTTAACAGAATCATTAATGACTTTATAGTCGCTGCAAGGATTTTAGTTACAAAAGAAAAAAAGTTTGACACATGATAATGGTGTCATACATTGTAGTTAAATGCGTTCTTTGATTTATATGTAAACTATTGGAAACGAGACATTATTTCAATCTACAAAAGAATTGATATAATTGTATCTAAAATGTCAACACGAAGTATTTGTAATCAATTAATTTGATAGTTTAAATCATTAATAACAACATTATTATTTCTAATTAATTAGTTTGATTTTTAGATCTTTTTACAATATTTCCAAATCGAATGTTAAATATGTTTTGAATGAGCCACAATTCTAATCGAATTATTTTATTTTAGTTATTCGTTTTTTGTTGACGTAATTCATGCATGAGCTTACAGAACGAAAACAAAATGATTTCGAAAGAGCTGTTATGAAAGTGACCGACTGTGTTATTTGGTGTAGGCAGACAACGGCTGGGTATAAATAGAATGTATATTGAATGTAAACAAATAACGTACATGTATCTTAAACACATTATACTACATAGTATATATTATTCTACAAATTAATTAATGTATCCACAGATATCGTTACCCATGTGGCATTTTGCATTTTGGATTTTTTTGCTCTTTCCATTTTAGAAAAAAAGAGCTATGTTCAAATTGTTTTAGATACCAGTATTGCATAGGCAGTGATGAAGAAATCAGACATGAAATGGTATTACGTTCGTGTATTGAACGAGTTTACTCTCTTTCAGACACTTCTTTTAATAAATTAGTTGCACGATCAATGATGATTTGGATGAAAGAGAGGTCCACTATTGAATAGGGGGGGGGGGGGGGGGGGGGGGGGGGGGGGGGGGGGGGGGGGGGGGGGGGGGGGGGGGGGGGGGGGAAAAAAAAAAAAAAAAAAAAAAAAAAAAAAAAAAAAAAAAAAAAAAAAAAAAAAAAAAAAAAAAAAAAAAAAAAAAAAAAAAAAAAAAAAAAAAAAAAAAAAAAAAAAAAAAAAAAAAAAAAAAAAAAAAAAAAAAAAAAAAAAAAAAAAAAAAAAATTAAATAGTAATTGTGATGATGAGTGTAACCGGTTGTCTTTTGCAACTGATACATATATAAAAAAGAAGGATGTTGTATGAATTGCAAATGAGAAAATTCCCCACTCAGAGACCAACATGACATAGAAGTTCAAAGTTGATAAAGTTTATTTATTAAAGCATTAAATCATAATTTTGACATCTACCGTAACTTCGCATTTACATATACTACATTCTGATATTTGAGACACAGTATTGAAGAGTCAGTTTAAGAATATAATCAATTATATGCCTTGATTTATCGCTGTCGGCTTAACTTCAAGTGGCAAATTGATCAGGCATATTCAAGATGAGCAGCCATATAACCTGATTTTAATACCGTATCTGAATCCTCAACAACAAAATATAACATCGACAGTTCTTATTTCATGGACTGAAGAAAACCCATGGACCAAACTCCTTTTAAGAATGTACAATGCTTGATACACATACTATGTTGTTAAAAACTTAACTTCTGTCGTTAATTTTAATGGATTGATTGATCGATTGATTGGTGTTTAACGCCACTTTCAATACTATTGTACTATTTAGTGGCGGTCAGTTTTATTGTTTGGAAGCCGGTGTTCCCGGAGAGAACCACCGACCTTCGCCATGAAAGCTTAAATCCTAGTCATTTAAGATTGAGTCGTCACACCTGCAACGTGCGGGATTCGGAACTCACAACCTTAGTGTTGACAAGCTAGTAATACAGTAGTTGGACTACTCAGACCACTCGGCTATCGAGAACCTTCAATTTTAATGGGGAGGGTTGGAGAGGGGCAAGATCTTTCTGTTAAGGTGTTTTATGCATTTTGATAACTGTCATTTTGAAAATATATGTGCTGTTAACTGTTATTGACTAATTAGCTGGTATCTGTTTTCTTAAAATTGACATTGTTGTTAACTGTTATAGTGAAAAATTTACCCATATTAACTGTTTTTTTTATTTTGAATTCACTGATTTCTGTTTTCTCATTTAAGATAATTTCAATTGCTGTTATCGGTTATCAGTATTTTAAATTTACTGTTATATGTTTTGAGCAAAATAAAAACTGCTAACCTGTTAATGGCCCGGTCTTGCCCCCTTTTAATGGAAAGCAAATTAAACGTCTGCAAGTAAGTTTACAGTACTACATTTTGTAAAAATGCATTGTATTGACAGATAACTTATATCCATATATATTACCGACTATTTATAATTTGTAAGGGCCTGGCTTTTTTTTAAAAATGGTTTTTGATTGCAAAATAACTTGAAGTCATGTTCTGTTAATTTTTTAAGTCATGGAAATCGGGTATACTAATAAAGAAACTACTAAATATTTCAAATGATTAAACAGTACAGTTGCAATGAAATGTAGTCAAGTGTAGTTTACAAATGTTCAAGTCCCATTAATCGATTAAGAAGAACATGTCAAGGTAACTAAAAATGATGGAATCGCATGAACATCAAAAGGAGAGGGACTGAATGCGTCCGCAAGATTAGTATCTTCTGGTCTGAACGCATCACCCGTCATGCAAATACACACTCAGTCAAAATGTCAAAATCGGTGAAATAACAAATCAGACGTATTTTCTGGTATCTAAAGATCTAAGACTGCGAAAACATGTGATTTGAGACACAACATATCGTATCGGTCAACTAAATACATGACGGTGACTATAAATCTTAGTAGTGTCGATTTCAGTCGTTCTTCCTCATAACTCTGTTGGAGCAGTTTTAGAAAAATATTTTTGTACAAGCTATTGCACAAAGTCTACATGTATAGAATATTCTATTTGTATTTGCCTATCTAATTTCATCTGATAGAGTCAAGTTCATGGAACTTACTGACAATTAAATTTTGATGTTCTTCGTTAGCTTCATTATTTCTGCAGATATGCTTTTTGCTTACTATTTTGCAGAAATGATCAAGAATTATCAAGGATGTAATCAGCATTTGTTGCAATCTAAGAATTAATATCTTATGGAACATTCAAAAGTTATACCACAACCATACTTTTATGTCTTTAATGTATACAAAACGACATAAAATATACAACATATTATAGAGATCATTTTATATAAATCTTCAGATAAAACTAAGATAGATCAAAATGAAACTATGTATTCATCATGAAATGCTATACTTTTTTGTTTTGTTATATTGTTAAACGGTATAATTTTAATATGTGATAACAATATTGGATGACATTGTGTACAACATATTGTGTATTATCTAATATCAATCTATGGAAGCATATAATACAGATGTTCGTTTATTCATTTTCTGGACTGGACATAAATTGTGTCACTAAATAATAAATATACATGACTTTACGATCGCGATCGTTATGACTGAATATCATCAAATAAAATGTTTACCCTGCAGACTGAATTTACAGTTAATGCGATTTCAATTTACAGTTAAACATTTACAAAGGTAAGCACATATTGTTTAGTGTTTGATAACAATCTAAGTTAACTGAATCATTAATGACTTTATAGTCGCTGCAAGGATTTTAGTTACAAAGAAAAAAGTTTGACACATGATAATGGTGTCATACATTGTAGTTAAATGCGTTCTTTGATTTATATGTAAACTATTGGAAACGAGACATTATTTCAATCTACAAAAGAATTGATATAATTGTATCTAAAATGTCAACACGAAGTATTTGTAATCAATTAATTTGATAGTTTAAATCATTAATAACAACATTATTATTTCTAATTAATTAGTTTGATTTTTAGATCTTTTACAATATTTCCAAATCGAATGTTAAATATGTTTTGAATGAGCCACAATTCTAATCGAATTATTTTATTTTAGTTATTCGTTTTTTGTTGACGTAATTCATGCATGAGCTTACAGAACGAAAACAAAATGATTTCGAAAGAGCTGTTATGAAAGTGACCGACTGTGTTATTTGGTGTAGGCAGACAACGGCTGGGTATAAATACAATGTATATTGAATGTAAACAAATAACGTACATGTATCTTAAACACATTATACTACATAGTATATATTATTCTACAAATTAATTAATGTATCCACAGATATCGTTACCCATGTGGCATTTTGCATTTTGGATTTTTTTGCTCTTTCCATTTTAGAAAAAAAGAGCTATGTTCAAATTGTTTTAGATACCAGTATTGCATAGGCAGTGATGAAGAAATCAGACATGAAATGGTATTACGTTCGTGTATTGAACGAGTTTACTCTCTTTTCAGACACTTCTTTTAATAAATTAGTTGCACGATCAATGATGATTTGGATGAAAGAGAGGTCCACTATTGAATAGTTCTATGTGGATAAAATTCTGAATATTTTTAGAAAAGAATTATACCAAAACGACTACGAATAGCAAAGTTGTATTGGATATGATGATGCTGTTTAATACAGCGGACATATTATTACTGTCAACCAAGTGTATTTTGGTTGAGTGTCAAAAGCGTATTACCATAATCATAGCATTATGTTCCTTCTCCTTTTATTATCAGTCTTAACAGAGATTTCTATTTTTTTCAGAAATACATTTTCAAAACGTTTTTTCGTTGTATAAAATTATTTATTTATGCAACATATTCATTAATTTTCTTGATTAATACTAGTATCGCACTGTTGAGATTGTTTAAAATGGCATTAAATGAAACCTTTTCGGCCCTTTATACAAATGTACCAACCAAAATCTCTACACCTCTGAAGATATTCTTTACAAGGGAATGTAGTAATGTTGTCCCAAAAATGACAGACGAAGAAAGGCATCTATTATTACGAAAGGCCAACACACGCCCATACATTTGTCTTTCTCCATCATTAGAAACATTGTGACGATTTGTGATAAAATTATAATAATAAATCGGGGTTTTCGTCAATTATAACAATTTACCGTGTCATCTTTGACATTAAGGTCGCCTGTCATATGCCAGTATTAAATATTATATCTAAAAAAAAAACAATTTCACTTCGGAGACTTTAATACCTAGTATAATGGGTTAATAGGTAATTATTATAATAATCAAACTTGAGGAAAGGGGAAATATATGCGCGCGTGTGTGTGCGTGTGCGTGTTAAAGACAGGTAGTAACAACAAAAATTAAATGCTGCAATGTACAACCAGGGAATGAATTAAAAAATTAAGAAATAAGAGAAGATGTGGTATGATTGTCAATGAACCAATTATCAACCAGAGACCGAGTGACGTCGAAGTTAAGTCACCGTACGGCTTTCAGCAATGAGCAAAACCCATACCGCATAGCAAGCAATCAAAGACCCCGAAATGACAAATGTAAAACATTTCAAATAACAGCCTTATTTCTGTACAAAATAATAAACGAAAAACAAATATGATTTACAGCAACAAACGACAACCACTGAATTTCAGGCTACCAAAATGTATGAATACATTTTATGTATGTTGTAAAACAACAAACGCACGTAATTAAATAGTAATTGTGATGATGAGTGTAACCTGGTTGTCTTTGCAACTGATACATATATAAAAAAGAAGATGTTGTATGATTGCAAATGAGAAAATTCCCACCAGAGACCAAATGACATAGAAGTTCAAAGTTGATAAAGTTTATTTATTAGCATTCAAATCATAATTTTTGACTCTCCGTCTTCGCATTTACATTACTTTCTGATTTTGAGACACAGTATGGGTCAGTTTAAGAATATAATCAATTATATGCCTTGATTTATCGCTATCGGCTTAACTTCAAGTGGCAAATTGATCAGGCATATTCAAGATGAGCAGCCAATACCTGATTTTAATACCGTATCTGAATCCTCAACAACAAAATATAACATCGACAGTTCTTATTTCATGGACTGAAGAAAAACCCATGGACCAAACTCCTTTTAAGAATGTACAATGCTTGATACACATACTATGTTGTTAAAAACTTAACTTCTGTCGTTAATTTTAATGGATTGATTGATCGATTGATTGGTGTTTAACGCCACTTTCAATACTATTGTACTATTTAGTGGCGGTCAGTTTTTATTGTTTGGGGAAGCCGGTGTTCCCGGAGAGAACCACCGACCTTCGGCATGAAAGCTTAAAATCCTAGTCATTTAAGATTGGAGTCGTGCACACCTGCAACGTGCGGGATTCGGAACTCACAACCTTAGTGTTGACAAGCTAGTAATACAGTAGTTGGACTACTCAGACCACTCGGCTATCGAGACACCTTCAATTTTAATGGGGGGAGGGTTGGAGAGGGGGGCAAGATCTTTTCTGTTAAGGTGTTTTATGCATTTTTGTTAACTGTCATTTTGAAAATATATGTGCTGTTAACTGTTATTGACTAATTAGCTGGTATCTGTTTTCTTAAAATTGACATTGTTGTTAACTGTTATAGTGAAAAAATTTACCCATATTAACTGTTTTTTTTTTTTTATTTTTGAATTCACTGATTTCTGTTTTCTCATTTAAGATAATTTCAATTGCTGTTATCGGTTATCAGTATTTTAAATTTACTGTTATATGTTTTGAGCAAAATAAAAAACTGCTAACCTGTTAATGGCCCGCTCTTGCCCCCTTTTAAAGCAAATTTTTTTTTTTTTTTTTTTTTTTTTTTTTTTTTTTTTTTTTTTTTTTTTTTTTTTTTTTTTTTTTTTTTTTTTTTTTTTTTTTTTTTTTTTTTTTTTTTTTTCAGATAAAACTAAGATAGATCAAAATGAAACTATGTATTCATCATGAAATGCTATACTTTTTTTGTTTTGTTATATTGTTAAACGGTATAATTTTAATATGTGATAACAATATTGGATGACATTGTGTACAACATATTGTGTATTATCTAATATCAATCTATGGAAGCATTTCGTTTAGAAAATCTTTTTTTTTTAAAGTTTTTCATTTTTACTTTTTGGCAGAAAATGACAAGATTGTTCTAAATATTTGTTCCAATGGAAAATTCAAATTTTCTGGTTAACGTTACAAGGAACAAGGCAATTATATTTTTTCTTTCCAATGACAAAACAACATAAAAATATGAACAACATATACCATTCATTCTAAACAATCCTCATGTGATAACAAATAGAGCATCTAAACAATCCTCATGTGATAACAAATAGAGCATCTAAACAATCTCATGTGATAACAAATAGAGCATCTAAACAATCCTCATGTGATAACAAATAGAGCATCTAAACAATCCTCATGTGATAACAAATAGAGCATCTAAACAATCCTCATGTGATAACAAATAGAGCATCTAAACAATCCTCATGTGATAACAAATAGAGCATCTAAACAATCCTCATGTGATAACAAATAGAGCATCTAAACAATCCTCATGTGATAACAAATAGAGCATCTAAGTTAAGCTATATATTCGCCATGAAATGGATATTGATATTTTCATGAATTTCATGTTGAATAGTTAATATCTGGTCTCATGTTCATCGTTGTTTTCTTCTCTCTTTTGAGTACTCGGAATTTGTTTACATACTGTGTTTAACTGAAAGTAAAGATTAATACACTTAAGATTATAATGACGAGGATTTGGATTTCAACGCTGTGTGGCAAATATTAAACGTATATCAGGACTAGAAAAATATTAATGCGATATGAATATGAAACATGGTTTGTATAACACCAAAACGCTCAGCCAGATTTTTGACTTGATAGTTCACAAGGTAAACATCTGCAGGAAGATATATTTCCCGGACGCATTGTTCAGACAATTGCCGAATAGTCCTTGGTCTAATTCCGAAATGACTCGTGCATACCAAAAAAGCAGCAAATAATAATTTTCAAGTCGTTAGTTTGACCCGGTCGGGGACTGAACTCACGACCCTCCGCACTCGGGGCTAGACTGCTTCCACGAGACCACCGAAATGAATAAGTAAAAATGTACAAACATTCCATTTAGAAATGCCAATTGAAAATAGTGTCCTTTAAACGTAGTTTTATTCAAGAAACGTCAACTCTGTTAAAATTACTTCGATGCCGATTGTTTATGCTTATTAAGTACACGATTCAAGAATGTCTTAAAATGATGATTAAAAAACCCATATTTTAAAGTATTCACGAATTACATACACCCTTGTAATACTTTCTTAAAAAATATAAAATTCTGCGTTTTCATTTATGCATTCAATTATTAATGCTATCATATTTTTGGAAGCATATATAATTTGTACATAGATTTGGTGAAAGAAAATCGTTGACTTGTTTTTATGTTGATATGCAATTGTCGTTTTATAAGTTTGTATCGAATATGTCACAACTGGTATATATAACTTGAATCGATTAAGAGTTTGACATCGGGTCTAGACACCTTTCTATTGTTGAAAGTTATATGAGTGCCTCTAAATGTTTTTTTTTAGATTGCCGACTCAATCGCCGATATCTTTTAATTACCCTTTATACTTATTTACCATTTTATTTAAAAATGTCAATTAAGATAGTTTTACGTCATAATTATACCACATGACATTTCTGCACTAAGGTGACACAGATATGTCATCTTGTTAATGTACTAACATAAGCGTATTTTTCAAATGATTGATCAATTTCATTATTGATAATAGTATTTAGCAAAGCACATATCTGTCCGTCCGTCCGTCACATTTTTTGTTTCAGATGATAATTCAAGTACAACTTAGCCAAATGCTTTGATATTTGAACACAATTTCGAAGCCCATAAAAGTCGTGTCCGAATTTGACGTACTTGTTTATATCATACGATAGTTATCCCTTGAATTGTTTTTTTTTAGTCATTGGGATTTGTTTTGGTTTCCTGATAATAATAGTTGTATCACTTAACGCAAAAGTTTATGTTTTAACTAAATGTCATGAACCATAAGATACAGATCAAATCCTATTTGACGGTTTTAGGTATAACTAGTCGATGGATTTAAAAAAAAAAAATCGGATAACTAAAGCACTAATTGATTTTTTAAAAAATTTTCGGATAACTAAAGTACTTATTGATAGAAGCTTTTTTCAAATGTTTATAAGTCATAGACCATAAACTACACAATACATTTATTACATGTGCAGCTATTATATTACCCTTTTCCCAGTTATGCGGTTTGTGTCTTTGGTATTGGTGAGTTTGCTTATTATATACTGTACGTCATCTTCCTTGATAAAATTCTCATGTAGTAATTTTTCGACCATTTTCACGATTTTATCCACCATACCATCATCGTTTGTAGTTTCATCGTAAACACCTTTGCCTTTGCCTGGTGCATCGAACAAAGAAGCTGTAATTGTGCCAATAGGCAATACATGTCAATCAAACAAGTGTGACTATTAATAATAACAGAAGTTAGCGGTCTTTCCCTCAGTTTTACGACAATATATCTCTATGACTTGGTCAAAAGAGTAAACATAAATAGTATTTTATTTTATTTAAAAAGCTGGATGAGGCAGGTCATTTGTAGTCAGTTGTAGATGCATCGTAATTACTTTGCTGAAATTAGCTACTTATTTGATCATATAGGTTGCACTTTGTAAATACAGCTGTTTTACAAACCACTCCTCTTTGGGAGATGTATAATATTCATAGATATTTTCTTTTGTTTACGTAATGGTATGATCTCTATGTTTCATCTATGTTTCATCTCATGTTACCAGTATAAATACACATTGAATTCTGAGGACGACCCAAAATGAAGGAAGGGTAGTACAGAAGTTTAGTATAATTTCAAATTCTTGGAAGTTCGGGGCATATAAATGTTGAAAATATGCCGTACTGCCCTATGTTTTGACCTTTGAAAAAATAGTAGTGCATATGAACTTTCCATTCTAGGATATAATTTGTTATGAAACTTCACAGTAAAAGTGGCACAGTTTTAGTCGTAAAAGGAGTTCCTATGGGAAATTCATTGTCTATATTTACAGAAGCGCAACCTATAGACACTACCAATTTCAATTATTGGTTCACTTACTGTACATGAATGAAAAAGTTATGAAATCATCTTTTTGTTTTTTAAACTAATATTTTGTGCGCTGTATTTTGATTGTGGATTTTTTTCAACTAATCATTGACATTATTTTATTTTATTATGCAGGAAATATTTTGCAAAACCCTTATGTTTTGAGCAAAATAAAAACTGCTAACCTGTTAATGGCCCGCTCTTGCCCCCCTTTTAAAGCAAATTAAACGTCTGCAAGTAAGTTTACAGTACTACATTTTGTAAAAATGCATTGTATTGACAGATAACTTATATCCATATATATTACCGACTATTTATAATTGTAAGGGCCTGGCTTTTTTTTAAACTGGTTTTTTGATTGCAAAATAACTTGAAGTCATGTTCTGTTAATTCTTTTAAGTCATGGAAATCGGGTATACTAATAAAGGAAACTACTAAATATTTCAAATGATTAAACAGTACAGTTGCAATGAAATGTAGTCAAGTGTAGTTTACAAATGTTCAAGTCCCATTAATCGATTAAGAAGATACATGTCAAGGTAACTAAAAAATGATGGAATCGCATGAACTGCAAAAGGAGAGGGACTGAATGCGTCCGCAAGATTAGTATCTTCTGGTCTGAACGCATCACCCGTCATGCAAATACACACTCAGTCAAAATGTCAAAATCGGTGAAATAACAAATCAGACGTATTTTCTGGTATCTTAAGATCTAAGACTGCGAAAACATGTGATTTGAGACACACACATATCGTATCGGTCAACTAAATACATGACGGTGACTATAAATCTTAGGTAGTGTCGATTTCAGTCGTTCTTCCTCATAACTCTGTTGGAGCAGTTTTAGAAAAATATTTTTTGTACAAGCTATTGCACAAAGTCTATAGAATATTCTATTTGTATTTGCCTATCTAATTTCATCTGATAGAGTCAAGTTCATGGAACTTACTGACAATTAAATTTTGATGTTCTTCGTTAGCTTCATTATTTCTGCAGATATGCTTTTTGCTTACTATTTTGCAGAAATGATCAAGAATTATCAAGGATGTAATCAGCATTTGTTACAATCTAAGAATTAATATCTTATGGAACATTCAAAAGTTATACCACAACCATACTTTTATGTCTTTAATGTATACAAAACGACATAAAATATACAACATATTATAGAGATCATTTTATATAAATCTTCAGATAAAACTAAGATAGATCAAAATGAAACTATGTATTCATCATGAAATGCTATACTTTTTTGTTTTGTTATATTGTTAAACGGTATAATTTTAATATGTGATAACAATATTGGATGACATTGTGTACAACATATTGTGTATTATCTAATATCAATCTATGGAAGCATTTCGTTTTGAAAATCTTTTTTTTTTTTAAAGTTTTTCATTTTTACTTTTTTGGCAGAAAATATCAAGAATGTTCTAAATATTTGTTCCAATGGAAAATTCAAATCTTCTGGTTAACGTTACAAGGAACAAGGCAATTATATTTTTTCTTTCCAATGACAAAACAACATAAAAAAATGAAGAACATATACCGATCATTCTAAACAATCCTCATGTGATAACAAATAGAGCATCTAAGTTAAGCTATATATTCACCATGAAATGGATATTGATATTTTCATGAATTTCATGTTGAATAGTTAATATCTGGTCTCATGTTCATCGTTGTTTTCTTCTCTCTTTTGAGTACTCGGAATTTGTTTACATACTGTGTTTAACTGAAAGTAAAGATTAATACACTTAAGATTATAATGACGAGGATTTGGATTTCAACGCTGTGTGGCAAATATTAAACGCATATCAGGACTAGAAAAATATTAATGCGATATGAATATGAAACATGGTTTGTATAACACCAAAACGCTCAGCCAGATTTTTGACTTGATAGTTCACAAGGTAAACATCTGCAGGAAGATATATTTCCCGGACGCATTATTCCGACATCTAGCCGAATAGTCCTTGGTCTAATTCCGAAATGACTCGTGCATACCAAAAAAGCAGCAAATAATAATTTTCAAGTCGTTAGTTTGACCCGGTCGGGGACTTAACTCACGACCCTCTGCACTTGGGGCTAGACTGCTTCCACGAGACCACCGAAATGAATAAGTAAAAATGTACAAAAATTCCATTGAGAAATGCCAATTGAAAATAGTAGCCTTTAAACGTAGTTTTATTCAAGAAACGTCAACTCTATTAAAATTACTTCGATGCCGATTGTTTATGCTTATTAAGTACACGATTCAAGAATGTCTTAAAATGATGATTAAAAAACCCATTTTTTAAAGTATTCACGAATTACATACGCCCTTGTAATACTTTCTGAAAAAATATAAAATTCTGCGTTTTCATTTATGCATTCAATTATTAATGCTATCATATTTTTGGAAGCATATATAATTTGTACATAGATTTGGTGAAAGAAAATCGTTGACTTGTTTTTATGTTGATATGCAATTGTCATTTTATAAGTTTATATCGAATATGTCACAACTGGTATATATAACTTGAATCGATTAAGAGTTTGACATCGGGTCTAGACACCTTTCTATTGTTGAAAGTTATATGAGTGCCTCTAAATGATTTTTTTAGATTGCCGACTCAATCGCCGATATCTTTTAATTACCCTTTATACTTATTTACCATTTTTATTTAAAAAATGTCAATTAAGATAGTTTTACGTCATAATTATACCACACATGACATTTCTGCACTAAGGTGACACAGATATGTCATCTTGTTAATGTACTAACATAAGCGTATTTTTTCAAATGATTGATCAATTTCATTATTGATAATAGTATTTAGCAAAGCACATATCTGTCCGTCCGTCCGTCACATTTTTTGTTTCAGATGATAATTCAAGTACAACTTAGCCAAATGCTTTGATATTTGAACACAATTTCGAAGCCCATAAAAGTCGTGTCCGAATTTGACGTACTTGTTTATATCATACGATAGTTATCCCTTGAATTGTTTTTTTTTAGTCATTGGGATTTGTTTTGGTTTCCTGATAATAATAGTTGTATCACTTAACGCAAAAGTTTATGTTTTAACTAAATGTCATGAACCATAAGATACAGATCAAATCCTTTTTGACGGTTTTTGGTATAACTAGTCGATGGATTTTTTTTTAAATTTTCGGATAACTAAAGCACTAATTGATTTTTTTTTTAAATTTTCGGATAACTAAAGTATTTATTGATAGAAGCTTTTTTCAAATGTTTATATGTCATAGACCATAAACTACACAATACATTTATTACATGTGCAGCTATTATATTACCCTTTTCCCAGTTATGCGGTTTGTGTCTTTGGTATTGGTGAGTTTGCTTATTATATACTGTACGTCATCTTCCTTGATTTTATTCTCATGTAGCAATTTTTCGACCATTTTCACGATTTTATCTACCATACCATCATCGTTTGTAGTTTCATCGTAAACACCTTTGCCTTTACCTTGTGCATCGCACAAAGAAGCTGTAATTGTGCCAATAGGCAATACATGTAAATCAAACAAGTGTGACTATTAATAATAACAGAAGTTAGCGGTCTTTCCTCAGTTTTCCGACAATATATCTCTATGACTTGGTCAAAAGAGTAAACATAAATAGTATTTTATTTTATTTAAAAGCTGGATGAGGCAGGTCATTTGTAGTCAGTTGTAGATGCATCGTAATTACTTTGCTGAAATTAGCTACTTATTTGATCATATAGGTTGCACTTTGTAAATACAGCTGTTTTACAAACCACTCCTCTTTTGGGGAGATGTATAATATTCATAGATATTTTCTTTTGTTTACGTACTGGTATGATCTCTATGTTTCATCTCATAGAGACATAACTTGGGAATGTTACCAGTATAAATACACATTGAATTCTGAGGAAGACCCAAAATGAAGGAAGGGGTAGTACAGAATTTTAGTATAATTTCAAATTCTTGGAAGTTCGGGGCATGTAAATGTTGAAAATATGCCGTACTGCCCTATGTTTTGACCTTTGAAAAAATAGTAGTGCATATGAACTTTCCATTCTAGGATATAATTTGTTATGAAACTTCATAGTAAAAGTGGCACAGTTTTAGTCGTAAAAGGAGTTCCTATGGGAAATTGCATTGTCTATATTTACAGAAGCGCAACCTATAGACACTACCAATTTCAATTATTGGTTCACTTACTGTACATGAATGAAAAAGTTATGAAATCATCTTTTTGTTTTTTAAACTAATATTTTGTGCGCTGTATTTTGATTGTGGATTTTTTTCAACTAATTATTGACATTATTTTATTTTATTATGCAGGGAAATATTTTGCAAAACCCTTATGTTTTTCCTAATGTATCGTTGACAAATATTAATTCATATAACAGTCACTGAATTATATTTAACAAAGCGTGACTTTGGTTATATGAATTGTATGTTTTGCCTACTAATAGTTTAAATTTTACCGTTTGACCTTTTCGAGCTCGTAGACCCAGTTTGGTATGCTCTCTTTTGCTGCAAACGCCTCTGAAAAAAGAAGTGTATGCAATACAGTATTTGAGTCCAGGTGTATGTCGTTGGAGTTTGTTAACAAACATGGAAAATGCCTACAACGTAGGGAAAGGTTTATAACAGTGAATTGTATTTTCCTCTTCTGTTTGATTGTTCATTTGTTACCATGCATTTTTAACTTAAGTTTTCAAGCTTGTAATTTTTTATAAAATGTTTTTTTCTTTCTGTATGTGTACCAAAATATAAGGCGGTACATACTCGTTTTGTCTGTCTTTCCGTATCAAATCAGTTAAAGTGTACAGAAATGTCCCCTTATTTTCGTGCTAGGTCACAAGCAATTTAAATAAACTCATTATTGATACCAGGATTAAAACTGTACGTCAGACACACGTTTCTTCTTCAAAAGACGCTCATCAGTGACGCTCGATTGAAAAAAATTTAAAAAGGCCAAATAAAGTACGAAGTTGAAGAGCATTGAGGACACACAATTCCTAAAGGTTTTGCCAAAGACAGCTAAGGTATTCTATTTCTGGGGTAGAACATCCTTTATATTTCGTACACTCAAAGTTTTGTAAACAGTTAATTTATAGTTATGACCATAACAATGATAATTCATGCCAACACAGAAGTGCTGACTACTTTAAAAGGGACGAATATAGCAAAGGGACAATACAAACGACAAAAGTATAAGATACATACGTTTCCTCTAATAGATGCAAAAGTATACAGGAAAGGATTCAAAGCAGAGTTGATTGGCAAGATGAATACAGCAGTCCAGGCATAAACCTCGGCAGGAATGGAATGCCCTCGTAAAGCCATTAATCCTGCAAGTGTAGTATGAGAATAGTCTTGATTATTCTAATTATTGTGACCTACATTACATGGTCGATTGAATCTCTTAAAATGAAAATTTACACCTAAGCATTGTCACATTTGTGTTTTAATGAACTTGATATCTGCATGCTTAATTCAAGCAAACTTCTTGAAAAATGAAGTCATCATTACACTCAAATCTGTTACAAAGGTCACCTTAAGAGAGTACATGCCTTGTCAGGTTATTACTTTCTTGTTCGGCTGCTTTAGTAATACCTGTGCATTTTGAATCGCAATTAAAGTTTAAATTCTACTATATAAGGTATTTTCTTTTTCTGATCTCGAAGGTGAGCTTTCATTTATTTAAGCACTATTCCTAAATAGAATTCCTTTAAATGTTTATATATACGCATTTCTTCTGCAATTGTAACATTCTATACATTTTGAGAAAATACTGTGATTGCTTTAGGTTTACCACAATTGTTATAACAATTGCGTGCATCTCAAATGCAGAAATAAAATGCATAAAATGTCCTCTACTACAATTCGTATCTAAGAAAAGAGTATTATTGATATCTAAAGTCTATAATGTTTTGCTTTAAATATGCATCTGAAATCTTATTCTTTTATTCCATAGTTATAGTCGTAATCTGATTTCATTATTCATTATATCCTCAAATCTTTTCTAGATATCAAATCTTAAATATAATGTTAAATCTTAAGTATTACATATACTGTATATTGTTACATTGCGTTATTTTCTTAAGCAGGAAGAATCTATATTATGTTGCAAACTTATGTCACTGTCAGCATTCATGCCGATTAAACCAAATATACTCACAAAAAGATTAAAGAGTTTTTAATCGATAAATTCTTCATTAAATTCGTTGGAAATTTTTTTTTAGAAGACGATTTGCATATAGATATTGATTGGAACTCCTGTGCATGTTTATTTTATTTGACATTTGAATTTACTCAACGAAGGAAATTCTTAAAAACCTCTGAATTTTCATATTATCAATCCCGTCAAGACATATTTGTGAAACAACAGGATTTCCATCATACATCAACTTGATTCAACCAGCATAGCAAGAGACGCGTAACTTGTCGATGCAACCGATCTCGCTCCTTTTTGAGTGATTTGCAATTCCCTCAGTTTTTGTTCTTTTTATCTTAATTTGTATCTTTTTAATGGATTAAGGAGATTTGAAAAAAAAACTTTTGTTACCTCTGTTTCATTACAATAAAAGTAATACCAATCAAGCGGTCAATACTTTTGAAGTAAGTGATTCAAAATATATTTGCCTTTGACCTACAATTTCTTCACCGACGCATTACCACTTTTGACCACTTGCCAATAGTTCGGGTATATAGGAAATCCTCGGATTTTGTAGTAATTTATTACATGTGCAGCTATTATATTACCCTTTTCCCAGTTATGCGGTTTGTGTCTTTGGTATTGGTGAGTTTGCTTATTATATACTGTACGTCATCTTCCTTGATTTTATTCTCATGTAGCAATTTTTCGACCATTTTCACGATTTTATCTACCATACCATCATCGTTTGTAGTTTCATCGTAAACACCTTTGCCTTTACCTTGTGCATCGCACAAAGAAGCTGTAATTGTGCCAATAGGCAATACATGTAAATCAAACAAGTGTGACTATTAATAATAACAGAAGTTAGCGGTCTTTCCCTCAGTTTTCCGACAATATATCTCTATGACTTGGTCAAAAGAGTAAACATAAATAGTATTTTATTTTATTTAAAAAGCTGGATGAGGCAGGTCATTTGTAGTCAGTTGTAGATGCATCGTAATTACTTTGCTGAAATTAGCTACTTATTTGATCATATAGGTTGCACTTTGTAAATACAGCTGTTTTACAAACCACTCCTCTTTTGGGGAGATGTATAATATTCATAGATATTTTCTTTTGTTTACGTACTGGTATGATCTCTATGTTTCATCTCATAGAGACATAACTTGGGAATGTTACCAGTATAAATACACATTGAATTCTGAGGACGACCCAAAATGAAGGAAGTGGTAGTACAGAATTTTAGTATAATTTCAAATTCTTGGAAGTTCGGGGCATATAAATGTTGAAAATATGCCGTACTGCCCTATGTTTTGACCTTTGAAAAAATAGTAGTGCATATGAACTTTCCATTCTAGGATATAATTTGTTATGAAACTTCATAGTAAAAGTGGCACAGTTTTAGTCGTAAAAGGAGTTCCTATGGAAATTGCATTGTCTATATTTACAGAAGCGCAACCTATAGACACTACCAATTTCAATTATTGGTTCACTTACTGTACATGAATGAAAAGTTATGAAATCATCTTTTGTTTTTAAACTAATATTTTGTGCGCTGTATTTTGATTGTGGATTTTTTTCAACTAATTATTGACATTATTTTATTTTATTATGCAGGGAAATATTTTGCAAAACCCTTATGTTTTTCCTAATGTATCGTTGACAAATATTAATTCATATAACAGTCACTGAATTATATTTAACAAAGCGTGACTTTGGTTATATGAATTGTATGTTTTGCCTACTAATAGTTTAAACTTTACCGTTTGACCTTTTCGAGCTCGTAGACCCAGTTTGGTATGCTCTCTTTTGCTGCAAACGCCTCTGAAAAAAGAAGTGTATGCAATACAGTATTTGAGTCCAGGTGTATGTCGTTGGAGTTTGTTAACAAACATGGAAAATGCCTACAACGTAGGGAAAGGTTTATAACAGTGAATTGTATTTTCCTCTTCTGTTTGATTGTTCATTTGTTACCATGCATTTTTAACTTAAGTTTTCAAGCTTGTAATTTTTTATAAAATGTTTTTTTCTTTCTGTATGTGTACCAAAATATAAGGCGGTACATACTCGTTTTGTCTGTCTTTCCGTATTAAATCAGTTAAAGTGTACAGAAATGTCCCCTTATCTTCGTGCTAGGTCACAAGCAATTTAAATCAACTCATTATTGATACCAGGATTAAAACTGTACGTCAGACACACGTTTCTTCTTCAAAAGACTCATCAGTGACGCTCGATTGAAAAAAATTTAAAAAGGCCAAATAAAGTACGAAGTTGAAGAGCATTGAGGACACACAATTCCTAAAGGTTTTGCCAAAGACAGCTAAGGTATTCTATTTCTGGGGTAGAACATCCTTTGTATTTCGTACACTCAAAGTTTTGTAAACAGTTAATTTATAATTATGACCATAACAATGATAATTCATGCCAACACAGAAGTACTGACTACTTTAAAAGGGACGAATATAGCAAAGGGACAATACAAACGACAAAAGTATAAGATACATACGTTTCCTCTAATAGATGCAAAAGTATACAGGAAAGGATTCAAAGCAGAGTTGATTGGCAAGATGAATACAGCAGTCCAGGCATAAACCTCGGCAGGAATGGAATGCCCTCGTAAAGCCATTAATCCTGCAAGTGTAGTATGAGAATAGTCTTGATTATTCTAATTATTGTGACCTACATTACATGGTCGATTGAATCTCTTAAAATGAAAATTTACACCTAAGCATTGTCACATTTGTGTTTTAATGAACTTGATATCTGCATGCTTAATTCAAGCAAACTTCTTGAAAAATGAAGTCATCATTACACTCAAATCTGTTACAAAGGTCACCTTAAGAGAGTACATGCCTTGTCAGGTTATTACTTTCTTGTTCGGCTGCTTTAGTAATACCTGTGCATTTTGAATCGCAATTAAAGTTTAAATTCTACTATATAAGGTATTTTCTTTTTCTGATCTCGAAGGTGAGCTTTCATTTATTTAAGCACTATTCCTAAATAGAATTCCTTTAAATGTTTATATATACGCATTTCTTCTGCAATTGTAACATTCTATACATTTTGAGAAAATACTGTGATTGCTTTAGGTTTACCACAATTGTTATAACAATTGCGTGCATCTCAAATGCAGAAATAAAATGCATAAAATGTCCTCTACTACAATTCGTATCTAAGAAAAGAGTATTATTGATATCTAAAGTCTATAATGTTTTGCTTTAAATATGCATCTGAAATCTTATTCTTTTATTCCATAGTTATAGTCGTAATCTGATTTCATTATTCATTATATCCTCAAATCTTTTCTAGATATCAAATCTTAAATATAATGTTAAATCTTAAGTATTACATATACTGTATATTGTTACATTGCGTTATTTTCTTAAGCAGGAAGAATCTATATTATGTTGCAAACTTATGTCACTGTCAGCATTCATGCCGATTAAACCAAATATACTCACAAAAGATTAAAGAGTTTTAATCGATAAATTCTTCATTAAATTCGTTGGAAATTTTTTTAGAAGACGATTTGCATATAGATATTGATTGGAACTCCTGTGCATGTTTATTTTATTTGACATTTGAATTTACTCAACGAAGGAAATTCTTAAAAACCTCTGAATTTTCATATTATCAATCCCGTCAAGACATATTTGTGAAACAACAGGATTTCCATCATACATCAACTTGATTCAACCAGCATAGCAAGAGACGCGTAACTTGTCGATGCAACCGATCTCGCTCCTTTTTGAGTGATTTGCAATTCCCTCAGTTTTTGTTCTTTTTATCTTAATTTGTATCTTTTTAATGGATTAAGGAGATTTGAAAAAAAAACTTTTGTTACCTCTGTTTCATTACAATAAAAGTAATACCAATCAAGCGGTCAATACTTTTGAAGTAAGTGATTCAAAATATATTTGCCTTTGACCTACAATTTCTTCACCGACGCATTACCACTTTTGACCACTTGCCAATAGTTCGGGTATATAGGAAATCCTCGGATTTTGTAGTATCCAAAGTTATCGTTTAAATGATGGGTGTTCGTTTATTTCTATTCTTGTTTGTCCGTATATCCATCTAGTTGCTCATTCAATTAACGTGATCTGGATATTATATAGATATAAGAAGATGTGGTATGAGTGCCAATGAGACATCTCTCCATCCAAGTCAAAATTTATAAAAGTAAACCATTATAGGTCAAAGTACGGTCTTCAACACGGAGCCTTGGCTCACACCGAACAGTAAGCTATAAAGGGCCCCAAAAATTACTAGTGTAAAACCATTCAAACGGGAAAACCAACGGTCTAATCTATATAAAAAACGAGAAACGAGAAACACTTATGAACCACATCAACAAACGACAACTACTGAACATCAGATTATGTTTGATATTAGTCAATTTATTCAACTTGGTTTTCACGCCGACAACAAGAACCCGTTGTGTAACGTACTTAGTGCAATTTGATATCAGCTTACTTGTTAATTTGTTTGATTTTGTTTGGGTTTATAACGGAAAGGCAATATTAAAGCAAGTTGTTACCTTACAACACATCTATCTATATAGCATTACTTACCCATTACGCCAACTGGAAACCAACATAGAAAGTCGCTAAATACAACAAGGAAAAGCTTTCTAGCAATAGTTAAGTCCTGGTTTTTCTTGGTAGATCTAATATGAATTGGATTTGTAACTTCTTTATATATCACTAACTGGGTACCAGCAATTATCAAGAATAAGATGAAATTGAAGACAATGAAAATTCCGAATGAATATTCCCAGCCATTTGGTTTATCTCTGGTAAGTGGTAATGCAAGGCAGACTGCAGACCGTGAATAGAAATGTCCATCGAAATATGATCCAGGAAGCAACGGGACAACGGCTAGTATGAAGGAGGCCAGGAAAACAACAACGGATATACGTATTGCTGATTTTTTTCCAAACCTTATTTCCCCAAATGGATATTTGACTGCGATAAATCGATCGATAGTTATTAGAAAAAGAAATAGTACCGAACTTTCACTAGACACTGTAGATAGAATTCCAGCTATTTTACAAGGGACTCCATAACGCCATGACAGGTCATTCCAAACATAATTTCCACGAAACATTACATCAGCTGATGCTATTGTCAACATATATATACCCATCAAACAATCTGAAGTTCCTAGACTAGTTATGAAAATGCCGTAACTCTTTGACAACGATTTTCGGTCGTAAAAAATTCGGTATGCAAGAACAATGAAGTTTCCAAACAAAGCACATAAACCAATAATCCATAAGCAGGTTCTAAGTATATCGTTTCGCATCATATCGGAGCACGATGAAAACTCATCTCTTACTGGTAAACAATCTTCCTCCTTTACGGAATCCGGTCTAAGGCAACAAAATACGAAGGCATCTGCGTAAAGTTCCTTTAGATTGATAAGACCTTCAAATATACTTTCCTGAAATGTTACTATTCTATTTCGTCTTATGTCTAGAATTTCCAAGTTTCTTAAATTTGCAAAACTGCGATCTTCCACCATTTTTATTTTATTGTCTGTGAGATTAAGTGCTTTTAAATTTGTTAAACCAATAAACGTATTTTCTGTTAATAAATAAAGATTACTTTGTCGAAGCGATATCATCGGCAAACTATGTAATCCAGAAAACGATTTTGGATAAATATTTTCAAGGAAATAATTTCCTAATAGAAGAAGAGTTTTTAAATGGGCTAATCCTCTGAAAATATCTTTTGGAATAGCTGTTAACTGGTTAAAAGATATGTCCAATAAAAACAGGTTATGAGATTCACCAAACTCTAATCTTTCAAGATCGTTAAGCTCTGTCCAAGATACATTCAATTCTGCCAAAAGGATATTCTCTTCCAGTTTTAAACTAGACGATGACAAATTTGACAGGCTCAAGTCAATTTTTCGAATTTCAGAAAGAAACGCAATTTCGGAGATGTTTTCAAATATACATTTTCTTGATAAACCGTGACATTTACAAGTTCCTGGACATTCTGTATGACAGAGTAGCTCGTCATCAAATTGTGGACAATCAGCAAATCCATTACAACGTTTGTCTGGATTTAAACACAAATTACTACTGTGACATCTAAAAAGACCACTACACAAAGGTTTGCCTGTGGAATCATAAAATATATGAATTAACAATGTACAACGCTTTGACCAATATATATTGAAAAGAACAAATGTAACTCTTATTACTAATTTAACACTTATTTATAATAAAGAGTAACATTCTATTTCAATGTTTTGCAACTTTACAAAAATATTTTTTGTGATTTCAATAAAGAAAACAATTTTATGTCAGCAAATCTTTTCTATACTGTCTTAACTTACTGCAATTAAATTCGTCATCGCCTCGTGGGCAATCCTGTATTCCATTGCAGAACAGTTTTGGAGGAATGCAGTAACTATCTTGACACTTAGAATATCCTGGAGGACAAAGGAACTTTTCTGAAAAATAATTTATAATTGTATTTTTAGAAAAAAAAAACTATTAGTCTAAACAAACTTCCTCTCAACGAACATATACATTGACTATAAATCTACCCCCGGAAAGGAACTTTTCCAATATTTCCCCTGAGAAAGAACAAAATATTTTGGAACCACAATTCCTCTTAAAAATAAACAATATAAAAATAAGAAGATGTGGTATGATTGCCCATGAGACAACTCTCCTCCAGAAACCAAATGATGTACAGTTAACATATATAGGTCACCATACAGCCTTCAACAATGAGCAAAACCATACAGCATAGTCAGCTATAGAAGTCTTCTTTTTTCTTGACATTAAGTTGGAAAGTAATAAGTTACAATTACATTAAAATTTCTTTTAGATGGTAATCTCTAATGTACCCTTTTTATCTAAAAAACCCTTTCATGATACTTTTATGATTTAGTTGCAAATGAGAAAGCAAAACACATCAACAATAATCATTTGAATAAAAACACTTATCTAATCTAACAACGATATACTTTAAAATGTTTCATAGTGGTAAAACACTCATTATACCTGTTTCGGTGATAGAGACAGTTTCTCTTGATAAAACTCAACAGGGTATAAATGTGAATATCGAGTTAAAACAACAAAAACCGTTTTAACATGAACATTTATTAACCATCAGGAAGTTGCAGTCTTAGTTTTTCATACAATTACATGACATCATAGATAAACATTTACAAATAGCATAAATCGATTAAATTATGCTAATACTGAAGCAATGGCTACTTGATGATTGGAAGCCAACTGGACTGATACTTCACCAGAAGTAACCGGCCTAATGGTTGTTCAAATTTTGAAACATATCTCCATGCGCGCGACCCGTTTTTTAGGGGGCTTCCTGCATTTAGGTCAAGATGCAGAATCAGATAGTTTACCACAGTTTGATAGATGTGACAGGTCTCTACAGCCAATCAATTCTCCTTTTTCGTCATAATCTAATAAACAAAGTACATTTGATGGTACACTCTGTCCTTTACTGCATAAATAAACAGTTGACGCTATTGCAACATCTGAAATGTATAGAACATTGTTCAGCTTTTGGAAACTGAATCATTTTAATTATGCAGTTTAAGCGGTTTTTGTTACACTGCAATTTCTTTCTTGCATATTCTGTATGTTCTAAACCATTTATACAGTCAGAAAACACAATTTTACAATTCCTTTTGAATTAAGAATGTAAAACAATGTTCACGAGAGGTAATTGAAATAAGCATTTTAAAATATTGACAAATATAACTCACCTTTCCGTTGAAAAAAATAATCAAGTAGGAATACCTAGCGGCAGATTGATTCTCATTAGACTTATAAACCTTAATGTGTCTCGAATACATTTAAATTGTCTCTACTAAATAATAAAAAAAAAAAAACCTACAAGGTAATTGTAAATGATAATAGGTGTACTTAATCATGTTCTCACAAATTTCTTCGAAAAACGTCAACCCCGAAAAAAAAAATAACAAATCAAAATTTGTAATTAATAAGCATGAAAGGATAATGGTTAATAACACCATAGTCGAACGAACAAAATCAACAGAAAAATTATTGTGATCAACAATTTAAACTACTGATTAACTCTACAGAAAAAAAAAACAGAAAAAGCTCAGGGTTAGCGGATGGTTTTGCAGTTCGTTTCCGTTGGGTTACTTTTGAAATAAAACTTATAAGCCGAATGTTGCAACAAATGACGTGTCTATGTTAATACAATGTGAAGGTATCCATGTTTTTTTCTAATGCAAAATTTGATATCGTTTGACCTTGTTACGATAACATCAATCATTCGGAGTGATGACTGGTGAAATATTTTGAATTCAATACAAAAACACCTTACATCGTTTAATGTTCTGTTTTTGGTCACGTTGTTATAAAAAGACCGACGATTTCGTGTCTTTACTTTAGCGAAACAATTTTGTAAATTTTCATCAACTTTGTATCACAATGATGTTAAATTCAATAGAGTTAAGCGTTTTTTGAAAGTACTGTTTTGTATGTTTTTCTCATGTTCATTGATGTTATTCGACAGTCCAAAACAATAAAGAATGGATTAACCCCGATGCATGCCATGTCCAGTGTTGATTGCAGATCTCTGATAGTTTCAGGTTAATTTATTTATAGCTATTTTCTGTATCTGAAATGATTTAGAGTTTGACGTATTGCATTGACACTTGTCTATTATTGAACACCTTGTAATGACCTCATTACGTGTTATGGTTTTTGTGTCGTTCGGTTGCGCTCTCATTGACGTATATCATAGCATCTATTTAAATTCATATTTAGCAAGTTCATTTAAAATTTGAATTTAATTATAATATTGCTGAAGACATACTAACTACTGCTAATGTTGAAAATATATCAACTAGATTTTAAAATACCTTCTTCACATTTTAATGGCCCTAGATGAACTTTAACGAAAGAATCGAAACTTGCTGTCCATTCTGCACGTATCCTTTTAACGGGAAGATCTTTGTTGTTATTTAGAACACCAATGTCTGATCGTATTTCATTATCATTAGCTGAGTACCAATCATATACTTTATTACCACAGTTACATCTTTAAAAGTAGACATATTGCATTTGATGCTTCTCAAAACTAATACAAGATACATTCAAATCAGGATAGCAAGATATAGCTATGGAGCGTAAAAACCATTGGAGCAAAAAAGTACGTGTTTATAAAAACATACTTTCATAACAAAATAAATGTCACAAAATGTTGTGTTAAAGTGTATGGTACTATTTTGTGAATAAGTTGAGTTTACAGTACTTAAAGATAAACGTACATATATAAATATCATTATAAATTTTCTTTTTAAAGATACTACTGTTCGTTTTCTAAAGAGAACATATTTCTTGCCTGTTCAAAATGTACGCAATTGTCGTAGCCACAATCCCAACCTATTTTTCTCGATTTTGACGTCGCAGAATTGGACTTATCACCGATGTTTTACTTGTCATGAACACCATGCCGGATTGGAATCGTGAGGAACGATCTTATGATACTTCCAATGCACACGAGATTTCTTCCGGTTTTCGATTGGGTTCGTTTTGCTCAGTCTTATGTTTTCTGGGTAAAACGAATGTTTTGTAGCTTGGTCGGCTTTCCGTCATTTTTTTTTTGGCAATGGTATCGTCTGAATGGACTTCCCCTTGTTTATTTACCTTGGATTTCGATACGTTTGTTATACTTTTTTTCTTCAACTTTTGAATTTTTATTGTCTCTTTGGTATCTTATCTCCTATTTTACAGATAATCTAAACTATTTTTTCAAATGATGTATATGTATAAAAATCGGAAAATTGTGTGAAGCATTCTATTTAACTTATAGATAACTTATCGATTTTAACAAAATAATAAAAATATGTATCAAATAGTCCCTTATTTCGACTTTTCAAATGTTTCTCTACTCCCAATCCTGTCTGTTTATTATTGATTTTGACATTACAGAAAACAACACAACGGATGCTCAATTAGGAACAATAACTGCTTACGCTTCCAAAGCACCAGATTTCATTCTGGTTTGTGATGGGGTTTGTGTTGCTCGGTCTTTAGTTTTATATGTAATATCAAAATAAGAAGATATGGTATGAATGCCAATTAGACAACTAACCACGAGTGACCAAATGACGTAGACCGTGAGCAACTATTAGACACTGTTCGGACTTCAACAATAAGCAAACCCCATACCGTATGGCAAGCTATATAAATGACAAATGTAAAACAATTCAAACGACTAATTGTCCGGATTAAAGGCTCATAACTTGGGACAGGTACATACAGAATGTGGGAGGGGGTTAAGCATGCTTTTCGGGCATGCCTGCCCTTCCCTAACCTGGGACAATGCTGTATCAGCACAAAACAAGAACAAAATATAAAAACCAGTTGAAAAAGGCTTCTTAGTAAGCTATTGAAGAGGTTTATATAAATGCAATGCTTTGTTTTTGTAGATTGTCGTCCCTTCGTCGTTTTATTTTTGATCATGATGTTGTCGATTGAATTAGATTTAAAGATTTCCCCTTGGTATATTGTCTTTTTTTCTCTCTTAATCTCATATTATAAAAATATATTTTACTTGTTAGTATCAGAATGACAATTTCCCACAAACGGACATCCACAGTTCCTTTGATTTTGTTTATTGTGTATCTCTGTTCCATCTAGCGATGATCTATATATCATGTTTTCTGTGAAATGACATTTGACTTCAATGGCCTGGTGGCATTTTCCCATTTGCTTTAACTTTATAATATGGGTATCACTGGCAAAATATTTGGGTCTTATATCGAATCCATCCATAATGCCAGTAACAGTTTCTTCATTATCATGATGGACAACTGTTGTTACATGAATGCGATCTTTTGACTCTTGGAATATGCATTCTACCAAAGCACTCTCTAAAACAAATAATGATTAAGTGCCAACATTTACCATTATAGAAGACAGGCCATTTTCAATACCGACTCTATTTGCAGCAACAGTGTTATGCAAGTATGTATATTCAAGTTAATATTATATGAATAAGAAATGCTGGAACTACAGTGTTGTATGTTTCAATTTTCACAAAAACATTAAATTTTGACCTATTGATGGAATGAACTTTCATCCTGACTATACCACGAGTGACTAACCATACGTAATGTGTTTACAGTATTTGGTCTCTGTGCTTATTATTATGCTAACATGTCTGTCTGACAGGGGTTAATTTGAATTTGCTTTGATGTCATTTTAATTTTCCAGTATCATTAGTAAAAGATGGATTCAATCTGAACTCTAGTATATTAAACACTCATTAATTGTATAGTTAGACACGGGTCACTTCTCCTGAGTCTAGTTCAATGTCATTTGTCAAGTTTTCTTGGTAAGGTTTCTTTCATGGATTATTATTGAAAGGGAGACTAATTTGTATTCACAATTATGTTAAGGTGTAATTTTTTTTTATTTCAAGCGGTTCATTACATGTAGTTTGAAATTCATTTTGATATATTAAGTACAATGACCAACGTTAATTCAAGCTGCACATAGGTCAGTTTTTATAAGTACCATATGGACGAATATTATTCATAGACATACATGCTATTTTACTCATATAAAAATAAGAAGATGTGGTATGATTGCTAATGAGACAACTCTCCACAAGAGACCACATGACACAGAAGTATACAACTATAGATCACCATACGGCCTTCAACAACGAGCAAAATCTATACAGCATAGTCATCTGTTAACGACCCGAAATGACAAATGTAAAACAATTCAAACGAGAAAACTAACGGCCTGATTTACATACAAAATAATGAACGAAATACAAATATGATATACAGCAACAAACGACAAACACTGTATTACAGGCTCCTGACTTGGGACAGGCACATACAGAATGTGGCGGTTTAGTTTTTATGATGAAGTCAGTTTGTCGATTATCATATGTACCAGGTACACATTTGTTGTCTATAGTATGTATGTAAAGTCAAGGCGTTCATATCAAAGTTTTTGTTGTGTCCTTACTTTATCGTTCCTTGATCAATATTTAAAATACTTTCAAAATTGTTTTAGTCAGAATAATTTATTTAGAGTAAGTGAAGTTTACGCTTGGTTTATATAGTTTGATTTGAAGACTTAACGTATATGAGTAAAGATACAGTTAAAATTAAACTCTATTTGAGTGAATGTTAACATTAGTGACATAGTGGATAGTCAGCTAAATAACAAATCAAATATAAGAAATATCATCGACAATAAACATGCATATTATTTGAAATTTGTATAGGCACAATATCTCACCATTTAGATATAAATCAATAAGATATTCGCCATTTCTTTTTTCACCGCTGGCCCACCAATCTTTGCAAGTATGTTGTCTTTTCTGAAGACAGTCCTCAGATTCGTCCTCGTGAAAAAGTCCACTGCAATCAATCATTCCGTCACAAACTCTTGTTGAGGGTATACATTGCTGATCGTAACATTGAAAACTGTCAAATCTACATGTTTCTGAAACATTAATTTATGATTAACAGTAATTATTAAAATAATCATAAGGGTTGATGATACCTAAGGAAAACATAATGGTTTTACGTTTTTCAAAACTTAACTAGAGCAATAAAAGTCGATTATGGAAATTGCATACGATCGTTGTAAAATAATAAAAAAAAAAAAAAAAAAAAAAACAAATAAATAATCCGCTATATTAATTATAAATTGTCTAATCAGTTATATGACTAATTTACTATTTTAACAGAAGATAAACATCGGGATTCACTTATGGAGCTGAAACTGGCTGACCCTTCTGCAGCACGGTATTTATGACAGGATTCGTGTTGTGCAGTCTGTATATAGATAGCTATGTTTTCTATTCGCACTGCTGTTTGTCTTTTATCAATTTGCAATGGTGTTTACTGTTATTCTTCGAATTTTGGTTTTTGGTTGCCCTCTTACATTGGTATCTTTTCTTTCCTTTTAATATATAGATTGATTAAGTTCTAACCTCTTCTCAGAAATGTCGGAATAAACTGTCATACAACTGTTCTCCCAAAACAATTGATCTCGGCCAGAACTGCCACAGACAGTTCAAGGGTAGATCTGTCCGAAACGTTTTTAAAGAAGAACTGTCAGGATCAGTTCTAGAGTAGAACTGTCCAACTATGTTCTAGTTTAAAACTGCACGAATTTGCGTAACTTGCGTAATGATAGAACAATTCTAAATTATGTAAATTATAGCATATCTCTGATCGTGATTTAGAGCAATGGCAGTTAGCTGAATTTTCCTGTCAAATTTAAAGAAAAATACAGATCACCCTCAGTTTTTTGTTTGGCTCGTGTTTCTCAATCTTTGGTTCTCTATGTAGTATTTCGTGGTCTTATTTTGTTTGGTCGTTTATCGATTTTGCCATGGCATTGTCAGTTAATCTGGAATTTTAAATCTTTCTCTCTTTCTGTCATCCGGCTCTTTTTAGATGGAAAATTGCAAACTTGCGTGATGATATAATAATTATAACAGTCATGAAAAGTATCCATATCCCTGAGTAGAGTATTTTGTATAAATACTATAAAAAAAAAAAAAAAAAAAAAATTGAAATTAGAAAAGAAAAAAAGAAAGAAAGAAAGAAAAAGATAAATACAGAAATGAATTAATACAGAATTAAATAATGAATAAAATATTAAAATAAATAAACAGAATTAATAATAATAATAAAATAAAGAAAGTAAATAAAATGAATCAAATAAATTGAATAAATTAAATAAATATATAAAATAAATAAGATATATGAAATAGAGCTATTCAACCTTATTTAGAAATAGAGCTACCAGAATCAGTTCTAGGGTATAACTGTCCAAAACTAATCTATGGTTGAAATTGCAAAAATTGTTTTATGGAAGAATTGAAAGAATTTGTTCTAGATTAGAACTGTCCGAACCTGTTCTAGGTTAGAGCTGTCCAAAAACTATTCTCAGTTAGAAACGCATCTGTCAGGAACTGTTCTTTAGCTGTCAAGAGAGATGTACAGAAATCTTCTAGAACAGTTCTACATACAGTTCATGACAGATAAGATAGATTACAACTGATCTCAACTCGAATGCTAAAGAATTAATCATCAGATTATTTCGATTTAGATAATAACCAATGCGGTTACATTTTGTTGTTGTTGTTGCTTTCTTTTGACAATTGGCAAAATATCAATGCAAGCATTCAATAGGTACTGTTATTCAAACAGTAGATTTGTGTAGCATTTATATAGTTGTAGAATATATTAATGCCTCATTAAAATATGTAAACTTTGAAAAGGGGTTGAATAGTTTAAAGCATCGATTCTACCTTTTTCATTGATTTATATGAAAGGAGTAGGGGTTATAATGGCCTAAAATGGCCCCAGATTTACAAAATAATAAAAATTGAAACTGATCATATTTTTCACCATAAATTATTAGAACTAGAGGAAATGATTTGAAAAACAATGGGGAGTGTAAATGCGTGATTATCAGGAAGATTAGCAAAACTAAAGAAACTGGGGTGATTTTCCTTCGGTTTGACCACCGCATCATGCTTGCACCAATTTGAAATTTTAACATTTGGACAAGTTCATACATGTCAAACTTCAGATAAAAAATCGTTTTGGTGCAAGGTTAGTTTATCTTATATTTTTGCATAGACAAGCAGCGCAATACAACGCAGAAATTTTACTTTAAAATGATCCTCAATGCTCTTCAACTTTGTACTTTCTTTGTCCTTTTTAACTTTTTTTGATTCGAGCGTCACTGATGAGTCTTTTGTAGACTAAACGCGCGTCTGGCGCAAATACAAAATTTCAATCCTGATATCTATGATGAGTTTATATGCTACCTGTTCTTCTGATTAAGTTAAATTTCTACATGCTTATGCCGTCATTCATTCGACCGTTTCACTTATGAATCAGTAACATGCATCTCTATTATTATATTCGTAAGTAATCTATTTTGTATTAAAAATAAAACGATAATTTCGTGGAATACAGCTTATTTTTTGAAGATATGAAATTCTTTTATTCTTTTATTCCAGAAAACAGAATAGAATATACCGAAAATAAATTTGGGCTAAAAATTTATATAAATCGTGAGAAACATGAGATTTATTATTTATTCATACACCACTTGGTATCATGATTTTTTGAATTTTTCTATAATGATGTGAGATCTTAATTTGGTACTTAAAGATAAGACTAAAACACAGAAAACGGGTTTTTAAACCAAATGTGTAAAGCTTCAAGATATACATTTATGTTAAAAGGGATATAGAGAATGGTACAGTATGTTTTTATATGTCAATAAAATATTTCCCAAGTTGAAAGATAGAAGGTCACACTAAGCTTATAATATGATGAATGCATTCGTCATCCAGAAGTTCACATTTTTGTTTTCTAACGGCTCTATGAGCCATAAACAATACATGTATCATCATTTGACATAAATGGGCAAGGGATTCCACAGATACAAACGTTAGGAAAAGAAAAAATATCCTACACCAAACAAATGTTTCCTGTATTAAATTTCCATAAAGATTTCGGTAAGATAGTGAATTGCATAATCATGTTGATAAAGAAATAGATCGAAAGAGAGAAAGTTCCCATATGGTTGTTTTATTCCATAACTGTTAAAATGCAAGAGTTTACACCTTTTAAATACCCAGCACTAAAGATAAAATATGTAAATGGCATCAATTATTAGATATGTTCACCACAAGCCGATACCGAAACCGAAACCGAAACCGATACTGAAATTAAAAATAGTAGTAGGGTAAATGGTAAAAATTTATAATGTTTAATTAACTCAACCTTTTTTACTCCATTATATTGTTTGACATTTGAATACACTAGATGGGGTATAACTTCAATTCAACAATTTACATTAATCTAGCAAGCAAACAAAGTTAAATTCAACGATTATTAAATTCTTAATACAAGTTATATACAATTAAAATGTGGATACAAATTTATTAATGATGTACATTAATCATGAAGCAAGTTTCGTCGAAGGGTTCATAGTTCTACAATATGTGCAATATCGTTCAGGCTATATAAAATAAAAAGAGAACCTTTAATTTACAAATAAACCAAAACAAATACTTATAAAGGCAAACATTTTTATGTCAGTATAAGTAAACTAAATTCTTAACATTCCAGTTGCTTCCTCGGTCCATTTATCCATCAACAGTACACACTTTTATTGAAGTATATTTGATACTCACGAGAGCGCTAAGCAGAATAAGTCAAAGAAATAAAGAAGTGGTACTCATAAGCTGGCAAAATAAACTTTTAATGGTTTTCATTTGTTAACCTACATTTGAACAAATGGCTTTGATGTTTGATGTTAGCAATACTTTAGTTAACAAAGCTATCCATGAAATTGGGCCAATTCTTCATCAAGCTTTAAGATCAATGATAACATGGCATTCATCTGAGGAATTGGAATCTATGAAGGGTGATTGGCCAGAATTGGAAGAATCAGTTGTATATATTGATAGCACCTCTCATAGAATAAATCGCCCAACCAAAAAACCAGGCATTGTTTTATAGTTTACATGTTCATATACACTGTATTCATACGCAAGTCATAATAGACACAGGAAAGAAAATAAGATACATCAATTCTGGTTTCCTAGGTCATAACAATGACGCGATGACTTACAGATTGATAGATGCGATCGGTCCACACGAGATGTTACCGTTTCCTCGTGATTGTTACTTAATTGGCGATACCTTATACCCATCTGAACATCCTATTGCAACACCATATACTGTAAGGCATCTACGCAATCAAAATGCAATAATCCGCGATCAACGCAAAATTGTCAGTGAAAAGATTCGTGCAAGCAGAGTTTATGTAGAACATTCCATAAGACGTATGAACATTTATGAAATAATAGGTTAATTTTATAGACATAGTCGGAACGATATTGCGGCTATTGTAGAACTATGTGCAGTTCTTTACCTACGACGAAACCTGCTTTATGATAAATGTACATGATAAATGAATTGTTTATTACTTGCATTAGTGTATTTGATAATGATTGAATTAAACTCAGCTTTTTTGATAGATTCAATCTAGTTTATTCAAATTTCAAACAATATAATGGAGTATAAGGGTTGAGGTAATTAACATAACGTTCACATTTAATATTCACCTCACTACTATTTTTGGTATCGGTATCGGTTTCGGTTTCGGTATCGGCTTATGGTGAACATGTCTAATACTGGGTATACTGAACAGAATATATACGGTGTACTTGTATTTATGCATGAAACAAACGTTATAACGAAGAATTTCACAATATAAAGATCAATGGTGCATATTTTACTACTCAGAGGGACTCTACAAGTGCATTTCGCTAGTACGTTTTCTTTAAGACTTACAGTTGTTTGTCTGTAGTTGTATTTGATGATTATATTGAGTAATGATTTATCCTTTTCATTTCCCTTGGAGTTTAATACTTTTACAATGTGCATCTTAAATAATTTTTTTGATGCAACAAATTTAAGTTGAATCTTGTATAATAGAAAACAAGTAGCCGTTGCTATGGACATAGTTTTGTTACTAGGGAAAAATTACAACGATTTTGGCAATTATAAACAATATATGAATTTAAAATTTACTACATATTAAACAGGTTGGATCTTAAGAATAAAGAGATTTAAGCTGTATATTTAGCATAATTATTGAGTTTATTGCCACCATTATACTGGTTGCTAGGCAACAAAATAAACCAGATATACCCAAAATGTAACCATTTTAGAAGATCTGTGGTATAGAGTTACAACATGAAAAATTAAATGAAATTTGGGAGTGGGGCCAAAAACGGCTCTTATCGCCCTTTGTCCTATGTTTTTTGAGAAGCGATGTCGATATTTTGAGTAAAAGTATACGATGACCATATATTACGTCTGTGTTTATAATGAGAAATTGACAAACGTAAGTATAGGTTAGCGAAGATCTTATCGAATATTTCGTAAATTTTGGCATATCTGTTTTTACACACAACACGTTTAATTCATAAATGGTCTTAAAACATAAATTAGTCATGCATTTACCGCATTCAATTTCATCGGACTTGTCAAAACAATTTTCCACAAAATCGCATCTTTGTTGGTTGGTTATACATTGTCTGTTGAAACATTGCCATTCATCAGTTGAACAGGCTCTTCTCTCTAAATACAAATTTGATTAAGTTTATTTCTTCAAAAGTAATCAGTTTGTCATTACTAGTATATAATTCATCAACCGTGAATGACATTTCTTCCAGATGCTGAAATTGCCAACAAGTACCACCCACTAATATCAGGTGTTTCGGTTACTTACATAATTAAATGTAATTGTTAATATGCATTTTCATTTTATTAATTATCAAAATGAATCGACGTTATTTAGTTTCCCATGTTTTTGTTTTACGAGTTCCCAATTAATTCTATTTCGAAACCACGAGCTGTTACCACTGTAAATCTGTTGAACGTATATTTATAAGTTGATCACCCTGGTTTATGGTGAGTTTCGTATTGCAAAGTCTTTATTTTTCTTTGTAGTGTCGTTTTGACTTTATTGTCATTTCGGTTCGTTTTCTGTTTTATTGCCTTGGTGTTTTAAGTTTTCACTTTGACCTATGAGTTTTGAATGTCCACTTGCATTCTTCAGTTCTTTTATAACAAGACAACGTTATTTCAGTATAGTTATTTTGGTACTTTAACATCATCGACCCTGAGGTATGTTGTTTCCTTAATGTTTATGTTCTATTAGTTTGATCTTTCTTTTTTTAAGCTATTGCTAATAATTATTATGATCATTATCGCAGATTATGTCGGCAATTACAAGTATATTCCTTTTTTTCTGCCTTATGTTGTATTTGTACAGAACAATATTTGAACAACTCCAATTTGATCATAATTTAGCTTGTTTGTTCACAATTTTTCAAATATTTTTTGCTCTTAAATCCAAATTATATAAGTTAAAGTATGCTTAGTTGTGTGAACGACTTGAACCTAAACGATTAGCACATGGATTCCAGAAAAGTGGTGAATAAACAAAAATTTCAATAGACACATAGGGCGTATGTTGGGTTCATCAGTGTTCTATTTCCAGAAATAGGGGAACCTTTTAAAATTTATTTTATTTTCATTTATATTCTATTATAAGAATAATTGTTTTTTTTAAAATCCAAAGTTAACTCAGAGATGTTCTTTAAGTCCATAAAATCGATCACTACGCAACTATTTTCTTCTCATTCGAATATTAAGGACCTGGCGCTTCCAACTTTATATTCGATATACGTACTATATATATACTGTGGATTGATTTATTTTCGTCGATACCAATTTTTGGGGAAATAAAAGAAGAATGTGTCTGAGGACAAGAATACCCCAGCTCAAGCTTCGCAACGAAAATGGGACAGGGAAAGATGGAAAGACGGAAAGATGGAAGGACGGACAGTCAAGGGTCACACTTTATGCCCCCGTCGTCTACGGCAGGGGCCTAAAAATCTATTTTTTTGGATATTTGATTTCGTGGTTTTGCCAAATTCTGCATAAAAGCATACAGAAAAATTGTCCTTCGTGGAAGATTTAAATTCGTAATTTACCTATAGCAACGAAAATTGGTATCCAACGAATAATTCTGAATCCACAGTACCTACATTTATGAAAATTTTAATTACCTTATTTTAATAAACAGACGACATATATAAGATTAAGTATTTTTACCACAAGATTTTTCATCCGACCCATCCTTACAATGAGGTATGAAGTCACAATAAAGACTTATTGATATACGGCTTCCATCATCACAGGTAAACTGGTCGCCGGTATTTATTGATGCTGAAATAGATTTCAGGAGTTGGGTTATCCCATATTTTTATTCTGTTTAATTGTTATCTGGAGATCTTCATGTTGTTGCTGATCTTTTTATTATTAAGGTTATAATTTAATATGCATCTGCTAGAAAAAAAACCAGTTGTTAAACTAAACTCGATTCTCTGTTGAAGAGCATTGGAAACAAAAATTTTAAAAGATGTGCAACATTTGTTTTCAAGATTGTACATTGACCTCTCCATATCTACATATGCTGGTTATTTGCGTCGTTGGGTTCACGTTTCATTAACTACGTTAACCTCACATCTCACGTAATGTATTTTGGAATTTCATCATTGCAATAATTACGCGCATGAATAAATATTTTTTTCTTGCCAAATTTTTCACCCGCAAATATGCAATCTAGATCCCAAAACATTGAAACAAATGTAAATTCCTTCTGTTAACTTTTTGGTAAATGTACCCAATTTTTATAACTGCATGTAACTGTCTTCTGGTTCAGTTTGATATTAGAAATATCGTATTTTTTGAACATGTGGAATTATTAATGTACAGCCTCGGGTTCACTGGTGATACAAAAACCGCTAACCCTTATATGGCACCTGGATTCATTGTTTTTTTTTTGTCTTTAGGGGCTAAATTTTGTTATTTTTGTAACCTTTTTAGCTGACATTTGTTTTGTCGTAGCATTTTATCTTGTTATCAAATAGTCCGTTTCTATGTATGTTGGTGTTTGTTTTTGTTGCAGTTCAGTGTTTTGGTGTCCTGTTGTTTTCCTCTTATAGTTGATGTGTTTTCCTCGGTTTTAGTTTGTAACCCGGATTTGTTTTCTCTAAATCGATTTATGACTATTTAACAGCGGTATACTACTGGCGTTTAAAATGGTCTTTTTTGTATTTTATCCAATTTTTCAAGCATCATTGTGGCTGCTTGTTAAACTTTGATGTCTGTTTGTCAAATTCAGATGTCTGTCTGTTAAGCTCTGTTGTCCCTGAACCGGGACGACTGAAAAAGTTATGTTTAAAGTTTGTCATTTAGATATTAATTTTTAAGTTACCGTATTTTTATTTTGTTTCAAGCCTAAGTTTTGTTAAAAGGTCTAAACATATACTTACAACAATTCCGCTCATCATCACCAGAGTTGCAGTCTATTACAGAATCACATAGAAAAGCATTTAAGATATATTCACCAGATTTGCACAGGTACAAAGTATCATAGTGTTGTGTTTGAACATGACTCCACGTGTTTCTTATGTCATCTGAAGACATAATATAAAACGACTATAGTCAAAATTATTTTAATTTATTATAAAATGTTATAAAAAATAACACCTTTAAAAAAGCAACTACTTTTGTCAGTGTCTATCATGTATCACACGTTATGCCCTTTAGCTGTCTACCGGTAAGTTGTATCTTTTGTTGCCGTCTCATTTATTTATACCAAACTTCCTCTTTTTATTTTTATTAGGTGTCGACTGAGGTATAGAAATACGGTCATACTGGACTTCTTCCTTCCGGTTGTTAAACCCTTCCCAATGTGGGCTACCGTTTGACTGTGTGAGATGTGATATTACGCAGTCATACCCAGACGGAACGGCGACGTTTAATCCAATGCCCCGTATAGGGTTAATTTCCTTCTCTGCGCTTGTTGCAGAACCTTGCATCAACACTCTGAGGGGTCACTAAGTGTCCTTCTGCACAGCAAATAGTTCTGAAAATATCCAACATACCCTCATTTTAAAGTGGAAGTCTAAATTTCTACCATATGTCCAAGTCGAACTACTAGTACATGTATTATGCAGAATCTACGAAAGGAGTATTATCGACCGACGATAATAAACACAAATCAAAACAAGAATAGGGAACTTTTTGTTCTTTTTGTCCATCTATTTGTTCAGTTAAGGATGTTCGCTACTCTGTTTCAAAATAACAATTTAAACGACTATTATAAATTGATAGTATATGAATAAAGGAACAAAAAAAGCAGAAAAAATGAAGGGTTCGTGTGCTTGTTTTTGAGATATAAACCTTTGAAAATTTGGCGGGATGATTCTCTCTAAATTTTTCATACATTTAACATTGGCACCGTTTTTCTTTCAAAACTATGAAAAAATAACAAGGATTTTATTAGATTTTCAAATATGGCTTTTTAAACTATATGTGATAAAAATATAAAAAGAAAAGTAGGGTTTGCAGGTAAAATGTTTTACTGGCACCACATGGATAAAACCAGAGGATTCCGAATATCTGGCAAAAATTCAAAAAACAAGAGGAGCGAACATCCTTAATAAAACCTTACCTTGAATTGGGAAGTCTTGACTTATTTCACATACGAAATTAGATATTTTATCATAAGCGCAAGCAACATCATGCCAGTCGTTCATGTTATGAATACTAAACAACTGAATTATTGAGCATTTTTCATTTTCCAAACCATCCGGCTGTTGCATTCCTGTAGTAGTATCGTAGTACCTAGTGGAATGAGAAAATAAAATGATTAATGTCCATAAAATTGGGTCACAAGACCAAGACAGTCTGAACACTATATTATTAATAATATTGATTGGCCGTTTATCAGAATAACATCCAACGATTCACATGGATGCATTATATTGGTAGGGATGGTCCGCTTTATTTCCAGAAAACGTTGTTGACCTGGACGATAACGTAACGGCAAATTGCCACCCTTTGGTAGCATCATTCACGACACCTTAGTTTAATCGTTAACCGGGAAAATTTGAAGCCAACGTGTCCAAATTGTCATCATCGTGTCACTCACTATATACAGAATTAAATTGAACATCACATTTTTCATAATCCCAATGTCATCATAGAATCTAAAAGTTCATCGTCTAAAAGATTAAATTAAATATTTAAGCACTTCTTTTTCCTCATACTTAATTCAAAAATAAAAATGGATTACAATTAACAAATGATTTTGCAACAAAAACAAGAAAAATATTATTAGATATGTATAACAGACATATATTTTGTCAAGCGAGTAAACCCCTTATATTCAACCTGTCGGTGCCGTCGTCAACTGAAGCTCTAGACATCCATTGAAAAGATCTATTAAGTATGACATGTATAAAAAGTATGACTCATGTCGAAAGTACAGACGTCTCTATTAGGACTTTATTAACATATCATACTTATAACATTTGACATATAGTATTATGCAATTTTAAAGGGTGACAGTGTATTTTATAAGCATTACAGGTGTCTATCTTTTACCAGATTTATTTAGGGATTACATGCATGATTGATTATTGTTGTTTGCGTAACGTTCGGTTGCAAACATTTCATGCATGTTCAGGGCGAATTCACAATACATATATTAGATAGGTCCTGCTAGGTAGAGGTCAATCAGGATGAAGTGCAGAAAATGTGTACTACCACTGCAAATTAAAACTATTTTAGATAGGAACATTATTTTGCCTAGCAACAAGCCTCCTACGGACCCCTCAGAGAGTTGTTTTAATGGTTCTTTAACGTGCAGAGAGCGTGGTACTCTATCTACAAGAGGCATCAAAATTCACGTCCCTATTCCATTCCGACCGGGCGCGGCTGTGTATTTATACATCGCGACAACTGAACGGACTCTTCACTTTAGCAAAGGTTTTACCTTCTGTATATTCCACAGTCACGTTTAGTAATGATAAATGAATATTGAAATAGTTTATATTACAGTATTCAAGTTGAAAAGTGAAAAATGAAATAAATCATTTATTTTTTGACTGACACTATCCCGTATTTCTGAATTCGCCATTTTGATGTGAATAAACATATATTCAAGTTAATGAAAAAAAAAAAAAAAAAAAAAAATTCAAAATAGTCTTTGAAATTTTATCTTTGTTTTGGGGACATAACTAAATACCCCCATACGTGGGGTATACATAACCTTAAGTAGTAAGGACAAGAAATTGCAGTCAATTCCATTAACCTGATAACGTTTAGTATACGTTTGTTTAATTTAAAGAGATAAAAGTAAACTTACCACGATGTAAATGTCATCGGTTTACCATCAGACCAGATGTAATCATTAATATTATATCCATTCGTCTTCTTCCTTAACCCTTTTTATAAAAAAGTGCAAATAATTTACTCATTTGTGAAAATTATATGATAAATTTTAGCTTTACACGTACTGTCAGTCGTATTTAATGCTGGTCGAGTTGATGGGTTAAATCTCAAACCTAAAGGGTCTCATTTCTTTTTTACTCCACTTGAAGGGACTTATGTTTTTTGGTATAGCTCATTTCTTAAAGGTGTTAACATATTGGTCGTCAGGATCATGAGTATATCCAGGAACACTTACGAGTCTAGTAACCCTCAAGGTTAATACGGCTACGTATGTAAATCATGTACATGTGTGAGATGACATTCCTTGACGTATTTAAACAAATGTTATTTATATTGTTCAAATTGTTAACATAGTCATACTTTCTCAATACTAAACAGTGATTTTATTTAGATGACGACGATGAAGGCTGGATAAAGTATAGATACACAAAAGAGTATGGTAAAACTACTTCAAAACATTTATTTCCAGTAGGTAATATATTTGCTTCTGCAATTTTCTCATAAAAGAAAAAAACTGCTACAATTTTTTTTTTAGAAAATTATGTTGACGCTTTTGATTATATAAAAATATGTGTATGAAGTGCCAGGTACCAATATATGCACGATTCTCATTCGGGTCGTTGCTAAGGATTGTTACAAGGTAATGAATAAATTCCATTTCTGATTGGTCGGCTATGCTGACAAGATGTCCTCCTTGAACCTCGCATTCACTCTCAGCTTCAATCCATGTAACACCAAACGTCTTCCTCTGCATCCCGTAGCAACTGTTTTTAAATCCATACCAATTTTCCTTACAACCTTTAATATATAATATTTGACGACAAAATAAACAAGCAGGTTATGTGCAACAACATCTTTACGCAAAATGACTTTGTTAAGTAATACTTCACTTTAAGGACATTTAGACAGAATTGTCATGAGCACAAGGCTCCTCCTCCGTTGTGTTATGATTTTCAATTGGTTCTTTGTTTCCTTTTTGAATATTTACCCCCTTTTAGTAGGTATATTATGAATCATTCGGAAAGTGTGTGAAAAGTGATTTTGTTGTTGTTAGTAGATCTTATTTTTGAATTGCCAATACTACTAAGTTTTTCAGAAAGAACATGGTCTTCAATAGATATGTATTTTCCTATAGCACAACCAATCACTGACTAGATCAATGATACAAGAATCAATACAGATTTCATAAATGAACTAAATTATATAATAAATATATTACGAACTGTTATTTCCAACATCAAATGTTTCCTGTATAAAAGACTTCAATGCATATTTTCCGAGAAATCCACCATTTCCTTGTAAATCAGTTGCAGCTTTAAATTCAATATAGAGTTTCTCCCAGCTTGATATCAATACATTGTAAGGCCGTCTGCTCTTACAGAATTTTCCTAAGCTTTTACTACGTCCTTGAAGGTCGATATCATTAACAGAAATAAAGGACTTTTCGCATCTGGAATCATCAGTAACATCAAGGTTTAAAATGTAAAATGTTACATATTGACCGTATGCACCCTCTATTTTCCAAAAACACGAGTCTCCAGGTTGGTAAGCTATTGGGAACCCTGGTGTGAATATGTAAGCTGATTGTTGGTCACATGTCTGAAAACAACTATCTATTCCGCCGCATGCTGGTAAATCTGAAGAAAGATAATATCATCATTTACTAGATGTCTATTGAGTGTTTATGAAGCAAAACACTCAATAGACATCTAGTAAATGTTGATATTAGAAGTCAGCTTTTTACATATATCCGTACTCATAATATAATACGCTGCCATGTGTCATACAGCGGACGCACTTTTCGACAAATGATGGCATTCCGTTATTCCTCAGGCATTTTTAGAGATCGGAAAAGTAACAATATTGAGGCCGTAGTTTCTGTTAATATTAGTTCCGAAATCCAACATAAACAACAGACCATATTTAAAACTGACCATATTAGACAACATGTATGTATAATGTGTATATACATTTATCATAGATAATCAACTTTTTACGCAAAGACACATACAAAATTCCATGTGTAATCATTTTGGAAATCAACACTGAACAAATAATTCACATGTTCTCTTTTGAGCAAAGGTAATGTAATAAGACACAAGATATGGCATTGTTTAAATTGAAAACGTATCATCCGACAAGACCAAGATATGAGATCCTCAAATTCAAGAGAATTTTAACGATCCTATATTGTGTTTGGTTGTACTATATGTATAAAAATACAACTTCATGAGTTGGAAAAACTTGTGTCGGACCCACCATTTATTTCGGAAAAAAATGCATGTACCAAGTCAGGAATATGACAGTTGTTTTCCAGTCGTTCAGTTGATTGTTATAGTCGAGCGTTGGCTATTTTCAAGGGTTAATGGACGACAATTTCTTCAATTTACCATAATGTTCGTTTGTTTGTTTGTTTGAACATTTATCATATTTTAATCATTGATTTTATCCTAACTTTATAAACATATGATGCAAAATGGCACATACCAATCATAGAAACTTTTAATTCAAAAGCTTTTGCATTATTTCTTTCAAAATGAAAACAAGTTGAGAGCTGTATCGTCAATTCATTTGATACCGATATTAGTTTGACTCCTTCCAATTTCTTATCGGATGGAAGAATATTCTTTGTATATCCACTCTTGTCTCGGATACTCAAGGTGTCTTCACATTCCCCTGGGTTAATGTCGTACACACCCATCTAAGGTAAAAAAATTAATTCAGATTTATTACAATCTGTGTAATGTGCGAACAAAATGTTGAAATACAAACAAGTGTTGCAGAATCTCAATATTGACAACTTCAAGTCTAAACTACCTAGTTGCACCTGTGCAAGTTCCTCATTCAAATATATCCTTCTGTCAACGTTATAACTGGTGACCTTACAATTGTCAACAACACCAAAATGGCCGAAATACAGTTTGCAAATATCGATTAACTAGAAAGACAATTTTAAAATGTATTCAGTTATAGGTTATGCCAGACAATGCGCAAAACGTGTAGAGATGTGGATACTCATTCAAGGTGGTTTAGTCTGTGAGTTTGTCGATACAAATCACTGACGAGACTCTTGTAGACGAAACGCGCGTTTTAAATAATAAACCTGGTATCTTTGATGCGTTCTTTTTCTACTATATGATTAGAAGTTTACATTATCCTTTAACTTCATTATCCGTAAAAAAGATAGTGTCCTTTCACCAAATAATTCAGTTTAGTGAAAGGAATATGTTGACTGCATCTTTCCAAATGACTCGTTTTTCTCATTGGCGATCACACTATATCTCCTTATTTCATATTGAAATAAAGGATACCATATGTACAGTTAAGACTTGTCTAATTTATAGTCTTTCAACTCCCAGTTGATACGTTACTCCAGAGCTTGCGTTTCCTATCATGATTTCATTGATAAAGTATAACTGCAAACAAGGAAGCAATCGCATTAAGGGTTCCAAATGGTAAAGTTGTAGTCATCCCTTCGAATGGTTTATGGAAACCATCATAGTTTGATTCACCGTTATGAAATTTTGTGTGACAGACGACCGCGCACATGGTGCATATGTTCCAATTGTCGCGGCAAAAAACCTATACTCTTCCCCTTATTTTCCAAATCACAGACTGCATCATATCGCTGTAATTTTACTTAGCGCTATTTGTTTTATCAATCTTTTGTTTTTTGTGTAATGTTTTGTCATTGTTGTTTGTCTTTCGTCATTTTTACTTCAAGCCAGGTCAAACACGTCTTTTCTGGTGGGCATGATTTATTTTAGATTTCCCCCCTTGGTATCATCTCTCTTTCTCTTTGTAAACGTATGAAACAGCTGAATATTGTTATTTTAACACAGTTAAACCTTTTAAGTCTTCTAAAGACCCTTGTTTATTGTTGAAGACTCAAGATCATTTTCGATAATAATGTAGTTAGGAAGCCGTCTCTTTTGACTGATGCCCCACATCTCATTCATTTATTTTAGCTGCTGGATCCCAATGATTGTCACGTGAACCAACTATGTGTGTTTGTGTTTCTTACACAATATTTTTTATAATGTAGGAAATGTATTACTGATACCATATATTTGATAGATTAATATTTATTTCTTTTTCATTCTTCTTTATATCAGGGCTATGGAGAGTTAGAATACTGTATAAACGATTGTCTGTAATTAACGACTATTTGTTTACTACTAGACGTCTTTTTTATCATTAATATATACTCATCTTCTCATTTTATTAATATTGGTCAACATGCGTAATTAGTTCCGGTTGACAGTAAGAGTATCATTTTCTTTCATTTTCTTTAGCCATCGTCGAAATTTTTGTATCTATGAAGCTCATTTTCAAGCAGAGACTTTTGTCACATGTTTGGTTTGATTATAATGGTACCGTATCACCGTGGAAATTTTGGGTTTGGTTTTTGGTGTAAAACGGTTTCTGAGAGTGAACAGTTCCATTTGTTACAGGAGACTTAGGTAATATATCTGTATTGTTTTATACCTCTTTATATTCGGTCCACTACTCTTTATAATAAATTTGGTTAAGATCAGAAAATGTATAAACAAGCTCCATGTCAAGGACTTATTAAGTGAAACGTAACTGTATTTTTCACTTTAGCATCCATTTAAGAAATAGGCCAATACATATTATGAATGAATAGAATTTTTTAGCACAGCACAAAATTCGAAAAAACAAACAAAACCAAATAAATCGAAACTATAAAAAAATCAACGACTAACAATTGTTAGGGAACAAAATAGTTCTCTTAGATATCCGACTCCCATAAAACAAAAAAAAAAAAAAAAAAGGTATATCTGATACACAATTCCAATATTTGCATATTGACAGCAAAAGGTTATATAGTGCAATAAATCAAACACACGTATTGGAAGCCACGTTGTTGGTAACGAGTTGCAATAAGTTACTCTGGATTCATTATTATTCGTTGGATACCAATTTTCGTGGATTTCGTGTGTACAGGTGAATCACGAAATTAAATGTTCAACGAATGACAAATTTTCTATAGTCTTGTATGCAGACTTAGGCAAAACCACGAAATCAAATATCCACGAAAATGCAAGTTTTTCCTAATCCACTAAAATTGGTATCCACGAAAATAAATGAATCCACAGTATATGCTAATTTCCTCTGTAACAGCGCTGTTTCCATTCTGTCTGCAATTGAGCCAATTTTCAAAATGCTATGGATTTTTGGTTATGCATTTTGTTTGTGTGTCATACTGACCTTTTGAACATCATTTACTAGAATTTTCTCTTGAAGCTTGGTATAAACAATTTCAATCTCCACATACATTTCAGACTGAATAGACCAAACACAATTTAATCCCTGACCATAATTCAATGGAAAACTCGGGGATAAAATTGTTGTTGCGTTTTCGTTTTTCAGAAATATTTTTGAGCCACATTCGTTTACTTCTAAGAATTCTGAAAGATAAGATAAAGACGTTGTATATTTAAGTAAATTTAAAATGTTTTCAAAAGTCAAATTTAATGAAATATGAGTAAAACTATTACGTATCTGTTTAATAAACCTCTATGTATCTTTGAAATAAACAATTAAAACAAAAATCAAGGACAATAGTTTGCTCATTAATTTGACAACACATCGAAATTAATGTTTATCTAAGAATGGCAACTTGAAGCTACAATTATTGAAAAACATCTTACTGACGCCTGCTACACCTTAAAATAATTTTTTGTAAAATCAGTTATCACCTGCTGTATACAAATAAGGAGATGTAGTATGATTGTAAATGAGACATGATTTTGGCCATTCCGTTGTCAGTTTGTTTTCGATCTATGAGTTTGACTGTCCCTCTGGTATCTTTCGTCCCTCTTTTAAACTTATTTTGACGTGAGCAGCTCGGCGGTTTCCAATAGTAAATCAGATTTTACTGACCCTTCCGTATAGCATGAATAAGGTAGCATTATGGAAAAAAATGAAAATTTACCCACATAAATTTGCCATCTCCTTTTCCTTGCTTTCTTACAAGTTAAGCTTACTGTTTGTGTCATATATGTGCATATGTATGTAATCAGTATCTTCCATAAATTTGATTTTTAGTAGTTAAAATGGTTAAATATAATTTCTTTTTGGTGTATCCATGGAAACAATCTGCACTTATTTGCTATAAAATATTGCTAAACGGGGTGTGAATATGTCACATATTTCCCAAAATTTGATTAAAAGTTGAACTTCAATCCCTTGGAGTGATGCCTTTTCCGAAACCGTTTAAATATATCTACCATGAGATCAAATAAAAATCATATGTCTTCCGTCTCATTTTTCGTAAAATCGTAAAAAAAGTTCCTGTGAAAAAAAGTGTTTGTAAACATTGCAATAATATCTGGACCTTTGGCCGATCTGGATATGTAAATACGGACAGCTAAAAAAAAATAGCCCATAAAACCTGTAAAAATAATCTTGATGTTCCTATAAACCCACTTTGAAAGCTTAATTAGTCATCAGCTGTCCTAATATGAATTTTATTGCACAATAATGTTTATATTTGAAAAATCCACCGGGGCCAAAATGCGAAACCACACTCCTAACTGTGCATTGCTACCTAACATGAGATCTTTCCGGATTTTTTATCGTGTTAATGTGGCTTAATCTTTAGCTTTCTGTGTAGTGTTTTGTGATAAAATTGAAGAGCATTTTTATATTACTTTTTTCATTTGAGTTTTGTCTACACCAGACGCGCCAGTTGCTCTCAAATAAAAACAGTTAAACTTCTCAAAATGCCTATGTTTCGAACAGCTAATTTAGTATGCAGACTTTTATCTTTGTTTTACTATTATAGATGTTTTCGGACCATAGTGTTGCCAAATTGTCTTCAGTTTATAGTTCTTTATTCCTCCTGGTATTGTTTCCCAATTTTGTTCTAAACTATTCTTTCTAAGTTAGAATTTAAATGTTAAAGAAAAAATCTAACCTTTAAAACACAATCTTTGGTAATAGACGTTACCGATATCGACTTTATCTACCCACCACTTTCGAAATTGCCGTGTGTTTTATGACCCATATGCATAACGCAATTTTTTTCGTGGTAATCAAATGAAAAGGAAAGGCATGTAATATTTTGACAATGTTCAATACATTGCTGAATATCGACATCTTTTTTTGTCATGCGGATAGCATCATGGTCTTCATTCATCCAAAACGCGTGGTATGGTAGAACCTCAAAGCCAAAATCGTAATTGTAATTGCTGCACCACAAATCACGTCTTGCTGAAAAATGATAGATAATGATTCATTATTTTAGAACAGAATTGTGCAAAAATGCTATATACATTCAACTTAATAACGAAGTTTCTATTCTGCACTAGAACAATCCTTTTTTTTTTTTTAAAGTAGTAACAGTTGAAAATAGAATAATTAAATAAATGATATGAAAAAAGTAAAATTCAATGAGTATAAGTTGATCAGCGGCAAGTTTACATAGCAGGATCTGCTTATCCTTCCGGAGCACCTGGGATCACCCCCAGTTTTTGGTGGGGTTCGTGTTGCTTAGTCTTTAGTTTTATATGTTGTGTCTTGTGTACTATTATTTGTCTGTTTGTCTTTTTATTTTTAGCCATGGCGTTGTCAGTTTGTTTTCAATGTATGAGTTTGACTGTCCCTCTGGTATCTTTCGCCCCTCTTTTACATACAAATGGTATGCTACAAGAATTCGATTGAGATGCATGGATGTCTGGTGGGTGCTTGGTAAGAATTGTTATTGAATGCCGCCTTGGCGTCTCCTGTTTCTTTTCTACTGATTTTGTTGGAAATTTCCATGTGATCATAAATGCTGTCCGAGCATCTATCTTTAGATTTTGACATAACCCCAGCGAATGACATTGCTAACTGGTAGATTATCTATATGTCCAAAGGCAATCATTTCCGTAAGAGATTGAAAACTTAACTCTGATTTTATCGGTAACTTCTCATGAATTCGACTATATATCACGTATATATCAACTGATTCAGGCATTACAGATAAATGTTTGGACAACAGATAATTTAACGTTATTTTGACATTTTTTGTATTCTAGGGTCACAACTTCTACTCAAACAGAATTAACTCAAAATTTTTCCACAATTTCTTATGATATGATAATGTACTTAAAATATTTTGTCAATTGATTCAGGTGTGTCATAAAAGAGTTCCGAAAACTGATATATTCAAGTAATGTTATATGTTTAAAGGTTACTACTTCCGTCCAAATTTTTAACCCGTACAAATGTCAAACTCGATCTGTAACTTGTTATAATTTGATTTCATACAAAATAGCTAATTCAAAAGATTGAACAATAAAAAAAATGTGCGGGAAACTTATCAGCTGACGAATTGACAGCTTTCGGAAGAAGTACAAGCCTAAAGTAGCCTTCGGGTTTTGTCTTTGTTCGGTTGTGTACTATTAGACATTTGAAATGAAAAGTCACGAGCTCATTCTTTATTTTGATTCAGTAATATCCACTTATCGTTTCCCTTAACTTCCCGTCGTGTATTAAAAGAAACGTCCTTAAAGTTTGATCTCTTCTTTGTTTACAATATCTGACGATGTCCTACTTATGATTTTTACAATTTGTATTTATATGCTTTCTTTATGCATTGTTAGTATCATTTGAAACAAAAAATTATAGGTCATTTATGTTTGAATTGGTATCTTATAAAGAATTTGCATTATTTTACAAATAAAATTCTTGTGCTCTTACCTTGTTTTGGACAGCCAATTATTTCTAGCTTTAAACATGCATCTGTGTATTCAAGTGGGACAACTTTTATGTACCGGCTGTAAATTTCTGTGTTGAATACAAACTGGTGAATTGATAGTCCTATTGAAGGATCGGTTTTGAACACCTGTTGGAATATAAAACAAATTAAACATAAAATTAAATTAAATTTGGTTGAGCATAAAAAATCTGCAAGTACTCTAAGATTGGTGCGTTGTATCTTTTGGTTATTTCAGTTGATTTTGTTTTTGCCTCGTGCCGATCTACATGTAATGAGTCAAGCCATTTTCAACGGATTTTTAAAGTTTGTTTTCATGTGGGCACTCACAAACACGTTTGAGCCTACCACAGTCTTAATATGTCTGTCACAAGTCTGTGATTCGGGGTTGTTGTTTACTGTCTGTTATATCTGTTTTTCATATACTGTTTTCTCATTAATCAGGCCGTTGTTTTTTTCGTTTGAAATGTTTCACACTTTGTCATGTTTTACCCGACTATACGGTATGGGTTTTGCTCATTGTTGAAGGCCGTACAGTGACCTATAATCACTTGAAACCATGTTATTTGGACTCTGATGGATAGTTGTATCATTCACAATCATACCATATCTCCTTATTTTCTATTGTTTTGTCCATGGATAGTGTCTCTGAACATATGCATGCCAAAGTGAGCAAAATGTAGTCCGATCTTCAATGTCAATTTTGTTATTACTGGCAATTCCTTATACATGTTATATTACAGCGTTCACATATTTTTCAATTGTATTTACTTTATTATGCAGCGATTGTGGTCGTTTACCGTCTCACTGGTAATTATATTATATTGGGCTTCAAAATGTTTGGCTTTTTTTAGCCTAGCAAATGAAGCGTATTCCACACACGCGTGTCGATCGCTGGTATCGATATTAGCTGTTATGTTTTATACTATTAGGTCGACGCCGCTTCTCGTTGCTGTCAATTACCGATAGAAGAATCTACCTTATATCAAGGTGTGTAAGTTTTTAATTATATTGCAACTACCTCATACAAATTGATCAACGAAAATTTGGTGTCACTGTTTGTTTATTCTTATTTAGATTTTAAATAATGTTCCTTAAAACATTATGTATTTGGCAATCAAAAATGACTAGAATCCACCGTTCTCTTTGAAAATATTTCAGGAAACACGATTAAAAAAATCCTGGTTCATAAAGTCGATCATGCCGACAAGATATCTTAATTTAAAATTGTCTCTTATCAGTAGTCAGTGCGTCTGTGTTGATGTAATATGATCAGTGATATGGTCATAATTATAAATTAACAGTTTACAAAACTTTGAAATTTTCGAAATACTAAGGATTTTCTACCCAGGAGCAAATTACCTTAGCTGTATTTGGCAAAACTTTTCAATTTTTTTCGGGTCCTCAATGCTCTTCAACTTCGTTCTTTATTTGGCCTTACATTTTTGATTGATTCGAGTGAGTCTTTTGTAGACGAAACGCGCTTGGCGTACTAAATTGTTATCCTGTAATCTATGATGAGTTTATTTACATTTTATTGAAATTATAGAAATTCACCATGTCTACCCTATTAAAAAATATATAAACGAAAAAAGGGTTTGACACATTTTTCACCCAGTATAAACAGAAATATTTTTTGTGGATATTTAAATAGGATAAAGGCTAACAAAAACGGTCATGTGATCTTTAGCTTTACATGAACTAACCTTCATTGTTCCCTTTGGGTCCTCGTAGGTAGCAAGATTGTTCCTATCAATTCCGTGTAAAATATTGAAGGAATTTATAAGTTTAACATTTTGTCCGTCTTTGATTCCTTGTAGCTCAACGCCCTGTACTTTCAAGGGCACTATCAAATCAACCTAGAAAGCATAAAAATATCTTTGAAGACATCGCCATCTTAAATATTAAGTTACCAGTAAAGTAGTCTGATCTGTAAATTTAGCGATTGTGTCCTATTCCCGATTGTGACATTTTGACTGAGTGTAATTTCGCATGGTGGGTTATGTATGTATATCAGGAGATGTTTTCCTTGTCGACTCATTCGTTCTCGCTATTTCATTCCGATCCCTTAAGATTTTGTTCGTTTTCTTGATTTGTCTATTCCAAATCGATTACGAGATTTCATCATCGGTAAACTGCTGTCGCCTTAATTTACTTAACAGGAAAATATATAAATAAATAACCGACTTTATTAAATCAATTAAGATCATGTGCTGAGACAATATTTCTATATCATATGAAGTTCATTTGTTTTGTTGGATTTTAAGCGACCAAAAGTTATTCAATAATAAAGATATTTTAAGATTTTCTCTAAACGTTAAATGAATATTGTAATCGTTTGTCGTGAACCGGTATGTTCACTGGATAACCCCCCCCACACACACAAACAATGTCCGTTTCTTACCATAAACCATGGGTTATTATCAATGGAACTTGCACACCAGCCATTTTCAGGACGAAATAGTCGACCAAATTTAAATTGATGATCACTGTCCTTATGTGATGAAGATTCAATCTGATAATCATAGACGTCACCAGTAATTAGTCCAAGTTGCCTTCCGCACATTGTTGCTAATGTCAGTAAGAAAAGATTAAAGTCGTATTCAGCAAATGAAGACATTGAACACGTTATCAAAATAAAGTCGATCTCATAGTTATAATGAGGAATAGCAGCTATTGTGGATTGTTATTTTTTGCATTGCGACATGTCATTACATTAAGTTCTTTACGAAAATCATTGAGAGTGTTGGTGTCCCAGGGCGTTAATAGAAGCTATGAAACCTCAAAATAACTAATGCTTTTTCCTCATGCAAAACTCTGATTGCATGTTCCTTGTCCGTGTTTTAATAGATAAAAAGATAATGGTCAACTAAATTATTCCAATATCAATAAGCAATTGTTTTAAAACTTAGCAACACCGATGTCCCTTTATGATCAATGTTTATCAAACAAAGCAATCTTAGTTATTACAAATATATCCATTATCTCATTGCATGAGTTTTCCATTGAGCTATACAACTATGCTGTCGAATGATTTTGTAATAGTTATAATAAACAATAGGTTTGAATGTTCTTGACAGAAGATCAAGCTACTCTACAAATTTATTTGTAACTTTTCATCTTGACGCAATGGTATCTTTTCTAGATGTAGTTGTTAAAATGATCCGACATTATCAATTTATATAATTTTCTTTTACAACTATTTTCTGCAGCGCCTGCATACTGAGTATATATCTCCCAGTTGATACGATATTCCAGGGCTTGTATTTCCTATCACGATTTCCTTGATAGAGGGTTGCTGCTCACAAGGAAGCTATTAAACCAAGAGTTTCAAGTGGTGAAGTTGAGGTCATCCCGTCGTAAATTTTATGGACGCCATCACGAGTTGGTTGACCGTTATCATGGTTATGAAATCTCTGTTTCACAGATGACAACGGATATGTTCAAATTGTCGTAACTACTATCTCGTCCCCTTTCCCTCGAATGTGACCTACCGAATTCGACATATCACCGGGTTTGTAATTACATGAGCAACACGAAGGGTGCCACATGTGGAGCAGGATATGCTTACCCTTCCGAAGCACATGAGATCACCCCTGTTTTTAGTGGGGTTCGTGTTGTTTGGTTTTTTATGTTGTGTTTTGTGTACTGTTGTTTGTTTGTTTGTCTTTTTATTTTTTTCCCATGGTGTTGTTAGTCTTATTTCGACTTATGAGTTTGAAAGTCCCTTTGGTATCCTTCGCCTCTCTTTTACTGCTTTCTAATATTTGGTAAATGTATACGTATATTCCTAATTTAAATTAATGATTACAACAGTACAGCAAATAGCTATATGTGCTTTGAAGCAGAATATGAACAATGAGTAAGACGACCTGAAAAAAGGAAAATACTTGTACAATTACTGTAGTGACATCCAAAAGTATGTGAATGAAAATGTTTAGAATATATCCTTTATTTCAAGGTTTCATTGAAAATAAAACGTTACTTGTTCCTTTCTTTTTTGTAACTAATTCATAAGTTGTAGTGTAAGTTATAAATTCATACAAAAAATCTCATTTAGCAAGCTGTTTTGTTTAACTGAAACTATATCAGAACAGATTTCTTTCAAATTTAACGTCTTCTTGAGATCAATTTATTATGAATAAAGTATATATAAAGTATAACACACCAATGCGTGAGCAACGCAACGACACACATTTAATGTATTAAATCTAAGTGACTGCATACGTCATACATTGATCTGTCACAGGTAACTAATATTGTCGATCTGATACCATCATTCCTTGTTTAGTTAAATTAGTGACTTTAACATTTTCTTCTGGTAACTGTAATTGTATCGCATGCCGGTGATTTAGTGGTTACCAAGAGGCAACAATATTTACCGATATTCAAATCTCACTTACCCATTAAGAAGATACAAATCAAGGTAAGAAAACAAAAACTATAATCACGTGAACTCTCAAAAGAGCAAGAACGATTGTGTCCACACGGTTATCGTCTACTGTTATACATGCACAACTAAATAATACATGCATAGCCGGTGATGCTTTGTCTCATTATATATACTGCATTTATTTCATTTTTGACATTTAAAAAAAAAACAATGTGATACTTACATCTTCCAACAACCTGTATTTCGTCTATTTCAAAGTAATGAAAGTAGCCATGATTGTGGTCAGGGTCAGTAAAGTCAAAGTTTTTTACGCTTACATATTGTCCTATAATTGGACGTTTACACTGAAAGCGAAATATTCTGTGTTTCCAGGGGTTTCTATTATCGTCACATCTGTATGCTCCATATGTCAGGAAGTCCCATCTGTGTTTACTAACATACGTTCCCACATCTCTGTTGTTTACAGGGTACCATACTGTAATAACAAAACACTTTTTGTGTCATTTGTATTTATTCAAAAGCAATATCAAATATGAAATGGCTGGATTTTGATTGGTTATATTTTAATCTTAAATTTGAACATTTTCTCTCATATAATAAACAAATATGCATGTTTTTCCTTACTGCCTATGGGAATACGTATGTAACAAAAAACCTTATTCGTCGTAGTAATTTGCAAAAATAAATGTTCCTTTTTATCCTCGCAAGTAGCTTCCCAATAGAACCATTGCGAAAGTTCAGTACTTTATCTTCGTCTTTAAGGTAACGTGATAACACAAAATGATAGACGCAAGTGAACTGAATACACATATGACATTGACCAATCGGAATCATCGAATTCCTATTTGAATATTCAAACATTACCATTTCATTGTGCGATGAGGACATGCCTAAGGGTTAATCTTATTTGAAAGGCCTGACAGCAAAGGTAGGCGTGTTATTCACCATTGTGTAGATAAATTCATATACATTTACGACATAATAAGTTTTATTGGGATAGACGACCACAGAATAAAATAGAACGAAAACTCCCTGCCGATTGCAATTTTCACAAAAAATCAAGTTGAATACATTGTGTCATATAACGATATATGGAAAAATAAATTCAAAGACAAGTGCCTTTGATCGATACCTCTTCTGATGGACTTTTGGTCCTCGAAAGCTTCACTAATCCGTGGATCGGATCTAATGAGCATGATGAATTCTTTGGTAATGGCATAAAAAGATGGATGTGTTTTATTGAAATGTGACGTTAATAGAACCTATGAAGCCTCAAATTAACTAATGCCCTTCCCTAATGCATAACTCTGATTGCATGTTCCTTGTCCGTGTTTTAATATAGTGTTTTTTTTTTTTCGATCATAAAATATGTAATTGGTTATGGACTTAAAATTAGTTTGGCTTAGGTCATCACTGAAGAAAAAATAACTGTTGAAATGCGCATCTGGGTAGTACAATTGGAAATCTTTGTGTTTTGGTCCAACGCTTTCAAATGGACATTCTCTCATTTCCCCTTCCTTTTTATATATTTTCCTCTTATAATTCATAATAATTGTGAAATCATTAGATTAAATATTGGTACGTTCTTCACGTAAATGTTATTAAGTTTACCTTTCTGTCGGTAAAGAACGATTGCATGAACTTCAATATACTCTTGTAAGTTAAGTAAGTACCATGGCTTAGAATATGGCCTCTCTGATCCATATGATGCTCCATTACCTGTGAATGTTAATATAAGTTTAAGGTTTAAAGCAAAATGGATAAATCATACCAATCCTTCGTAAAAACCACTCTGATTCAAACTAAAATATTTTTCGAACTGCCATCATCACGATGCTTGATATATATTGACACTTTACTGGTTCCGTTTACGGAGGTCATGACAATTTGCATTCCTATGGGACACAACTGTGCTGTCCTTCTTGTGGACTTGTTCCCTTTTTTCATACGAGAGAGATTTTATACAAGACCATCTTCTGAGGAGTGAAAACAATACCATTGTCCTTGAACTTTGTCAACGTTCCGCCACATAGATAATGTGCTCCTTATAAGTAATTCAAAGTTGTGTGACTCCGCTGCACGCATGTTTCCTATCTTAAAGTTTACTACAAAAGAAATGACTTCAGCTTTCTTACTGCAAACTTTCCATTTCTGTGGGGAAAGTATAAGCAGCTCCTGTATACTGAGTATATTTCTCCCCTAGTTGATACGATATACCATAGCTTGAGTTTAATATCATGATATCCTTGATCTGGGGTTGCTGCTTATAATGAAGCTTTTCAGACCAAAGATCAATATGGGTGCATTATGCTATATGGAGCAGGATCTACTTCCTCTTCTAAGCATCTGAGATCATCACCGGGTTTGCTGTGGGTCATTTTGCTTGGTATTATTTTTTAATGTAGTGTTTTGTTTTTCTCTTTTAGTGTCTATTGTAAGGTTGCGGGTTTTAGTTGTCATCGTTGGCGTTTTGATTGTCCCTTTCATAGATTCTGCCTCTTTTAACTGATGCTTAATGCTAATCAACGTTATTATTAGCAAATTATTTTCTCGCTCTCTTTCACTCTCCATTTTTGAAACTTCATAATTTAGTTTAATGTATACCTATGAGGATATTCCTTAGATATCTTCATTTTACACCCCAAGGGTGACTGGGGAATAGAAGTATGGTCACCATTGGTCTTCCTCCGACCGGCGGTAAAACCCTCGTCAAAGTGGGGCGTCCGTTTGGCTGTGCGGGATGTACAAATTTGCAGCCACGTCCGGTCAGAATGGAGACGTTAAATCCGATGCCTCGTGTAAAGAGAGTGCCACGCTCTTTGCACGTTAAGAACCCTTGCAACAACTCTTTGAGGGGTCCATAGGTGACCTGTTGCAAGGCTAAATTTCTGTCCCTATCCAATATACCCTAATTTCCCGTGGCAGTCTAAATTTCTCCGACCTCAATCCCAGACGCCTCTATTATAGAAACTACCTAATGTATTTATTGTTAATTTGTTCTCGTCCTGAATATGCATGAAATATTTGCCACTGGACGTTAAGCAACCAACAATCAATCAATCAATCAATCTTCATTTTACAAAAGTGAAATTGAGATTGCAATTTATTAATTGTTAATTTTGCACCCCAAAAAAGGACAAAAAGATTCATAAAATATTTTCCAATCAATCTATATAATGTCTCTTTTTATTCATTGCATGTTACATGTATACCTTGAGGTATAAATGCCTGTACCATGTCAGGAATATAACAGTTTTGTTTCACTCGTTCCGTTGTTTGATAACGTTTGATTTTAACAGTTCTTTTGGACTTCCCCTTTTTGAATTTACCTTTGAGTTCTGTATTTTTGTTATACTTTTTATGCCCCATTTAACCAGATTTAGTTTAGTATATTTCTTATCATGGGAACATTTATCAAAGCAGATAACCAAAAAAAGATTCATTAATATCTTACCTAACGGATATTATTGCATGAATGGCTTACAGAGATCTTGCAAATATTATATGTTACAAATATAGTTTTCTCCGCCACATTTCTGTATGTGGCTGCCCCGGCCCATTTCAAGAGTCTGTAATTCGGTGGTTGTCGTTGATTTCTGTTTTTTTTAATATTTTTTTTCCATTATATTTTTGTTTGTGTTATATTCGGCAGTTAGTTTTCCTTTTGAATTGTTTCACCTATTGTCATGTTTAAAGCTTACTTTACGTATGGATTTTGTTCATTGTTGACGACCGTCCGGTGACAAATAGCTGTTTACATTCATTTGATATGGACTCTGGTGGATAGGTGGTAATCATCCCAAATCCTCGTATTTTTATAATGATGGGAATCTCCTTTGGGTTTAGCTTGACCGTTTACGAATATTCTCAGATAGAGTTCTTACCTCATTTTAAACACACCAGTCAAGCGATTACTAGTACCTCAGAAAGTAAGGCATAGTTGGGCCCAAAAACACATCTTCTGCATGAAATATCATTTTACGGATATATCAGCAGACCATAGTTTCAGACACAGGCACTTTGAAATTATCTTTTCCTCTATGTATCTTTATAAAGTTATTTAGGTAAAAAAACAAGACAAGTGCCTATGTGTTCAGCACGACGAGAGTTCAAAATAGAAATCCGTTTTCGAATTGTTTAAGTGGAAACTTGATGAAAAAGCATTAAGTTTGCTTGCTTTATTCGCATGAAAAAGACCACTATGTAGATACATAGAAAATATGATTCCACTATCCCTGAATTCCCGTATTTGTTTTTCATACAAGCGATGTTTCATAACGTACCAATTAAACCATCCAATGCATTTGAAGGCGGACTTCCAACAAGATTTTGGGCTGCATTATAGCTTCTTCCTTTCCCAAATACTTTCAAGTTGTCTTTCTCTGAAAATAGAGAGAAATAAATAAACTACAAGCTCTATACATATAGCCCTAAGCATGATATTGGGAGTCTTGGCTTGTACCAAAGCTGACCTGCATATTATCAGATTATTACATAACAGTTTTCAAATCGGATGTATTATAAGTTCTAGGTCATGATAGCAGCCTAAGAGGCGAAGGTTAATACACCAGGATAGTTTTCAGTGATTAATGAGGGGCGTGGTCTTTCAGCAATGTGATGAAATTTTGTGGTAAAGCATAGTAATACATGCTGTAGATCTTAATTACATTCAATTATATCTTGTTGTAAGTAATGTAATAACATATTCGACATACTGCAGCAGTTTATCATTTATGTTTATCTCTTACGTATTTCCGTTTTCTGAACCACAGCGTAGCTATGACCATGCTTGTTTACATTGTGTAAATTTCCTTAAGTAGGTTCTTATAATTTATAAAAACTTACTTCTTCAGCTAAGTGCATTTAATTGATCTCAACTGACATAGATGTGGGTTTTAAGAAAGTATTCACGAGTTTAATGTCGATGTGTCTGGTTCGTTTTACATTTCGTCTTCTATTTATGAACATACATATTTACACCTCATTTACTAGTCAATGTAATGATTTAAAGTATCACATCAAAAATGTAAAATAGTAAGTTTTTTGTTCATCAATGACGAAAGAGATAGTGATGACCTTCGATATCCATAACCTTATATATATATTAAATATATACAGAATGTGTTCTCAGCCTTGTATCACCATCACTGGTGATCCGATGGATAAAATCTGTCGTAGAGTTGTCACTGGTTCAGACGTACATATATATTATATATATATATATATATATATATATATATATATCATATTAACAAGTCTAAATTGAAAACAAAGTTCAAACCTATGATTGCCTTGGATAAAAACCGCATTTTTATACGTGTGCATGCAAAACAAATTTCTTGGTAGAGGGGTCTAAATACAGCACAAACAACATTTTCCAAAAGACCAAAAAAGTGAAAAAGTATATTTTAACAAAACGCATTTGACTAGCAGGTCGAACAACGGATGTTCTTTAACCCTGCTGACTGCCATGGCGATTGTCAAATAAACGGATCACCAGATGTAACAAAATGGATCTTAATTATTAATTTAATACCAAACAGAAAACAATAAAGGCCATATAATTTACCTCAATTTAGGATTGACTCTTGAATTTTGAAGAGTCGAAATAGGATGAACGGATTATATAATCCCGAAGGCAAATACAATACAAGCCCAAACGAAAAAATATAAACAAGACTTAATTGAAAACAACGTTTAAAACTATGATTGCGTTGGATAAAACCGCAATTTTTATACGTGTGCATGTGTATATCATATATATATACAAGAACATGAAGGCTTTCTGTTTAAAAAAGTAACTGAGGTAACTGCTACTTGACCTTTTTTTAATTAAACTGAGTATGACATATCTGTAAATGTTTCAATAGGAAACGCATCCTAAAGGGTATTTAGTTAAGATCGATCCACGCTGTTTTTTGAAATTTTACGAGGTTTTTACAAAATGAAGAAATTAAAATAAATTTCACTAAAATTCGAATAAAGCGCTTACCATTATTGCATTTCGTTTCATTAACAATTAGTCGGTGCATCATTCCCAAATATTGTTCTGTCGGTGTGGATTTTCGGGCTTGTCCACGAAATTGCTGGTATAAATCGTTGCAAGAATTTCTTTAAAACTCCGATAATAGTAGTTTTAGCGCAGTTGAAGTGTTGATTTTCCATATTATTAACATTTTTAAAGGGAATAAAGTCAGCCGAAATCTATTCGATCGGCGCTAATTTTTAATTTGTTTTGATGTATTCTTCAACATAAATTTTGGTTTAACTCATATGAGAAATGTACGCTCGAATGTGCTCACAGTATTGATTGCCCACATTACTTACACTGCCAAATGTTGCACTTTTATTGACAATTAAGAACACAAATAATACATAGACACAAATATCAAATTGACCATTATGAGGCTTGGTTTCATAAAGCTACACATTGAAAATGAAACACGATTGTTCGGTGTTAATTATATGAGAGCTATTCCGTCGTTTAGAACATATATCGGTACAAAATACTTTCCATTCATTCATGTTGGTATATACATATGAAATGTATCTTATTTCTAAGGAGGTTTTTTTATAACTTTTTTTATAAGTTAAGATTGTTTGATTGATTGATTGATTGATTGATTTTGATTGCTTGATTGATTGTTGTTTAACGCCACTCTTCGGTATATCATTGCGGCCAGTTATTATTGGAGAAGAAATCCGGAGCTTCAGACATAATCACCGAGTTTTGGATGAAAACTTAGCCAATTAAGATGGGATTCGAACGCAACTTGTCGAAGAGGAGTTTGAACTCACAACCTCGGCTTTAACTCATATGAGAAATGTACGCTCAAATGTGCTCACAGTATTGATTGCCAACATTACTTACACTGCCAAATGTTGCACGTTTATTGAAAATTAAAACACAAATAATACATAGACACAAATATCAAATTGACCATTATGAGGCTTGGTTTCATAAAGCTACACATTGAAAATGAAACACGATTGTTCGGTGTTAATTATATGAGAGCTATTCCGTCGTTTAGAACATATATCGGTACAAAATACTTTCCATTCATTCATGTTGGTATATACATATGAAATGTATCTTATTTCTAAGGAGGTTTTTTTTTTAAATTTTTTTATAAGTTTAGATTGTTTGATTGATTGATTGATTGATTGATTGATTGTTGTTTAACGCCACTCTTCGGTATATCATTGCGGCCAGTTATAATTGGAGAAGAAATCCGTAGCTTCCAGAGATAATCACCGAGTTTTGGATGAAAACTTAGCCAATTAAGATGGGATTCGAACGCAACTTGTCGAAGAGGAGTTTGAACTCACAACCTCGGCTTTAACTCATATGAGAAATGTACGCTCAAATGTGCTCACAGTATTGATTGCCAACATTACTTACACTGCCAAATGTTGCACTTTTATTGAAAATTAAAACACAAATAATACATAGACACAAATATCAAATTGACCATTATGAGGCTTGGTTTCATAAAGCTACACATTGAAAATGAAACACGATTGTTCGGTGTTAATTATATGAGAGCTATTCCGTCGTTTAGAACATATATCGGTACAAAACACTTTCCATTCATTCATGTTGGTATATACATAAGAAATGTATCTTATTTCTAAGGAGGTTTTTTAAATTTTTTATAAGTTTAGATTGTTTGATTGATTGATTGTTGTTTAACGCCACTCTTCGGTATATCATTGCGGCCAGTTATTATTGGAGAAGAAATCCGTAGCTTCCAGAGATAATCACCGAGTTTTGGATGAAAACTTAGCCAATTAAGATGGGATTCGAACGCAACTTGTCGAAGAGGAGTTTGAACTCACAACCTCGGCTTTAACTCATATGAGAAATGTACGCTCAAATGTGCTCACAGTATTGATTGCCAACATTACTTACACTGCCAAATGTTGCACTTTTATTGAAAATTAAAAACACAAATAATACATAGACACAAATATCAAATTGACCATTATGAGGCTTGGTTTCATAAAGCTACACATTGAAAATGAAACACGATTGTTCGGTGTTAATTATATGAGAGCTATTCCGTCGTTTAGAACATATATCGGTACAAAATACTCTCCATTCATTCATGTTGGTATATACATATGAAATGTATCTTATTTCTAAGGAGTTTTTTATAACTTTTTTTATAAGTTTAGATTGTTTGATTAATTGATTGATTGATTGATTGATTGCTTGATTGATTGTTGTTTAACGCCACTCTTGGGTATATCATTGCGGCCAGTTATAATTGGAGAAGAAATCCGAGCTTCCAGAGATAATCACCGAGTTTTGGATGAAAACTTAGCCAATTAAGATGGGATTCGAACGCAACTTGTCGAAGAGGAGTTTGAACTCACAACCTCGGCTTTAACTCATATGAGAAATGTACGCTCAAATGTGCTCACAGTATTGATTGCCAACATTACTTACACTGCCAAATGTTGCACGTTTATTGAAAATTAAAACACAAATAATACATAGACACAAATATCAAATTGACCATTATGAGGCTTAGTTTCATAAAGCTACACATTGAAAATGAAACACGATTGTTCGGTGTTAATTATATGAGAGCTATTCCGTCGTTTAGAACATATATCGGTACAAAATACTTTCCATTCATTCATGTTGGTATATACATATGAAATGTATCTTATTTCTAAGGAGGTTTTTTTAAATTTTTTTATAAGTTTAGATTGTTTGATTGATTGATTGATTGATTGATTGATTGATTGTTGTTTAACGCCACTCTTCGGTATATCATTGCGGCCAGTTATTATTGGAGAAGAAATCCGGAGCTTCCAGAGATAATCACCGAGTTTCGGATGAAAACTTAGCCAATTAAGATGGGATTTGAACGCAACTTGTCGAAGAGAAGTTTGAACTCACAACCTCGGCTTTAACTCATATGAGAAATGTACGCTCAAATGTGCTCACAGTATTGATTGCCAACATTACTTACACTGCCAAATGTTGCACTTTCATTGAAAATTAAAAACACAAATAATACATAGACACAAATATCAAATTGACCATTATGAGGCTTGGTTTCATAAAGCTACACATTGAAAATGAAACACGATTGTTCGGTGTTAATTATATGAGAGCTATTCCGTCGTTTAGAACATATATCGGTACAAAATACTTTCCATTCATTCATGTTGGTATATACATAAGAAATGTATCTTATTTCTAAGGAGGTTTTTTTAATTTTTTTATAAGTTTAGATTGTTTGATTGATTGATTGATTGATTGATTGTTGTTTAACGCCACTCTTCGGTATATCATTGCGGCCAGTAATTATTGGAGAAGAAATCCGTAGCTTCGAGAGATAATCACCGAGTTTTGGATGAAAACTTAGCCAATTAAGATGGGATTCGAACGCAACTTGTCGAAGAGGAGTTTGAACTCACAACCTCGGCTTTAACTCATATGAGAAATGTACGCTCAAATGTGCTCACAGTATTGATTGCCAACATTACTTACACTGCCAAATGTTGCACTTTTATTGAAAATTAAAAACACAAATAATACATAGACACAAATATCAAATTGACCATTATGAGGCTTGGTTTCATAAAGCTACACATTGAAAATGAAACACGATTGTTCGGTGTTAATTATATGAGAGCTATTCCGTCGTTTAGAACATATATCGGTACAAAATACTCTCCATTCATTCATGTTGGTATATACATATGAAATGTATCTTATTTCTTAGGAGTTTTTTTTATAACTTTTTTTATAAGTTTAGATTGTTTGATTAATTGATTGATTGATTGATTGATTGCTTGCTTGATTGATTGTTGTTTAACGCCACTCTTCGGTATATCAATGCGGCCAGTTATAATTGGAGAAGAAATCCGGAGCTTCCAGAGATAATCACCGAGTTTTGGATGAAAACTTAGCCAATTAAGATGGGATTCGAACGCAACTTGTCGAAGAGGAGTTTGAACTCACAACCTCGGCTTTAACTCATATGAGAAATGTACGCTCAAATGTGCTCACAGTATTGATTGCCAACATTACTTACACTGCCAAATGTTGCACTTTTATTGAAAATTAAAACACAAATAATACATAGACACAAATATCAAATTGACCATTATGAGGCTTGGTTTCATAAAGCTACACATTGAAAATGAAACACGATTGTTCGGTGTTAATTATATGAGAGCTATTCCGTCGTTTAGAACATATATCGGTACAAAATACTTTCCATTCATTCATGTTGGTATATACATATGAAATGTATCTTATTTCTTAGGAGGTTTTTTTTTTAAATTTTTTGATAAGTTTAGATTGTTTGATTGATTGATTGTTGTTTAACGCCACTCTTCGGTATATCATTGCGGCCAGTTATTATTGGAGAAGAAATCCGTAGCTTCCAGAGATAATCACCGAGTTTTGGATGAAAACTTAGCCATTAGTCGGTGTTAATTATATGAGAGCTATTCCGTGGTTTAGAACATATGTCGGTACAAAATACTTTCCATTCATTCATGTTGGTATATACATATGAAATGTATCTTATTTCTAAGGAATTTTTTATAACTTTTTATAAGTTTAGATTGTTTGATTGATTGATTGATTGATTGATTGATTGATTGTTGTTTAACGCCACTCTTGGGAATATCATTGGGTCAGTTATTATTGGAGAAGAAATCCGGAGCTTCCAGGGATAATCACCGAGTTTCGGATGAAAACTTAGCCAATTAAGATGGGATTCGAACGCAACTTGTCGAAGAGGAGTTTGAACTCACAACCTCGCGTTTGACAATGCTAGTTATCGCTGTAAATAACTTCTTAGACCACTCGGACACCGATGCAGTTTATTTAGTCTTCATGTAATTCGCATACATGTATAGTGGATGAAATTAAATTGATTTTGATATATTTTTTTTTTAAATTTTGCATCTTTTCCCACATATTTTATTCTGACTATTCTATAGAAATACTTACCACATTCTGGAATATTGCAACTTGCTCTTTTATTATTAAAATAACAACCCGGTGGATTCCATTCTGTTTTTCTACAAAAGTTGTTTTCAAATTCTCCAATCCATCGTGTACTCGTGGCAAGGTCTAACTTCACATCTGTCCATAAATCGCAGGGTTTTCTATATTTTGAGATATTTACTTGGCCATTATAAGAGGCACCATCATCAGTTTTATACATACATTCTCGTTTGCCTATTTTTAAGATAAAACAAATAAAATTCCTTAATGTGGTACCGTCCATCTGTTCATTCAATTGTCTTCCTTCAAAGATCAACATAAACGATGGAAATTCAACTTACATGTACTATGTGACTTTATGTTGTGACACACGTTTGTAAATGATTACATCAAAAATCACAAATATGATATTCAGATCCATCTATATATAAATCAAAATGATAATTGTAAAATTTTGTATCTAATGGAACATCCCAAACCAATATAACTGAATTTGAAACTTAACGAAATTACTTAGCTTTATTTCGAAGAGAGTTTTTGTTTTTCTTAATACTTAATTAATTCGTCCGGAATACTCAATAAAAATTATGTAAAATATTACTTCTAAACTATTCGTAATGTAGAACGCTACTTTTAAACTATGCATAATGTAGAACGCTACTTTTAAACTATTCATAATGTAGAACGTTACTTTCAAACTAAAGATGTTAATTGCGACAAGTTAAGGTTGTGCTTTGACATGTAATAACTGTCACTTAATTTGGATTTATTAACAAGACAAAAGAGCTATGAATGCTTGAAATTTCAGAATTGAACAAAGAAAGCAATGGACAAATAATTGGGGGTGTTCCCACTACGGAAATGTTACACATTTCGCACAATAACTCCAGAATGTTTTGGTTTGTTTCCTCTAAACTTTTCATAATTCTTGGGATTGATAATTTAAAAATGAAACTCCCTTTTGATTATGATTTTTTTCTAAATTGTCGTTCCAGAGCTTCGGGACGTTTACTCTCAAATTAAAGTAACCTTTTCACATGTTACACCATAACTTTGCAATGTTCAGATTCATTAACTGGAAACATTTAAAAAAAGTAAGATATAGTTTGATTTAAAAAACCCAACATTTTTGTCATTCAAGAGTTATTAGACTTTAAAATCAGATTAATAAATGAAAGGCATTTTTTACATGGCATACACTAGCTCTAGTATGTTTGTTTCAAATCATTACAAACTTTACACTTTACACTCTTGTCGACATTGGTGAATTCAGACTCGTTTTCAATTTTTGACATTGTCTGGTTTGTCATTTCAGAGTTATTGATCTTTTAGCAGTCATATTTGACGCAATATGTTTACGCCTAAATACAATGTATATCCTAATGAAAGTTTTCCAAACGAGCCTTTTTACGACATCTGATTATACGCTTTTGTAATATTTCATTTTATTCTCGCAACAATTTCAATAGGCACAAGAAAAGCGCAGCTCCTTATATTACATATGCATGTCTTCATTTTAGTCCTCATAAAAATTAACTGATAAAAGAAAGTCCGTTGCAGATTATTACCAACAATTAGAGCAAAAACAATAATTATATTTAGTTTTCATTACATTCTATGAAATATTTGATTATTTATCAGAGCTCTAAGTCCTCCTTAAGTAATACATAAAAATAGTAATAGCAATATATGAATAATTTGAAACTATAAAACTTGTGCTAAAGCGTTTTCGAATACGACTAAGAGTGGACTTCTTTAATCGATTTTGTGAATGTATACGATCAAAACAAATACATGTTATATGTTACATAAACTCTTTTCTTACAAATATAAAATGTATACGACATGAAACACAAACTTATTTTCTTAACATGTGCTTTGAAAGTTGACTTATTCAATGAAAATATCATACTGCATTTTACTATAAATCGGTAAAATTCGATAAATGAGAGTCTGATTGGGGTTTACAGAATAGAGAATAATGGGCAAAAAGTACAGAATAAAGGACAAAAAGTAAAATAGAGAAAAATTGGCAAAAAATAAGGAATAATGGGGTGCAAATTTAATAAGAATAGTGAATAATTGGCAAAATAAGTAATGGATAGAGAAAGAAGGTCTAAAAATTAAAGAAATAAAGGACCTCCCATCCAGACCCTCATAAAAGGTTTCATACAAATACTTACTCGTTGGCTGATAGTAACATAAAGGTAAACCAATATGGGAAGTATGCGTAGGATGTGATAGAAAGTTTGGGAGCAATCCATCAAGCATTGAATTATTGTCATAAGGGAGGTAAAATTCGTCTAATTTCCAGTCCATTTTATCTATTTCTTGACATTTTTCGGTGGAAGGCCCCTAAAACATAAACGCATTAAAACAATATAAAATCTATATAATACAGACATAGAATATATGAAATCTGCGTGTGTGATACATAACTAGAACATATTTTGTTCGTTTTTTGTCCGTCTTTTTATATGCATAACGAAAAAAAAGCCTATGATGTATCAAATCATGACACAAAACCAAAAGGCTCATCTTAAAGAACTAGAAGCAAAGGAACATGCTTTGCATTACTATTCTTTACCTCGGCTAGTCCTTTCCAAAATTCATGCACCTCACTTCTTGTACGTCTAGTTTTCTTTGAAAAATCTATTTTTACATAGTGGTTGTTGGTGTAGGTCTGTTGTACTGTCAAATGTGGCACATGTAGAGGAGGATCTGCATACCCTTTCGAAGCACCTTAGATCATCCATGGTTTGAGGTGGGGTTCGTGTCGGTCAGTCAGTCTTTGTTTTTTTATGTTGTGTTTTGTAAACTGTTGTTTGTCTTTGGATCGCTTTTCGTTTTTTGCCACGGCATTGCCAGTTTTTTTTCGACAAATGAGTTTGAAAGTCCCTTTGGTATCTTTCGCCCTCTTTTAAAATATGCTTTGTAATTTCTGTTTTCCTGTTTATATTTTATTATCGGAATACATAAAATCTGTTTGTATTAGTTGATCTTTTGTTGTTGTATGACCCTATATACATTGCACACGTTGATGATCTTTTTATATTTCTGCAACGTAAGTTGCGTCCCTTAAACATATTAAATATTACAAATAATCATGATAATGAGAACAAATTATACATATCGCTGATACCATTTTACAAATAATGCGATAGTAAGACCTGGCTTCTATTCAGTTCCATAATACCTACCAAATATAAAATGAAAGGAAATTCACTTGGGAGATGTACTGACTGATTGACATTTCCATCTTCCCTACAGCAATACACAAGCGCGAAGTCTGAAGAAGTATCTAGTATTATGTATGGTAGTTTGCCGCCCAAACTATAATTGTAACCACGGATGGTTAAACTTCCTTCATCAAAACCTGAAAAGAAATATTGACAAAAAAGGAGCTTATTAATCCATGACAACATATCTATTACACAATATTGAAAATACTTTAAATTATGATATTAGAGTAAAACGAGTATGACTTAATTAGGTTGATCAAAAGACGGAATTATAAATTATAAAGTCATTTTCAGTCTGAAATTTCAGTCAATTTTCATATGTATCCACTGCGGTAAATTCAGTACTATTTAGACAATTCGCTCGCAGTCAATGAATATCTGTTCAGTATATTTCTGACTGTTCAGAACTTGCAATTTACCTGTACAAGACATCAACATACTGAATTGTCTGAAAAGCTACTAAACAGTACTTGACTGACTGCAAGCCATTATGTCTGAACGTTACTGAATTTACAACCAGACAGTTTTTTGGTTCCGACTTTTCAAATGATGTTTAAGATCAAAATGTCCATTTAAGACTTAAATTCATTTACTTGTTGTGACTCTGAAGACAGTGGAATACTGAATACAGATCTTAGTTATTTGTTTATCGTTTGGGAGGATCTAATGAGTAGATTTCTCTTTCGTGAAAACTGAGACTTATACCAAAAATAAAACAAACCGCTTATAAAGAACAAAACATGAAATGGTATGATGCATGGTTTAGCACTTATAGGCAGTATATTAGTGTCAATATATTATAGTACCCAGTAAGTAACCGATGTTCTTAATTCGTGCAAGAAAGATTTCAGGGTCTGTAGATTAACAAGACAGAAACATCTAAAAGAATCGCTGGAACTGTGAACTGAGTGATACCGGATTTGTCACCAATAAAAGCGTCCCTTGCTGTGCTTAACAATTAATGCTGACATAACTTAACTAAACAGTTTTAATTTAGTATTTCTTAAATTGAGTTGTCCCAATTCATTGTAATTTTATTCGAAACTTTCTGCATTCGTAAATATCAACAGAATAAGTAATTAATAGTTAATTGAAATTCAAATAAAATTTTAATGTAAGAATATAACATCTTGATGTCTAGAAGTTTTTGTATTTGATATTATAAAGGAAATTTATAAAGGCAACAAGGTTTCAAATGTAATGGTCACAATATAGACTTAAACAACGAGTATAATGCTTTAAAGATACTAAGCCTGAAAGGCTTTCGGGTTTTTAGGGTTTAAATTCAGAACAAAACGACGTATACTATGAATCTCTACTTTAAGTTTCAAAATACACTTACCGAAAGGACACTTCCCACCAGTCCTGTATATACAGTAATTTCCAGGAGGCCATGTTCTGTTGACTCCATTATCATCATCAAATATTGTCATGTTCGATTTCATGACACAAAAATTTATCTGCATAGCATGTTTAGTGTATGGACCAAGAATGTGCGGCTCAAATGTATACGGGTCATCATCGTTCCAAAAGAAGTTCATTGAGTTTTCGAACAGTGTCAAATTGATATATCCAGTAGACCATCCATATTCGTTACTCTCTGGACATCCAAACATTGAAGAATGAAGGGCATATGTTCCTTCTGGCCATTGCGTCGACTTAACTTCTAAAAGTAAAATCCCTTAAATCAGTTTATTTAGTATAAAGAGATGTATACATATTTCAATTATAACGATTTTATAACGAAACCATTTAAGTTTTCTAACTTTCAAAAACGTGTATCGCTTAAACAGAAATTATATTACTATTTGTTTAACAGTACTCTATCTTACCCTGTAAACTTATTTTTTTAATTTAAATGTTTTTCTTTAACAAGAGAGACTTGATGAAGCAACGGAACAAATATTGGAGGGACTTATGAATTTCGGATTTTATTTACAGAAAATATAAAAACTCTTACATTGAAATTCTTACATCAATATTGCTGCAACAAATTTCGTCAACCATCACATGCATTGCATTGCAGTGGAGTTTGTACCAGTTACTGGTGATGATTTTAGTTTCTAGGCATATTCTTGTTCAATGAAAAATCTACAAACCAATCCGAATATCTCAGATATCGCTCATCCAGCACAGACTTTCAGAACGGTTAGCATTGGAAAATATGACAAGAAGATGATGCATGTTCCTTGGTCTTCGATCTACTCTAAAACACGATTACTGTCGTCTGGTCTATACATTTACCATTTGAGTAATACATCCTTTCATATCATAGTTTTACTGTTGCTACATGATCCGCTGACTCTGTTGAAGCACCTGATCCCTGGTTGGTGCTTTTTTTTTTTATTTCTTGGGGTTTTCCCCTTGCTTGTGTATTCTAACTGGATTAAATCATCGATAAACTACAGATGTCTATTATTTATTAATTACCAATAATCTATATGTCTTAAATTATCCCAATATTTTATATAATGTATTTATATAGTAAACTTAATTTTAATCATCCTTAAAAGTTATGATCAACATGTAGAATATTAGTACACGTTGCTCACATGAATCAATTAAAGTTTCCATACCTGTTTCACAGAATATTCCAGTAAACATAGTTGGACAGCGACAGGTACACGACTGCAGTATTAACGTTCCGTTATTGAAGCATTTTACAGCAGGACAGTCTGAATGAATAAAAATTTTGTTAAATTAAAATTAAGCAATGATTACATTTTTTTTAAACGAAAATTGTGAAAAGATAAGGAAGTTCCATCTGCGTGAAATCACTCACCTTGTAGCACATAAAAGAGTATGGATCTGTCTTGGCATTTGTAATAGTAAAAAAATTGAATTTAAAATTTTGCAAATCATCGTAAATTTACGAAAAAAATGGGTTGTCATTTACTATTTTTTCTTGATCTATCTTTTAGACGAGTTTTTAATAAAAGAATGTCAGGATTATTGTAAAATACTATATGTACTGTATGTGGCTAAGCTTTGAATTGTGATTGTCATTCGAACAGGACTTTATTTATAATGCTTATTTATCAAATGCAGACGTTTATACTATGAAATATAAGCATCTTTTTTTTGTCAGCAACCACACATTCTGAAGACTGCACGTTGCACTCTGGCTGTCTTTCGGTTATTTATATATCGTTTGGTTTTTGTCTCATTGATGTTTACCTACATCTCGGTTTACGTTTTAACGTGTTTAAAGTCCAGTCCTTAAATGTCTTTCCAAAGAGTTTGAAGCTTAGTTTAACTCATGCGTACCTCCAATGTGGTTACAATAACTTAATATTTGATGAAATTAAAAGGCAAATTCATCGGTTTTTTTTCCCCATTCCAAGTCAAAAATTATATTGATAACTCAAGTGCTATGTTACCCGACAAACTTCATAATATAAACAATTCATAAGTAATAGAACTTTCTACTACTGAAGTTGAAGATATAATAAACAATTTTAATTCCGTAAAAGCTTCTGGTCTAGATCTCATAAATCCTAAATTATTACAAAGAAGCAACTTCCGTATTAAAATATCCATTGTGTAAGCTATTCAACTTAATATCCTTAAGAACAACTACTTTTCCTTATAGATGGAAACGAGCAAAATGTTACCCCGGTTGAGTGTAGTATGAAAGTGTATGAAACGTTGTGCATATAAACTCGTATACCATCATTTAAAAAGTAATAATATAACAAAAATCAATTGGACTTCACACGGGGAGCGGAGGGGAGCGGAGGGGAGGGTTCTGCGGTAAATTAAAGCTTTTGGTCGTGTTTTGCAAATGGGACTGCTATTCAAACTTCAACAAACGGGCATATCAGATTCTTTATCAAAATGGTACCGGTTTGAAAATCATCTAAAATAGAGTTCAACGGGTGGTAGTCAACAGTTCAAGTTCTGGATCTTAACCTGTAAATGCAGGCGTTCCAGAAGGGTATATTATGGGCCCTCTCCTCTTTTTGATATTTATAAATGATAAAGTCGAAAACATTCAAGCTCTTATCAAACTATTTGCAGCTGACACTTCTTTATATATTACTGTTGACACTCCAACAGAATCAGCTACAATTTTAAATAATGATTTCGATAAAATTTTAATTGGTCAAAGACATGGCCTTTGAATTTCATTGTCCCAAAAGAACTTCAAATAATAAGTAAACAAATACATCTAGGGGACTATTGCCCAAACAAAGGATTCTGGTATTACCATGTTGAATATTCATTTTTTTTAATCTTTCAAAAGAATAAATATAATGAAATAAAATGTTCTTCATAGGTTTACTCTTGAAAAAAATTACATAACAGTGGGAAGTAGGCATGGCCATTATACACGACAAAGAATAATATTTCTCAACTCAACACACTGACTAGTTTATATTCTAAATATGTTATCCTGGCAACAACGAGACTATGGAGCACACTTAATTTGAACATCAAAAATTTGAATAGCTTCCATTATTCAAAAAACAAATCCACACTCAAAATAGTAAAGTCCCAATGTATTACTATGTAGGTTATCGTCTTAGACAAATTCTTTGTGCTCGTTTAAGAATGGTTTCGACTTCATTGAATTATCATCTATTCCTTCGTAATTTACTAGACTCCCCAAACTTCCGTTGTGGTGATTTAGAAACAAATTCGCACTTCCTGTTATCTTGTCCAATATCCAATATACACCACTTTAAGACATGAACTATTAGCTTCCGTTTCAGTCCTTCCTATCCAAGTTGACAGCAATATTTTGCTTTTTGGGTCAACAGCACTCTCAGACGAGAATAGCCATTTAGTTTGGTGCCGAAATACATTATCAAAAGCAAACTTTTTAACCCTTGATGTTACTGCTTCATCATTCAAAAAGAACCCCAAGCATTTCACACTGTCTACATTACAAAATTCCATGTTTATTCTTATTTCTAAAACAATGTTCACCTTCATCATAATTACATATTTGTCGCAAAGCATGCCAATAGTTAATATATTTATTTATTGATCAATTAGTGCATTATTTGTATACTAGGAGACATATTTGTAAAAGCAACTTTTGCTTGTTTCAGATTCCTAGTTATTTATTTCAAATTGTATTTTATTGTTATGTGAAAATTTATCTGAATAAAGCTTGATTGAATTAGATTTAACTCAGGAGAAAGAACAATACAATTATCAAATAAAGTCACACTTCATCACGACTTTACAAAAATCTGCACCATAGGATAATGTTTACTCTATCCCCTAGTGTATTTTTAGCCGTGGGATAATTCGGTCCATTAACTATTAAAATAAGCGATTTTTTTCTTGATTTGTCACTCCACTATATGTCTCATATCAATTTGTATAATTGCACAACATATATAGAGCTCAACAAACATTTATGTTATATATACACATATATATATATAAAATGTCTGAATAATAGCCAACGATAAATCTTACGAGGCGATGGATCATATAAATATGATACAGTACACTACAAAATATAATATATAATAAGCAAGTCTAAAAGGGTACAACATCACCAAAAAAATAGTAAAATCATTAACAAATATTAAATATTTCGGATAACTAATATCCTTCATCAGTAAGTTGTCAAATGATTCTTATCTTGACCTGTGGTAGTCGAACTGAAATAATGATCTTGAACACCATACAAATTATACCGAATCAATACACTGGTAAATTTTTTCAATATTGATGTTTGGAATGAGGAATAAATTCCTTTAAACTTTGAGAGTCCGGTATTGAAGCCTGAGTTACAGGAAACAAGTGATGGTACATGTAGGGACTCATTTTATTTTTTTCCTTAATGCTCTCTGGGGAAACTGTCCTTAACTTTATTATCCAAAACTTTCCTGAGCAAGTCTGTCGGCCTTTGACCAACCCTCGTTGTGGTCTATGATAGTGATGGTAAAGTTTTTGAGATCAGCTTGGGCGTTACCAGGTGATCTCAAATGACGACTTACGGGGAGGTCGGGCTTGCAGGTGTAGTCACTTCGATGACATGTGGCATGCAGTATGTTGGCGAGACAGAACAGCCATTCAACAAACGCACGAATGGTCATCGAAGTGACTACACCTACAAGCCCGACATCCCCGTAAAATTTTGTTCTTCCCTCGCCGGGATTCGAACTCATGCTATTGGGATATCGTGACAACACCGCCTGCACTGTGTCCAGCGCTCTAGACCACTCGGCTACCTGGACTGAACTTAAAATTCAGCCTTCGGTGGCCTAGTGTTATCTTTCCTCATTAGTAGAATCTAGAGTTGTAACACAGTACATGATATATTAGGCATGAAGATGGAATTGATTGCAGATTAGTTAAATTATCTGTCGTAAAGGATCGTAAGATGCAGCCACAGAAATAAATATTTGATAAGAACGTCTAAACAAGTGACAACTCTACGACGGATCCATCCATTGGATCACCAGTGAAGGTGATAAACGGCTATATACATATTATATTCATAATTACTCTAAATATCAGCACAACAATGTTAAATCTGCAAATTTGCAGAAGCAAATTATTGTTCTTCCCTCGCCGGGACTCGAACTCATGTTATAGGGATATCATGACACACACACACACACACACACACATATATATATATATCAGTCCCCGAGTGTATCATCAGCTCATTAGCTAGTACTTTGGTACTGACATGATTTATAACAAACCTTTCTTAAATAAGCATTAATAAATTTTGAAATTATAAGAACTAAGGTTTCAACTCCCTCAGGAAAAGTTGGCCTTAGATGGATTTGGCTATTTTTTTAAGGTCCATTTTAGTGAAAAAGCTCTTTAACTATTTCGGAAATTATACATCCTTGGCTTTCAAATCTTCGGCTTTGAGCATTCCTGATGAAGGTAAATCCAGAAAAGCGCTTCGGACGCATGAAATTTATAACGTGTTGTTTTCATTCCTTATAACCTTTTCAATGAAGTATAAGCATTTTTTTATGATATTAACAACTTTTAATGATGATTGCCATGATCTTTTAGTAAGAATTGATTTGCATCATTCCAATATGACATTATTAACCAACAACGATGGGATAATTAGGAAGAATACCGGATCTGTATTTCTTGAAAATCCAATCTCCGTCTTACGGTTAACAAATTAATCGTAAGTCAGGAAGTTATTTATACATATTTTCGTTATCGTATTAAAATTACAATAAATATTTCTAAAACAGATTTAACCTTAATCCATTTAATATTTATACAAAACAGCATTTTAATTAATATATACCGTTTGGTGTTATAGTTGTAGGACATTGACATACGTGCTTAATCGTTGTTAGACAATATGTGCCATCTACAACAGTGCATACGTTTGGTGTTATCGTTGTAGGATAATGGACATAAGCTTATGAAAATAATGGTATTAATTATTTTGGAGTGTTAAAATTCTTTAGAGGTTTTAGATAAAATACATGCTTTTGATGGTCCTTATAATTCTGTTGACAGTTATGAAAGAAAAGTTTTTGTATTTGATAAAATGGTCTTTCGAAAAATCTCATTGTAATTTTATTTGCTGTAACTCGTTTAAAGCCTTTTTCTGTAACGAAAAGGAAAGTATGCTAGATACACTTACTGGAAATGTGAGGATATGATTGAAGCTTTAAATTTTCTGCTAGATAACATTTATGTACGTTTCGGCGATAAAGTGTATCGTCAGGTAGTAGGTATTCCTATGGGCACTAACTGTGCCCCTTTAATAGCAGATTTATTTCTATATTGCTATGAATCTCAGTTTATGACCAAACTCAGTAAAGACCCATCATTGTTATATTTAGTTGATACATTCAACAATACCTACCGTTATCTGGATGATATTTTTCGTTAAATAATCCAGAGTTCTCTAAATATACTTCCGAAATTTACCCAAAAGAACTTACTTTAACTAAATCTAACATAAACAGCAGCAGTTGCCCTTTTCTAGATTTAGACATTTCAATTTCTAACGGAAACTACATACTAAAATTTACGACAAAAGAGATGATTTTTCATTTCCTATTGTTAATTTTCCATTTTAGACGGCGATGTACCTTTGGCTCCATCATACGGTGTTTATATATCCCAACTCGTTCGGTATGCCTGTGTGTGTTCTGATGTCATAGATTTTAACGAACGTAATCAATGCATCACTGGGAAATTATTGTGTCAGGGATTTCGATACCATAAATTACTTAAAACTTTTACTAAATTCTTTCATAGATACAAAGATTTGATTAGTAAATTTGGCTGTACCTGTAGAAAACTTATTAAAATGGTATTTCACATCCTAAATTTTACGGTAATATTGTACTTAAAGCGAGGAAATCACTATTTGATCCGTGTAAACTCATCGAACCTTTAAACAAACTTATAAGTAAGGGTTATCGTACCAATATTGTAATTAGATCTCTGAATATAGTTTACATTGGCACTAATATCGATTTTGTCATTAGCAAATTAAAACATAACTAAGTTGTATCTTCTTTTGAGGCGGGATGTTTAGAGACACACACACGTTAATTTTATCTCTTAAGAAGTAGCTCCTCACTATCCTACTACCTGTCGATACATTTATTTTGGCATTGCACAAGTCATGTCTTCTCTGACTGTTCATGACGTTAAAATACTAAATCCCTGGGATGTGTTTTAGTTGATTTTAGTCTCTGATGCATGATTTTTATCATTAATTGTTTTTGGCTTTTAACTAGCTGTCAGTAACTGCGAGTACTCTCAAATCGTACTTTCTTGTTAATTCGACCTGTTGATACTATTTTTAATACTTTTTGTTATTTTATATTAATATGGATCTTGTCTGTATACCAGCTTTGATTATTTGGAATATCTACTAATTTTCACTTCTTCGTACTACATTTGTATTAACATCAAGATTATTCTCCTTTAATCTGTACAGGAAGTTTTATTGTTGATATTTACCCTTATGTATCTAGTGTTAAATTAGGTATTTATATGACAGACCTTTCTTGGTATTCCTAATTATTGGAAGATTTTATATAGACAGAAAAGTATACCTAAAACGACAAAGTTATTTTTCATTTACCTGTATATATTATGAAAACCGGTTTTTTCAAAAGTGATTATTTTCTAAGGGTTTAATATTTCGCGGTAGTGTTTTGCCATGGCTTTATTTGGACTTGTTTGTTTGCTTTTTGGCCTTGAATGTTTGTCCCTAATATTTTATTAACTATGTATTTACTTTCAGGTATCACAGATCGAATTTATTCGTTCATAGTGTGTTAATTTACGTTTTGATTGAGTTAAGCCTTCCAATTGATGTTTTATCGTGTGTTTTCTATGTTGTGATGTTATACTATTGTTTCAGAAAAAGGGAGAAGGTTTGGTACCATTAAAACGTTTAATCCTGCTGCAAATGTTTGCACCTGTCCTAAGTCAGGAATCTGATGTACAGTAGTTGTCGTTTGTTTATGTAATTTATACGTGTTTCTCGTTTCTCGTTTTTTATATATACTAGACCGTTGGTTTTACCGTTTGAATGGTTTTACACTAGTACTTTTGGGGCCCTTTATAGCTTGTTGTTCGGTGTGAGCCAAGGCTCCGTGTTGAAGGCCGTACATTGACCTATAATGGTTTACTTTTATAAATTGTTATTTGGATGGAGAGTTGTCTCATTGGCACTCACACCACATCTTCCTATATCTATACACTGTAAGTGCTTACTCGTCGTAAGACAACGACATAAGCCAATTACATTAGTGCATATTCAAAACTGCATTTAGATTAATATATACCATTTGGTGTTATAGTTGTAGGACAATGCAATGTGCCATAGGTAATTGTGCATAGTTGGGGTGTAATCGTTGTAGGAGAAAGACATGCGACATTGACATTAGTACATAATTGTTGTTAAACAATGACACGTGATATTGCCATTAGTACATTGTCGTTGTTGGACAATGACACGTGATATTGCTACTAGTGCATTGTCGTTGTTGAACAATGACACGTGATATTGTCATTAGTGTATTGTCGTTGTTGAAAAATGACACGTGATATTGCTATTATACAATGTCGTTGTTGAAAAATGACACGTGATATTGTCATTAGTGCATTGTCGTTGTTGAACAAGGACACGTGATATTGCTATTAGTGCATTATCGTTGTTGAACAATGACACGTGATATTGTCTTTAGTGCATTGTCTTTGTTGAACAATGACACGTGATATTACCATTAGTGCATTATCGTTGTTGGACAGTGACATGTGCCATAGGTAATTGTCCATCTGTTTGGTGTTATCGTTGTAGGACAGTGACATATGCCATTGACATTAGTTCTTCGTCGTTGTAGGACTATGACATGTGCCATTGCAATAAGTGCTTGGTCGTTGTAAGACAATGACTTATGCCATTGACATAAGTGCAAACGTTTGATGCTATCGATGTAGGACATTGAAATGTATTATAGGTAATTGTGCATAGTTTGGGTGTAATCGTTGTAGGAGAAAACATGTGCCATTGACATTAGTACATAATTGTTGTTTGACAATGGCATGTGCCATTGACATTAGTGCATAATCGTGTTTGACACTGACATGTGCCATATGTATTAGTTGATATGTTTGGTGTTACCATTGTAGGACAGTGACATGAACCATTGACATTAGTGCATAAACGTTGTTGAACAATGGCATACGCCATTGACATTAGTGCACAATCGTTGTTGGACAATGCCATGGTTATTGACATAAGTGCATATGTTCGGTGTTTTCGGTGTAGGACCTTGATATATATCTTTGTCATTAGTACATGTTTGGCTGTAGAGTAGGGTAACAAACAATCGTTTCCAATATGTTTTGTTTCCGATCATATATAAAACTATATAATACATTTACGATGTATCATATTACAGATAAGTATTCCTAAGAAACATAAACATGGTTAAAGTGTTGTATGGTATTGGTACCATTAAAACGTTTAATCCCGCTGCAAATGTTTGCACCTGTCCTAAGTCAGGAATCTGATGTACAGTAGTTGTCGTTTGTTTATGTAATTTATACGTGTTTCTCGTTTCTCGTTTTTTATATATACTAGACCGTTGGTTTTACCGTTTGAATGGTTTTACACTAGTACTTTTGGGGCCCTTTATAGCTTGTTGTTCGTGTGAGCCAAGGCTCCGTGTTGAAGGCCGTACATTGACCTATAATGGTTTACTTTTATAAATTGTTATTTGGATGGAGAGTTGTCTCATTGGCACTCACACCACATCTTCCTATATCTATACACTGTAAGTGCTTACTCGTCGTAAGGCAATGACATAAGCCAATTACATTAGTGCATATTCAAAACTGCATTTAGATTAATATATACCATTTGGTGTTATAGTTGTATAGGACAATGCAATGCGCCATGGGTAATTGTGCATAGTTTGGGTGTAATCGTTGTAGGAGAAAGACATGCGACATTGACATTAGTACATAATTGTTGTTGGACAATGACACGTGATATTGCTATTAGTGCATTGTCGTTGTTGAACAATGACACGTGATATTGTCATTAGTGCATTATCATTGTTGAACAATGACACCCGATACTGTCATTAGTGCATTGTCGTTGTTGAACAATGACACGTGATATTGCCATTAGTGCATTATCGTTGTTGAACAATGACACGTGTTATTACCATTAGTGCATTATCGTTGTTGGACAGTGACATGTGCCATAGGTATTTGTCCATATGTTTGGTGTTATCTTTGTAGGACAGTGACATACATGTATGCCATTGATATTAGTGCTTCGTCGTTGTAGGACTATGGCATGTGCCATTGCAATAAGTGCTTGGTCGTTGTAAGACAATGACTTGTGCCATTGACAAAAGTGCAAAAGTTTGATGCTATCAATGTAGGACAATGAAATGTATTATAGGTAATTGTGCATAGTTGGGGTGTAATCGCTGTAGGAGAAAACATTTGCCATTGACATTAGTACATAATTGTTGTTTGACAATGGCATGTGCCATTGACATTAGTGCATAATCGTATTTGACACTGACATGTGCCTTATGTCTTAGTTGATATGTTTGGTATTATCGTTGTAGGACCGTGACATGAACCATTGACATTAGTGCATAAACGTTGTTGAACAATGACATGCGCCATTGACATTAGCGCACAATCGTTGTTGGACAATGCCATGGTTATTGACATAAGTGCATATGTTCGGTGTTTTCGGTGTAGGACCTTGATATATATCTTTGACATTAGTACATGTTTGGCTGTAGAGTAGGGTAGCACACAATCGTTTTCAATGTGTTTTTGTTTTCGATCATATATAAAACTATATAATACATTTGCGATGTATCATATTACAGATACGTATTCCTAAGAAACATTAACATGGTTGAAGTGTTGTATGGTATGATCTTTTAGTTCCCTTCGAAGAAATTCACTATTATAATAATATTTGATAATCAACTGTTTATATTTTGATAGATTTGTTTTATTTCACAATTACGAAATATTTCTAATTGATTGATTGAAATTGGTTTACCATACAGTTGCAAGTAGTTTTTTACACGCCGAGAAAGAAGGAAAACTTGAAATGTCCAAAATAAACCGACAAAGCAATGGCAAAAAACTGAACAAAAGCAAAAAGACATACAACTTATATTCTCTATAAATGCTACAGGGGCGTGGCTACACAAAAACATATACATACAAACAATATATATTCCTTAAAATTTGTACAATCAAAATGTCTGATTACATGTTACAATAATTGAACCACATAATAAACGAGAACGGGTACTGTAAGAAAGTTTTCGCATAATTCGACGCATAACTCGATGTTACGTGTTCCCATTTAAAGAGAGGCGGAAGATACCCTACGGACATTCAAACTCATAATTCGAAAACAAACTGACAACGCTATGGATCCCTTTGGAATTTCACCCTATTCTTTTATCTGAACTTGGTTTTTTTGAGTGAATTAAGAGTTACGCCTAAATTCAATCGTCAAATTCGTGTACAATGTACACAAAATCGGGCAGTATTCATTTAGCTTTGTCTAATTTGATGGCCAATTTTCTGAACAGTTCCTTTACTGAAGATTTGCCGAGATCTGTTCAATGATTTATACAGACGAATCGTTAATTGGCTTACATTTTAATTAAGACTATAATAGGTTTTCCATCTTATTGTTTCACTCTCCTCAGTTCTTCATATGAAGCATTTTTGAACTCGTTCAATGATCTAACAATTGGATTTGGTGCTCAAAGACGTTTTCTTGAAAAGTTTTGTTTCGAGCGTCTCTGACGAAATTCATTCTAACAACACATCATGTCTTACGCACTAATTAAAAATCGGTCGAGGGTTTTTCATACTACAAAACCAATGAAACGTAAACCAAGGTGAAAGTATAGAGTTTCATGGATTAGGTAAATAGCGTCAACATTTGAAGTGGTTATATTAGTTGTGAGTACTGAATCGTAGGCTCCGCCCTTTTTACATCAATCTGTAGGTTTACAAAAATATTGCAACTCTCAATTAAACTTTTCTGCCTAAAAAGGATATAATTAAATACCAATTATCTAAATATTATGACACTTTTAAAAGGGTCATGTAAGGCATGCTCATTTGTATACATGTATATAGTGTTTCAAAAACAGTTGTTCTATCAGGAAATTATTAGAATTATAATGAAAAGTATGCGGAAATGAAAATGGTGTTTTCCTAAACTCTTCGCATGGTGAGAGTATATATTCAACCTTATAGGTTCGGATTCTCTTTGATATTATTTCATGATTTAATATAAGAAATATCGCGAAAGGACATCTGAAATCTGTGTTGGTATTGTTACATGAACGCAGTCAACATCAAAATCAAAAGGAATAACTTTGTATAATTAACAAATAAGCTAAATATCAAAATAAGGATATCTGGTATGATTGCCAATGAGAAAACTATCCACCAGAGTCCAAATGACTGCAAGTATGTTGACTTTTTCCTGTTAATCAGATTTGTACACTTTAATTGTCCATCCTTGAATATAACGTAACATTTTAACCCGCAAATTACAATTCTAATAATCAATTTAGGATTAACTCATTTACATAGACTGCTTAAACGCATTAACTTTTTCTTTATTCAATGCATTTGATATAATAGCATATTTTAATTTTCTACATTAGTGGAGATAGTAATAAGTTTTTTTTTTTTTGCTGAATGGATTTTTAGAATACATGAATGTCAAATGACTACACAGTTTAAAATATTATAGCACAATCATCTATCATTTTTTCATAATGTTTAATAATAGACCTAACTGCTCATTGACTGATGTTCGGGCTGGAATTTCCCACTTTCTTTTTTTTTTTTTAACTTTTTTATAATATTTTCAATTTCACCTATATGCCTGAAATTCCAGGAATTTCAACCTATATGTCTTAATCTCCAGAAAATTGAATAACTTTAAAATTATTTTGAATGAACCTTTTTTTTATATTTAATTAATTTGAAAATAATTGAATTTAATGATAAACGAGCATTTGACAAGTTGAAATCAAGTAATAGCCAATTTTCAATCGTTAAAAAACCTTTAAGTTTATACTGCATTGTCAACCAGAGACACATATATACATGTATATATGTCTCTGTGTCAACGTATCAAATTATTAAAGGCATTATATTTGCAATAGTTTGTGTCGTTTTCTTCGCATAAGAATGTCTTATGCTTTGTCTATTGAAAGACCTTACAACATTTTGAACAACGAAAACATCAGCAGGATATATCTATATCTTGTTAATTTTCTAAAACAATCAAAGACCAAACAAACAGCAAAGCATAACGATAAGTGTAAACAAACAGATAAAAAACGAAAACGTATCAAAAATAACAGAGACACATACTTCAACTCCCCCCCCCCAAAAAAAAAAAAACAAAAAACAAACCAGAGGTATGCCAGTGCAACTACAATTTGCAGCAGCAAACAATATTGGAACAACGACCATTCTTTCAAACAAAATATATATCAACTGGAGCGTTTATAACATAAATGATAAGCACTTGTTGCTTGTTTCTGAATCCTATTGCCACAATGTGAATTTATATTGTATAAGATGCATTCAATTTCATAATAAAATATTGTTTACACTAAATATGATACTTTTAAAAGGTCATGTAAGGCATGTTCATCTGTATATATACTGTTGAAAAACAGTCGTTCTATCAGAAACTTATTAGAATTACAATGAAAACATAAATGATGCGTCTTCAAAAATAAACTCCATATTTACAGGGTTCTCACTTGAAACGTAATTTAAATCGAATTAAAGTAGAGGTGTTAAAATTACGCTGTAAATGTTGTTAATAAATGTGACAGTTTTCACCGATTATACTACAATGTAGATCTCTAATGATGGGACAAATTGTACTTATTTGTTTCATTGAGTGTCAGGCGTTTATAAATCAATGTGTAACACGAATGTATATCAGATAAACCTAAATAAATATCTTGGCCGATAATAACACTGTTGATTAACTTTAACATATTTCCACATTTTGAATAATAGTCCTTTTACAGAACATTTTTAAAAGCATACATTCCAGTTTATTTCTAAATTAAACTGACGACCACACATCGAAACAGAAAATGACTAAGAATTAAGGTAAGCGGGATCTAAAGGTAGAACGTTTCAATTATTTGGGACAAATCAAATTATTTCAAATAGAAACTTTTCCTTGCATGTATATATTATAGAACGTGTTCTTTAATAAAGTAGCACACAGTAAAGAGGCTGGGTCAAATATATTGGCTATACTGTGTTTGCCTGACACATTTTGATTCAAGTCATTTTCCCAGTACTAGCCTTCGAAGTTGACATTTTTCATTCCCATTTGGTCAAGTTTAAACTGACAAATTTCAAGTTGGAAGTGAGAAATGTCAACAGGGAGTAACTTGTGGTCTTTTGTTGGTTCCTTTTCATGTGTTTAACCATTTCTATCCGTTTATCGATTATTTTTCTAACCGTTTATCGATTGCACTCAAACCATAAATAAATACTGTAAAAAAAAAATCGAAACTTTTTAAAGTTTTAGACACCAAAAAAAAAAAAAAAAAAAAAATGAAATAATAGTTACAAACCACTAAGTTAAGATCTTAAGTGAATAATTCTCTATTTAGCGTCATTCTACTAGTATGCTATAGGGTAGTAAATGCCTTTGTAATTTTCGTCTCATAAGCCGGAATCAAGTAAACAAGGAATCTTTAAAATCAGCTAGACAAAGAAACGCAGGTTTTTGCATAATATAACTAATAGATATAGGAAGATGTGGTGTGAGTGCCAATGAGACAACTCTCCATCCTAATAACAATTTATAAAAGTAAACCATTATAGGTCAATGTACGGCCTTCAACACGGAGCCTTGGCTCACACCGAAGAACAAGCTATAAAGGGCCCCAAAATTACTAGTGTAAAACCATTCAAACAGGAAAACCAACGGTCTAGTCTATATAAAAAACGAGAAACACGTATAAATTATATAAACAAACGACAACTACTGTACATCAGATTCCTGACTTAGGACAGGTGCAAACATTTGCAGCGGGATTAAACGTTTTAATGGTACCAAACCTTCTCCCTTTTTCTGAAACAATAGTATAACATCACAACATAGAAAAACACACGATAAAATATAAAACGATAAATAACTAACACTACTTACATTTCCTTTCTTCAAATGGACTTCCAACTATAAAAGTGAAGGAAAATACCGTCATCAAACAATATAAAAATATTGCAAAATAAAGAATCCATTTCTGTTGAAATAACATAAACGGTACCAATTTTTCTGCACCATTTCTGTTGAAAACGTTTGAGTACTTTTAATCTTCAAAAAATAGGATATAAAAAAATCAGTTTTTTATACATTAATTTTGTTTAGTTTTGGAACGTATCTTTGTGTCGTTTTCTTCGACATATAATATATAGTATACAAACGCTGACTTTTCAATTCTGAGTTTAAGTTAATTGACAAAGTTACTGAAATTTGGAAAACGTGGCTGTATCCCAGATGGGAGGAAGTTATATCGGTTTAATGCTTCATTTGTACGAACCTAATATAAGTGTGCAGTAGGTCGAATTATATTTCAGAAGTAAACAGAAAATTAACATTACCACATAGCGGGACATTACAAAACTCCCAACGTTTGTTCTCATCTGTAGTATAACACCAAGGTCCTCCATCAGCAATGTTTGGGTTTCGGCAGTAGTTGTGGTCTCCGATCCATGTATTACTGTGATTGTGGGGAGTGTTAGCTGACCATTTCTGACAAGTGAAACCGTTAATGGTAGAGTTGATCGTGCCTTTATATGTAGTACCAAATAGATCAGACATGCAGTTCTTATCTGATAACAAATATAAAGGTCAAAATTACATTTGTAAACCTATACTGTAATATAAAGTAGCATTCAATAACAGCATGCATTGATAATAATAAGGCCAAAAAAAAAAAAAAAAAAAATACTTGTTTCCACTAACCCTACCATAAAAAATGTTTTGGTCATTTTTTTGACAAGCGCTATTAAACCGTTTCACGTGTTTAAGCGAAAAAAAAAAAAAAAAAAAAAACAGTTTGCCTATGGACATGATAGATAACTATCGACCCTTATTTTTTCGAATTTGTTAGCGGAAAAAACAGGTATTACCTATATTAGGTCTCATTTCAATCATCCGTAAAATGCATACAAAAGGTCAAGCAATAAGTAAATTTGACCAATTTTTGGCCAGATAATTTAACAGACACAACTAGTCAGCAATGTTAAAGGTCAATCAAAAATTATCCGCGGTATCTTTAATGAGTATAATGATATGATATATAAGTGTTTCATCAACTGCGTGTTGCAATTTGGGCATTAATCCTATATTGTTTTTGAGTCGTTATATTTCTATCTCATTGGTGTATACCCACATGCACCATATTTCATTTATGATTGCTTCTCATGGCTGGTCACTTCCAAAACATTTATTTTTTATAGTTTTTTTTTATAGTTTTTTTTTTTTTTTTATAGTTTTTGAACATGAAAACCATCAGTTTTGCTGATTTTTAATGTTTCTTAATCATAACAAGCATTTCGTATTTTCGTATTCAGTTTAGTAGTTTAAATTTGTCTAAATAAATAAATTATTTTAAATGTATAGGCGAATAGAAAATTTAAACTTTTGTGTCTGCCGGGAAACTGCAATGGAATGGCCAAAAGGTTATACGGTGATACCCATCTCAAATACAGATTTTTTTTTACTGAATTTGAATGCAAATGTAAATAATTGTGGGAAATTGTATCCCTTTTTAACGATAGATGTGATATTATTTATTCCGCAATCTATTGTGGGATTTGAATACTTCTCATGGTAATAAGATTGCTATATTTTAGCTTAAATCACATGAATTATAAAGCAAATACTACTGATGAATTTTTGTAACATTCATATTTATCATTTTGACCAGCCATTTAAGAAATCTCACGGATAAGTTTTACTCCGTAGTTCCGAATATATTAGCATTTTTTTTTTCAAAGCAAAACAAAGTTACCGATGCTAGTTTGAAAGTGAAAAACTTTGACGGCTGACGGTCATGGAACAATGTGGTTTAAATGTTCTTAAGAGCTTACATTAACTAATTGTAAATACATGTATCTTACCGTTGAAGTCCGATGCTGGCATTATAACAGCAAAGTAAAACCTAAACAGCCCACAGGAAATTAGAACAGAAATTATCGCTTGCATCTTCGATTCAATTCAACACTAGGCAACATCGACCCATCTTGTCTATAGTCGTTTAAGATCTGATCTAATTTATATATAATGACAAACACGTGATTATTTAATATCTAATTCAAACTAAATAACAGATAATTTCACGATTGGCACGAAGACAATGAACAAATATCATTTATGAAAGCAATTTAAAATGTTGGGGCACTATATTAGGTATTTAGCATTTTAAATAGATAAGTAGCTAAAATAATTTGAACAACATTAATAAGTACATTTTTTTCAAACAACTCGTTCTTTATCGAAGGATTGCAGATATAAAGGTGAAAACTTTGAATTTATGTTCTTATGTAAAGTTGTTGTAATAGCTGATCGTTATTCATTTAAAAACCATTATTAAGTTAACATAATGTTTCGTTTCTTTCTATTGTTTGTACAGCAACCACCGTTAACTTCGACTGTCCAAAAAGAAGCTTTGAGTGTTCTTGTGAATTCATTCCCGGAAATGAGCATCAAAGATATGTTCTCCTGTTCATATTCAACTTAATAACCTGATTAAGTCGTCTTTAAATGGGCCGGCGCATATTATATGTAATTCATCATAATTATGCATTGTCTTGGCAAAAAATATTATGCCACATGTGGAGCAGGATCTGCTTACCCTTCCAGAGCACCTGAGACCACCCCCGTTTTTTGGTAGGGTTCGTGTTTTTCAGTCTGTAGTCGTCTAGACTGTTGTTTTGGTTATTTTTGGTATTTTTTCAGTTTGTCTTCGACTTATGAGTTTAAATATCCCATTGGTATTTTTCGCCTCCCCTTTTTTTCTGTAACATTTTGAAAGTTGTACACACGTGAAAAATTAAAATAATACCAATAGCATTTATTTGATTTCTTTTTATAAAAGGGTACGCGATATCTTACTGTTTGCCGATCTTGATAAAAAAAGTTACATGTACTAAGAACTTAGTAAAACGTTAACTTAAGACTATCGAAATCTATTTGAGTTTTCATTTAAACTAATAAAATTCTAATTCATAGTTTGACAGATTATGTAAAATAGAGTGAAAGCAATTACTTCTTTTTTATTTCTACGTAAAATTTCTAGTTTAACAATAAAATGGTATCTATTTTTTAGATTTTTTTTTCCGGGGATATAAAACGTTGTCTGGTAGATGCAAATTAGATTCCATAAATGTTTGCTCGTATGCATATCTAGCTTTACAATGGAAACGTTTAGTGTACTTTGGACATATTCATATATAATTATAATGAATTAACTGTTGCATGCCAAAAACAAATTTACAAATACTGAAAAATTGAAGCTGTTTTTTTTAGTTTGTTTTATCTGAAAACATAAATATATAAAAATCGCAGACATAAAGATTAGTTATTTCGGAAAAAGGTATTTCAGTCCAAAATACATCTATATTACATAACACAGCTGTAGTATCGCAAAGATATATAACTTTATGAAATAACAATATAAAATACACATTGGAACTTAATCACATTACACATAATTCAATACATAACGGTACTCTTCATAAAGCACAATTCAATACATAACAGTACACTAAGTTTTCAAAACTGCACAATTCAATACATATCAAAAAGTTAAATCACAAAAATACTGAACTCCGAGGAAAATTCAAAACGGAAAGTCTCGAATCAAATGGCAAAAAAACAAAAAGCACAAACATATCAAACGAATGGACAACAACTGTCATATTCCTGACTTGGTACAGACATTTTCTTATGTAGAAAATGGTGGATTGAACCTGATATTATAGCGCTAAACCTCTCACAGTCGCATCAAATTCCACTGGGACCGAATCGTAATTTTAACATTAACTCTGGCGTAGAATCGCGTGTTTGACGTCAGAATGTAAACGTCACACAGGTAGAGATATAAAATAATTTTGTCGTTCAAAGTATGCAAAAATTATAATAGAACAATAACACAATGGCGGGATGTTTAAAGTACAGAGACACGTCATCTGTATCAAAGAAACATAAAAGTCACACGGACAAAGTACAAAATGAAAAAAATAATACAAACAACACAATGACGGGATGCATAAGTACAGAGCCACGTCAAATGTATATCACCAAAAACAGACCAAACAGTAAAAGTAATATTAATAAAGACAAATAAAAGAACACTTTAACACGTTATTAAGATGATAAACAGCATCAGTATGCAAAATCTATACTTCAAGACCATCATGTATTATCTGTGAAGTTGATACGGAATATTTATCAACAAGGTCTTGGTACCTTCCGATGAACTTTTTTAGAAAAGGACGAGACGTTCTTTTACATACCCCTGGTTCATCAACTTTCTGCCCAGACACTGGTGACGTTTTACAAAGTCTGAGTAGGAACTGCAAGCTCTTGCATACCGAATAAGTTGGGAAATGTATATCCCCTATGCAGGTGAAGTTGGTATATTGCTACTAAGGTGGGGGAAATTGATAATTTTAAAATTAAAATCGTCTCGTTTGTAATAGATTCTGGTACTGAGATGACTGTGTATGTCAAATTCGAGGTATAAGTCTAAAAATGAGGCGGAGGAAGCCGTGTCTGTTGTTTCTTTAATTTCTAGTTCTGGGGGATATATTAATGGAACCCAATCAGAAAAGTTCGGATTGTTAATGGAAAGAACATCATCAATATATCTGAAAGTGAAATTAAATAATCTGGCTTCTTTGATCTTCTTGTTTTTGACAAGTGTCTGAAGGATCTCCGATTCATATGAAAATAAGAAGAGGTCGGCAAGGAGAGGCAATACACATCTTAATGCATAATTCAATTCATAACAGTACACTTCATAAAGCACAATTTAATACACAACAGTACACTTCATGAAGCACAATTCAATACACAACAGTACACTTCATAAAGCACAATTCAATTTAGAACAGTGCATTTCATAAAGCACAATCCAATACATAGCAGTACACTTCACGAAGCACAATTCAATACATAACAGTATACTTCTTAAAGCACAATTCAATACATAACAGTACACTTCGTAATTACGTACGATACAGGGACAAATATTGTAATATACTCATGGAAAACAACCTTTGTATCAAAGTGGAGGAAATAATTGAACATCGAGTGACACATATATTTCGAATAATTTTATTCTGACACGATACAAACAGGTACAAGCAAGTTTGGCTGTACCTGTAGACAACTTTTTTCAAACGGAATAGCACATCCTAAATTTTACGGTGATGTTGTTTACCGAGTCCGGAAGTTTAGATACGATCCGGGTAAACTTATCAATTCTTTAAATACACTTATTCTAAAGGATTACCAATTCAACACTGTAATTAGATCTTTGAATATCATTTTTATTGGTATAGATATTGATTTTGTTATCTTGTTATCAGTAAATCAAAACCATACTAAATATTATTGTTATACAATGCACTTTCACGGTACTATAATCTGTCGATACCTATATTTTGGCATTGCACAAGGTTATGTTTTTCACTGACTGTTAATGACGTCTTAACATTTAATCCATTGGATGTTGGATGTATACTGATTGATATTTTAGTCATAGATACATAATTTTTTTATTAGTTGTTATTGGCTTTGAACAAGCTGTCAGTAACTGCGAGTACTCTCAAATCTGTACTTTGTGTCTTTGTTGTAAGGGATTTATAAATACTCTGCCACGTCCACTCTGTGTTTTGTTAGAAGTTTTTCTGCTTTGTATAGATCTGATGAGTTAAGCACTTTTCAACTGATTTTTATAGTTTGTTTTTATGTTGTGCCGTAACACCACTGTCCCAGGTAAGGGGAGGGTTGAGCGCTCACAAACATGTTGAACCCCGCAATATTCTTTAAGTGCCTGTCCTAAGTCAGGAGCCTGTAATTCAGTGGTTGTCGTTGGTTCATGTCTGTAATATTTGTTTTCCGTAAATTGTTTTGTTATAAATTAAGCCGTTAGTTTTCTCAATTGAATTGTTTCATATTTTTTATGTCGGGCCTTTTATAGCCGACTATATTGTATGGGTTTTTCTCATTGTTGAAGGCCGTACGGTTGCCTATAATTGCTTACATCCACTTTATTTTAATGTTGGTGGATAGCTGTCTCATTGCTAATCATACTACATCTCCTTATATATATATATATATATAAAAAAAAAAAAAAAAAAAACAGTTTCTACTTTAAATACACTTGCAGGAGTCGCTAGGAAAAGGAGAGAAATCGAGGACGTGGTCTCACCTAAACAGTATCTTTTATTTATCATGGCATTTCTTTGTGTAGCTGCCCTTTGGCATTCATTTGCTTGATGTTTAGGGAACCATGTTCTAATTTAGGGTAAGTTTAAGGAGTTTGTCAATGACTAGTGTCAGGGTAAGGTACGGGTTACAGATAGTTTAAAGCCCCTGGACCCCAACCCCCCGAATTAATGTTTTTATAATTTAGTGAGTGTCCATTTCATTTATATTTATAGAGAAAGTCATATGGTCATTGATATTACTTTTGTTTCATTTGTTCATTATTCAATATTCTAAGGATGTGGAGTCAGACAGTGCACAACAACTGAGATGCAAGTTAATGCACTAGTGTAAGCTCCTACTATTCTTTGCTTTTCCTAATACAAGCAGTCATCAGCGGGATTTTATAGTACAATAACAAACACAATTATTTTCACTTAATGAACTCCTCGTAAAATAACAGAAGTTAACTCACTCTAAGATCAAAGGAAAAAAATACCACTTATGTTACAAATAAGCTGTGAAGCACTACAGTCATGCGCACTACCAGGTGACTCCTTTACTCTTTAGTAAGAGTTGTCGACAGACCTTGTTCCGTATGTCCGTTTGGAAAAAAACAAAAATGGGCAATCAAAAACCATAAGTCTAATATTAACATACACCACCATGGCCAAAAACGATGAAAATACAAAAAAAAAAAAAAAAAAAAAATATTACAATTTATTTTCTTGTTTGGTATTACAATTCTGAATAGCTTTATAGTTTTTCAGTTATCTATTTATATATTCAATGTTTTCATCTCACAACTTTTTGAAAAAATCCGGAATCAAAATAATATAGCGGTTTGTTTTATTAAGTATTGTGTTGAATCGGCTTGAGTAACACCCCCTTCCCTTCCTTTCCGATTTATTTAGGTTTCTGTGTAGTTTTTGTGTAGGTATTTTATGAACTGGCATTTATAAAATTATCTTTTTTTCCTTGGTCATCAGGTTTCACCTTTTTCAAAACTCTTTTAAGTTTTCATTTACCCTTGGTATCTAGATCGTCTTTTTTATATATATTTTTTTTGTTCTACTGAACAATAAGGAAAATCACGATTAATACTAAAACTAAATTAAAAAAACAGATGATCTGAGTCAATACAATTTGATAAACTAGCCTCAAAACCAATTTTATATAAATTGCAAAATACAACGATCTAGTAAGAAACAGATTACTCATTAATTTGAAGTCAACACGTAATGATTTTATTATTGTTATGGGATGTAGCCGTGATAAAATAAATCATTTGTCTTATTTCAAAGTGCACAAGGGATACCAAGTTATGTTCTATATGAATATTACAAACATAATTTATAAAACTTCAAAGTATTACATAAAAAAAAAACATAAATTAGCTTTCGTGACAAGTAGTTCTATTACAACAGTTTTCGATGTTAGTGCTTAGTAATGCACAATGTATATATTACATGTATTAGCTACATTTTATCAAATTTCTTTTAGCACTACAATGTAAATAGAGATAGATACTTGCTATTAATTTACCTTAATGAGACAGCTCCACCTCGGTCACTGAAATAGTTTGTCGGTCTACTACCAAGCAAGGTTGATATTTATGTAAATCAAATTATCATAATATTCTCATCCTTAATATGAAATGTAATAATTGTCACTGGGCATTAAACAATAAATATACTATCCACAATTGAGGCAGCATCCGAACAACAAAAAACAAAAAGACCCACACTGGCATAAGCGTCAATAAACTGTTTTCATCAGTAGTCCGTGTCTTTAAAGCAAACCTAAAATCAAACAACAGTAGACAAGTTTTTCAAAATTATACAGAAACTAGAACTGACTTGGGGTAGACATATCAACCGGAAGCAGTGGTAAAGTCGTCTTTGAGTAAACATTCATCCTACTGTAGCATTGTCAGTTACATCAAAGAGTTGATTATGGAACGCCTCAGCTGTCTTATGTGGAACTCTGATATTACTTTATGTTGTTTTATTATTACTTGATGATATTTTGTCTTTACTTAATATGGTTTTGACATTACGTAATGATGTTTTGATATAACTCAATATGGAATAGTCATTACTTAATGATATTTCGATATTACACGATATGGTTTCGTATTGACTTGATATAGTTTTGTCATTACTCAATATGGTTTTGTCATTACTCAATGTGGTTTCACCATTATTTAAATGTGGTTGTGTCATTAGTCAATGTGGTTTTAACATTACTTGATGTGAATGTGACTTAACGTTATGTAGTTGTTTCATTACATGATGTGGTTTTGTTATTTTGTAATGATGATTTGCCTATTCTTTATATGGTTTTAACATTACGTAATGATATTTTGAAATTTGCCGATTTTACACTACATGATGTGTTTGTTTCATTATTTGATGTGGTCCTGTCATTCTTTGATGTGGTTATCCCATTACTTGATGAGGTAAAATCACGTGACCAATTCGGAAAAAATATGTTCTATTTTTAAACAGATTTCAATATATCATTTGTTTAATGTGCCTTGGATGGGTATCGCTATCCATTGAGTTAAAGTTCAAATTAAAGTTAGGGTTACTGTTTGAGTAGAACTTTGAGTTAGTCTCCGATTCCGAATTCAAGTCATTATTAGAATTAAAGTTTTAGTTAGCATTGAGTTTCGAGTTGGACTTCAAGTTTGAGTCACATTTAAAGGTAAACCGTAGAGTTCTAGTTACACCATTAAATTTGAGTCACTTTTGAGTTTGAGTAAGATTCAATTTAAGTCTCATTTAGATTAATCAAGATTCTGAGTTGAAATTCGTGCTATCTTATATGAGTTCGTAATTAAATTTTCTATCGCGGAACAAGGACTTTTGCTTGGGATTCCGAAAAGAGGGCTCCGGGGTATGCGTACAAAAGATAAACAATGTTACAGTATACAAAACGCAACATAGAAGTTGAAATAAAGTTAGGTGTGATTGACAATGAGACAACTATCCACCAGAGTTTAAATGCAGTGGATGTAAGAAATCATATAGGGCAACCGTACAGCCTTCAACACACCATATAGTCAGCTATAAAAGGCCACCATGCACCATGTGAAAAATTCAAACGAAAAAACAAACGATCTTATTTATATTTAAACAATCTACAAAAAAAATGACAAACATTTATACAACGACAACAATTGAACTTCGTGCTCCTGACTTGGGGCAGGTACATAAAGAAAGTGCACGTGGCGGAGTTTAACATGTATGTGAGCGCTAAATCCTAACCTTACATCGGACTGTTACACTTGTGTAACAGCACAACACGAGAAAAAATGTAAACTAGACAAAGTGATGCCCTGCACTCAACTCATTTAACCGCTTATACCCCAAAAGACCCACACTGGCATAAGTGTCAATAAACTGTTTTCATCAGTAGTCCGTGTCTTTAAAGCAAACCTAAAATCAAACAACAGTAGACAAGTTTTTCAAAATTATACAGAAACTAGAACTGACTTGGGGTAGACATATCAACCGGAAGCAGTGGTAAAGTCGTCTTTGAGTAAACATTCATCCTACTGTAGCATTGTCAGTTACATCAAAGAGTTGATTATGGAACGCCTCAGCTGTCTTATGTGGAACTCTGATATTACTTTATGTTGTTTTATTATTACTTGATGATATTTTGTCTTTACTTAATATGGTTTTGACATTACGTAATGATGTTTTGATATAACTCAATATGGAATAGTCATTACTTAATGATATTTCGATATTACACGATATGGTTTCGTATTGACTTGATATAGTTTTGTCATTACTCAATATGGTTTTGTCATTACTCAATGTGGTTTCACCATTATTTAAATGTGGTTGTGTCATTAGTCAATGTGGTTTTAACATTACTTGATGTGAATGTGACTTAACGTTATGTAGTTGTTTCATTACATGATGTGGTTTTGTTATTTTGTAATGATGATTTGCCTATTCTTTATATGGTTTTAACATTACGTAATGATATTTTGAAATTTGACGATTTTACACTACATGATGTGTTTGTTTCATTATTTGATGTGGTCCTGTCATTCTTTGATGTGGTTATCCCATTACTTGATGAGGTAAAACCACGTGACCAATTCGGAAAAAAATATGTTCTATTTTTAAACAGATTTCAATATATCATTTGTTTAATGTGCTTTGGATGGGTATCGCTATCCATTGAGTTAAAGTTCAAATTAAAGTTCGAGTGGTTGTTCAGAGTAATTTAGCATGAAAAGGTAACCGGCAGACAATAATAAGAAAAAAGTATTAAAAGTTTACAGTATTTCTTACTTAATTGGGATATCCCTAAACCACTTTGTCTTGTTGTTTTAGCCTAAGTTCTCAAACGGAAGCACTATTTTGTAATAAATTTATAAAATATTCCACGGAACCCTATGTCTCGCCTGATATTGCTGCTGTAAGTGTAAAAGCGTCATGTTGATCGGCTGTACATTTATCTATACATTTATCGGGAAAAAAAATAAAAAAAAATGTTTTTCTGTAGATGCTTTTCTTGAAATTGAGGAATAACTCCTATACTCCTATACAAGTTTTAAAACACTTCGTGGAGGTTTACAAATTTATCATGTCAAAACAGTTTAATTTAACTAAAACAAAACTGTATGAATGAAAATGTAAAAACTAGAAACCTAACGATAGATAGATAGATAGATAGATAGATAGATAGATAGATGGATAGATGGATAGATGGATAGATAGATAGATAGATAGATAGATAGATAGATGGATGGATGGATGGATGGATGGATGGATGGATACTTTATTCTCTAAAACTAATACAGATACAATAGTTGAGGTAAACAAATACAATATGATATTCTAAAAGTACAAAATTATAATGGCATACGTGTTTAGTAACATGTATAATGAAAGGTTAAACTCAATAGAAATAATAAAAAAAAAAAATAGACATGGAGACGCCGACGCCACTATCGACGACGAAATATAGGTTTGTTGGGTCTTACTGCCGTTACATTGATGTCGCAAGCTCGACACAAATCAAACGACTTGAACTTTAATGTTAACAAATGAAGCACTTCAAATCAATTACACTAAAGTTACAGGAAACGGGGAGAGGGCTCGGACTTAGCGACAAAGCATCAATACTATAAAATAAGAATTCTCCGATTTTTTAGCGTAAATGATCATTTGAACATATACAAATATCAATCTTTTATTTGTAATCAATTGAATTCCCTGATCTACCTCGCACTAATTGAAAAATAAACTTTTTGGAATATCTGTTTCACATGTGACGACGGACATGTTCCAGTGGTCGTAACCATAATACCGTCATCTTTTTCTTGTGAACTACCAAATAAAACCAAATCACTGGGTTTGTACTTTCTCGAATAACACGGGGTGCCTTTCTGGAGCTTCTGAGATCACCCCGATGGATTTATATTACCCAGTCATACCGATCTATTGAGTCAGCCAAATGAAACTGTTTTGTATGCCACCGCAACTATAAGTTGGGGATATTGTTTTATCCCTGTCCGTCCGTCCGTCCGTCTGTCCGTCCCATTATGGGTATATAGTTATTCTGCATAACTCTTCCTACAGTTTGAATCCTAGGAAGTTTTCTTTACTGTCTGTATGTACATATATTGAAGGTGTGCATGTGGTGTTGGTTTTATTTTTATTATCTTTTGCTCTTTTGGGAGATAATTGAACTTTTTTTTGTCATTTTGGGGTATAAGCGGTTAAATGAGTTGAGTGCGGAATGTCAAAACCATATTAAGTAAAGACAAAATATCATCAAGTAATAATAAAACAACATAAAGTAATATCAGAGTTTCACATAAGACAGCTGAGGCGTTCCATAGTTGAAAAAAGTTCAATTATCTCCCAAAGAGCAAAAGATAATAAAATAAAACCAACACCACATGCACACCTTCAATATATGTACATACAGACAGTAAAGAAAACTTCCTAGGATTCAAACTGTAGGAGGAGTTATGCAGAATAACTATATACCCATAATGGGACGGACAGACGGACGGACGGACGGACAGGGATAAAACAATATCCCCCCAACTTTTAGTTGCGGTGGCATACAAAACAGTTTCATTTGGCTGACTCAATAGATCGGTATGACTGGGTAATATAAATCCATCGGGGTGATCTCGGATGCTCCAGAAAGGCACCCGCCGTGTTATTCGAGAAAGTACAAACCCAGTGATTTGGTTTTATTTGGTAGTTCACAAGAAAAAAGATGACGGTATTATGGTTACGACCACTGGAACATGTCCGTCGTCACATGTGAAACAGATATTCCAAAAAGTTTATTTTTCAATTAGTGCGAGGTAGATCAGGGAATTCAATTGATTACAAATAAAAGATTGATATTTGTATAAGTTCAAATGATCATTTACGCTAAAAAATTCGGAGAATTCTTATTTTATAGTATTGATGCTTTGTCGCTAAGTCCGAGCCCCCTCCCCCCGTTTCCCTGTAACTTTAGTGTAATTGATTTGAAGTGCTTCATTTGTTAACATTAAAGTTCAAGTCGTTTGATTTGTGTCGAGCCTGCGACATCAATGTTGCGGCAGTAAGACCCAACAAACCTATATTTCGTCGTCGATAGTGGCGTCGGCGTCTCCATGTCTATTTTTTTTTATTATTTCTATTGAGTTTAACCTTTCATTATACATGTTACTAAACACGTATGCCATTATAATTTTGTACTTTTAGAATATCATATTGTATTTGTTTACCTCAACTATTGTATCTGTATTAGTTTTTAGAGAATAAAGTATCCATCCATCCATCCATCCATCCATCCATCCATCCATCCATCCATCCATCTATCTATCTATCTATCTATCTATCTATCTATCTATCCATCTATCCATCTATCCATCTATCTATCTATCTATCTATCTATCTATCTATCTATCTATCTATCTATCTATCTATCGTTAGGTTTCTAGTTTTTTACATTTTTCATTCATACAGTTTTGTTTTAGTTAAATAAAACCGAATTAAACTGTTTTGACATGATAAATTTGTAAACCTCCATGAAGTGTTTTAAAACTTGTATAGGAGTATAGGAGTTATTCCTCAATTTCAAGAAAAAGCATCTACAGAAAAACATTTTTTTTAAAATTTTTTTTTCCCGATAAATGTATAGATAAATGTACAGCCGATCAACATGACGCTTTTACACTTACAGCAGCAATATCAGGCGAGACATAGGGTTCCGTGGAATATTTTATAAATTTATTACAAAAATAGTGCTTCCGTTTGAGAACTTAGGATAAAAACAACAAGACAAAGTGCTTTAGGGATATCCCAAATAAGTAAGAAATACTGTAAACTTTTAATACTTTTTCTTATTATTGTCTGCTGGTATCATTAAGTAATGACAGTTATCATTACGTAATGTCAAAACCATATTAAGTAAAGACAAAATATCATCAAGTAATAATAAAACAACATAAAGTAATATCAGAGTTCCACATAAGACAGCTGAGGCGTTCCATTGATGGTCAATAGATAATATAATCGAGACTAATAATATAACTGATCTTTCGCCTCAAAACTGTCATAGGTTGATCTTAGCAAACAGGGTTTCCGCTGGCGGTCGCCATTTCGCAATTTGCGAAAAATAAAAATTGTGGCGATTAAAATTCATTAATGGCGCAAGAATTTGGCGAAAAAAATAAAATAATTCGATTTTATCCATATTGTTTACTTTTTTCGGGTTTCTCGGATTTTACCTGGACAGACAATATTCGGAATTCACTTGAACTCATTACGACTTTGATAGAAAATCAATAATCAGCTGAGTTCATTTTATAGCTGTGACAACAATGGGCTAATTAATAAAGGTGTTGATTGTATTATTTTACGAAATGATATGGCTAAATGGCTTCACATGTCACCTAATGGATTTATTTACAACTTTGCAACGCACGTGTTTGAAGCAAAGTTTTTACTTCTCCTGGTCTTTTTAGAAGTCAAAGGTCCGGCAAAGAAAATTATTGTTATGACGAAAACTGTTCAAAAGCAAGAAAAATATCCGACTTTATAAACGTTTTCCTCTAACTTTGATAGAAATAAATGATTTGAAGTAGATACAAGTACAACCGTTTTGGCGACGTACGTTTTTCAATCATAGTTTTACGTCTCGATTTTTCTTTTTTGTACGATCGCCCGAAAAAAAAACATTTGCTATGACGAAATAATTCAATTGACTTTAGTCATTATCCTTCAGCTCTTTTGAAAAGTAAATGTTAAGTGTTTATTTATTACAATGTCGATTAAGAAAAACTATTTGTAGAATAATCATAGACAACACTGGAGCAAACTGATTTTTTGTAAGGAACTTGAGAAGCCGGAAAATGTTAAAGAAAAATATGTTGATGTTAGTTGTTAATAGATATAAGAAGATGTTGTATGAATGCCGATGAGACAACTCTCTTTCAAGTCACAATTTGTAAAAGTAAACCATTATAGGTCACGGAGACTTGGCTAACACCGAACTGCAAGCTGTAAAGGGCCCTACAATGACTAGTGTTTAACCATTCAAACAGGAAAATCAACGGTCTAACATGTCTAATCTATAAACAAAAAACGACAAACGAGAAATACTTTTGAACCACATCAACAAACGAAAACCACTGAACAGCAGGTTCCTGTTAGTTGGCGAAAAAAGATTGAAAGTGGCGAAAAAATATTGTTTTGGCGAAAGAGGTGGCGAAAAGAAAATTTACAGGAAACCCTGTTAGCAAAGATATCCTAAACCTGTCGCATGTTCTTTTAATTTAAACAAAAAGTAACCTGGATTTATGGAAAATTCATGTAAATGTAGACTGTGTTTCCATATATTACTAAACGCATTGATTAATATTTCAAATTTTCAAAGATGGAAATTTGTTCATCTACAGGAGACACCAAGGGACAAGGGATATACTCTTGAAGCGGTAGACAATAACAACAATCCTCCCGTGTCAGAACCAGATTAACAAAACAAATAGAAAACTGAATCTGGTCAACTAACAAATATATTTTAAAATGTCAAAATATGATTTCACATAATAATAATAATAATAATAATAATAATAATAATAATAATAATAATAATAATAATAATAATAATAATAATGTTGATTAATGTTGACATTTAATGGGGTGCACTGTAGAGTTGCAATACCACAGATATGTTTGTGAAAATGATCCGTAAGCATAAGCAAGGGTTTTATATCAAAGAAACAACAGATGTTAATAGAAGGTTCCCATAGGAAAGTTGAGACTGGTTAGTTTTCATATAGATATTTAGGTATGCACACGTATAAGTTTTAGATAGAATATTAACTTGTGAAACACGTACTGTATTTATGATCACTCATTGTATATTATACACAATTGATGAATATTGGAGATGTAAACATTAAACAGACTTTGCATTTAATAACTAGTGGAATAAGAGGAACAAATAGTATAGCTGGTTCCCTATGCTAACGGGTTATGTCACATGAGACAGAATAGATTATGGATTACACGATCTCGGACAAATAGTTTCAAAATGAACAATAAACCGTTAAAACAAGATCCGTTACATTACTTTGTCAACGCAAACAGTTTGTCCTGCTTGCCATACATTTTTTAGATAAAGATCACATTGAGAAATTATAATATGTAGGTCTAAATAAACAATGATCGCTTGAAAAGTTAAATTTGGTAACAGTAAGTTTAGGTGGATGTGTTGCTTTGGCATACCGTATTAAGAAGCATCTAATTTTTTTCACAGAGAATATGTCGCAGTCACTTTAAATTGTACCTACTCAATGTATATATCGTAACATAATTGTTAGAGAATTTTTTTTTTATTTCAGGCTCAGCCTGTCAAAAATAATAGATCCTGATCTTAAGTTTTAATGAATAACTTCTTTATAGGGTGTTCTCCTGCATATACATTTCCATATCCTCTAACAAATTGTAGAGGAGTATAAAAATTATCAATATGTACGATACCAAAAAAAGAGTAAATAAAGTTCTAGAAGTTAATCATTAGTGATCAGTTTGAGGATGTACATGTACCATTAAATGTCATAAAAGTGGGGTAGTTTTTCAATTTCTGTTTTCAACAAAAATCTTTTTACTATATGTTTACTATTAGGTGAATATTTGAATGTCATAAAGTATTATTCCGCTGGTAGTTAAATATTAACTAAAACCTGCCTCTTGGACAGTTTTAATTTTTGATAAAATACAGCAAATAATCATTATATCAAGGATACATGTACCTGTAAAAGGGAGAATGATTAAACACATATCTCTTATTCGTGCTTGATGCGGTAAAAAGGTTAAGGGTATTTTTTTTATCATTATAAAATTCTTGTACCTCAGTGGAAATTTATCAAAACTTTTTCCTAAATATCTTCCTATCAATTAATCAAGATTCACACTAAAAATTCAAGTTATGACGGATAATTACAAGTACCAGCAATGAAGAAATCTAATTAACTTCCTCTGATGCATGTCTGTACCATGTATTTAAATAAAGGTCAGACCCAAAGTGTCCCTTTTTATACGCCCGCCAAAATTTTGACGGGACGTATTATGGTATACAATTGCCGGCGTCCGTCTTTCCGTCTGTCCGGCATAAACTGTCGCACTGTAACTTGAGAACAACTTATCCAAATTTCATGACATTTAACATAGTTGTTTCTTATGATGGTCAAACGATCTGTATACCTTTTGGTGAAAATAAGATTAAAACTTTTTTAGTTTGTAACTAAAACAGGGGTGTGTTTTTTTCACATGTCGCGCCGTATCTCAAAAACGATTTATGAGTATTGCTTAAAACTTTACACACTTCTTAGTTGTATTAATCTAAAGATCTGTATACTTTTTGGTGATGATTCAAAATTTTATTTTAGAGTTATTTTGTAAAAAAAAAAAGAAAGGGGGAGGGGTTTCACATATTGCGCCGTATCTCAGAAACTATTTATGATTATTGCATAAAACTTCACACACTTGTTAGTTATATCAATCTGAAGATCTGTATACTTTTTCGTGATGATTCTTTATTTTATTTTTGAGTTATTGGATTTTTATTGAGCTTTTTGGTAAAAAGGTACGCTTTTTGTTTGGTAAAAAGGTACGCGCCGTATCTCAGAAACTATTTATGATTATTTTTTTTATAAATTCCTGATATGAGATTGAGAAGTTATTGAACTTTATTCTTTGAAAAAGCGACGGGCGTATCATGCGCTCATGGCGCAGCTGTTTATTCATTTTTTTTTTCATTAGGTATTGTGTATCCTGTTAATTTGCAAGTCATGGGATAAGTATTAATCTTTACATTCTGAAAGGTCGTCTCGGATTTTAAATATGTGAAATAGTGATTACTTACCGAATTTGAAGATCTATTGAATTTATGTATAATACTGGATATTTTTTTGGTAATATAATAAATATAATTCTTCATTAACATATACTTCCAGATTTTAGAGTTATACAAGTTCTAACATTCTGCCAGCGTTCGGTTTTAGATTTTTTTATTAGAACATGTACTTTCAATATTTTTGATATTTGTATTTATCATCAACGATCTTAATCATTTCAGAGGTTTTGCAAATTCACTAGTCACAACTAGTCAGTACGATTTCATTTCATCTGGTTCATATATTTTCATCTCTAAAATTTACCAATAATGTATCACAAACCTAATTAAAACTTATATGTATATGCATATATATAAATACTTCGTCTCAAATCTAGACAAAAAATGTTAGATCTGCAAATTTGCGTTAGCAAATTTTTGTTCTTCCCTCAGAGGGATTCGAAACCTTACATCTGAGACATCGTTGCAACTCCGCCTGAACTTTGTCCAGCGCCCTGGATCACTCGACCAACTAAGCTATATAAAAATATAGTTTTCGTTGCCCGAGTAATGCTTTTCCTCGTCGGCTTTATCTCAGGTTGTAACACAGTAAATGATGTATAGTGGCAAGTAGATAGTATATCTTGCAGATCAGCCGTTCTTTTTTTTTGTCGTAAAGGATGATATTTATTATATATATATTGTTATTGAAATTTGTTAAAATATACTTTTTCACTTTTTTGATCTTTTGGAAAATGTTGTTTGTGCTGTATTTAGACCCCTCTACCAAGAAATTTGTTTTGCATGCACACGTATGAAAATTGCGGTCATTGTCCAACGCAATCATAGGTTTGAACGTTGTTTTCAATTTAGACTTGTTTAAATATATAAAAATTTTGGTCTCCAAATTTAATAGTATATATATATATATAAACTATTAAATTTGGAGACCAAAATTTTTTAGCCGGTTTGTCTCCGAGCCCACGATCGTCTGAAGTATTATATAATAATAAATAGTTAGTGTATGTAATGTTCTTTATAACTTCATATAGTAATAGCTTTAGTTAGCATAGCTTAATTAATTAAACCCCTTATAAAGTTCCGTAGCTGGTTCCTTACCGTCTACGTTTTATAAGCAGGCGGAAATGGTTTTGTATTCAATTTGTCTTGAATTTATGACAACTCGGTCCACGGCCAACTCGCCCAACTCAAAAACTCTCACTAATCATTACAACTTGCATCACTTTATCAAACTCTCACCATTCAAAAAAAAAAAAAAAAAAAAAAAAAAAAAAATATAACAAACTCGAAGAAATGTGTTTAATCATTAGATTGTTTTCTTCTCCTCTAAGTAAATTCCTCCTTTCTCGGAGCACCCGTGTCACACAGAGACAGAACTCGCACCACTGGAAAAAAAAAAAAAAAAAAAGATACTACAAACTCGCACCACTGAAGAAATGTTTTAAATCATTAGATAGTTCTAAATTATCTTCTATTAGTTATTTCCTCCGTTCTTGGAGCACCAGTATCACACAGAGACAGAACTTGACTCGCATCTTTCGAAAAAAAAAAGAAAGAAATACTACAAACTAGCACCACTGAGAAAAGTTTTAATCGTCAGTGTTCTAGGTTGTCTTCTTCTTCTCCGAGCTATTTCCTCCGTTCTAGGAGCACCTGTGTAACACCGGGACAGAAACTATCAACATAATGCACCAGTGCATAAAAGCAGTTTGAGAAACACGAGCCTAAGCTGTGTATCACCATAAACATTTCAAGTAGTCTTCACACCCGTTGCGGGTTTTTCTAGTATATATATATATATATATATATATATATATATATATATATATATATATATATATATATATAGTGTCAAAAATAGCAACAATCAACATTCAATCTATCTAGGTGTGGATCAGTTTGTAAATAAACTGATGCAGTTACTACATTAAATTATATAAGTGCCTAAGAATGTAACTTTAACACACTAATGAGTGTTATAAAATTAGTTGTTATATTATATATTATTCACGCAATATTTCGCTAAACAAATTAGCTTCATCCGGCGTGTGCATCTCTCAAGGTGAAATCGGATGCATGACAAAAAAATATTTTTGTAGCTTGAACTACACAAAATTTGAGTAAAAGTTTAACAAAATTTATTTGATGTTCTATAAAAAATATATGTTGGTAAATTGTCTAGAATATATAAAAATATTTTTGCCGCTTATTGTACATAGCAATTCTTAAATCAAAACAAATAGTTGTTTTAGTTCAATAGAATGAAGTTCAGGATTTATTCCTTTGGTTTTGGGTAGAACTGTTTTTCATCTCTCTCATTAAGTCCATCAAGTTCAAGAGTACGTAGCTGATGCATCCAGAACCTTTCTCTCTGTTTTCTCCTTTGGGAGTCCCAATTTTGGTTTACCTCAATTATTTGAAAGGTGATATTTTCAAAAGTATGCCCTGTTCTTAAGAGGTGTCTCGTAATTGGACAGTTTCTTCCTTTTGTATAAAAGACCGGTGATTGTTAAGTCTGATGTTGAATTTCGTTTCTGTTTCACCAACATACTGCAGCTTGCAAGTTCCACAAGTAAGAATATTAATACTATTTTCCGTTTTGCAATTAGATGTAACATAGATGTTGTATCGCTGCTTTGTTACTGTGCTGCTGAAAGAGTGGTCAGTGTTGGCGACTTTACAGCACATACAATTGGTTCTTCCGCATTGTTTGTAACACCCAATTTTAGAAGTCTCTTGTTTCTTTACTTTAGATGTGACAAGTATGTCTTTGAGATTTTGGGTCTGCGATAGGCAATAACAGGAGGTGATGGAAAATTTCTTTTAAGGAAGAGTCATTTTCGATAAGACGCCAGTGCTTGCGGATAGTAGATGAAATATTTGTCAAATCGAGATGGAAGGTGACAACAAACGGAATTCTATCTGCGCGGGTCTGATGGCTAGACTAAAGCGAATTTGCTCCTCGGAATCCAAACTCAACTATCGTTTGGGACAACTAAAAACAACTAAAATCAAGAGGATACAAAAGCAAAAACATCACAGACGCTTTTGATAAAGCCCAAGAAAAGATCGAGATATCCTCATAGAATACAAAGATAAGACGACCTGCGTTAAACTTTTACTCAAATTTTGTGTAGTTCAAGCTACAAAATATTTTTTGTCATGCATCCGATTTCACCTTGAGAGATGCACACGCCGGATGAAGCTAATTTGTTTAGCGAAATATTGCGTGAATAATATAAAATATAACAACTAATTTTATAACACTCATTAATGTGTTAAAGTTACATTCTTAGGCACTTATATATATATATATATATTTATATATATATATATATATATATATATATATATAAAACGTCTAAAAAGTGTACAAAACAACACCAATATTAAAAAAGGAAACAATAAATGTAATTATTCCATATTGATAAAACTTTAGTAGGTTTGTCTATATGAATGGGATTTTGAATAAATAAGCATATTCACCTGCGGAAAAAGTATATTCACCGCGCAAAACGTCGTGTGCTTTTACGTGCATAATTTTGGTAAAAAACGTTTGATGTACAATTGGTTTTGGTAAATAGTTGGCATAACATACATTTCTCTCGGAATATGGAATAAAACAATTACTGTCTTTTGTTTCGGTAAATATGTGGTTTAATTGACTTTTGGCCTCAGTGAATATCAGTTTTTTTTTCAAAAGTCAATAAAACTACATATTCACCTCATCATAAGACAGTAATTGTATAGTATCTATAAATATTTCGGATAACAGATATCTTTCATCAGTATGATTCATGAATCATGTCAATCTATTCTGATTTAACTATAACAATCTTGAAATTTATACAATTAAAACCGAACACAACAACGCTAGTACAATTCTAAATTTTCAAAAAATGACGTAGGTTATATAGGTATTCACAACAGAGACTGCATAGACATGCTTCTAATAAAAATAGTAATGTGCGATATAAACTGGTACATTTCTAAAATTTCAAAGGTGACGATAGTTAAGATATTACAACAAAGACTGCGTACAAATACATTCCCAATGAACAGCACTGACCGATTCAAGCTGGTATAATATTTCAAATTTGACGACGGTAAGGTAATTACAACAGAGGCTGTGTATTTAAACATCCCAAATAGATAGCAGTTTGATAATGATTAAAAAATTAAAAAAAATTTTGACAAAGGTAAGGTAATTGAACGTGGCTGCGTACTTATACCTCCCAAATGAATAGTACCCTGCGATTTAAACTGGTATAGAGTTGGCAAAGGTAAAGGAATAGCAACAGAGACTGCGTAGTAATATGTAATATAACCCAAATGAAAAGCATTGATCCCATGCGCTTATCCAAAATCTTTCCCGAGTGAATTAGAACTACAGTCGATTTCTGCATTGATCCCATTTGGTGCCAAAGATTTTAATATTCTTATCCAAAATCTTTCCGATTTTTTCCAATTTTTGTTGAGGTGAGTCTATCCTACCTTGACCAAACAGTGTTGTGGAGAGAAACCTTTTATCAATGTCTTTTCTTTTGTAGCCCCGATTTTTTAGGTGACCGCGAAGTTCTTGTGGTCGCCTTTTTGCAGTATCATTGGTGGAGCAAATCCGTTTTATTCGTATTATGTATACAATTTTAAAAGTATAAACATTTTTGGTAATTATTTTGAAAACATATCAAAATATTAACTTAAAAAAAAGAGATAAATCTTTGGAGAAGACATACATGACATAGTTTCATTTCTTTTTAGGCCCCACCTAGGGGCATTATGTTTTTCGGTCAGTGCGTCCGTTCGTGCGTCTGTCCGTTCGTCCGTCCGTCTGTCCCGCTTCAGGTTAAAGTTTTTGGTCAAGGTAGTTTTTGATGAAGTCCAATCAACTTGAAACTTAGTACACATGTTTCCTATATGAAAGGAAAATTTAATTATAATACCAGCTGTTAGATAATCCTTCCAACTGAAGTATACACTAGAAGAAAATGAGATGTGGGGTATAATGTATTAGTAATTGAGGCAGCAACTCAACAACAGCCAATTACATATGTTACAGTTACTTTAAATACCATACATGTATCTGCAGCTAATAATATTGTTATCCCATATCAAAATTATATCGTTTAATTTTATAACTAAAACTCAAAAAATGTATATAGCATTTCATGAAGAATACATAGTTTCACTTGGTAGCTATCTCTTTTTTTATAAGATTATTTAATGTGATGTCTATTATATGTTGTACATTTATGTCACTTTGTTAACATTAAAGACAGAACAATAGGATTGTATTGTAAATTGTAGAATGTTTCATGAGATATGCTTGGATTGCAACAATTTCTGATAAGATCCTTGATAATTTCAGCAAATAGTAAGAATTGAAAGAAAGAGGAGTTTATATATTTATACACGTCCTAACGCACATCTACAGAAACAATTAAAATTAACGAAGAACATGATTGTTAAAATCTTAGTATTAACTTGACACTAATTAATTGTATAGACTTTGTGCAATAGTAAGTAAATAATAAATATTTTGCAAAAACTGTATAGACGTTGTGCAACAGCAAGTAAATAATAAATATTTTGCAAAATTGAATTGTTTTATATTTCTCATGTCGGAGCTTTTAAAGCCGACTATACGGAATGGGTTTTTTCTCATTGTTGATGACCGTACGGTTGTCTAAAATTGCTTAAATTTCTTCAACAATGAAAAAACAAGTTATACCGCATATTCGGCTATAAAAAGCCCCTACACAAAAAAATGAAACAATTCAATTAAAAAAACTAACGCCCTAATTTATAACAAAATAATTTACAAAACACAAATACCCCGAATGGCAGACATGAACCAACGACAACCACTGAACTACAGGCTCTTGACTTGCGACAGAGACAACTAGAAAGTGGGGAAGTTATACATGTTTGAACCTCTCTTACTAACCTGGGACTGTGGTGTAACAGTACAACATAAGACCAAGCTATACAAATAAGTCGCAACGAGCTCAACCCGTCAGGTCGATTTACAAGCAGAAAAAAACATCAATCACAGACTGGGCACTGACGTGACAGTGTATTGATACTTCCCTTAAAACAAAAACAAAAACCACAAAATATAGATCTGAGAGTAATCACAATTAATGACAGCTAGTTCAAAGCCAATTTCAACTGATAAAAAGAATCATGTATCGATGTCTTAAATATCAATAAGTACTCATCCAACATCCAGAGTTCATTCCAGATTATAGATGGGGTTCGTTATGCTCAAACGCTTCTTTTCTCAGTTGCTTTCTGTAGGTTGTTGCTTGTCTTTTCGTCATGTTGATGTATGCATGTACATACGGTATAACGTGTTCTCGACAGCTTCTGATAATGAATGTTTTTTTTTTTTTGTATCTTATCACTATTTTTCGTAGCAAATCTTAGGTGGTTTTGACACAAGGTTTTGTTTAAGGAAAATATTGTTTCAATGCAATACATAAGGTTGTATATATAACTCAGAATATAGAAAATTAATGGTTCATTACTACATGTATGTTGCTGTGAAAATAAATAAAGGCGATGATTTTTACTGACAAACCTGTCTATGGATAGGTTACATGTATTATCGCATTTTTTTTTCCCGATTCTTATCCTTCTTATCATTCGTTAAGGTGGTAGGATATGTTTGAAATATTAATAGCACCAAACAGTTCATTAGTAGTAGCTGCTATTTTGTTATTTTCAAAGCACAACATAATAAGAATAGAGTGTATTTCAACTGGCTTTATTTCTTCTTTTTTTTGTCGAACAACCGATTAAGATTTATGCAGTTGTCACTTATAATTTAATTTACACTTCTTAAACCTGTCAGTACCACACATTTCCAGTGAAATTAAGTAATGAATAATTTTATCACGGAATAATAAGTTTAATGAGGTGAACTATACCAGTCGGATATTCAGATTCATAAGTCGAGAACAAATAACAATGCCATGTCAAAAAAAATGAAAAATTATCAAAAGACAAATAACATTATTCAAAATACAATATAGAAATTAAAGACTGAGTTAAATGACCACCATCAATACCTGGAGGGTGATCACATGAGCCACGTGAAAGAATGCACACCTAGTTCACATGTGGCACCCGTCGGTGTGTTGCTCGTGAAAGTAAAAACCTGATGACAAGTCTAATTCGGTAGGTCACTTCGAAGATGAGAATGAGGTTACAGCAATTGGAACGTATCTGTCTTCATCTGTGAAACAGATATTCAATAACTGTAAACCTACTCGTGATGGCGTCTGTAAACAAATTTAAGTAATGATTGCAACCGTGCCTCTTTAAACTCTTGCTTTAATAGCTTCCATGTTAGGATCAACCGTGTGTCACATTATAATCACTCATTATTGTAAGTTCGATGAAACAGAAGGGTTCCGCATTGTCCCCAAATTTTGAATTTTTAGTGAGTGGACGTCATCTGATTTAAAATTGGACTGAAATAATGGTCACATGTATAAAAAAAAAACATCAACACTTTATGTTACTGAAACTCAAAAAAATAAGTTAACTGCTACTTTGTCATTGGCACTTCCGACTCATACTTCATAATTAAAATACGCGGGTTCTCCAGAAAAAAAAAAAACCGAAACAATATAAATAAAAGTTATGAGAATTATGATAGAGCCTTTGTTCACACCGCACAGCAAGCTATGAAGGACCCCAACATGACTAGTGTGAAATATTTCAAACAGCAAAACCAACGGTCTAATCTATTATATGAAAAACGAGAAACTAGAAATACTTATGAACCGCATCAACAAACGACAACCACTGAACAACAGGCTACTGACTTAGGACAGATGCATACAAATGCAGCGGGTTTAAACTTTTTAACATGTGCAAATCGTCATCCTAACCTGAAACAGTAGTGTCACATAACAGCTTAAAAAGATACACTATAAGATATCAATTATCAGGGGCGGATAAACAAATTGTTGGTTTCTTCTGCAAAATAAGAGGAAAACGAACTACGACATTCAGTTTTAAAAAAAATCTTGTATGATATTAAAAAAACAAATAGTTTGTTGTCGAATAAAGTCACAAAAAAGACAGTTTCGAAAAAAAAAAAATACATTCACAAAAATTAGTTATGTGAGAATTTTGTTAAGAAGACCATAGATATAATGGCTTTTATATCCTTTAAACTTAATAACAACATAATTGTCACAGGCAGATAATACGTTAGCGCATGTGCAAAATAAAATTGAAGTGTAATTACCTGAAGATGGTTAAGAAATACAATTTATATATATATATATATATATATATATGTGTGCGAATTTTAAGTAATTATATAATGAAGGAATAATAACGACATTTTTTAATCCAACTTCAAAACCCTAAAGTTTTGGAGAAGTACGTCTCCGATCATGCATGATCGTTAATTAATTTTAATGCATCACATTTAATTATTTTCCAAGACATTAACAGTTTGCCATTTTAAAATTTAAAACCAATTCAAGATGTAAAATTGACAATCATGAGAGTGAAATGTAGAATGCTTCATTAATTTTCCATTTTATATATATTTATTTATATAGTACGTTTAACAAGTTGACCATTCCATTATGTAGTCAAATTATTTTCAAATAGGATGTTCAGTTAGAAAAGTTTGTGTGGAGAAGAGATCATTGATCATCTGGACGTCTCAAGGTCGTACATTCCATGCTAACTTTCCTGCTGTTGTTTGGAATACAAAATTTCACTGCCACGTCCTTACAGAATAGAGACTTTAAATCACAGTAGACAGAAAATGGCTACGCTCTGTACACATAAAAATGTAACAAAAAAAAAAAAAAAAACGACGATGTTTTTTTTTTTTTTAACAAACTTGACTAATCATGAGGGTCCTCCACGGTCTGACTGACATTTGTCTACACTTTACACAAGTATTCCCCATTCCAAACTAAATGACAAATTGAAAGAGTTGGTATTGCTTTGTTTCATAAAAAAATATGGCCAACGTAGATACAAGTATCTTGTATTAAAAAGGGATAAATCCTACTTTGTAAAAAAACACTCTGATTCAAACGAAAAATTCTCTGAAACTGACATTATCAAGATGCTCGATTTCTTGATTGACAACATATTTGTTACGTTTGGAGGACGTGTTTTTCAACAAACAATCGGCATTTCCACGGGAATCAACTGTGCCCTCTTCTTGCCAACTTGTTCCTTTATTCTTATGAGGCTGACTTCATACAAAAACTTCAAAGTAAGAAAGAAAAGAAGTTAGCAATATCCTTTAACTTTACTTTCCGCTATATATATGATGTTCTCTCACTAAATAATTCAAAATTTGGTGACTATGTAGATATCATTTATCTCATAGAACTAGAGATAAAGGATACAACAGATACAGTTAAGTCTGTCACATATCTTGACTTACATCTAGAAATTGACAATGAGGGTCGGTTGAAAACAAAACTTTACGGCAAAAGAGATGATTTCAGCTTCCCAATTGTGAACTTTCCATTACTATATAGCAACATTCCAGCAGCGCCTGCATACGGAGTGTATATCTCCCAATTGATACGATATTCCCGGGCTTGTATTTCCTATCATGATTTCCTTGATAGAGGATTGCTGCTCACAAGGAAGCTATTAAACCAAGAGTTTCAAAAGGTGAAGTTGAAATCATCCCTTCGTAAATTTTACGGACGCAATCACGAGTTGGTTGACCGTTACGGAATATCCGTTTGAGAGATGATATCGGATATGTTCCTAATGTCGTAACTACAATCCCATTCCCTCTACGAATGTGACCTACAGAATTAGACTATTAACCGGGTTTGTAATAACATGAGCAACACGACGGGTGCCACATGCGGAGCAGGATCTGCTTATGTCTGTTTGTCTTTTTCTTTTTTAGCCATGGCGTTGTCAGTTTATTTTCAATTTGTGAGTTTGAATGTCCCTCTGGTATCTTTCGCTCCTCTTTTGCAATAATGTTGCTAAATGGTCTGTAGGCGCCATTTATCAAAACAAAATTCCGACTCTTAGCAATTATTTCAGTGGTATTGTAAATTTCCTGCTCCTCATCCTGGTTGGCCAACTTTGCAGTATTTGTGAATTTTTTATTTTTAATTGTTTTCTTTTTTCTTCTTTTTTCATGAAAAATTTGTAAAATTACGTAACGTAAATGTGTACAACAAAAATTGCAATTTAGCACCTCAATCAAAATCTTTAACGATTTGTATGCAACAAAGAACGACACTTTGTCAGTATCTCCTTTATACAGATAATAGCCGTTTTTTCTTTTTTTTTTAACTTGTCATACATAGCTATTAATCTTTTACGCAATGAATTCATTGACTATTTCTAATTTCGTGTGAATATTTTTTTTAATTGTAAAAAAAAAGAAAGTTTCGCTTTTTCACAATACATTCTAAACATATTATTTCGAATAGAAACAAATTTAATGGGATAATTATCTCAATTGAAACGATTATGAATATGTACCAATAGCTTTACCGGGTAATGATGTGGGCTATTATGTACCGTTAAACTGCCTATAATCCACGTGATTTGTATTATTCAGAAATTATATAAGTTCTTAAACTCTCAGTTTTAAGATGCACCAATTATTAAAGCTAATGAGGATTACGGTAGATTAACCATTTCTTTAATCTACAGTAATATTATTTCATCAATGTTTTAGATATTGTTTACCTTTTATCATTCTACTAGATGACTTTGAAGGTAAGCATCTTAAGATCATACTGAATTGTTGCATAATTGATGTACCAATTGCAGTTTTTTATCGTTTAATTATTTGCCGGTTCGATTGAGATCATTTCGATACATAACGTATGTGTATGCTCATTGTCCTAATTTTCAGTGCAAGAGCAAAAACCTAATGACTATGTCATGTATATACATCGAATGACATCAAAAGTCTTAATACATGCACACGAGAAAAAACATAGTCAATCATAAATCTAAGCCACTTATATTTACGTTGTAGCCATTTCCATTTCCATTGTAAATTTATATTTAGAATGAACTTCAAAAAAACAAAAAAAACTGTGCAAGTTACCTGCCTTTCTTTGAAGTGATTGTTGTATTTTTCGATATAAAGATATGATGGCACTTCCCCTCACGCATTCACGATGTGCTCAATCAGAACCGATCCCTCACGCATGATTTATTAAGACGTCTATCAACTTCGGACAGCGTACACGCCGCCCAAAACGACATTCAATCCCGTTGACAGAAAAAAAACTAAATCTAAACTTGTAGGTCTGTTAATAGAACCATTTCAAAATTTAAATGTCACTTTTTTCGGCATTTACTCGTGGGACAATTGATTTTGTAGGAGTTTTACTCCATGCACAACAGTACATGATACATGTGTCACTTCGTTAAAGTAAATACCACAGCATAGCATTCTCCGATTTTCAATATTTTGATCAGTTGAAGTAGAAAATTGCGATTTAGAAATGTACATACCTTTTAAAGCGGTGACAATTACTCCCCTCAAGCATAACCGGAAAATCCTCTCACGGTTTTCAATGCAGAACCGATAGTTCTTCGTGTGTAGATTACCAGCCGTGTTAAATCAGCGACCTACCGTAATCCTCATTAGCTTTAATAATTTGTGCATCTTGAAACTGAGAGTTTAAGAACTTATATAATTTCTGAATAATACAAATCACGTGGATAATAGGCAATTTAACGGTACATAATAGACCACATCATTATCCGGTAAAGCTATTGTACATATTCATAATCGTTTCAATTGAGATAATTTTCCCATTAAATTTGTTTCTATTCGAAAAAATATGTTAAGAATGTATTGTGAAAAAGCGAAACTTTGTAATTTTTTACAATGAACAAAAAATGTTCACTCGAAATTAGAAATATTCAATACATTCATTGCGTAAAAGATTAATAGCTATGTATGACAAGTTAAAAAAAAAAAAAAAAAAAACAAACTATTATCTGTATAAAGGAGATACTGACAAAGTGTCGTTCTTTGTTGCATACAAATCGTTAAAGATTTTGATTGAGTTGATTAATTGCAATTTTTGTTGTATACATTTACGTTACGTAATTTGGCAAAAATTTCATGGAAAAATAAAAAAATAAAATAAAATAAAACAATTAAAAATAAAAAATTCACAAGATAGGTACTGCAAAGTTGGCCAACCAGGATGAGGAGCAGGAAATTACAATACCACTGAAATAATTGCTAAGAGTCGAAATTTTGTTTTGATAAATGGCGCCTACATACCACTTAGCAACATTGTTGCAAAAGAGGAGCGAAAGATATTAGAGGGTCATTCAAACTCATAAATCGAAAATAAACTGACAACGCTATGGCTAAAAAAAAAAGACAAACAGACAAACAAAAATACACAAAACACAACATAGAAAAATAAAGACTAAGCAACACGAACTCCACCAAAAATTAGGGTGATCTCAGGTGCTCCGGAAGGGTAAGCAGATCCTGCTCCGCATATGGCACCCGTCGTGTTGCTCATGTTATTACAAACGTTGTTAATAGTCTAATTCGGTAGGTCACATTCGTGGAAAGGGAACAGGATTGTAGTTACCACATTAGGAACATATCCGATATCATCTGTGAAACAGATATTCTGTAACGGTCAACCAACTCGTGATGGCGTCCGTAAAAAAGATGATTTCAACTTCACCATTTGAAACTCTTGGTTTAATAGCTTCCTTGTAAGCAGCAATCCTCTATGAAGGAAATCATGATAGGAAATACAAGCCCGGAAATATCGTATCAATTGGGAGATATACACTCCGTATGCAGGCGCTGCTGGAATGTTGCTATATAGTAATGGAAAGTTCACAATTGGGAAGCTGAAATCATCTCTTTTGCCGTAAAGTTTTGTTTTCAACCGACCCTCATTGTCAATTTCTAGATGTAAGTCAAGATATGTGACAGACTTAACTGTATCTGTTGTATCCTTTATCTCTAGTTCGATGGGATAAATGATATCTACATAGTCACCAAATTTTGAATTATTTAGTGAGAGAACATCATCTATATATCGGAAAGTAAAGTTAAAGGATATTGTATGAAGTCAGCCTCATAAGAATAAAGGAACAAGTCGGCAAGAAGAGGGACACAGTTGGTTCCCATGGGAATGTCGATTGTTTGTTGAAAAACACGTCCTCCAAACGTAACAAATATATTGTCAATCAAGAAATCAAGGATCTTGATAATGTCAGTTTCAGAGAATTTTTTGTTTTAATCAGAGTGTTTTTTCACAAAGTAAGATTTATCCCTCCCTAAAACAAGATACTTGTATCTACGTTGGCCATTCTTTTTTATGAAATAAAGCAATACCAACTCTTTCAATTTGTCTTTTAGTTTGGAATGGGGAATTCTTGTGTAAAGTCAAATGTCAGTCTTCTTTTGCCGACCGTGGAGGACCCTCATGAGTAGTCAAGTTTGCTAAAAAAAAAGCTCGTCGTCTTTTTGTTTTACATTTTTATGTGTTCAGAACGTAGCCATTTTGTGTCTACTGTGATTTAAAGTCTGTATTCTGTACGGACGTGGCAGTGAAATTTTGTATTCTAAACAGCAGCACGAAAGTTAGCATGGAATGTACAACCTTGAGACGTCCAGATGAGTATTGATTTCTTCTTCACACAAACTTTTCTAATTGAACATCCTATTTGAAAATAATTTAACTACATAATGGAATGGTCAACTTGTTAAACGTAATATATATATATATAAATATATATAAAATGGAAAATTAATGAAGCATTCTACATTTCACTCTCATGATTGTCAATTTTACATCTTGAATTGGTTTTAAATTTTGAAATGGCAAATTGTTAATGTCTTGAAAAATAATTAAATGTGATGCATTAAAATTAATTAACGATCATGCATGATCGGAGACGTACTTCTCCAAAACTTTAGGGTTTTAAAGTTGGATTAAAAAAGGTCGTTATTATTCTTTCATTATATAATTACTTAAAATTCTCACACATATATATATATTGCATTTCTAAATGATCTTCAGGTAATTACACTTCAATTTTATTTTGCACATGCGCTAACGTATTATGTGCCTGTGACAATTATGTTGTTATTAAGTTTAAAGGGACATCATCTGTCACAATGGTGTTCATTGATAGAATAGATAGAATAGAAGTACATAACATCCCATGGGAATAGAAGTACATAACATTGAGTTTGACTCAAACAAATTCACATGTTTAATTTATAACATTCTTAATTGTACATCCACATTACAAAATTTCCCCAAAAAAACAATTAACAATGCATTGGTTTTTGGGTCTTCAATGCTCTTCAACTTCGTTCTTGACTTGGCCTTTTTTTAATTTTTGATTCTAGCGTCATTGAAGAGACGAAACGCGCGTGTAAATAAAATCGGCGTTAACTACGACCAACTTCTTCATGTTCTTAAGATATAAAATTTGTTTGCCATCATAAATTCATTGCTGATACGAGCTACTGAAACCTCTTAACAAAAAATCCTTGTCAAGAAACTTGAATACTTTATTGCACGTTTTTCTTTAGGTTTATATAATAGTATTTTTGTCACAAATTAGAACATTGATGATATGTATCAATTAATAAATATATCTTTTAACAAAAAAAAAAAAAAAAAAAAAAAATGTTAACAGGTTTAAAGAGATTAACAAAACTGGGATTATATTTGCACGTAAAATTTGAAAATCCTTTTTAAAAATCGTCGTGTGAATCCAATATTAATGTATTGTCCATTTGGTTACAATTAAATTAAAGTTTAACAGTGCAATGAAATAAATATTTAACTAAGACATAACAGGCTATGTAGGATATTTGATATTTGATAATTGATATTTTATAGTGTATCTTTTTAAGTTGTTATGTTACACTACTATTTCAGATTAGGATGAAGATTTACACATGTTAAAAAGTTTAAACCCGCTGCATTTGTATGCATCTGTCCTAAGTCAGTAGCCTGTTGTTCAGTGGTTGTTGATTGTTGATGCGGTTGATAAGTATTTCTAGTTTCTCATTTTTTATATAATAGATTAAACCGTTGGTTTTGCTGTTTGAAATGTTTCACTCTAGTCATTTTGGGGTCCTTCATAGCTTGCTGTGCGGTGTGAACAAAGGCTCCGTGTTAAAGGCCGCACTTTGACCTATAATGTTTTACTTTTTACATGTTGTGACTTGGATGAAGAGTTTTACAGGCCGCACTCTGACCTATAATGTTTTACTTTTTACATGTTGTGACTTGGATGGTAAGTTGTCTCATTGACTCTCATACCACATCTTCTTATTTAAATTTATTGTTGTTTTTTAGTGTAAAGCCATGGGTAGAGTAAATGATGCTTGATACATATCCCGTTACTTCTATAATAATTCTCTTAACTTTTATTTATATTTTTTTTTTTTTCTGGAGAACCCGTGTATTTTAATTGTGAAGTCTGAGTCGGAAGTGCCAATGACAAAGTAGCAGTTAACTTATTTTTTTTGAGTTTAAGTAACATAAAGTGTTGATGTTTTTTATACATGCGATCATTATTTCAGTCCAATTATAAATCAGATGACGTCCACTCACTTAAAAATTCAAAATTTGGGGACAATGTTGAACCCTCCTGTTTCATTGAACTTACAATAATGAGTGATTATAATGTGACACACGGTTGATCCTAACATGGAAGCTATTAAAGCAAGAGTTTAAAGAGGCACGGTTGCAATCATTACTTAAATTTGTTTACAGACGCCATCACGAGTAGGTTTACAGTTATTGAATATCTGTTTCACAGATGAAACAGATACGTTCCAATTGCTGTAACCTCATTCTCATCTTCGAAATGACCTACCGAATTAGACTTGTCATCAGGTTTTCACTTTCACGAGCAACAGACCGACTGGTGCCACATGTGAAGCAGGTGTGCATTCCTTAACGTGGCTCATGGGATCACCCCCGGGTATTGATGGTGGTCGTGTAACTCAGTCTTTAATTTCTATATTGTGTTTGAATAATTTTATTTGTCTTTTGATAATTTTTCATTTCTTGACATGGCATTGTTATTTGTTCTCGACTTATGAATCTGAATATCCGACTGGTATAGTTCACCTCATTAAACTTAATCCGTGATAAAATTATTCATTACTTATTTCACTGGAAATGTGTGGTACTGACAGGTTTAAGAAGCGTAAATTAAATTATGAGTAAGTGTCAACTGCATAAATCTTAATCGGTTGTTCGACAAAAAAATGAAGAAATAAAGCCAGTTGAAATACACTATATTGTTATTATGTTGTGCTTTGAAAATAACCAAATAGCAGCTACTACTAATGAACTGTTTGGTGCTATTAATATTTCAAACATATCCTACCACCTTTACGAATGATAAGAAGGATAAGAATCGGGAAAAAGAAAAATGCGATAATACATGTAACCTATCCATAGACAGGTTTGTCAGTAAAAATGATCGCCTTTATTTATTTTCACAGCAACATACATGTAGTAATGAAACATTCATTTTCTATATTCTGAGTAATATATACAACCTAATGTATTGCATTGAAACAATATTTTCCTTAAACAAAACCTTGTGTCAAAACCACCTAAGATTTGCTACGAAAAATAGTGATAGAATACAAAAAAAAAAAAAAAAAAAAACTTCATAACCAGAAGCCGTCGGAATGCATTATACCGTATGTACATGCATACATAAACATGACGAAAAGACAAGCATCAACCTACAGAAAGCAACTGAGAAAAGAAGAGTTTGAGCATAACGAACCCCATCGATGCATGATTCTTTTTATCAGTTGAAATTGGCTTTGAACTAGCTGTCATTAATTGTGATTACTCTCAGATCTATATTTTGTGGTTTTTGATTTTGTTTTAAGGGAAGTATAATGTCACGTCAGTGCCCAGTCTGTGTTTTTGATTGATTTTTTTTCTGCTTTAAATCGATCTGACGAGTTGAGCTCGTTGCGACTTATTTGTATAGCTTGGTCTTATGTTGTACTGTTACACCACAGTCCCAGGTTAGTAAGAGAGGTTCAAACATGTATAACTTCCCCACTTTCTAGTTGTCTCTGTCGCAAGTCAAGAGCCTGTAGTTCAGTGGTTGTCGTTGGTTCATGTCTGCCATTCGGGGTATTTGTGTTTTGTAAGTTATTTTGTTATAAATTAGGGCGTTAGTTTTGTTAATTGAATTGTTTCATATTATTGTGTAGGGGCTTTTTATAGCCGAATATACGGTATAACCTGTTTTCTCATTGATGAAGAAATTTAAGCAATTTTAGGCAACCGTTAGGTCATCAACAATGAAAAAACCCATTCCGTATAGTCGGCTTTAAAAGCTCAGACATGAGAAATATAAAACAATTCAATTTTGCAAAATATTTATTATTTACTTGCTGTTGCACAACGTCTATACAGTTTTTGCAAAATATTTATTATTTACTTACTATTGCACAAAGTCTATACAATTAATTAGTTTCAAGTTAATACTAACATTTTAACAATCATGTTCTTCGTTGACTTTAATTGTTTCTGTAGATGGGCGTTAGGACGTGTTTAAATATATAAACTCCTCTTTCTTTCAATTCTTACTATTTGCTGAAATTATCAAGGATCTTATCAGAATTTGTTGCAACCTAAGCATATCGGATGAAACATTCTACAATTTACAATACAATCCTATTGTTCTGTCTTTAATGTTTACAAAACGACATAAATGTACAACATATAATAGACATCACATTAAATAATCCTATAAAAACAGAGATAGCTACCAAGTGAAACTATGTATTCTTCATGAAATGCTATATACATTTTAGTGGCGGATCCAGAGGGGGGCGTAGAGGGCGTACCCCTTCCCCCTCCCCCCTTTTGTTTGAACTTTAGTTTTTTTTTTTTTTTTTCTGTAAAATGATTAATAAGACTAGACTTTGTCAACTTTGCCATTTCCCGGTCGTGTATTTAATTTTTATGCGACAATTATTTACTTATAAAGATATTTTTCGCTCGTATTCACTGTAATATATTATTGATTATTTTCAAAGTCATGTGATTCGCTACGGTGGAGTTGATCAGTACGTCGAAAAAACGTCACTCAGTCATTTTGAAATTCAAATTACAGTAACACATTGCTTAGGCGGAGGATGACAAGTATGACGCCTTCAAAGTGACAGAGGATTGAGCAAGATCTATTGACTTTTATTTCACAATTCCACTCAACAGAAAGTAATACTCTATTACACTCTCATGAAAAAAAAGTTATACAGCAAGATTATTTACCTACGAAAATATGTTTAACCCCACAGGCCCCAGCCAATTAATAACATTGCTGAATAATGATCCCCAGTCAGTAAGCTCTAGATAGATTTAAAGTCTAAGGTACGGACCATTTGATTTGATAGGGCAGTCTGAGATATTTCAGAGAAAAATTTCTGACCATCATTTTTGCCTTAAACAAAAATTCTGGCTGTATCTGTATTGAAAACAATTATCGTGTCCCCTTTTTTGCTTTAAGAGAAAAAAATTCCAACAGACTTATTCAACATTAAATGAACATGGTGAATAAAAAACGGGCGTAATTTATTTTGGGGGTTTGCATATAGATCCCATATCTGACCGAAACGTCTGTTTTGCCGAACTGATATACTGAATAGTTTTTCCAAAGCCCAACTGCAACCTGCCTGCTGGGTGTGGCCTTTATGTCTCCATTTGTCGACCGTCATTCACAACTTCGTTGTCATTTGATTTTCAGACTCATTCGTAGCCTTTAGTTGATTTGGAACCCCTCACTTCCCTTGTTGGTTGAAATATTTCAACCAAACATTAGGATAAAAATTGCTTGTGTGTCTTTGTTGTTGTCGGTCGTATTATAAACTTTATTGGATAGCCGTTTATCATGTTTACAACAAGAAATCTGTAAGGTTATGCTAACTACCATACAACAAACGAGAATTTTCCATATCTATTTTTTACTGACAAATTCCACATCAAATATGTTAGTACACAGCTTTGGATCCATTCAATCATTTTATAATAGAAAATTAATGGGTAGAATGCGGCATCAAAAATGTCCAACCCTAGCTTACACTTTAACTATAAAATATACATGCCCCACGTCATGAATCGTTAAAAATGTGCATTTAACACTTATTTAATGTTTTTTAGCCAAAAAAAAGGTCCAAAAATTGTTCGCCTCGCTTCGCTCGGCGAACTTTACATACTACGCCCCCCTTTCAAAAATCCTGGATCCTCCTCTGCATTTTTTGAATTTTAGTTATAAAATTAAACGATATAATTTTGATATGGGATAACAATATTTAATGATATTGTGTATAACATTTGGTTATTATCTAATATCGATAGATGAAAGCATTTTTATAGAAAATATTTTTAAAAGTTTTTGATTTTTACTTTTTAGATGAAAATAGCAAAAATGTTATAAATATTTGTTGCAATGGAAAATTCCAATCTTTTGGGTGTATTTACAAGGTACAAGAGACATAATGATTTTTCCACCTGTTTTCAAGGCAAGATAAAAAATGAACAACACATAATATTAATTCTAAGCTTCCTAATGAGATCACAAATAGAGCATCTAATTAAACTATATATATATATATAAAAAAAAAATGTGATATGATTACCAATGAGACAATTCTTCACAAGAGACCAAATGACACAGAAATTAACAACTATAGGTCACCGTACGTATATGTTCATTATTAAATGGAAATATCTATTTTTCATGCTGAGTAATTAATATCTGATTTCATGATCATCGTTGTTTTCTTCCTTCTGTTGAGTACTTGGAATTCGTTTACATACTGTGCTTAACTGAAAGTAAAATCTAATACACATGATGATAATGGTGAGGATTTTGATGTTAACGAATATGTTTAGCAAATACTACACACATATCAGGACTAACAAATATTAATGCGATATGAATATGAAACATGGTTTGTAGAAGACCAATTCGCTGAGCCAAATTTTTAACTTCAGAGTTTTCAATGTCAAAATGTTATATGCCGTGGTTTCATTTATTTTCGTGGGTATCAATTTTCGTGGATTGAGGAAAACTTGCATTTTCGTGGATATTTGATTTCCTGGTTTTGCCAATCTCTGCATGCAAAACCTATAGAAAATTTGTAATTTGTTGAACATTTGAATTCGTGGTTCAACTGTACCCACGGTCACGGTAAACCCACGAAAATTGGTATCTAACGAATAATAATGAATCCACAGTACTTGAATGGTTAAAAGTTTGCAATTGGGTCTAGACACTTTTCTAATATGATATGATTGCCTCTAAATGTCGTTTGTTTTAGATTTCCGACTCATTCTGCAATAACTTTTGATTACACTCATTACGTATACTAATTGCCATTGTGGTTTACAAATGTGAATTAAGACAGGTTTACGTCATAAGTACGCCACGCATGAAATTACTTCACTAAGGAGACAGTTAAGTCATCTTGTTAATATTTTAATACAAGCGAAATTTTCACTACTGATATCACTATTTAGAGAAATACATATCTGTCCGTTCGTTCTTCATATTTTGTGTTTTAAATGACAATTAAAGTACAACTTTGATAAATTCTTCGATATGTGTAGACAATTTGGTAGCCAATACAAATTGTGCCCGATTTTGACGTTTTTGTTAATAGCATTCGATAGTTATCCCTTTAACTGTTTGTAACTGAGTTTTTTTGGGGGGTTTTCTGATGATAATAGTTGTATCATTTAACACAAAAGTTTAAGTTTTAACACAATGTCATGACCCATAAGATACAAATCAAGTTCTATTTGACGGAATTTGTTGTTACTGTTCTTACTTATTAGTAGAAGATTTCCTTCAAATGTTTATATGACATACACCATAATAGACCATAATCTACAAAATGCAAAACATTTATTTTAAGTGCAGCTATTTTATTACCCTTTTCCCAGTTATGCTATTGTTGTCTATGGTATAAGTGAGTTTGCTTATTATAAACTGCGCGTCTTCTTCCTTGATTTTATTTTCTTGTAGTAATTGGTCGACCATTATCGCGATTTTATCAACCATACCATCATCTTCTGTAGTTTCATTGTAAACAACTTTGCTTTTGCCATGTGCAGTGCCCCTAGAAGCTGTAATTGTACCAGTAGGTGATAAATGTCAAGCAAACAAGTGTGACTTTTAACAATAACAACAGTTAGCGATATTTCAATCAGTTTTACGATAATGTATCTCTATATAAATGTATCTTGGTCAAAAGAGTAAACTTAACTAGAATTTTATTTGGAAAAGCTTGATGAGGCAGGTCATTTGTCATCAGTTATAGGTGCACCATAATTACTTTGCTGAAATAAGCTACTCATTTCATGATAAAAACATTGTACCAATTTCATTATTGGTTCACTAACTGTACATGAGTGAAAAAATTAAAATTTATAATTTTTGTTTTTTTTAACTATTATTTTGTGTGCTGAATCTTTTTTTTTATTTCCATTTTGTAATTGACTTGCAAAAAATGAACACTTGAAAAAAAAGCGTTGAAGAATGACTTTAAACAAGTCATAACGTCTGAAAAGCAATCATATATTGAATTGTTTTCATTAATCTTTGCATGTCCATCTGGAGTTTGTACAAAATATAAATAACAACTGAATATTGACCATATTTGATTTTATTATGCAGGAAAATATTCTGCAAAACCCCTTTGATTTTTGCTGATGTATCGTTGACAAATATTAACTTATATAACAGCCACTAGATGTTTTTTCAACTAAGCGTTACTTCGGTTATATGAATTGTATTTGTCGCCTACTTATAGTTAAAAATTTTACCGTTTATCATTTTCAAATTCGTATTCCCAGTTTGGTATGTCCTCTTTTGCTGCAAACTCCTCTGAAAAAAGAAATGTATGAAATGTAGTATTTGAGTACAGGTGAGTTTGGTAGGGATTTATATGTCAAGTTTATGTTGTTGGAGTTTGTTATGGAACATGCCTACAAAAAAGAGTAAAGGTTTATGACAGTTGATTACATTTTCCTATTCTGTTTGATTGTTAATATGTTTCCATGCATTTTTAGTTTGAATTTTCAAGCTTGTAAATCAATCTTTTTTATAAACTATCGTTTCCATATTAAATCAGTAAAACTACACAGAAATGTCACCTTATCTTCGTGCTAAATCCCCAGTTTATTAGATAAACTCAACATAGATACCAGGATTTAAACTGTGCATGTCAGAAGAAGCACTTTTCTTCTTCAGTAGCGCTCGAATCAAGAAAATTAAAAACGCCAAGTGAAGTACGTAGTTGAAGAACATTTAGCAGTAGGACAACCGGAAGCGTCTGAGTAAGGATTTCGGTGCTCAGTGATACGGTTCACTAGACGACGTTGTCTACACGTCGTAATGGCGACCATTGTTTGACGTTGGATTTGGCATTCCACGTTGTTAAGTTGCATTTATGACATTCTTGAATGCTTAAACTTTATGCAACACAACATAAAAGGTAAATGCTTATTCCAGATATTCAGTTAATAATTTTCAAATAAGTGTGATCCCAAGAAATGATTTAAAAGGCAAAAATAAAGTGTAAAATGATATGAATCATAAAAATTGAAATCTCATTTTTCATCATTTGACATTTCCTATTCATGATCATTCATTTATTGAGTCCACTATTTACACCAACCACTGGTGAATAACATTCGGATTTCGGTCTTAGGTATATATCCGCCCTTGTCTCCGGAAATATTATCCCCACAAAAGTTGTCAACATCCGTTTCCAAACAGGTCAAAGTGTTTTTCACAATCTCCCTGGATAATATTGACGCCATCACTTCATGCTCAGATAATAGAACATTGTAAATCTCTAACAGCAAATACGGACCAAAATGAATCAAATTTGAATGCACGGATGATCACGTTTGGTTTCATGCCGACTGTAAGTTCTCTAAAAAGGGGGTCATTTTCGCCAAGTAATTTAGTCACTCCTATAATATAAGACTTCGAAGGTTCATATCATTTACATTCAACGTCTTTTTTCGGAATTTTTTTTACTATCAATGTTGATTTCGAGGTTCAATATTGATGGTAAAAAAAAAATTCCGATAAAAAACGTTGAATGTAAATGATATGAATCTCGATAAAGTAAAATTGTTGAATGTAAATGATATGAAGGTCACCAATAGGTCTTCAATACAGCGAGAAATTCGAAAGTCTTATATATAGTTCAGTGACTATACTAAACTCAAATTGAAATATAGTACATGACATTTGCTGAACATCTCAGGTTCAACTCAAAAGTCCATGTACCAAATCATTAGCATGTGGGACACATTCACTTTAACTCTTGGCTACTTTATACCTGGTCTAATATAAATATATTCGTCCCATTTCATATGCACACCAAAATTTAATATTTATAAAAACTTCCATGAACAGAAAAGACAAAGGGAAAGCGATCACATGCACTTGTTTCTGTCAATTGGGAGTTCATTTTTTAAACTCGTACAAAAAAAAAAATTCTATGTAGGTGGGTAGGAGGAATTCAAAGGGTCATAGGCCCCCTATATTCATTTTCTTATTTTGTTATTATGATTATTAATTTATTTTCAATCTGTACACAAATATTTTATTGGACAGAATATTCATTTTCATCCTGTGTCAGCAATCTTGGGTAATGTTTATTTTATGTTCAGTTTTATGATTACATGGACATACATGTACCAGATCAGAATATTCATTACCATAAGACTCCTGCCACCTCCCCCCCTGTTTCCCCCCCAAAAAAATAAATTAGATAGCCATCATCTAAATTCATATCTCTGAATGTACATATTGAAATTAACCAATCGCCAATCCATTTGAAAGCTTACACATGCATTACATGTATCCCCAGAAACTAACTAATTAATGCCTGTACAATTACAATATCTGACATGTTATATTCTTCCAATAATTATATATATAATATAACTAGAAATGAAAATTCTCTGATAATATTACTTTCTCAAACTTCATTTATATTATCAAATTCAAGTTGTCAATTAAGTGTCAATACAGTCTTGACAGTGGTGGTTCCAGGATTTAAAAAAAAAACTGGTTTGTGAGTGACCACAAAATGGACATGTTATGATGTTTATGTACAATATTAAATATAAAAATGTTATCAAAAGGTTTGGTATAACATAAAGTTGCTCAATGTTAAACCTAAAAATTATTTTTCAAGACTGAAATGTTTTCTCTGCCTGTAACTTTTATGTAATGAGCAAAAATGCTGGGGGCATAATTATAATACTTAATAAATACATTGTACATATATTTTCTTGGTAATTTATTTTGCAAATTGGTATTCATGTGTTGATGATAACAATGCAAAGTTTAATTTTGCTTTGAAGAATTTAGTTTGATGCATTTAGTAATTGTATGTACATTTGCTTTATATTTACAGGATGGAGAAAGATGTTCACTATGGATCAAAAATTCAAAACAGAGGACTTTTATATATAAACCAAAATACTTGTACTCGTATGATATACATACAACAAGAAAACAGTATTCAAATGGAATGTCTATGTGATTGCAACAACATATTTTAATGGAGTGATGTTGAAAGCAAAATTATTTATGTTAATAGAAAACAATAGGACTACAATATATTAGGGGTAAGTAATCAGAAAGTGTCTGTTTAGGGTAATTACAAAAGTGGGTTATTTACAATGTGCTATGATTTCAATCACCCAAATATGAAACAAAACATAATATACATGGTATTCAAACTGTAATCATAAGGAAACAGACTGAAAATATTCTGTATTTAATAGTCAGACATGAAAGTTCCCAATAGAATAAATTGGGACGGAAACTTTAAATTTATAGGATATCGGTCAAGGAATCCTACACAGACTTTAAGGCCAAATGGTATACTTTTAATAGTTTAAACTGTTAAAGATTTTATTGTATTATCTATGCTGTATAAATGTCAATATTGTTTCATTTGGATTTAAAACTTAATTTCAAGAATAAAGGGTACAGTAATTTAAAATTCATTTATATGATTAAAACAATATAAGGGAAGTAACTCTTCCATAATGTGCATCATTTCCTAATGAAAAAAGTAAAATCACAAAAATACTGAACTCCGAGGAAAATTCAAAACGGAAAGTCCCTAATCAAATGGCACAATCAAAAGCTCAAACACATCAAACGAATGGATAACAACTGTCATATTCTTGACTTGGTACAGGCATTTTCTTATGTAGAAAATGGTGGATTAAACCTGGTTTTATAGCTAGCTAAACCTCTCACTTGTATGACAGTCGCATCAAATTCCATTATATTGACAACGATGTGTGAACAAAACAAACAGACATAATAGGTAAAAATGTCACAAATAGGGGTACAGCAGTCAACATTGTAATCACTATAAAAACAAACAAATATGTAACAAAGAAGCACAAAAAGGCATATAGACAAAGCACATTAGCAAAATGAAAGACAAGAATACAAAATTTACAATAGCACAATAACACAATGACGGGATGTAAAAGTACAGAGCCACGTCATATGTATCAAAGAAACACAAAAGGGCATATAGACAAAGCACATTAGCAAAAATGGAAGACAAGAATACAAAAATTATCATAGAACAATAAGACAATGACGGGATGTATAAGTACTGAGCCACGTCATATGTTTAAAAGAAACACAAAAAGGCATATAGACAAAGCACATAAGCAAAAAAGAAAGACAAGAATACAAAAATTATCATACGACAATAACACAATGACGGGATGTATAAGTACAGAGACACGCCAAATGGATATCATTAAAAACAGACTAAACAGTAAAAGTAATATGAAGTGTTTTATAAATTTGACCATTTTTTCAGATATGAGAATGACTTGAGCAGACCATATTTGGGTTTGATATTTTGATTGACTTAACAAACTTAATTTAATAACAAAATAGTTTCTTAATTTCAGTACACAACACATCAGAAGAATAATTTTACTAGAGGATAACAAATCTAATACCTGGAATCAGCAATTTATATGAAGTTTGTAAAGAGAGATATATTCACGTACAGACTGGAAACGCCACCAGATAACCCAGGTGATTCAAGTGATTTTTAGCAGACGTTTTTGTTGAACTAATGCAAAATTTAATAAATGAAACTTTAGCAGACTATGGGCTCCAAAGTGTTGTAAAAAGAGGAATTTTAATATGTGAGACTCATCAACATTAAAATGTGCATAAGTGAAATGTTACAATATTTTGTACAAAAATCCGATTATTAACTCAGTTGTTTTCATGACATTTTTTATCAAAGCAATATCACTGTTATATAATAATATTATTACATTGGTTGCAATGAATTACATTGATTTCCCAGTGAAATAAAAACCGAAAAGATATAATTCCTTACATTTTCTACTTTAATTTCATAAAAAGTAATTTGCCAATGTAATAAAAAGAATAACTAATCATAGGATTCAAATATCGAAAAATATTCAACTCGTGACCAAACAACACTGATTACTAACTCATGCGCTACGCACATTCGTGAATTAATTCGGTCACTCGACATTGAATATTTTTCTCTCATTGAATTCTTCGATTAGTTATTCTATAAAGAATTCATATATTTTACTTAAGTTTGTACTTTTAACAACCGAATATATCTTCCCTCTGGCCTCAAGTGTTTCCCTTTTATTTTGCATAAGTGTGATTTAAAGAAGGCTCCCTATTGCTTTTGACGAATTCAAGTTTTGCCATTCCAGAATTTTTCGACTTTAATCATGGAAAATTAGACATTTACCCAAATGTTGTAGAAGACCTCAACTTTGTTTTGATACTTTTTCAAGAAATTGTATCACAAGGCTAGATTTGATCAAATAAGCTCACCTTTGAGTATTTATCACATACTTAAATAAAATCTAGTATGCTTAGATTGATTTCTTTCACTTTTGCCCTGTTGTTGAGATTGAGTGAAAGAATTTAATTATTTTATCAATATCAATTTGAGGGTGCCATCGGGACCGGCATTCAACACTGCATAACTATATCCTATCACAAGTTATGATGCAGCCAACCATACAACATAACCCCTGCCACCGAAAGGAGAAAGGAGGTGTACAACATACAAAAAATATTTCATATGGCTAGCTTCATTGTATCCTTTGAAATATTTCATTGATTTTTTTTATGTGTAATTGTTTTTTGAAAGTACATGTAGTTATTTATTAAAGGTACAAAATATGTACTACAATTCCCTTACAGTTTGCCTGCTTAAGACTTGCAAATTGATTACAGTTCCAATATAAAAATAAGAAGTTGGGGTATGATTGCCAATGAGACAACTCTCCACAAGATACCAAATGATAAAAAGGTTAGTGAGCATAGGTCTCTGACTGCCTTCAACAATAAACAGAACCAATACCGCATAGTATGCTACAAGTACATGTATAAACGGCCCCTGAATTACACGACACAAGACAGGCTGAAAATGAATATTCTGCATCTGTATGCAAAAGTGAAAATATATTTAGAAATAAAAGCATGTGTAGCAATGGATGCAAATAAATAGTTAATCCATGAAGAAATCCTACTACCTCCCACGTTATGGCTTTATAATATGCGGTTTATTCACGAAATTGTCAACTTACTTTTAAATATACAATTCCTTGCTTTTACATTCCTCATTCAAATAATTTACATTAAACAAGACAACAAAATGAAATAAAAGAACATGGCGAATGGGTATAAGGGCAAAAGGACCCCGGGCGAACAGGTACATGTGCAAACGGACTAGGATTCCTCTCCTACCACCTACCTAGAATAGCAAATGGTCGTCCCCCCTATGCATAGATATATTAATAATCATGCCCTAAGAAACTGCACATGGAATTTTTAAAAAGTAAAGTCATGAAGAGTATAAACCTACACTGCAAACCAGAAATTAAGAATCATGAGCCCCTAAAAATGACACACGCCTTTGCCTAAATTAAAATTTAAAAGAGCCCCCCCCCCCTTTTTTCAAAAAAGAAACAAAACACATAACAATAACGAAAGGAAATTATGAAAAAACGATAGATTTTCTATGACCTATTCAGAGTAGATGTTTATAAAAAAACTCATCGGCCGGTAACAATATTCACGAAATAAATACTGATACACGAAGTACGATGTCTAAGATATATATGGTTTACATGTATGTAGACCTAAAGCTGTAATTTTACCAAGCTCGGCCTTTTTTGGTATAACGTTGATATGGATTCAACATATCGCATGACTTCCTAGACATTAAGATAAACAAAATTGCTACAAAGAAGAGAAGAATCCAACTTTTAATTACATTTTACGTTGACATTTTCGGCGCCGGAAATGGGCAACCTTGATCTATGTTCTGACACAACTTCGGATGAGGTCAATTCCGGAAATTCTGCTTCAAAAATGCACTAGCACTTAAAACTTATTGATGTCTTAAAATATATTTGTTATGTTTCAATAGTTTTAGTTGATAATTATTTTCGAGGGATGAATAGCTATCGTGTACTTCGGAAACATGGTAAAGGGAGGACCACGCCCCCATAGTGGGGACATACAAAATAAAGATGACCGTTCTCCATTTCTACTCGATAGAAGTGCCTAATTTTTCATAACATATACATTATGTACCAAAGATTATTATATGAAAGTATAAAAAAAAAATTAAGGCGGAGATTTTTTAGAAACATTTAATAATTATAGCAGACCAATAGACGTAATAGAAAAATAGACGAAAATGGCGCTTTCTTCAATTTCGAAAAAAATCTATAATTTTACAATATATTGACACATATTGTTATTTTTAAAGGGTTAAATATCTAAGGATTCACCTTTGCATGTCAGTTGAATGAATATTTACTTTAAAAACAGAAACTCTTCCAATTTCTAAATCTACCGACCTTGCAAGGAAAAACCTTAAAAAAATTGAGACCCTTACTTTAAAATGGATACAAATTTTTGCCCTGGCTTGAACACCCCTGTTTTTACGAATTTCGATGCCAAAAACTAGCGAGAATAGGATGTAAAAAAAAAATTAGAAAATCGAAGGATATATATATTTTTTGTACCCATTTTTAATATCGCTATTTAATTCTCCAGTGCAGAAAATCAAAATCCGAAATTCTATGTTCAGATTTAAAAAATAAGATTTCCTTTTATTCTAATGTTCGAAAATGATAATAATATGTAAACTCATATATTTTTCTCTTATAGATGTGCTAACAATCAACAGTATTTACCGTCGGTACTTTGCCGTAAACGAACGAAAAAAAAAAAAATACAAAAGCGCGCCATTTTTCAGTTGACGTCGGCCGACGCAAAATAGTCCAATTTTCGGCGTAGGACTACTGAGCGCCATCGAATCACATTTTGGCCAAAAAGGCACATCCGGTTGTCCTACTGTAGAACATACAATGCCTAAAGGGTCTACCAAAGAATGTATTTGTATTCATGGGCTAGACAATAAGATTAACATTGCAAAAATTCAAAGTTTTGTAAACAGTTAATTTATAATTATGACCACATCAATGATCATTCATGTCTACACAGAAGCGCTGGCTTCTTTAAAAGGGATGAAGATAGCAAAGGGACAATTCAAACGACAAAAGTATTAGATACATACGTTTCCTCTGATAGATGCAAAGGTATACAGGAAAGGATTCAAAGCAGAGTTGATTGGCAAGATAAATACAGCAGTCCAGGCATAAACCTCGGCAGGAATGGAATGCCCACGTAATGCCATTAATCCTGCAAGTGTAGCATCTTCAGATAAGTCTTTATTATTCAAATTGTTGTGACCTATATTTCATGGTCGATTGAATCTCTAAAAATGATAATTTACTTCAAAGAATTGTCACATTTCTGTCTTAAGGGCATGATGTTTGCATGTATAGTTCAATGAAACCTCTTGAAAAATTAGTACTAAAGTTTTTTGCATTACACTTAAATCTGTTACAAAGTTCACCTTAAGCGATTACATGTTTTATAAGGTTTTTTTTTCTTGTTCCTATATAGTAATACATGTGCATTTTGAACCGCAATTAAAGTTTCTACTATATAAGGTTTTTCTGATCCTGAAAATAAGATTTCATTTAGTTGAACACTTTTCCTCAATAAAATACTTTTATCTATACGCATTTATTCTACATTTGAAACATTCTAACTATTCATTTCGAAAAATATTGAAATTGCTTTAGCATGTTTAGGTCTACCACAGTTGTTATAAAAATTATATGTGTCTTAAGGATGTATTCTTCTGACGTTTCAGTCTCGTTGAAATCTTGTTCTGAATTTGTTTTCTAAAACAAGTGATACAAGTTGAAAATATCAATGAATTTAAAAAATATTAAAATCAAACTTAACTGTGGGAAAAAATTTTTTATTTACAATAAGTAGTTTTTTAGTAATAACCATGATAACATTTTCAAATTTTATAACCAATCATGTCAGTCTCATTAGCCAAAATGTTGAGAAAATGGGAGTTGGGTACAATAAATGATTTCACCAGAAACCTGTACATCCCATATCAATGTTTTTTCTTTTCAAATTTCTTAGATATGTATGTTGTCAATCATTCATAACAAAGAAAGTAATAAAAAAACGGCTTTTGTTCTAAAAAAAGAGAAAAATCCCTAATTTCCAAAATTGACAGCATGGTAAATTTGACAGAAAAAGCAACAAAATGTAATGAAACTTTCTTATATAAACACTTACCTATAGTTTTTTTAAGTTGAATTTATTCAGATTAGTCCAATTTATCTTTAGTGAAAGTATGAACAAAGGTTTACTTGTGAAACTGTGATTTTTTTCATAATCATAGACCAAAAATGGGTAAAAATTGCTGAAAAATGGGAAAATCATCAAAATTGGGTACTTTCAAATGACCATAGCAAAGAAAGAAGTGCACCACCATATGATTTTTTCTTCACCAATTATTTTTTACAGTCATATAAACCCAAACATCAGGTTCAGAAAAAAAAAGTGAATTCTAGAAATTTTTGGCTCCTCAGAGATGAACATCATTAACCGCAGAAATAAAATGTATAGTATACTAAGTCCTCTACTGTGATTTGTATCTACTAAAAGAGAGTGATTGATATCTAAAGTTTATATATTTTCGTTATACATACATCTGAAATATTATTCTGTTATTCTATAATTATAAGAAAAAGCTTATCGTAAATTTATTTCACTATTCATTATATCCTTTTCCAGATATCTAATCTTGAATATAATGTTAAATCTCATGTCATTATACGTATAATGAATATTGGTATATTGCGATATCTTTACCGCTTAGGAATATATGAATATCTGGGTTTTTGATTGAATTTCGAGTGTCCAAAGATATCGTTTTAATGTTGGGTGGTCGTTTATTTCTAATATTGTTTGTCCGTTTGTCTATCTTGTTTCTCATTCAATTAGCGTAATCTGGATATTACGTTAAAAATTTATTCCCTTAAAGTACAATTTATTCAACTTGGCATAACGGAAATGAAATATTAAAGGAAGTTGTTACCGTACAATCCACATTTATCTATTTAGCATTTCTTACCCATTACGCCAACTGGAAACCAACATAAAAAGTCGCTGAATACAACAAGGAAAAGTTTCCTTGCAATGGTTAGGTCCTGGTTTTTCTTGGTGGATCTAATATGAATCGGATTTGTAACCTCTTTATATATCACTAACTGGGTAACAGCAATTATCACGAATAAGATGAAATTGAACACAATAAAAATTCCAAATGAATATTCCCAGCCATTTGGTTTATCCCTAGTAAGTGGTAATGCAAGGCAAACTGCAGATCGTGAATAGAAATTTCCGTCAAAATATGATCCAGGAAATAATGGGACAACGGCTAGTATGAAGGAGGTCAGAAAAACAACAACGGATATACGTATTGCTGATTTTTTTCCAAACCTTATTTCCCCAAATGGATATTTGACCGCGATAAATCGATCGATAGTTATTAGAAAGAGAAATACTACCGAACCTTCACTAGACACTGTAGACAGAATTCCAGCTATTTTACAAGAGACTCCATACCGCCATGACAGGTCATTCCAAACGTAGTTTCCACGAAACATTACATCAGCTGATGCTATTGTCAACATATATATACCCATCAAACAGTCTGAAATTCCTAGACTAGTTATAAAAATGCCGTAACTCTTTGACAACGATTTTCGGTCGTAAAAAATTCGATAAGCAATAACAAACAAGTTTCCAAACAAACCACATACACCGATAATCCATAAGCAGGTTCTAAGTATATCGTTTCTCATCATATCAGAGCACGATGAGAACTCATCTCTGGCTGGTAAACAATCTTCCTCCTTTACAGAATCCGGTCTAAGGCAACAAAATACGAAGGCATCTGAGTATAGTTCTTTAGATTGGTAAGACCTTCAAATATACTTTTCTGAAAGGTTGTTATTTTATTTCGTCTTATATCTAGAATTTTCAAGTTTCCTAAACTTGCAAAACTGCGATCTTCCACCATTTTTATTTTATTGTCAGTGAGATTAAGTGATTGTAATTTTGTTAAACCAATAAAACTATGTTCTGTCAATAGATAAAGATTACTTTCTCGAAGCGATATCATCGGCAAACTATGCAATCCAGAAAACGATTTGGGATAAATATGTTCAAGGAAATGATTTCCTAATAGAAGAAGACTTTTTAAATGGGATAATCCTCTGAAAATATTTTTTGGGATAGCTGTCAACTGGTTAAAAGATATGTCCAATAAAAACAGGTTATGAGATTCACCAAATTCCAGTCTTTCAAGATTATTAAGCTCTGTCATAGATACATTCAATTCTGCCAAAAGGATATTCTCTCTCAGTTTCAAACTTAACGATGATAAATTTGACAGGCTCAGGTCAATTTTTCTAATTTCAGAAAGAAATGAAATTTCGGAGATGTTTTCAAATATGCATTTTCTTGATAAACCGTGGCATTTACAAGTTCCTGTACATTCTGTATGACAGAGTAGTTCGTCATCAAATTGTGGGCAGTCAGCAAATCCATCACAACGTTTTTCTGGATTTAAACACAAATTACTACTGTGACATCTAAAAAGACCACTGCACAAAGGTTTGCCTGTGGAATACAGAAAGTATATAGAGGTATTCCCGTAACAGTGTGGACAACCGCAATACTTTTGTTGGTAATACTACTGAATCATCTTCCTTTAACTTGTTTGTCAATGATTCATAGAAAAAAATTAAATTAAATTTTTTTTCGCTACTTTACCAAATATTTTTTTTTGTAATTTTAATAAAGAAAGTTAATTCTTGTAAGTTTATCTTTTCTATATAGTCTTAACTTACTGCAATTATATTCATCTTCGCCTCGTGGGCAATCCTGAATTCCATTGCAAAACAGTTTGGGAGGAATGCAGTAACTATTTTGACACTTAAAGTATCCTGGAGGACAAAGGAACTTTTCTGAAAAATATTTGTTTGTATTTTTTTTTTTTATATGAAGACAAAATGTAGTAACAAACGTCCTCTCAACGAACACATAACTTGACAATACATCTACACCGGAAAGGACCTTTTCCATGTTTCTTCTGTAAAAAAGAATATTTTGGAAGCAAATTGCTCCTACAATTAAACAATATAAAAACGAAAGATGTGGTATGATTGCCAATGAGAAAACTCTCCAAAAGAGACCAAATGACGTTGAAGATAACAACTATAGGTCACCTTGCGACATTCAACGATGATCAAAACCCATACAACATACAAAGCTTTAATTGCATAAAAGTCACCTTTTTTATGACATAAGTTGGTGAGTAATAAATTACAAATTAATCAAAATTTCTTTTAGATGGTTATCGTTAATGTGTACCCTTTACATATTTAGAAAAAAAAATCTACATGCTACTGTCATGATTTATTTGCAAATGAGAGAGAAAGGCACATCATCGGGATTAAAAAGACCTATCAAATATTAAAAGGATATACTACAACACGTTTCATGGTTGAACATATTATAGTTGATAAACATACTTGATACTAGTTTCTGTAATAGAAAAAGTTTCTCTACAGAACAAAACTGAACAATTTAACAGGCTAAAATAGGAATACCGACTTATGACACTACGTAAATTTTATGGACACCAACACGAATATTGACTAATGACAATCCGTAAATTTTATGGATACACCATCATGGATTGGTTAATCTATACGATGCGTCTGTATCTAAACTGATGACATTTTTACCATGTTTTAGAGTGTGGTTAAACATCTAAGTCGTCTGTCTTCTAAGTACCGAATGTGACCTATTCCCGAATATGACTGTTTTGCCGAGTGTGAATTTGCATTGCTACACGACGTATCTCGGCGATTGTAAATCCAACGATCATGTGTTTATTTATCATGTCTCTGTTGTGTTTTTGGTTGGATATTGTGTTATGTCTTGTAGTTTGTTGGTTGAATTCTGTATTTTTGGTACATGATTTCTTAAATAAACATTTACCAATAGCATGTATCTATTTAATTATGCTAAAACTGAAGCAAAGGCTATTTGATTGATAGCCTACTAGATTGATATTTGACTAGCATTAACCGACCTAATTTTGACAAAAACGCTGACCTTATTGCCATGCGCGCGAAACGTTTTTTAAGGAGACTTCCTACATTCAGTTGAAGATGTAGAATCAGATATTTTACCACAGTTAGATAGATGTGACAGGTCTCTACAGCCAATTATTTCTTTTTTTTCGTCATAATCTAACAAACAAAGTACATTTGATGGTACACTCTGTCCCCTACTGCATAAATAAAGAGTTGACACTATTGCAACATCTGAAATGTATTGAACATTGTTAAGCTTTTGGAAACAGTATCATGTTCATTTAGAAGTTTAAGAGGTTTTTGTACACTATACTATTTTTCATGAGTATTCTGTATGTTCTTATTCATAGTCTGAAAACATAATTTGACAGTGCCTTGATGTTAGAATGTGAGATAGTGTATATGAGAAGTTATTGAAATAGTGGTAAACCCCGAAAAGAAGAAATAAACATTTCAATGGCAATAATGATAAGCGATAAATGATAAAAACAACATGGTCGATTGATTAATTGACACATTATTGTCATAAATTAATACAACTGACGGATCCTTAAAAAGACAGAAGCGATAGGTAAGCGAATGGTTTTGTAGTTCGTTTTCGTTTGTTTTTTTGTTTGTTAATAAAAATATAAGAATGTTGTGACAAGTCATGCTCATAATTGGAAAACAAAAATGGGATTATGTTTATACAACGTGAATATTTCCACGTTTTTCTGTAATGCAAAATTTCATAACGTTTAACCATGTTACGATAACGATAATCATTCGGAGTGATGACTCGTGTAGTATTGTGAATAAAATATTAAAACACATACATTGTTAAATATTCAATTTGTTGTCACGTTGTCATATAAAGACTGACGATTTCTTGTCTTTACTTCAGCAAATTTGTATCACAAAAATATTTGTATTGTATGTTTTTCTCCTAAACATTAATGTTATTCGACAGTCCAAGCAAATACAAATCGGACATACCCCCAATCCATGCCTTGTCCAGTGTTGACTTTTTATTTCTGATAGATTCAGCTAAATGTATTTATATCTGTTTTTCTATAAATGACAAAATTTACAGTTTGACGTATTGCATTGACGTTAGTCTATTATTGAACAGCTGTTGATGAACTCATGACAGTTTTGTGTCGTTCTGTTGAGCTCTCATTGACGTATATCATAGTATCTCTTAATATTCATATTCAGCAATTTCATTTGAAATTGGAATTGAATTATTTAATCGTTTGAAATTGGAATTTCTTTATAATATTGCTTAAGACAAACTAACTACTGATAATGTTAAAATATTTCATTTAGATTTTAAAATACCTTCTTCGCATTTTAATGGCCCTATATGAACTTTAACGAAAGAATCGACACTTGATTTCCATTCATCATGTATCCGTATCGTTTTAACGGGTAGATCATTATTAATTTTTAGAACACCAATGTCTGATCTTATTTCGTTATCATCAGCTAAATACCAGGAATATGGTTCATTACCACAGTTACACCTTTAAAAGTAAACATATTGCATGTGCTGTCTATTAAACAAATACAAAATACAAAATACATTATAATCAGGATAGCAAAATATATCTAGAGCGTAAAACCGTTGAAGCAAAATTGTACGTGTTTACAAAACATACTTTGATAACAAAACAATGTCATAAAATGTTGTGTTAAAGTGTATGGTGCTATTTTACAAATAAGTTGAGTTTACAGTACTTAGAGATAGAGATGCACTACAAATATTAATATTAACGTTAAGTTTCTTAATGTAGATACCATTATTCGTTTTCTAAAGAGAACCTATTCCCTGCCTGTTTTGCCTGTTTAAAAATGTTCCAGTCGTAATCCCGTCCCATTTTTCTTGATTTTGACGCCGCAGAATTATGCATTTTACCAATGTTTTACTTGTCATGAACATTATGACGGACGTGAATAATAAGGAACTATCTTCTGACACTTCCGACACACATGAAATTTCTTTCGGTTTCGATTAGGTTCGTTTTGGCCAGTCTTTTTTCTCTGTGTAAAACGAATAGCTTGTTCGGGTTTCCTTCGTCTTTTTTTAACTTTCGTAATGGTATCGCCTGAATGGTTTTTTTTTTGGTCTATGTTTTTTCTTCAACAATAATTTTTCAGTGTCTGCTTGGTATCTTTTGTCCCTATTTTACACATAAGCCAAACTATTTTTTTAAATGATGGCTATGTGTAAAAATTTGAAACGTGGGCAAATCATTCTATTTGACTTATCTTTTGTAAAATTCGGATTTTAACAAAATAGTAAAAATATGCCTTTATCAAATATTCCGTTATTTCAACTTTTCAAATGTTCCTGTACTCTCAATCCTGCCTTCTTTTTATCAATTTTGACAGCAAAGAAAACATCACAACGGATTTCTTTACTTCAGCAAATTTGTATCACAAAAATATTTGTATTGTATGTTTTTCTCCTAAACATTAATGTTATTCGACAGTCCAAGCAAATACAAATCGGACATACCCCCAATCCATGCCTTGTCCAGTGTTGACTTTTTATTTCTGATAGATTCAGCTAAATGTATTTATATCTGTTTTTCTATAAATGACAAAATTTACAGTTTGACGTATTGCATTGACGTTAGTCTATTATTGAACAGCTGTTGATGAACTCATGACAGTTTTTGTGTCGTTCTGTTGAGCTCTCATTGACGTATATCATAGTACCTCTTAATATTCATATTCAGCAATTTCATTTGAAATTGGAATTGAATTATTTAATCGTTTGAAATTGGAATTTCTTTATAATATTGCTTAAGACAAACTAACTACTGATAATGTTAAAAATATTTCATTTAGATTTTAAAATACCTTCTTCGCATTTTAATGGCCCTATATGAACTTTAACGAAAGAATCGACACTTGATTTCCATTCATCATGTATCCGTATCGTTTTAACGGGTAGATCATTATTAATTTTTAGAACACCAATGTCTGATCTTATTTCGTTATCATCAGCTAAATACCAGGAATATGGTTCATTACCACAGTTACACCTTTAAAAGTAAACATATTGCATGTGCTGTCTATTAAACAAATACAAAATACAAAATACATTATAATCAGGATAGCAAAATATATCTAGAGCGTAAAAACCGTTGAAGCAAAAATGTACGTGTTTACAAAAACATACTTTGATAACAAAACAAATGTCATAAAATGTTGTGTTAAAGTGTATGGTGCTATTTTACAAATAAGTTGAGTTTACAGTACTTAGAGATAGAGATGCACTACAAATATTAATATTAACGTTAAGTTTCTTAATGTAGATACCATTATTCGTTTTCTAAAGAGAACCTATTCCCTGCCTGTTTTGCCTGTTTAAAAATGTTCCAGTCGTAATCCCGTCCCATTTTTCTTGATTTTGACGCCGCAGAATTATGCATTTTACCAATGTTTTACTTGTCATGAACATTATGACGGACGTGAATAATAAGGAACTATCTTCTGACACTTCCGACACACATGAAATTTCTTTCGGTTTCGATTAGGTTCGTTTTGGCCAGTCTTTTTTCTCTGTGTAAAACGAATAGCTTGTTCGGGTTTCCTTCGTCTTTTTTTAACTTTCGTAATGGTATCGCCTGAATGGTTTTTTTTTGGTTTATGTTTTTTCTTCAACAATAATTTTTCAGTGTCTGCTTGGTATCTTTTGTCCCTATTTTACACATAAGCCAAACTATTTTTTTAAATGATGGATATGTGTAAAAATTTTAAACGTGGGCAAATCATTCTATTTGATTTATCTTTTGTAAAATTCGGATTTTAACAAAATAGTAAAAATATGCCTTTATCAAATATTCCGTTATTTCAACTTTTCAAATGTTCCTGTACTCTCAATCCTGCCTTCTTTTTATCAATTTTGACAGCAAAGAAAACATCACAACGGATGCCCCCGTAAGAATAATAACTGCTTACCCGTCCAAAGCACCTGGTTTCATTCCAGTTTGTGATGGGATTTGCGTTGCTCGGTTCTTAGTTTTATGCAATATAACATAAAAAGATATGGTTTAAATGCCAATGAAACAGCTAACCACTAGTGACCAAATGATGTTGACGATTAGCAACTATAGTTCACCGTTACTGCCTTCAACAATAAGCAAAACCCACACCGTATGACAAGATATAAAAGGCCCCGAAATGACAAATGTAAAACAATTCAAACGACCTCATATATGTACAAACAATAAACAAAGCACATAAATTATGTATTCAGCAACAAACCTCAACTCCCCAAAAAAAAAAAACCAGACTCCTTATAACTTGGGACATGCACATACAAAATGTTTGAGGGTGTTAAATATGCTTTTCGGGCGTGCAGGCTCTTCCCCAACGTCGAAAAATGGTATATCTGCACAAACCAGAATAAACTATAAAAATCAGTTGAAAAAGGCTTCATAGTAAGCGATTGAATAGATTTATATATATATATATATAAACAATGCTTTGTTACTGTGTTTTGTCGTATCTCCGACTGTTTTTTTTTTTTATCATCATGTTGTCGGTTGAATTATATTTTACGATTTACCCGTGCAATGTTTATCTCTTTTCTTTCCTAATCTCATATAATAAAAATATATTTTACTTGTTGGTCTGAGAATGACAATTTCCGACGAACGGACATCCACAGTTCCCTTGATTTTGTTTATTGTGTATCTCTCTTCCATCTAGCGATGATCTATATATCATGTTTTGTGAGAAATGACATTTGACTTCAATGGCCTGTTGGCATTTTTCCATTTGCTTCAGCTTAATAATATGGGCATCACTGGCAAAATATTTGGGCGTTATGTTGAAATCTCTCCTGGAAGCAACTGTTTCCTCATTATCATGGTGGACAACTGTTGTTATATGAATTTGATCTTTTGACTCTTGGAATATGCATTCTACCAAAGCACTCTCTATAATAAAAAATGATTAAGTGTAAATAGTTACCACCATAGAAGACAGACCATTTTTAATACGAACTCTATTTCCAGCAACAGTGATATGTACGTATATATATTCAAGTTAATACTATATGAGTAAGAAATGCTGGTAGCTAGTGTTGTATGTTTTTTTTTTTTTTTCATCAATACATTGACTTTGAACTATTGATGGAACAAACTTTCATTCTAACTATACCACGAGTGACGTCATCATTAGCAAGTTGTAGATATATTACTTTTGTTTGTGTTGGACTTTGATTAAAACTTTAAGTATTTCGTCCGGTTCTAACTCTAACATTGTTGAATTATGGCATACATTTTACAGGCCAATCACCAATTTGATTCTGTTGTTACTTAATTTGAACACAAATTGTTTCCCTTTGCAAATTGGTAGACTGGTTCCAAACCGGATAAAACAGGCTGCTTTATCATGCATAAAATTGAGAATGGAAATGGGGAACATGTCAAAGAGACAACAACCCGACTAAAGAGTAGACAACAGCCGAAGGCTACCAATGGGTCTTCAACGCAGCGAGAAAATCCCGCACCCGGAGGTGGTCCTCAGCTGGCCCCTAAACAAAATTGTGTACTAGTTCAGTGAAAATGGACGTCATACTAAACACCAAAACATATAAATGAACTAAATTTAAAAAACATACAAGACTAACAAAGGCCAGAGGCTCCTGACTTGGGACAGGCGCAAAAATGCGGCGGGGTTAAACATGTTTTGTGAGATCTCAACCCTCCCCTATACCTCTAGCCAATGTAAAATAAAGAAACATATAGCAATACGCACAGTAAAACTCAGTTTAAAAGAAGTCCGAGTCCGATGTCAGAATAGGTAACAAAAGAAACTAAGCAAAATGACAATGATACATGAATGAACAAAGGACCTCTAGCAGTTACTGACATGCCAGCTCCAGACCTCAATTAAACTGATTGAAAGATTATGTCTTCATCATATGAAAATCAAGTACAATCCCTCCCGTTAGGGGTTTAGTATCATACCATCATAAAATATATGAGAAGAATATAACCCGTATCATGCCAACAACTGGTTTTAGAATAAATGTGTTTATTTCCGTTGCAAAGAACCTATGAGTGAATCAATATTAATACCAAAATATGCAATCCTTAATGTTTTGACAACAGCACCGTAACTATATCCTTTCCGAATAAGTCTGTTTAAAGGTTTGGTTAGCTTTTGAGGTGAATGCCGACATTTTTGTGCTTTGTAAAGAATATTACCATAAAATATTGGATGTGAAATACCTGAACGTATAAGATGTCTGCATGTTGATTTATATTTACGAATGATGTACTTGTACCGATGGTAGCATGATAAGTTTCAATTTTATATTTATGTGTTTAAACTAATTTCGAATGGAAAATGAGATTGAAAATTTTAAAAACTAAAAGGTTACACAGAAGTCAGTTTTTTACAAGGTATAATTTATCTTTTTGAAATTAATATTGATTAACTCATAGGTAGAAAAAAGAAGATGTGGTATGATTGTCAATGAGAATTCTATTCACAATAGGCCAAATAACACAGAAATTAACGACTATAGGTCACCATACGGCCTCAACAATAAGCAAAGCCCATTTCACATAGTCAGCTATGAAAGGCCCCGACATGACAAATGTAAAACAATTCAAACGAGAAAATTTACGGACTTATTTATGTATAAAATAATGAACGAAAAACCAATATGTAACACAACAACAAACGACAATCACTGAATTACAGGCTCCTGACTTGGGACAGGAACATACATACAGTGATGTAAAAAGACAACAAAAGAACAAACTATAAAAATCAGTTAAAAAAGGCTTAACTCATCAGATGGATACACATAGAAATAAATCTAACAAATACACAGAGTGGAAGTGGTCGGGTACTTGTACATTCCAACAACAAAAATACACAGTACAGATCTGAGAGTACTCAGAGTTACTGACAGGTAGTTCAAAACCAATAACTACTAATAAGGAAAATCATGCATCTAAGACTATATTATCTGTCAGTACATATCCAATATCCAATAGGGTCTTTGCATCGGAAATAAACACATATATTCTAAACCAGTTGTTGGCATGGTACGGGTTATATTTTTCTTATATATATTATTAATGTATAATACTTAACCCCTAATCGGAGGGATGGTGCTTGATTTTCATATGGTGAAAACATAATCTTTCAATCAGTTTATTTGAGGTCTTGAGCTGGCATTTAAATAACTGATAGTAGTCCTATGTTAATTCGTGCATCATTGTCATTTTGCTTAGTTATTTCTGTTACCTATTCTGGCATCGGCCTCGGACTTCTTTTAAACTGAGTTTTACTGTACGTTTTGCTGAATGTTTGCTTCCGGGTTCGGGATTTTCTTGCTGTGTTGAAAACCCATTGGTTGCCTTCAGCTGTTTTCTCCTCTTTGATGGGGTGTTGTCTTCTAGACACATTTCCCGTTTCCATTTTCCATTTTATTTGTCCGTTTCTAAAAAGATATCTGCACCCCATCGTGTTGATTTTATGAAAGTTATATACGTATATGTTTGTCAAGACGTGAATAATTTAGAAATGAGTGAGTAAAGAGTAAAGCAGTCAACGTTTTGAACTGTCGTCACTGTGTACTCACACTATGAAATACACGGTATATATTTTCAGTTTATCTCATTTTATTAATGGTAAAAAAATTTAGTGAGGCTAAAACACTGCTCAAGTGCGGGAGGTCTGGGACTTGATTCTCGCCCGGTTCAAATCAAAGATTGACTGCCTCTCTACAAAGCACTCAATATTTCGGAGTAAGAGCAAAGACGGGTCGGTTCACAGTCTAAATCATGTGTCCAGGTAGGGTGACATGTCTTCCTGCGATATAATATAAAGTAGGGTTCATATTCATATCTTCAAATGGGGATTAAACAAATACACAGTAATACGAATAGTAATTTTCAGTTTAAAAGAAGTCAAAGTTCAATGTTTAAATAGGTATCAGAAGAAAGTAGGCAAAATGGCAATGATCAAACATTAATTGATAAAGGACTACTAGCAATTACTGACATGCCAGCTGCAGACCTCAATTAAACTGATCGAAAGATTATGTCTTCATCATATGACAATCAAGCACAATCACTCCCGTTAGATGTTCAGAATAATATCATAATAAATTATACGAAAAGAACATATCCCGTATCATGCAAAAAAAAACCAAAACAAACTGGTGTTAGAATAAATGTGTTTATTTCCGATGCAAAGACACTATGAGTAAATGAATATTAATTCCAAACAAATGCCATCCTTAATATCTTGACAACAGTATAATAGCAAAATCCCTTTTGATTAAGTCTGTTTAAAGGTTTGGTAAGCTTTGAGCTGAATGACGACATTTTGGTGAATTTATAGAATGTAACCTTAGCAAATGGGATGTGAAATACCTTAAAGTATATAATGTCTGCATGTTAATTTATATTTACAAATGATTTCCTTCTACCGATAATAAAATTAAATAAACTTTTTGACAAGTTTGTGATATTGAAAAAACAGGTGTAATATTTTTCAGAGATTTCTGTCGTTACCATCAAACTCGTTGTTACATATACGACTGAATCGAAAAATTTGAGATATATAAACACCATAAGATAGGGCCATGGGAATGTCACAATCTAAAAAACGGATAATTAACAATAGGAAATGAAAATCTCTTTTAATGTAAAGATAAGTGACATAGTGGTTGGTCACCTAAACAACAAATCAAATACTAGTATGAGAACTATCATCAACAATAACATGAATACTATTTGAAATTTATATAGATACAATGTTTTACCATTTAGATATAAATCAATAAGGTATTCTCCATTCCTTTTTTTCCCGCCAGCCCACCAATCTTTGCAAGTATGTTGTCTTTTTTGAAGACAGTCTTCAGATTCGTCCTCGTGAAAAAGCCCGCTACAATCAATCATTCCGTCACAAACTCTTGTTGAGGGTATACATTGCTGATCGTAACATTGAAAACTGTCCAATCTACATGTTTCTGAAATATATATGTATGACTCACGGTTTAAATAAAAATCACAAAGGTTAATGATACCTAAAGTAAACTCACAAAGCAAAACATAATGATTTTACGTGTTTCAAGACTCCAACTGGGACAATAAAAGTCAAACCTCAAAATGGCATACATCGTTGTGAAATAAACAAAAAACAATAAAACAATCCGTTATATTAATTGTGAATTTCCTAATCATGTATATGACTACGTTACTTATTTAATAAAAGTTGAAAGGTATGATTCAACAGTGGAGATGAAACTAGTTGAACCTAATGCAGCGCTGCAGTTAACGTTTTGTATGGTCGGGTTCGTGTTGTGCAGTCTTTGTTTTCCTTTTAATGTATAGTTTTAATCATTTAATCTATCGTTAGAACTGTCTCGATTATTTTGTCCTAGAACAGTTCTACACTTGCAATTGTCTCGGCCAGAAATGCCACAGACAGTTCAAGGGTGGATCTGTCCAAATTAACACCTTTCGCAAGTAGAGTTGTCATGATCATTTCTATAGTACTGTAAATATAAGGCAAAATCATAGCTACTCTGTATTCATATGATTATGTACCATGTGACATTTTGATTAAATTTCCCCCCTTAGTTTTAGATTGAAAATATGAATTATATAAAATTTGCGGATAATCCAGTCTTTTTCCGTATTGTATCTAAAACTAACGTTTCTTTGAAACTTTATTTTACGGTATTTTACAAATATATTGTGTAATTCTAAGGAGAAATGCTTACACTTTGTCTATTTACAAAATGGGTAGGATAAAATCATCATTTTTTTGTTCAACCAATTTGACTGAAAACTTACAAAGCAGGCAAATTAAAGATATCCAACCTAAAAATTCAACCTAAATGCGGTTATATCATGAACAATATCCTTTTGTATCTTTATTTGTATTCTGAATCTTTCTTTTTTGCGATTTTTCGCTACTACATATAGCAATATACTACTATTACACTTTCGATGTTCAAACTGAAAAGGTAGATAATTTTTATTTGTAAACGAACAGAAGACAAGAATAATGTAAAATTCACTAATATGCGGACAAATTTTTTATTCGACTGAGGATTTGTAATATTTGCAATTGATTTAAGGCCTGCATAATCATATTTTAATGACTGTCGTCCAGATAAAGCAATATGGCCATATAAACTGTCCAAATCTTTCTAGTTTAAAACTGCGGGAGTCTTGGCTAGGACAGAACATCAAATAATGTAAATTATAGGATCCTTCTGATCGTGATTTAGAGCAAGCAGTGCTAGGGTAGTTAGCTGAACTTTACTGTAAAATAAAAAAAAAAAAAAAAAACGGACTTAAAAGTAAAAATAATCTACGTCGTTAATGTAAGTTTTTTTTCGGTTTTTTTCTTGAAACGCGTTAATATCTATAACAGTTCATACAGCTAACAAGCTACATACAATTAATTAATCAAAATACATTGGTCTTGTGAATTTTGTCATATCTGTTTTATACACAATAAAACTGAGAATGGAAACGAGAACTGTGTCAAAGAGATAACAACCTAACCAAAGAGCAGAAAACAGACCAAGGCCACCAATGGGTCTCTAACACAGCGAAAAAATCCCACAACCGCAGGAGGGTTTCAACTGGCCAACACATTTAATTCATAAATTATCTTAAAACATAAATTATTTATGCATTTACCGCATTCAATTTCATCGGACTTGTCAAAACAATTTTCCACAAAGTCGCATCTTTGTTGGTTGGTTATACATTGTTTGTTGGTACATTGCCATTCATCAGTTGAACAGGCTCGTCTCTCTAAAAATTAATCAGTTTGTCATGAGTAATATAGAATTTTTCAATCAGGAATGAAATTTCTTCCATTTGCTGATAGTGCACATATTTAACACACTCTGATATACGATGTTTCGGTACTTACATAATTGTTAATATTCATTTTCAATTCATAAATCACTGAAATGAAAGAAAAAACAATTTTTTTAGTTTCCCAATTTGTTTGTTTTGCGAGTTCCAAATTATTTCCATTCCAAAACCAAGCGTTGTGGCTACTGCATTCTTTCAAACGTATTAGTGGATCATCTTGTATCACGGTGATCATTATCGCAGATTATATTGGCAATTACAAGTTAAATATGTATCTTCCTGTATTTGGTCTTTTTTTACTTTTTCTGCTGTATATTAGATTTGATTATAATGTAGCTTATTTGTCCAATATTGTTTTTGAATATTTTTGCTCATAAAAGTTCTCTCAGATCTGTCTTTTTGTTACCGGTATATATAAGTACCCTTCCAAGTCTACTTTGTTTTTTTGTTGGATATATTTTGTATCGATCTGGCGAGTTAAGCCCTTTTAAACTGAATTTTATAGGTTGTTCTTATGTTGTTTTGTTACACCACTGTCCCAGGTTAGGGAAAGATTGGCGCTCCTTCAAACTAATGTAACCCGACACATTCTGTATGTGTCTGTCCCAAGTCAGGAGCCTGTAATTCAGTGGTTGTCGTGTGTTGCTGTATATCATACTTGTTTTTCTTTTATTATTTAGTTCATCAATAAAGCCGTTCGTTTTCTCGTTTGAATTGTTTACATTTGTCATTTAGGGGCCTTTTATAGCTGACTATGCGGTATGGGTTTTACTCATGGTTGAAGACCGTACGTTTTTTTTTTAATTTCTGTGTCATTTGGTCTCTTGTGGGAAACTGTCTCATTGGCAATCATACTACATCTTCTTTTTTTCATAATTAGCATTGTACACGATTGGAAGCTAAGATATTAGAAATGCATTGCAGATGATTTTCATTTTTATTCTATTATCAATATGCTTGTTTTTTTAATAACAATTGAATTCAGAAATGTTCTTTCAGTTCATAAAATCGATCACTATATGCACCTATCTTCTCCTCGTTTGAATACTAAGGAATTGACGCTTACAAACTTATATTCAATATATTGGGGATTGATTTATTTTCGTTGATACCTATTTTCGAGTTCAATATGTATTATTTTTATATTTGATTTCGTGTTTTGCTAAAGTCTGCATACAAGCATTCATAACATTTGTCCTTCAGTGAATATTTAAATTCGTAATTTATCGTCATCCACGAGAATTGGTATCGCACGAATAATAATAAATCCAAAGTACCTACATTTATGTTAATTTGTGTTTTTTTTTTCTTTACATTTTAATAAACAGACTACATGTATACAATTAAGTCTTTTTACCACAAGAATTTTCATCAGAACCATCCTTGCAATGAAGAATGAAGTCACAATAAAGACTAATTGATATACGGCTGCCATCATCACAGGTAAACTGGTCCCGGTATGTATTGATGCTGAAATAGATTTCAGGAGGTGTGTTTTTATTTGTTTTTAACTGTTATCTGGATATTTTCACGTTGTTAGCGGATCTTTAATTGGTTTTATTATTACGATTATGAATGTATATTGGTCTGTTTGAATGAGAAAAATTGTAAGAGTAAACTCAATTTCTCTGTTGAAGAGTGTTGACAACAAACAAATAAAAAAATCTAGCAACTGCCATTGATATTGAAGATTGTACATTGACCACTTGCATATATATATGTTGGTTATTTGTATCGTTGGTTCCCGTTAACCTCATATATCGCGTTATCTATATTACAATTTTAACATCTCAATAATTACGCGCATTAATAATTGTTTATTTTTCTTGCCAAATGTGTCACCGGCAAAGATGCTATCTATTTTTGTAGGTCTCAAAACATTAAAAATTGTTAACATTTTTTACTGACATCTGGTTTGTTGCATTGTATGTACATGTACGCTTTGTTTTGTCTGTTTTGTTTAACGACAGAAAAGGTTTGATTACCCTTGTTTGTATTTTCTCCCGTTTTTTGTCATTATCGATGTTGGCTTCTATTATTCGACGACGTTGAGACAATGTTAAATTTGCAAATTTGCAGAAGCAAATTTTTGTTTTTAGCTCGGCGGGATTCAAATACGTGCTATTCGGATATCGAGACAATACCGCATACACTGTGTCCAGCGCACTAGACCACTCGGCCACAAAGACTGAACAAAATTTAGACTTCGGTGGGCTAGTGTTACCTTTCCTTGTAAGTAGAATCTAGAGTTGTAACACACTACATGATAAATTAGGCATGAAGATGGAATTGATTGCAGATTAGCTAAAATTTCCTCGTAACGGATCGTAAGATACAGTCACAGAAATAGTTATTTTGATAAGTTTGCAGATTTAACATTATCTTACCTCCTATACATTTCTAGGAATATGATTGGTTAAAAGCAACCGCGTGGAGACCGTGTATATTCCATATTGGGTTAGTAGGCGGGGCTTATTTCAATACACGGTTAGTAGTGGTGTTACGTCCCTTTATAAAAACAACACGGTGTTGAGGAAAAATCCTAAAAGGTTTCAACAGACGAAGAAATTGATGATGAACTATTGAAATAAATTCATAAAACATATTTAAAGCTAACAAGTTGTTATTGTTGGCATTTGTTTTTGTATAGACCAATGGAAGTATATATAGGTTCTTAATACTAACAATATTGAAGACTTGATCACTTTGATAGGCCACTAGTCTAAATACCACATGTTAAGATAGTCGGTAAGATAAATTCGTTACATAGTGTGCTAGTGACCTAATACGATATATATGGGGTCAGTAAATTCCATATGGGGACTCGAGCTTCGCTCTCACCCTTTATAGCCGTTTTTACGGCTTTTTGGTTTTTTCCCTTTGTTGAAGGTCGTTTCGTTGTCTATAATTTCTACACTCACTTTTTTTTACTTTATTGGATAGTTGTCGCATTGGCAATCACGCTACATCTCTTTATTTTAACATTGTAATGCGTGTTAAACTCTGTTGTTTGCTTGTTATGTTCAGGGTTCTGTTTTAGACGATATGTTGTCAATGTACTAAAAGTTATGCATTGAAGTTTTGTCATTTTGATCTTAATCTTTGAATAATTGTGTCTTTTTTATTTGTTTCAAACAATAAGATTGTTAAAAAGGTTCAAACATATACTTACAACAATTCCGCTCATCATCACCAGAGATGCAGTCTATTACAGAATCACATAGAAAAACATTCAAGATATATTCACCAGATTCGCACATGAACAATGCATCTGCTTGTTGTGCTGGAACATAACTCCACGTGTGTCTTATGTCATCTAAAGACATGCAAAATAAAACGGCTATGGTCAAAACCATTTTGATTATTTATAAAGTATTATCAAATAGACAACCGTTTGAGTAGCAAACATTTTTGAATCACACGCTATGCCTTTTTGATGTCTACCAGTAATTGGATCTACGGAATGCGGTCTGATTGATTTTTACCCCTCTTTTCATTTTTATTTTCATTGAGAGTCGACTGGGGTATAGATATATGTTCATACCTGAATTTCTCCCATTCGGCAGTAAAACCCTGGCTAATGTGAGCTACCATTTGGCTGTGCGGGATGGGTTATTACGTAGTTATGTCTAGACGGAAGGGAAAATTAAACCAATGCCCCGTAAGTATAAGGGTAATATCATTTTGTACGCACGTTACAGAACCTATCTGAAGAGTCAGAATTTGGCCTTCTACATGGCAAATTTTTCTGGTCTTATCCAACGTACCCTTATTTTAAAAGAGAAGTCTACTTTTCCGCCATGCTTCAAACTACTAGTATTATGCAGAATATATAGCTACATATATTGCATCTTCCCGTTCTAAATACAAATAAAGTATTTTCCATCGATGTTAAGGAACTGAAATCAAACAATCCTTTAATTCACATACATTCAGCCGATTCAAATGGCTTCTTTCTATTTCATCATCTATATTTGAAAACATGCTATAGTATAGGAAACCATTTCTCGTTCTTTTGTTCTTTTTTTTTTGTAAGGTAACAGAAATCTTTTTTTTGTAAGGTAACAGAAATCTTACCTTGAATTTGGAAGTCTTGACTTATTTCGCATATATAATTAGATATTTTATCATAAGCACAAGCAACATCATGCCAGTCGTTCATGTTATGAATACTAAACAACTGAAGTATTGAGCATTTTTCATTTTCTAAACCATCCGGCTGTTGCATTCCTGAAGTTGGATCGTAGTACCTAGTGGAATGGGAAAATGTTAAGTATCCATTAAACTATTGTACAATGTAAACCAAGATAGTCTGAACAAGATATTGTTAATAATGTTATTTGACCGTTGATCAGAATAACATCCAATAAATCACATTGATGCAGTACATTGGTAGAGATGATTCGCTTTATTTTCCAGAAGGCAGTGTTGACCTAAATGATAGCATATACCAAAACTGACACCATTCGGTACTTACTGTACCACCATTGACGACAACTCATTTTAACCGTTAACCATAGTGTCACTATATACAAAATTAAATTGAGTACATATTTATTATAATCCCAATGTTATCAGGAAAGCTAATAGACCATCGTCTAAAAAGATTAAATCAGATATTAAGGCACTTCTTGTTCTTCATTCTTAGTTGAAATAAATGGATTTCAATTGACATATACTTTACATCAAGTCTGGAAAATGGCAGTTGTTTTCCATTCGTTTGATGTCTTTGTGCTTTTGATTTTGCCATTTGACAATGGACTTTCCGTTTTGAATTTTCCTTGGAGTGCAGTATACTTTTATTTTACTTTTTCCTTGCATGTATTTTCTTACTTCTCTCAAGTTTACTGATCTTATTTTTCAATCACATGACTATGTATTCATTATCGACAATTGAAGGCTCTCCTCATATAATACGATAGTTTGTCGGGAAATAATCTTCGGTATGTTTGTTCTTTTATTTTTTACAACCAAAACAAGAAAAATGTCATCAAGAAGGTATAACAGACATATATTATGTCAAGCATAACTAGTAATTTGTGTGACGACGTATTCCAAAAAGGGTTGTGAAGAGGTAAAAATTCCCTCAAAATTTATATCAAATTATAATTTCAATCCTTTTAAGGGATACCTTTTCTGAAACTTTACATATATCTATCGACTAAAAATCAAATGTTTTTTTGACTCATTTTTTCGTAAAATGTGTGAAAAGTGTTTATAAACATGAGATTTATTTTTTGACCTATGGCCGGTCAGGTTATAAAAATACGGACAATTAAACAGGAAAAAAGGTTCATAAAACATGTCACAAATAATCTTGATGTTCCTATAAACCCACTTTAGATTAAATAAAAAGTAAATCAACAAAAATACCGAACTCTGAGGGAAGTTCAAAACAGAAAGTCCCTAATCAAATGGCAAAATCAAAAGCTCAAACACATCAAACACATCAAACGAGTGGATAACAACTGTTGTTACTTAAGTAAAAAAATATACCAAAAACCAAATTGTCGGAATAAAATACATCTAAAACAAAGTAAGATATGACACAAGCCAACTACTGGCGAGGTTCTTGTTTTTGGGACATAACTATACACTTGGCAGGGTTCATAGAGGCTTTTGTATAAAAATACTCTGTGTTAGTGGTAAGAACATGGAATTACAGAAAAGTTGCTTAACCTAATAAAGTTTAGTATAATTTTGATAATTTAAAGAGATGTAAGTAAACTTACCACGATGTAAATGTCATCGGTTTACCATCAGACCAGATGTAATCATTAATACTATATCCATTCGTCTTCTTCCTTAACCCTTAATTATAAAGAAAATACAAATAATGTACATATGCTAAATACTTGATGTGTGGTGACATCCCTTGACGTCTCTAATCAAATGGTATTTATATTTTTGAAATTGTTAACATAGTCATTCTTTCTCGAAACTTAAAATAATTGTATCTAGATGATGAAGACTGGATAACTAATATTAGTATAGATACATAAGGGAGTATTGCAAAACTGAATAAAAACATTAAGTTGCAGTAGGAGGTAATATATCTACTTATGTAATTTTCTCATACAAGTGAAAACCAACATTTTTTCAAACAATTTAGTTATATTAGAAAAACTTTGTGTGTATTAATTTATTAACAGCTTCAAACAGAAGGTCGTACTTTCTGTTTTAACCTTCTCTTACTTTTGTATTTATAAAAGGTTTTCAAACACCCCTCACATTTTCATCTCAATATGATCTAAAAAGAATACAATGTTCTGCCAATCACAATTTTCACTTGAACAACACTACAGCAAAAAAATTGTAAATTATGAATTTTAAAGAGTCAAAAGTTTTTTTATGTTTATAAAAGCATGTTGACGCTTTTAATCATAGTGAAGTGCCAGGAACCTATATATGCACGATTTTCATTGGAGTCGTTGCTAAGGACTGTTATAAGGTAATGAATAAATTCCATTTCTGATTGGTCAGCTATGCTGACAAGATGTCCTCCTTGAACCTCGCATTCACTCTCAGCTTCAATCCATGTTATCCCAAACGTCTTTCTCTGCATCCCGTAGCAACTGTTTTTAAATTTATACCAATTTTCTTCACAACCTTAAAAAAATAACATTTGACGATACAATAAACACGCAGGTAATGGGCAACATTGTTTTACGCATGTTTAACGTAACAATCATTGGGATGTCAGCGTATTAAATGACTCCGTATAGTAATACTTTACATTAAGGACATTTAAGGTAGATTTGACCATGGACGCCAGGCACCTCATACTTTGTATAATTATGTTCAATTGGTTCTTTGTTTCCTTTTTGAATATTAACTCCTTTTTAATTGGTATATTATGAATCATTTGAAAAGTGTGTGAAAAGTGATTTTTTGTTGTTAGTAGTTCTTATTTTTGAATTGTAATTACTATTAAGTTATTTCAGAAAGAACATGGTCTTCGTTTGATGTGTATTCCACAATAGCACAAACAAGCACTGACTAGATCAATAATACAAAACCTAATATAAATTTGATAAATAAACTGAATAGTATTATATATATTTTTACAAAAATGTATGCTTACTGCTATTTCCTAAATCAAATGTATCCTGTAAAAAGGACTTAAATTCATATTTTCCGAGAAATCCACCATTTCCTGGTAAATCAGTTGCAGCTTTAAATTCAATATAGAGTTTCTCCCAGCTTGAGATCAATACATTATAAGGCCGACTGCCTTTACAAAACTTCCCTAAGCTTTTACTACGTCCTTGAAGGTCGATATCATTAACAGAAATAAAGGATTGTTCGCATGAGGAATCATCAGTAACATCTAGATTTATAATGTAAAATGTTACATATTGACCGTATGCTCCCTCTATTTTCCAAAAACAAGAGTCTCCCGGTTGGTAAGCTATTGGGAACCCTGGTGTAAATATGTAAGCGGAATGCTGGTCACATGTCTGAAAACAACTATCTATTCCGCCACATGCAGGTAAATCTGAAGAAAGACAATATCAACATTTACTAGATGTCTATTGAGTGTTTTGCGTCAAAAACAATTCTTCGTAGTTGCAACATTTCTGATGGTCTTCGCTCCCTTTAGAAGTAAAATGTTTACATATATCCATGCTCATAGCGAAAAACGCTGCCTTTTTGTCTATCAACGGACGTACTGATCGACAAATGATGGCAGTCTGTTATTCCCAGGGCATTTTGAGAGATAGGAAAAAATAATAATACTGAGACCGTAGCATCTGTTAACATAAGTTACGAATTCCAATATATTCAACAAACCATACTTATAACTGACCATATCAGAGAACATGTATGTCTAATGTGTGTATAAACATTTATCATAGATAATCAACTTTTAACGCAAAGACAAATGCAATATTCCATGTGAAATCATTTTGGAAATCAACACTGAAAAAAACATAATTTATGTTTTCTCTTTTAAGCAAAGTTAATGTAATAAGACACAAGAAATGAAATGTGTTTAGTTGCACAATTTGTACAAAATACAACTTCATCAGCTGGTAAAACCTGTGTCTGACCCACCATTTATTTCGAAACATATGCCTGTACCAATTCAGGGATATGATAGTTGTTTTTTACAGTCGTCTTGTTTGTTGATTTAATCAAGCGTTTGCTTTTTGCCAGGGTTTATGAATTACCCTTTTTTCAGTTTACCATGGAATTCGTTTTTTGTTTTTTTTTTTTGTTTAAACATTTATCTCTTTAATCATTGATCAAATAAAACATCGATAAATTTAAACCTCAATAGGACTTATCAATGTATTTAAACAGGAACAGGGGTAAACTGGCAGATGTCATCAGTGGACCCATAATTGAGGAAAGCTTCAGAGCATTCCCGGTTTTTTGGTGGGTTGATATTGCTCAATCTTTAATTTTGTATGTAACGTTTTGTGAACTGGTGTTTTTTTTTTTTTTTACATTTTCGTAATTATCGGTTTTTGTCTTCGGATTATGGTTTTTTGATTGTCAAATATGTATTTTGTCCTACTTGTTTAACATCTGAAACAAAATGGCACATACCAATCATAGATACTTTCAATTCAAAAGCTTTTGCATCATTTCCTTCCAAATGAAAACAAGTGGAGAGCTGTATCGTCATTTCATTTGATACCGATATTAGTTTGACTCCATCCAATTTCTTTTCGGATGGAAGAATATTCTTTGTATAGCCACTCTTGTCTCTGATACTCAAGGTGTCTTCACATTCTCCTGGATTAATATCGTACACACCCATCTAAAATACAAAAAAAAAAAACGATTTCAGATTTATTAACCTGTGTAATATGCGACCAAAATGTGTAAATAAAAACTAGTATTGCAAAATCGCAATATTTACAACTTTAACCAAAATTGATTGACTTTATTATCAAAGACAATGGTTTAAACTTTGAGAGAAGATGTGGATACTCCATCCAGCTGGGTAAAGACAGTGAATTTGTCGGTATGAATCAATGACGAGTCTCTTGTAGATAAAACGCGCTTCTTGCTTGTTAAATTATTAAGCCTGGTAAACTAATTTTGATTTGAAACGGTTATTCAGATCTGAATAGCTCTTGAAAGACTGAAAATAAATTATTACGTCGTTTTCATTTTTGCACTTACTTTTCAGACTTAAACACTGCAGTACATTCAGTATTGTTCATATTTTTCGCTAACAGTCAATTAAGATCTGTTTAGTTTTATGTTAAGACTGCTTAGTGGTTTATATTTACCCGAACAGATCAACATTATATTGATTCGTCTGATATGCTACTCAACAGTCCTGAATCTACCGCAGTAGAAAAATTGACTGAAAAGCTGAACACAACTGAAAGATCTATTGTTCGGACCTTTCAGATCCAGTTAAGATCAGAATGACCGTTTCAGACTTAAATTCATTACTAGTGAGGTGTCGTTGATGATTTTCCCCCTACTATATGACTAAAAAATTACATTATCCTTTAAATTCATTGTCCGGTAAAATGATTGTGTCAATAATTCAAAATTCGGTAACTAACTACGTTGACTGCATTTTTCCAAATGAACTCCTTCGTCTCATTGGCAATTACACTGCATCTTCATATTTATATTGAAATAAAAGATGCGACATGTACAGTTTTGGAGCACCTGAGTTCACCCCCAGTTTTTAGTGGGGTTCGTATTGCGTAGCCTTTTGTTTTCTATATTGGTTTTTTATTTTTTCGCTATGGCGTTGTCAGTTTATTTTCGACCTATGAGTTTGAATGTCCTGTTGGTATCTTTGCCTCTCTCTTTTAGACCTGTCTCATATCTAGCCGTTGAACTCACAGTTGATGCGATACTCTAGATCTTAGATTTTCTATCATGATTGTCTTGACAAATGATAACTGCAAACAAGAAAGCAACCCTAAAAGGTTTCAAATGATAAATTTGAAGTCGTCCCGTTGAATGTTTTATAGACATCATCATAGTTTGATTCACCGTTTTCAAATATCTTTGCAACATGCATATGTTCAAAATGTCGCGACAACAAACCTATCCTCTTTCCCTCGTTTTTTACAAAATGCATCATATCTTTGGATTTTTATTGTTTTTATGAACAACACGAAACATGTGGAACAATAATTTTGTCCAAACCAGAAAGCGTGGTGTCGTTATCTCTATCGTTTGTTTTTTGTGTAATGTTTTGCTATTGTTGTTTGTCTTTTGGCTATTTGTTATATTAAACAAGAGTGTCGTTGTTCTATGGAACATGATATTAGACAACCACTCCTTTTAAAATCACTTCTCTCTATTTGTAAACGTATAGTGTAAGTGGATAGACGTCACACTGACATATGCTGCACTTTTATTCTATTCATTTAATAGGCTGACATTACAATGATTGTCACGTTAAACAATTCTGTCTGTTTGTGTTGTTTTATACGCATTTTTTTTTGCAAGTAGAAGATGTGTTTTTGACAGTAGATATTGAATAGTTTATGTTAAATTCTTTTCCAGACTTATATTAGGGTGATGTAGAGATAGGATATTATGATACAATTATTTGTATAAAAAAAAGTATGGTTTATACTGCTAGATGTTTTTTTTTGGTATTGTCATCATTGACATATACTCAACTTCTCCTTTTTTATATTGGTCAATATGCGCAATTAGTTCAGTTTTACAGCAGGAGTAACATGTTTTTCCATTTTCTTTGACCATCTTTCAGTACATGTATCTACATTTATGACGGCTCATTTTTTAACTGAAACTTTTGCAACATATTTGGTGTTAATATTATGGTACGATACTACTGCAGAGGTTCTGCGTTTGTTACAGGTGCAAAACGGCTTCTGAGGGTGAACATTCAAACTGCCTTCGGAATTTTTTTATATATATACATTTAATGATCCCATAGTCTTTATACATCTATATATTTGGTCCACTACCCTTGAAAATTGCCAAATAATTCATTTTAAATATAGGCTAATATATGTTATGAGAGGAAGTTATTTTTAGCACACGAAAAAATCGAGATAAACAAACAAAAAATAAACGAATCGAACTATGATGAAAACAACAGCTAGTTAACAGATTATAAATTTTAGATACCTAACAATTAAAAAAAAGGTATACATGATACTCGAATAAAAAAAATAGCCTAGCAGCTAAAGGTTATATCGTGCAATGAAACATACATACTGTAAGCCACATCATTGGTAACTAGTAGCAATAAGGTATATTCTATTGTCCTCTGAAACAGCGCTGCATCTATTCTGTCGAAAATCATCAAATGTTTAAAATGCTATGGAGTTTTGGTAACAGATTTTGTGTGTGTGTCATACATGTGTCATACTGACCTTTTGAAGATCATTCACCAAAATTTTCTCTTGTAGTTTGATGTAGACAATTTCAATCTCCACATACTTTTTAGACTGAATAGACCAAACACAATTTATTCCCTGACCATAATTCAATGGAAAACTCGGAGATAAAATTGTTGTTTCGTTTCCGTTTTTCAGAAATATGTTTGAGCCACATTCGTTAACTTCTAAGAATTCTGAAAGATAAGATAAAGACGTTGTATATGTAAGTAAATTCAAATACCTTCAAAAGTCAAATTCAGAGAAACATGAGTAAAACTATTACGAATCTTTTAAATAAACGTTTATGTACCTCTTTAATAAAGAATCAAAACAAAAGTCAAGGACAATAGTTTCATCATTAACTTTACGACTCATCGAAATTAATGTTCATCTTAGAATGAGTTTGAAATAATATCTACCTGACACCAATTTTACCTTGAGTTAATTATATAGTAAAATGATTTATCACCTGCTATTTAAAAATAAGATGTGGTATGAATGTCGATGAGACACGACTGTTGGACGTTTTTTGACGTGTGCAGCTCGGCGCCTTACAATAATAAATCAGAAGTACTGACCTTTCTGAATAGCATGAATACATAAGCATTGTACTGTTAAAACAAAAAATGAATACCCATCCCCTTCTTTCTTACAAATTAGGCTTACTGTTTGTGTCATATATTTTAGCATATGTATGTAAGCAGTATCTTCCATAGATTTGATATCCAGTAGTAAAAATGGTTCAATATAATTTTGTGGTGTATCCATGGCAACAATCTGCAATAATTTGCTTTAACGTTTTGCTAAATAGGATGTGGAGATGTCACATATTTTCCCAAAAGTTTTCTAATAGTTGAATACAACTGTTTAGATATATGTATCAAGAAATCATATCAACTCATTGGTTTTTCGTCTCATTTTTTCGTAAAATTGTTTTGAAAGTTCATGTAGAAAAAGCGTTTGTAAATATAACAAAAATTTCTGAATAAACGGACAAAACAAAATAGCCCATAGAACATATAAAAATAATCTTGATGTTCATATAAATAAACTCATCATAAATAATAGGATTGCAGACCATCTTTGAAGATCAATTAGTCATCAGCTGTCTAAAAGAACTTTATTGCACAATACCCTTGACATTTGGAAAAAAACCTCCAAATTGTGGAACCACACTTCTCACTGTAAATTACTACCTAAAATGGGATTTTCCCGAATTTTTAATCGTTTTAATATCGCTTAATCTCTATCGTTTTGTGTAGTGTTTTGTGGAAAAATTGAAGAGCACTTTTATCTTACTTTTATGATTTTTTTGTTTTGTCTACACTAGACACTCCAGTGTCTCTCAAATAAAAAACAAATACAAAAAAATAACTTGTTGAAATGCATATCTTTCGAACAGTCAAGCTAGTATGCAGATTTATATCTTTGTTTTATTATTTGAGGTCTTTTCGTGTCTTTGGACCAATATAATGCCAGATTGTCATCCGTTTATAGATTTTTATTCCGCCTGGTATCGTTTCTCAATTTTTAAATATTCTTTCTAAGTTAGAATTTGAATTTAAAAGAAAAAAATCTTACCTTTAAAGCACAATCTTTGGTAATAGACGTTAACGATATCGACTTTATCAACCCACCACTTTCGAAATTGTCGTGAGTATTTATGACCCATATGCAAAAAGCATATTTTGTCGTGGTCATTAAATGTAAAGGAAAGGCATGTAATATTTTGACAGTGTCCAAAACATTGCTGAATATCGACACCTTTTTTTATCATGCGGACAGCATCATGATCTTCGTTCATCCAAAACGCATGGTATGGTAGAACCTCAAAGCCTAAATCGTAATTGTAATTTCTGCACCACAAATCACGTCTTGCTGAAAAATGATAAACAATGAATAATAATTGTAAATTAGAATTGTGCAAACATGTCGAAACAATCAAATTAATGACGAAGTTTTCTATTCAGCACTTGGACAACCCGTTTGTAGAGTGCTAAAAGATGAAAATGAAATAATTAAATCAATGATACAAATAAAAAGTAAAATTCAATGAGTATAAGTTGCAATTGATCAGCGGCATGTAACAAATACTTGCTAACTTATTGGATATGCAGTGTTACCTACCAACAAAAAGATAGGATGAGTTTACACATAAATGCCTTTGCGTCTTTTGTCTCCTTTCTGCTGATTGAGTTGAAATTTAAATATGATAATAAATGCTGTCCAACCATTTATCTTTAGATGTTGACAAACTCCAGCCCATGACAATGCTGAGTAATTTAGAGGATATTGCTTATCTAACTGGTAGATTATCTTAGTCTAAAGGCAGCCAGTTTCGTAAGAAACTTAACTCTGATTTTATTGGTAACTCCGCATGATTCGAGTATATATCACGTACATACCAACTAATTCAGGCATTACAGCTAAAATTTTGGATAAAAGATAATTTTACGTTATTTTGACACATTTCATATTCTTATAATGTTATATGTTCAATAGACATTACTTCTGTCAAAATTTTCAACGGAACAAATGTCAGACTTGATCTGTAACTTGTTATAATTTGACTACGTACAAAATAGCTTATTCAAAAGGTTAGACAATAAACTGACGAACGAAAAGCTTTCGGAAAAAGTACATGTCTAAAGTATCCTTTGGTTTTTGTCTTCGTTCGGTTGTGTACTAGTAGACATTTGACATGAAAAGTCGCAAGTTCCTCCCTTATTTTGATTAATTAAAGTATACCTTTCATTTCTCTTGACATGTACTTTTTGTCGTGTATTAAAAGAAACGTCATAAAAGTTTGATGTCTGATAACTGACGATATCATACGTATGGTTTTTACAATGTTTGAATTAGTATATCTTATAACAAATTTGCATTGTTGTACAAATAAACCAGTGTGCTCTTACCTTGTTTTGGACAGCCAATTATTTCTAGCTTTAAACATGCATCTGTGTATTCAAGTGGGACAACTTTTATGTACCGGCTGTAAATCTCTGTGTTGAATACAAACTGCTGAATGGATACTCCTATTGAGGGATCGGTTTTGAACACCTGTTGGAATATAGAAAAAAAAAAAAATTCAGATTGAACTAAATTCGGTTCAGTGTAAAAAATCTGCGCGTGCTACTTTTCACTTTTCCGTTGTTTTTTTTGTGTGTTTATTTCATTTTTCCTTGTATCGATATACATGTTATGAGACCAACGAATTTTTACAGGTTTGTGTATGTTGCACTGGTGTTCCAGGTTAGGAAATGAATGAGCGCTCATAAACACTTTTCAGCTAACCCCATTCTTATTATGTCTATCCCCAGTCTGTGATTCGGTGGTTGATGTTGGTTACTGTCTGTTATATCTGTTTAAACATTTTCGTTTATTGTTTTATTTTCAAAAATCAGGTCGTTATCATTTTTCGTTTGAAATGTTTCACATTTTGTCATGTTGTAGCCTTTAGACCCAACTATAGGGTAAAGTGTTGTTCATTGTTGAATGCCGTTCAGTGACCTACAATTACTGAAATGCTATTTAGACTCTGATGGATAGTTGTCTTATTCTCAATCATACCATATCTCCCTACCTATTTAATATTGTTTTGTTCACGGTATAGTCTCTCTGTACATAACATACATGCCGAAGGGAGCAAAATATATATCCGTTTGTTGCCTTTGATCTTCAATGGCAATTTTTATATTACTGGCAATTCCTTATATAGCAGTGTTCACATGTTTCTCGATTGTGTTCATTTTATTATGCAGCGATTGTGGTCATTGACCGTCTAACTGGTACCTATATCATATTGGGCTTCAAAATGTTTGGTTATTTCGAGCCGACCAAATGAAGAGTCTCCCATATACGCGTGTCGCACGCTGGTATCGATACTAGCTGTTATTCTTTATACTACTAGGTCGACGCCGTTTCTTGTTACTATCAATTACCAGTGGAAGAATCCACCCTATATCAAGGTTTTTAAGTTTTTTTTTTATTGTGTTACAACTATCTCATACAAATTTAATCTACGATAATTTGGTGTAACTGTTTGTTTATCCTTTTTGTAAATTGTAATGCTGTTTAATACATTATGTTTTTGGCTTTCAAAAATGACTAGAATCCACCGAAATCATTCATAAAACACGTTTCAGAAATAAATCCTGGTTCATTAAAATTGATCATGCCGACAAGATATTTAGAATTAAAATGATCTCATATCAGTAGTCAGCAAGTCTGTGATGACATCAATGATCAATAATATGGTCATAATTATAAATTAACTGTTTACAAAAATTTGAATTTTGATTTTCTACCCAAGGAATATATTACCTTAGCTGTATTTGGCAAAACTATTCGGATAGTTTGGTCCTCAAGGCTCTTCAACTTCGTACATTAATTGGCCTTTTAAATTTTTTTGATTGATTCGAGGGCCACTGAAAAGTTTTTTGTAGATGAGGGTCTGGCGTATAGAATTGTTATCCAGGTATCTACGATGGGTTTATCTACATTTAGTCGAAAATATAGAATTTGTAGTATTTTAATATATATATATATAAAAAAAAAGGTTTGACACATTTTCACCCAACAAACGGTCATATGATCTTTTGATGAGACAACTAACCTTCATTGTTCCCTTTGGGTCCTCGTAGGTAGCAAGATTGTTCCTATCAATTCCGTGTAAAATATTGAAAGAATTTATAAGTTTAACATTTTGTCCGTCTTTTATTCCTTGTAGCTCAACGCCTTGTAATTTTAAGGGCACTATCAAATCAACCTGGAAAGCATAAATATATTTTTGATGACATCGCTATCTTAGATAATTAGATACCCGTATTGACGTCTGATCTTTAATTTTAGCAATTGCGTGTTAATCCCGATAACGACATTTTGACTAGTGTAATATCGCATGGCGGATGGTGTGTGTATAGCAGGAGATGCTTTTCTTGTCGACTCATTCAGTCTCGCTATTTTATAACGACCCCCTAAGTTTTTGTTTATTTTCTTGATTTGTGTATTCCAAATCGATTTACGAGATTTCATCATCGGAAAACTACTGTCGCCTTAATTTACCTAACAGGAAAACATATGAATAAATAATCGAATTATTCAATTAATTAAGAGCATGTGCTTAAATAATATTTGTATACCATCTAAAGTTCATAATGTTTTCTTTTTTTTTTTTAAGTGACAAAAATTTGAGAAATCCAACAATAAATATATTTTTAGATTTTCTCTGAACGTTAAATGAATATCGTAATCGTTTGTCGAGAACTGGTCTGTTCACTGGATTATCCCCCCTACAAACACATAAACAATAATGTATATTTCTTACCATAAACCATGGGGCATTATCAATTGAACTTGCACACCAGCCATTTTCAGGACGAAAAAGTCGACCAAAGGTAAATTGATGATCACTGTCCTTATGTGATGAGGATTCAATCTGATAATCATCGACGTCACCAGTAATTAGCCCAAGTTGCCGTCCGCACATTGTTGCTAAAGTAATTAAGTAATTAAGAAAAAAATAAAATTGTATGCAGCAAATTAAAACATTAAACACGTTATCAAAAGAATGTCGATCTCATAGTTGAAATGACTGAGGAATAGCAGCTGTCGTGGATTGTGATTGTTTGCCTCACGAAATGACATGACATTACTTTACAAAAATCATGGCGAGTGTTGGTGTCCCAGATGATAAAGATACTGGTCAACTAAATATCAACAAGACGTTGTTTTAAATCTCAGCAACACCGATTTCTTTTTTATGTTTAGCGTTTATCAAACCAAGCAATCTTGATTATTACAAATATATCTCAATTATCTCATAATATGAGTTTTCCATTGATTTACACTACTTTGCTGTCGAACGATTTTGTGATCGTTATAATAAACAATAATTTTGAATATTCTTGACGGACAGATCAAGCTACTCTACACATTAAGTTGGAGCTTTTCATCGCGATTCAATGGTTTTTTTTCTAGATATAGTTGTTAAAAAAATATCTTCCATTGTTAATTTGTATAAGGATTTTTTACAACTGTTTTACTGCTTTCTACTATTTGGTAAATGCCTACGTATATTTCTAATTCTAATTAATTATAAGAACAGTACAGCAAAGAGCTATATGTGCTTTGATGTAGAACATGAACAATAAGTAAGACGACCTGAAAAAGGAAAATACTTGTACAATTACTGTAATGACATACGTTTGTTAATGGAAACATTTACAAACTATCTTTTTTCCTAAGTTATTTGTTCTTTATTTGTAACTAATTCATAAGCTGTAGTGTAAGTTGTAAATTCATAAATAAATATCAATTAGAAAGCTGTCTTGTTTAACTAAAACTATATCAAAACACAATTCGTTCAATTTTAAAGTCTTCTTGAGATCAATTTATAATGAATAACGTACATATAAGGTAGAAAAAGCCAGAAACGCAAAGACACACGTTTATTGTAGTAAATCGAAGAGACTGCTTACGACACACATTGATCTGTCACAGGTAACCACTGTTGTCGATCTGATACCATCATTCCTGATTTAGTTAAATTAATGACCTTACCATATTCTTCTGGTAACTAAAATTGTATCACATGCCGGTGATTTTGTGGTTTATAAGAGGCAAAAATACTTGCCGATATTAAAATCTCACTTATCCATTAAGAAGATACAAATCAAGGTAAACAAGGAAAAACTATAATCACATGACAAAAACTATAATCACTTGAACTCTCAAAACAGCAAGAACAAGTGTGTCGACACGATAATCGTCTCCTGTTGTACATGCACCACTAAAAGATCAATGCATAGCCGGTGATGCTTTATTCCCAGTATATATACTGCATTTACTTCATTTTGGACATATTAAAATAGCAATGTGTTACTTACATCTACCAAAAACCTGTATTTCGTCTATTTCAAAGTAATGATAGAAGCCTTGATCGTGATCAGGGTCAGTAAAGTCATAGTTCTTTACGCTTACATATTGTCCTATAATTGGACGTTTACACTGAAAGCGAAATATTCTGTGTTTCCAGGGGTTTCTATTATCGTCACATCTGTATGCTCCATATGTCAGGAAGTCCCATCGGAGTTTACTTACATAAGTTCCCACATATCTGTTGTTTAAAGGGTACCATACTGCAAAAACGTAACACTTTTGTGTTATTTGTATCTATTCAAAAATAATATTAAATACAAAATGGCTGGATTTTGATTGGTAATATTTGAATCTTTAATTTGAATTTTTTCTTTCATATAATAAACAATTATGCATGTTTTCCTTACTGCAGATGGGAATACGTATGTCACAAAAACCTTATGGGTCGTAGTAATTTGCAAAAACACATGTTCCTTTTCATCCTCGCAAGTTGCTTTCCAATAGAGCCATTCCAAAAGAACAGTACTTTATCTTCGTCTTTAAGTTAACGTGTTAACACACAAAGTTAGACGCAAGTGAATTGAATACACAGATGACATTAACCAATCGGTATCATCGAATTCCTATTTGAATATTCAAACACTATTATTTCATTGTGCGATAAGGACATGCCTTCGGATTGGGCTACTGGAAAAGCCTGACGGCAAAAGTAAGCCTGTTGTGTGGATAAATTCATATATATTTACGACATAATAAGTTTTATTGGGATAGATGAGCACAGAATAAAATAGAACGAAAATTCGCTGCCGACCGTCATTTTCATAAAAAAATAAAATTTAGTAAATTACATGCATTATGTCATATAAAGATAAATGGCAAAAATAAATTCAAAGACAAGTGCCTTTGGTCGATACCTCTTCTGAAGGATTTTTGGTCCTCGAAAGTTTCACTAATCTATGGCTCAGATCTAATGAGCATGATGAGCGTGACTTCGGTACTGACATAGCAAGATGGACGTGTTTTAATGAAGTGTGACGTTAATAGAACCTTTGAAGCCACAAAAGAATTAATGCTTTTTCCCTCATGCATAACTCTGATTGCATGTTCCTTGTCCGGGTTTTTATATAGGATTTTTTACTTTTCGATCATACATTTTGTAATTGGTAATGGGTTTCGGTCATAATTATTAAAATGCGCATTCGGGCAGTATAATTGGGAATGTTTGTCTTATAGTCCAACGCTTTCAAATGGACATTTTTTTATTTCACTTTATGTTATTACGCTTACCTTTCTGTCGGTGAAGAACGATTGCATGAACTTCAATATACTCTTGAAGGTTAAGTAAGTACCATGGCTTAGAATATGGCCTCTCTGATACATATGATGCTCCATCACCTGTTAATTTCAATATAAGATGTTTAGAATTAAGAGCGAAATCGATAAATCGTACAAATCCTGCATACAAACCACTCTGATTCACATTAAAATTTTCTTCAACTGCCATCTTCAAGATGCTGGATATATATATTTACAACATATTTGTTACCTTCGATGAGGTCGTGACAATTGGCATTATTATGGGACACAACTGTGCTCTCCTTCTTGTCGACTTGTTCCCTTTTTTTCATACGAAAGAGATTGTATGTAAGAGCTTCTTTTGACAGGTAAAACAAAAATCCATTATTCCGAACTTTGTCACATAAATAATGTCCCCCGTCATAAGTAATTCAAAGGTGTGCTACTCTGCTGTACGCATCCATGATATGGGACTTATAATAAAGAATACACAGTTAAATACAGTCTAAGATGCCTCCTATCTTGACTTACCTTAACAAATTGACAATGACACAAGACATTACTACAGCTTTCTTGCTTTCTATAAGGAAAATTCAAGCTTCTCCAGTATACTGAGTATATTTCACCTAGATATTGCGGTATTCCATAGCTATCATTGATCGAGTGTTGCTGCTTACAAGTAAACTTCTCGGGCCAAGGATCAAAACGGTGCCACATGTGGAGCAGGATCTGCTTCCTGTCCCTAAGCACATGAGAACATCCCCGATTTTTTTTAGGGGTCCATATTGATTAGTCATTATTTTTCAATGAAGTGTTTTGTAGACTATTTTTTTTCTTCAAAGTAATTTTTCATGTTGTTGGCGGGGTGCTTTTGTTTAGGTCATCTTCGGCGTTTTGAATGTTCCTTTCATATTTTCTGCCTCTGAAAACTGATGCTCAACGCTAGTCATCAAAGTGATGTTTCATGACATACCAATTAAGCCATCCAATGCATTGGAAGGCAGATCTCTATCATCATGTTTTGCTGCATTATAGCTTTTTCCTTTCCCAAATACTTCCAAGTTGTCTTTCTCTGCAAACGAAGAGAAATAAATAAACTGCAAGCTCTTTACATTTAGCCCTAAGCATGATCTTGTGAGACTTGGCTCATACCAAAGCTGATCTGCATATTATCGGATTAATACATGACAGTTATCAAATTAGATGTATTACAAGTCCCAGGTCATGACATCAGCACAAGTGGCGAGGGTTCATACACCAGGATAGTTTAAGTGATTAATGTGGGGTCGGTCTTTCAACAATGTGATCAAATTTTGAGGTAAAGCACAATAATACATGTAGTAGATCTTAATTACATTCAATTATATCTTGTTGTAAGTAAGGTAATACTAGTAAAATATTCGACATACTGCAGCAGTTTTTCTCAGTCATGTATGTTTCTTATGTATTTCAGTTATTTATATTTTCTGACACACAACGAAGCTATGACCATGCTTGTTAACATTGTGTAAATTTCCTTAAATAGGTTCATATAATTTTCTAAAGGATACTTCTTCAGCTAAATAATTTAGTGTATTTAATTGATATCACCTGACAAAGATCTGGGTTTTAAAAAAGCATTCACGAGTTAAATATCGATGTGTCTAGTTCTTTTTACACATCGTCTTCTATGTATGAACCTATGGGGAAGCAATTGTTTGTTCTTTCCTCGCCGGGATTTGAACTAATGCTATTAGGATATCGTAACAACACCTCCTGTACTGTTTCGAGCGCTCTAATCCACTGGGCCTACTAGACTGAACAACATTCAGCTTTCGGTGGCCTAGTGTTACTTTTCCGCGTCAGAAGAATCTAGAGATGTAATACAGTACATAATATATTAGACATGATATTAGTATTAAATTTATAATTAAGATCCATTTATTACATCGGTGATCCGTTTATTTGGCAATCGCCAATGGCAGTCAGCAGGGTTTAAGAACACTTGTTGTTCGACCTGTTAGTCAAATGCGTTTTGTTAAAATATATAAAATATATACTTTTTCACTTTTTTGGTCTTTTCGAAAATGTTGTTTGTGCTGTATTTAAACCCCTCTAACAAGAAATTTGTTTTGCATGCACACGTCTAAAAATTGCGGTTTTTATCCAACGGAATCATAATTTTGAACGTTGTTTTCAATTTAGACTTGTTGTTTTTTTTTTTCGTTTGGGCTTGTATTATATTTGCCTTCGGGTTTATATGATCAATTCATCCTATTTTGACTCCTCAAAATTCAAGAGTGTATCCTAAATTGAGGTAAATTGTATGGCTTTCCAAATACCTTTTCGATTCCTAACATCACTGAAGAGACATTAATTGTCGAAATCCGGATATGGTGTACAAAAACTTTTGTACCTTTTGTTTGCAGTATATCGTCTTTTCCGCAAGTTTATTGTTTTCTGATTAGTATTAAATTTATAATTAAGATCCATTTATTACATCGGTGATCCGTTTATTTGGCAATCGCAGTCAGCAGGGTTTAAGAACATTTGTTGTTCGACCTGTTTGTCAAATGCGTTTTGTTAAAATATACCTTTTCACTTTTTTGGTCTTTTCGAAAATGTTGTTTGTGCTGTATTTAGACCCCTCTAACAAGAAATTTGTTTTGCATGCACACGTATAAAAATTGCGATTTTTATCCAACGCAATCATAGGTTTGAACGTTGTTTTCAATTTAGACTTGTTTATATAATCATATATATAGACAAAGAGAGAGAGAGAGAGAGAGAGAGAGAGAGAGAGAGAGAGAGAAAACATTACATATATACATGTATTCTGCTGCTCATTAATAGGCATTTTACTTTGCAATACATACAAAGAGTAAAAAAAATTGATACATGCCTGCTCTTTTTATAACAGCTGCAAATTTGAAATTTAAAAAATAAATAAGATAAACCAACTGTTTGCGTTAGAACAGAAAGGTTTCCAGAGAACATCACTGAGTTTCGGAATGAAATTTTAGTCAAATTAGATGGGATTCGAACGCAAAATTCTCAAGAGGAGTTAGAACTGACAACCTCAGGGTTGACAATGCTAGTGATCACTGTAGATAAACCACTTAAACCACTAGTCTACATATGCAGTTTGTTTAGTCCTTATGTAATCTATTCCTTTTATGTATGTGCAAACATGTATGTTGGATAAAATTTATTTAATATTTGATATATTCGTTTTTCTAAATTTTGCATTTATTTCCACATATTTTTAACTAACTATTTCATTGAAATACTCACCACATTCTGGAATATTACACGTTGATCTGGTACTATTAAAATAACAACTCGGAGGATTCAATCTTGTTTTTCTACAAAAGTTGTTTTCAAATTCTCCAATCCATCTTGTACTCGTGGCAAAATCCAACTTCACATTTGTCCATAAATCGCAGGGTTTTCTATATTTTGAGATATTTAGTTGGCCATTATAAGAGGCACCATCATCAGTTTTATACATACATTCTCGTTTGCCTATTATAAAAATAAAACATAAAAAATAACTAAATGTGGTACCGTCCATCTGTTTATTGGATTTTCTATCTTCAAAGATCAACATAAAAGATGGAAATTCAACTTACATGTACTATGTAACTTTTTGTTATGACACATGTTTGTAATACATTACATTAAACATCACAAATATAATATTAAGATACATATATATTAAAATCAAAATGATAATTGTAAAATTTTGTGTCTTATGAAGCATTTCAAACCAACATTTCTAAATTTGAAACTTCATGAAAGAACCTAACTTTATTTCGAGTTTATATTTTCTCGACACTTGTATAATTCGTCCGGAATCCTCAATTATGTAACATATTACTTCTAAAGTATTCGTAATTTAGAACGCTTCTTTTAAACTTTTAATAATGTAGAACGTTACTTTTCAACTACTTATAATGTAGAACATTGCTATCAAACTAGAAATTTTTCATTGTATATATCACACGACAAGTTAAAGTTGTTCTTTAACGCGTTATTACTGTCGATTAAATGAAATTTATTAATAAGAAAAAGAGCTATGGGGACGTTAACTGTCAGATTAAAGTAACCTTTTCACATGTTACACCATAACTTGGCAATGTTCAGATTAATTTACTGGAAGCATTTAAGAAAGGTAAGATAGAGTTTGATTTAAAACAAAATTGTCATTCAAGAGATATTAAACTTTAAAATCAGATTAATAAATGAAAGCAATTTTCTACATTACATGCACTAGCTCTAGTATGTTTGTTTCAAACTATTACATACTTTATACCGTTGTCAACATTGGTAAATACAGACTCTATTTTGACATTGTCTGGTTTGTTATTTCAGAGTTAGTGATCTTTTGACAGTCATGTTTGACGCAATATGTATACGCCTAAACATATCATGCATATCATCATGCAAGTTTTCCAACAGAGCCATTTTACAAAATCTGAGTATAAGCCTTATTAATTTTTCAGTTTATTCTTGAAACAATTCAGTATGCACAAGAAAAGCACAGATCCTTACATTTCATATGCATGTCTTAATTTTAGTCTTCCTGAAAACTAACTGAAAAAGAAAGTCAGTTGCAGATTATTACCAACTATAAGAGCAAACACAAAAAATATATTTAGTTTGCATTACATTCTATGAAATATTTAATTATTATTCAAAGTTCTACGTCCTCCTTACGTTATACATGAAAATAGTTAGAACAATATATAGATAATTTGAAACCATTAAACTTGTGGTAAAGCATTTTCGAATACGAATTATAAACTTCTCTAATCGATTTTGTGTAATTTGTATAGGATCAAAAACAAATATATGTTTATTTGTTTCATAAACTCTTTTCTTATAAATATAAAATGAATTCGACATGAAACACAAATATTATCATAACATGTGCTTTGAATGTTGACTTATTTAATGAAAATAATATACTGCATTTTATTATGAATCGGATTAAATTCGATAAAAGAGAGTACAGATGTGGTTTACAGTATGGAATAATGGGCAAACAGTAAAATCGAGAAAAAATAAAACAGAGAAAAAATGGCAAACAATAAAGACTAATGGGGTGCACATGTATCAAGAATAATGACTAATTGGCAAGATAAGTAAGGAATAAAGAAAAATGGTCTAAAAATTAAAGATTTAAAGGACCTCCCATGCCGACCCTCATAAACGGTTTCATAAAAATACTTACTTGTTGGTTGATAGTAACATAAAGGTAAACCAATATGAGAAGTATGCGTAGGATGTGATAAAAAGTTTGGGAGCAATCCATTAAGCAAAGAATTATTGTCGGTAGGGAGGTAAAACTCGTCTAATTTCCAGTCCATTTTATCTATGTCTTGACATTTTTCGGTGGAAGGCCCCTAAAACATAAACGCATTAAAACAATATTATCCATATAATACAGACATAGATTATATGAAATCTGCGTGTGTGAAGCAAAACTAGAAAATATTTGGCTCGTTTTTTTGTCCATTTTTATATATGTATAATGATAACAAGGTTATTGTGTATTAAATCGTGAGACAAAACCAAAAGACGCCTCTAAAGGAACTAAATTTAAAGGAACATAGTTTGCATTACTATTCCTTACCTTGTGTAGGCCTTCCGGAAATATATCATATTCCTCACTTCTTTTATGTCTAGTTGTCTTTAAAAAAAACTATTTTTACATAGTTGTTGGTGTGGTTCTGTTGTACTGTCAAATGTGCCACATGTAAAAGAGGATCTGCGTACCCTTTCGAAGCACCTTACATCACTCAAGGTTTGAGGTGGGGTCCGTGTCAGACAGTCCTTGGTTCTTTTATGTTTTATTTTGTAAACTATTGTTTTTCTTTTGATCGTTTTGCATTGTTGCAATTGCATTGCCAGATTTTGCGACAAATGCGTTTGAAAGTCCCTTTGGTATCTTTCACCTCTCTTTTTAAAATATGTATTGTAATTTCTGTTTTCCTGTCTATATATTACATGTATTATTGGAATACATAAATCCTGTGTATATAAGTAATTATTTTGTGGTTGCTTGACCCTTTATATATTGCACACGTGGATGATCTTTTAATATTTAAACATGTTAAATATTAGCAATACTCATGATTATGAAACAAATTATACATATCGCTGATACGATTTTACAAATAATGCGATTGTACGACCTGGCTTCAATTCAGTTCCAATAATACCTACCAAATATAAAATGAAAGGAAATTCACTTGGAAGATGTACTAATTGATGGACATTTCCATCTTCCCTACAGCAATACGCAAGCGCAAAGTTTGAAGAGGAATCTAATACTATGTTTGGTAGGTTGCCGCCCAAACTATAATTGTAACCACGGATGGTTAAACTTCCTTCGTTAAAACCTAAAAAAAAAAATACAAAATAAAAAACCTAACAAAAATACAAAATAGGGGCTACTTCATCCATGACATATCTATTACACAAAACTGAAATACTTAACAAATTATAATATTAGAGTAAAACAAATATGAGTTGATCAAAAGACGGACTTATAAAGTATAAAATCATTTTCAGTCTAAAATGTCAGTCATTTTTCATACATATCCACTGCCGTAAATTCAGTACTATTTAGACGATTTGCTCGCACACTCTAAAAAACATTACTCAGTAAAAACTGATCACTTGAATTTAGTAAACTGTTCTAAAAAGTACTTTGTAATTTATTTTTACTTAAATGCAGTTTTGATTTACTAAAATTATTTCTGTTTACTAGGTAGGATTAGATAAATTACCTAAAATGATTACTATATAATTTTATTCTATATATATTTATTTATTTATTTATTTAGTATTTTCAGAATCATACTGTTTTATTTCTAATTGCATTGAAACTTTAAATTCAATTTACAAACATTTAGAACAAGTGTATTTGGAACATAACTTGCACGACATAATGCATGTTTGGTTTTGTAGTAAAGGGAGCTTGCGGGAGTAATTTTAGTTGATTATTTTTTTCACAACTAAACTGATTTTATCATCATAGCTTTGACAGCCATTTATACATACATTTTGTCTACAGTATTTGATGATGTGAATAAAACCTGACACTGGCATTCACAAATCTAACATTCACAATAATTTGTTTATGCAGAGAGAAGCAAATGGAATAAAAGTTCAATTTTGCTATTAAAATATGATCATATATATTTTTTGTCATTGTACATTGTCAATTGAGGGTTTAGGGATATAAATAGAGGATTGATATGTGAATAAAATTGTCAATATATAATAAGTATATTGTTTGAAATATAAATGAGGATGCTGACTTTTTGCACAATCCTTTGAATAAATATTAAAAGCTGGTTTGAATAAAACATATTTCTGCTTGATCACTTTTAAGATAACATTGTCAATATAGAAGGGCATCATGAAATTGTGTTTCCTTAATTAGGATAGGTACAGATAAAAATAAATTATTAATCTAAGGTGGTCATTTTTCAATTACTATAGTTCCTTAAAAGGAAGGGATAATTGAAGTGCTCTGAAATTTCAAAAAGGTCTAGCTTAAAAGTTAAATTTGAAACTTATATATAAACACTACAAGTTATACAGATAAAAGATTTACCTTTATTTTTACATAAATATTAAGTAATAACTTACAGTTTTAAGTAAACAGAAATTACTTGAATTTAGTAAAATATTTAAAGAATTACACATAATTATTTTTTCTTACTAAACTGCAGTATCTATGAAAGTTACTGGAATTACTTCTGATAACTTAGAAAGAAGACCTCAGATTATTAAGTAGGCTTAGGCACTACATAATGTCGTTTACTTGAATAAGGTTTGATAATCTTTAATAATAAATGCTTCCTATGAAATTTTACTTCATAATTATACAATTTCAACATATGTAGGTTTCACAACCTGAAAATTGAATAAGTTTGGATAACTAGCAATTTTATTTGGATAATTCTTTGAAATACTTAAACATTTTCTTCAGATTACTTGGTAGTACATGTACTAAGAATTTTACTTCAATTTACTAAACATGATAACTTTGAATTACTAGCCATTACTTAAATCATTTTCATATCAAATTATCTTCAAGCTATCATTTGTCATTTTTGATGTATTTTTTATAATATAAACTTGGTTTTACTAAAATTGATACCTATGGACTATCTTATATAAATGTACAAAATTGTATCATATTTCCAGTATTTAATTAGTAGTTTTTGATTTGAGACTGAAAAACCTTCAGATAATCAGAATTAAGCTTTCATTTGACTTTGGTAAGCCATTTTTGAAACATGGCTGGAACTCAGATTTGAATTTAAATAAAAAGTATACCGAGTTTGTTGAAATACTTGCACGATTTACAAACATGAAAGGAAGGGAGAAATTTTCAAAAAGGATACTTTGTGGGTATTCATGTTTCTGACTACTCTTTGTGTACTATTTCAATGAAAATGTAGCACAAAGAGTTGCAGTGGAGGTAGGCTATGTTTACTTACAACAAACAAGAATAGAAATGGATTAAAACAAAGGATATACAATGTAGTATATGATCATTCTTTGAAAGGTATGTTACTTTTGAAAGTTATATGCATTTATAATAAAACAGTTGTAGAATTTTCATTGTAATCTGTATATATATATGTAAAAGAATTACTCAAAACCTACAAATAAACCTACTGATTCAAGTAATAGTTTTTCCAGAAATTACCTGTCATCAGTAAAAGAATGGCTAACAAGTGATAAAAGAATTACTAAGAATATTAAAAGGAATACATAATATATATTAAAAGAATTACTCACTATTATTAAAAGAAATATTAAATATGTATTACAAGAATTACTTACTATAACTAGTAATAAGAAATACTTAGGATTACTTGAAGTTATTACTAAGGATTACTTGCAATAACTTATGATTCCACAGAGAATTACTTATGATATTACTAAGGATTACTTGAAATTGCTTAAATTATAACTATGAACTACTTCCAATTACCTGTTAAATAACTAGTATTTACTTGTAATAAATAATTGAAATTACTTAAAATATTACTCATGTTGATATTTATGTTTACTTAATTGGATTACTTAGAATTACTAAAAGACTAAATTACTTGTATTTACTTGAAATTACTTAACTTTACCAATAATTACTATCAATGATCAATAATTTTGACAAATTCAATTACTTTAATCAAGTAATTGAACACCTTTTGGTAATTCCAAGTATTTTTTTTTAAGAGTGCAGTCAATGAATATCTGTTCATTTTATTTTATACTTTTCATAACTTGCAATTACCTGTACAAGACATCAACAAACTAAATCGTGTGAAAAGCTACTGAACAGTACTTGACTGACTGCAATCAATTATGTCTGAACGGTACAGTAAAACTGAGACTTATACCAAAAAAAGAAACAAACCGTTTATAAAGAACACGAAAGAAAATTGTCTGATGCATGGTTTAGCACTTAAAGGCAGTGAATTAGTTTCAATATTGTATCATAGTATCATAGTACCGATTAAGTTACTGATGTTCTAAATTCATACAAGCAAGATATCAGGGTTCGTGGTTAACAAGACAGAAACATTTAAAAAGTAAAATAACAAAAATAAACAACTCCCAGTTTGGAAAGCCCTTAATCTAATGGGGAAAAACACATCAAATGAATGGCTAACAACTAATACGGTTATATGCTTGAATTGGTACAGGCATTTTCTGTAAAAATGGTAGTTTAAACCTGATTTTTAACTAGCTAAATCTGTCACTTGTATGACAGTCGCATAAAATTCCATTATATTGACAACAATGTATGAATAAAACAAACAGACATAATAGGTAAAAATGTAAACAATAGGGGTACAGCAGTCAACAGTATGTTATTATCCTAATCACCATAAAAACAAAGAAATATTTCAACAAAGAAAAACAAAAAGGCATATAGACAAAGCACACCTCAAAAACGAAAGACAAAAATTAACCATGGCACAATAACATGAATAACACAATGACGGGATGTATAAGTACATAGCCATGTCAAATTGATATTACCAAATACACTAAACAGTAAAAGTAATAATTTACAAACACAAATAAAAGATTGATGTAACACATAATTAAGATGATAAACAAATCAGTAAAGGCATCGTTTGAACTGTGAACTGAGAGAGACCAGTGTTGTCACCAATAACAACGTCCTTTGCTGTGCTAAACAATTAATGCTGATATAACCTAACTAAACAGTTTAGTATTTCTGAAATTGTCCCCATACATTGTAATTATGATCGAAATTTTATGCATCCATACATATCAACAGAATAAGTAATTAATAGTTAAGTTAAATTCAAATACAATTTTAATGTAAGTATATAACATCTTGATGTCTAGACGTTGTTGTGGAGGATTATAAAGGAATTGTATACAGGCAACAAGGTTTCAAAATGTATGGTCTTGATAGGGTCTTAAACAACGAGTACAATGCTTCAAAGATACTAAGCCTGACAGGCTTTCGTTTATTTAGGGGTTCATATTTAAAGCAAAACTACGTATATTATGAGTCTAATTTAAGTTTCCAAATACTCCTACCGAAAGGACACTCCCCTCCTGTCCTGTATATACAGTAATTTCCAGGAGGCCATGTTCTGTTGACTCCATCATCATCATCATCATCATCATCGAATGTTGTCATGTTCGATTTCATGACACAAAAATTCATCTGCATAGCATGTTGAGTGTATGGACCAAGAATATGTGGCTCAAATGTATACTTGTCATCGTCGTTCCAAAAGAAATTCATTGAGTTTTCAAACAGTGTCAAATTGATATATCCAGTAGACCATCCATATTCGTTACTCTCTGGACATCCAAACATCGAAGAATGAAGGGCATATGTTCCTTCTGGCCATTGCGTCGACTTTATTTCTGAAAGTTTAATCACTTAAACTAGTTTATTTATTATAAAGAGAAGTTTACATATTTCAATCATAACGATTTTATAACGAAAACATCTGATGTGTATAGTTTAAAAAGAAATTACATTACTATTTTTACTATTACTACAGTACTCTATATTATCCCTCTAAACTTTTTTTTTTATATATATAATTGTTTTCCTTTAACAGAGAGACTTGATGAAGCAACGACATAAATACTGGTAGGAAACTGTAAGCAGTGGAGTTTGTTTCAGTCAATGGTGATAATTTTATTTTCTAGGCATATTCTTGTTAAATGAAAAATAATCTACTCCATAACAAGATAACTGTTGTCTTGTCAAAACATTTTCCAATTGAGAAATACATCCTTTCATAACATAGTTAAACTGATTCGCCGACTCTGTTGAAGCGCCTGATTCCTTGTTGGTACTTTTTCGATTCCATGGGGCTTTCCCCTTGCTTGTGTATTTTAACTGGATTAAAGTATCGATAAATAAACTACTGATTTCCATTAATTATTTATTATTAATAAAGTATATTTCTTACATTATACCAATAATTTATATAGTGTATTTATACAGCAAACTTAAATTTTACCAGTTATGATCAACGAGTAGAATACCTGCACACCTGAATTAATTAAAGGGGCACTAGCTGTCAAATTCATGTTCATCGATTCGACTAAAATTCTCATATTTGATTTATAACAATGTAAAACATTTATCCAAATTATTAAAAGTCTAAAATAAACAATTTACAGAGCATGGGCTCGATAATATGTAGCTTCGTTTCGTGTGTATTTTAGTCTAGACACCATCTAATTAACTATCGAGTTGACCTCCGAAAACCTCCGATGGCCAAATAAGGTATATAAACATAAATATAGATATAAATAGATTAAGCGAACTCGTGCAATTGGATTTTTCTAGGTCTATTTAATTTCATATTATAGATTAAAAATATATGTTAATCATCGTTTTCACCTGTATAAGAATGATTTTTTGTCGATCGAATCAGTCAATCAAATGATTTACCTTTGTTTCACTTTCAATGTTGACATTCTTTTCCTTTAAATGACTGATCACGCACGATTCATGCGTTATCCATCTCCAGCTAAGGGGTTAACTTGAAGTTCACATTAATACGGATTCAATGAGGTCGAATTACTCACTTGCAAGTGAATTATTAATCTTCTTAGCTTTTTTGGTCAAAATTGAACCATACTTGCTGCTAAAAGCGAATTATTATTTCACTATTTCCCTTTCATTAATGATTGAACAAAAAAAAAATCATATTTTAGATTGTTTATATATCTCGCAGCTAGTGCCCCTTTAAAGTTTCCATACCTGTTTCACAGAATATTCCAGTAAACATAGTTGGACAGCGACAGGTACACGATTGCAGTATCAACGTCCCGTTATTAAGGCATTTTACAGCAGGACAGTCTAAATGAATAAAAGTTTTGTCAAATTCAAATTACGCAATGATTACCTTTTTTCAAACGAAAATTATGAAAAGATAATAAAGTCTCATGTGCATGAAATCATTCACCTAGTAACACATGAAATAGTATGGATCTTTATTGGCATTTGAAAAAGTAACAAAAATTGAATTTGAATAAACGAAAAAGGGTTGTTATTTACTATCAAGGTGGTATGGGAGTATAAACTTAAAATAATAGAATTTGTTCAAGCTACAGGTTGTGAGCAAAGACACATTGTGTATGGACTATACAGGAAAAAACATCGTTATGTGATGTGATTAGAAGCTAAACTAAATGATAGAATTGTAAAATAAAATACGAGAAGATAGCTTTTAGAAAATACTTTGAGAATATCAAAAGAAAAGATAGGGTCACCCTATATTTTTCCCGGATAAAATACAAAATAGCAAAATTTCATGTAGATTCCTTCAGAAAATGCACTATTTCAGAGTTCCCTCCCCTTAAAATGCCAATAAGAACAAATTAACAATAAAAAAAAAAAAAAAAAAGTCTTCGCTTGTATAAATGTTAATATTTATAACTTAAAATCTTATAAATTTGTTCTTTTAAATGAAAATTCACATTAGTTATCTGCATTCTCATAAAATGTTGCTATTTTGATTGAATTCTGGACCTTAGGTTCTCTGTTATTTACAATCCAAGATGGCGTAAGACACCATTACCACCTTAAGATATTTTTTTCTGTTCTATCTTATAAACGATTTTTTAATAAAAAGAATGTTTGAATTATTGTAAAATAGCTACATATAATGTGTATGTAGGTGAATTGTGCTGGCCACCTGAATAGAACTTCCTATGTATTTATAATGATGCTTATGTATTAAATGCCAATCTGGTTAAAATTCAGATCAATCGGAAATTGCGTGCTCGTCTCATTTCAACATAATGGTATTGAGACCTATAACTTAATGAGGTTGATCAAAGGCTGACTTTTATCGTATGAAATAGTTTGCATCTTCTTTTTTTTTTGCCTGGAACCACAGATTATGAAGGCTACACGTTGCCCTATGGTTGTCTTTTGGTTATTGTAATTTCGTTGGATTTTTGTCTCATTGATGTAAACCCTACACCTCCTTTTATTGGTTAAGATTCAAATAATTACATATTGTTCTATAAGGTTTAAATATATGTTAACTCAAGTGCACCTCCATTAATGGTTAATAATAACTTGATATCTGATGAAATTAAAAAGGCAAATGAATTTGATAGTTTTTTTTTTTTCTTTCAAGTCAAATAATATATTAATGACTCAAGTGCTACGATAACTGACGAACTTCTAAATATTTATGGCGCCATAAGTATTATAATTGAACTTACTTTTACGGAAGTTAAGTATAAACTAAAAATTATCGTATAAGGTAACTAGTACAATGAGTAACTAAAAAATAAAATCACAAAATACTGAACTCCGAGGAAAATTCAAAACGGAAAGAACCTAATCAAATGGCAAAATCAAATGATAAAACACATCAAACGAATGGACAACAACTGTCATATTCCTGACTTGGTACAGGCATTTTCAAATGTAGAAAATTGTGGATTGAACTTGGTTTTATAGCGCTAAACCTCTCACTTGAATGGCAGTCGCATCAAATTCCGTTATATTTACAACGATGCGTGAACAAAACAGACATAATAGGTAAAATAGTCACAATATGGGTACAGCAGTCATCAGTGTGTCACAATCTCAAAACAAACAAATATTTAACAAAAAAAGCACAAAAAAAGTAAAATCGCAAAAATACTGAACTCCGAGGAAAATTCAAAACGGAAGTGCCCAATCAAATGATAAAACACATCAAACGAATGGACGACAACAACATCGTTGAGCATCTATAAAATTTAAAAACCACATTTATTGCTTCGCGTGTCTGACGTCAGAAAATGTAAACGTCACATAGGAAGAAATTTTGTCGTTCAAAGTATTTTAAAAAAATTATAATTTCACATGGGGAAAGGTGGTATACAGGGTTAAAAAATCAAAAGTTGTGTTAGAACTACTTTCAGAAACAGACAGAGATTTAAAATTATCCAGAAGTTCTTTAGAATTTTGAAGAATCCACATATGGTTACATTTGTAATACCACTACGCGAGTAAAATAATTTTGTCATTTGTATTCAAAGTATTTTCAAATTTATAATAGAACAATAACATAATGACATATAATATAACAATAACATAATGACGGAATTTTTAAAAGTACAGAGTCACGTCATATGAACCGAAGAAACACAAAAAGTCGCACATACAAAACACACCAGCACAAATGAAAGATAATACAAACACATTGACGGGATGTATAAGTACCGAGCCACGTCAAATGGATATCACAGAAAACAGACCAAACAGCAAAAGTAATATTAATAATTGAACAAAGACAAATAAAAGAACAATATAACACGTTGTTAAAATGATAAACAACGTCAGTACGCAGAATCTATACATCAAGACCATCATGTATTATTTGTGAAGTTGATACGGAATATTTATGAACAAGGTCTTGGTACCTTCCGATGAACTTTTTTAGAAAAAGGACGAGACGTTCTTTGACATACCCCTGGTTCAACAACTTTCTGCTTAGACTCTGGTGACGTTTTACAAAGTCTGAGTAGGAGCTGCAAGCTCTTGAATATCGAATAAGTTGGGAAATGTATATCCCATATGCAGGTGAAGTAGGTATATTGCTACTAAGGTGGGGGAAATTTATAATTTCAAAATTAAAATCGTCTCGTTTGTCATAGATTCTGGTACTGAGATGACTGTGTATGTCAAATTCGAGATACAAGTCTAAAAATGAGGCGGCGGAAGCCGTGTCTGTTGTTTCTTTAATTTCTAGTTCTGGGGGATATATAAATGGAACCCAATCAGAAAAGTTCGGATTGTTAATGGAAAGAACATCATCAATATATCTGAAAGTGAAATTAAATAATCTGGCTTCTTTGATCTTCTTGTTTTTGACAAGTGTCTGAAGGAACTCCGATTCATATGAAAATAAGAAGAGGTCGGCAAGGAGAGGTGCACAGTTCGTTCCCATAGGAATGCCGACAATTTGTTGAAAAAGTCTACCTCCAAATTCAACAAATATGTTGTCGATAAGAAACTCCAGCATACTGATCACTTGTTCCTCTGTGTAGCATGTTTTACCCTTTTGTTCACTATTAACAAAATATGCCTTATGATATCCCAAAGTAATAAATTTATAGCGTATGCTACCATTTTTATGTTGAAAGGCATTATGGATTATTTCTTTCAGGCGATTTTTCAATTTCACATGGGGAATGGTGGTTACACGGTTGAAAAATCAAAAGTTTTGATAGAACTAATTTCAGAAAAAGACCGAGATTTAGAATTATCTAGAAGTTCGTTAGAATTTTGAAGAATCCACATATGGTTAATACCACTACGCGAGTAAACAGTTTCACAGTATTTTTGAAGACCCTCTTTCACTGCGGACCGAATTTTAGTCAATCTAATGGACAATTCTTTAGTGGAACATGCAGATGAGCCGGCAATGTACCGTTGTTTGTACGGAACTTTGTGAAGCTTGGGTATCCGATACAAACAAGGTAAGTCCTCAGATTTGTTGTTCATTGAAGCCATGAAGGACTTATGATTTGCAAAAATCTCATCCTTGTCAAATGATATGTCTTTGTATGTGGGATTACCTGAGTGCTCATTTATTCCCAATTCTTTTATAAGACATTCATAGTAATACGATTTACATACAAAGACAATATTATTTGAAGCTTTGTCCGCAGGAACAACAACATACTTATCATGAAGAGATGATAGACATTTCACGGCCTCTTTGTCTCTGAAAACGGACTTTGGTCGATCATTCACACAGTTTTTCAACTTATGAATGCGACGTTTTATCAGAGACCTGATAGTTTTGACCCATTCTGACAAAGTGTCCAGTTCAACTTCTTCTCGTTTAGTCCATGCTCTGGCGTAGTCCTCAATGGAATCCATAATTATTTTGAAGTTATGGTTTCAATTGATGTGTTGGGGTTCTCTAAACCTAGGACCATGAGAAATCACCTTTCGGAGATTTTCATGTTGAATTATGTTTAGATCCCCAGTTATAACATGGCCAGAGGAGCTGTAATTATAAGGCGAGTGGTAACAGTCACATGTCAGAGGGTTTTTTAGGTATTGTTCTAATAGTCTAATAATATGGTGCTGTGTATATAGAAACACATTTACAATCATTCAAAAAGAAATAATATTACTACTAAACATCAGTTTGGCTTAATATTCTGCAGATAATCAGTTAATTAATATTTCAAATGTTCTTGGAAAATTTTTATATGTAGTCTAGAAGTTAGGGTAGTATTCTGTGACATCAGTAAGGCTTTTGATCGTGTTTAACGAATGGGACTGCTATTCAAACTTCAAAAAACTGGAATATCGGGTTCTTTAACAAAATGGTTCTATCATCAACTAAAACAGAGTTCAACGGGTGGTAGTTAACGGTTCAAGTTCTGAATGGTTACTTATAAATGCAGGCATTCCACTAGAGTCCTATATGGGCTCTCTCCCCTTTTTGATATTTAAAAATGATAAAGTCAAAGTAATTCAAGCTCATATCAAATAATTTGCAGCTGACACTTTTTATATTACCTTTGATTATTATTGGCAATCAAACAAAGGAAGCTCCAATTCTAAATAATGATTTTGATAAAATTTATGATTGATCAAAGACATGGCTTGTGAACTTCAATGCCCAAAAATTAATTCCCAAGAGCTACATATAGTAAGTAAACACAAACACCTAGGGAACTATTGCTCCAACAAAAGATCTCGGATTTACCATGTTGAATATTTAGAATAATTATAAAGAATATTTACATTTAATATAATGAATATTTATAATAAATATAATGAGTATTTAAAATAAATAAAATGAGTATTTAAAATAAATATAATGAATATTTATAATAAATAAAATGAATATTTATAATAAATATAATGAATATTTATAATACATATAATGGATATTTATAATAAATATAATGAATATTTATGATAAATATAATGAATATTTATAATAAATATATCGAATATTTTGATAAATATAATGAATATTTTTTATAAATATGATGAATATTTATAATAAAAATAATGAATATTTATAATAAATATAATGGATATGTATAATAAATATAATGAATATTTATAATAAATATAATGAATATTTATAATAAATATAATGAATATTTATGATAAATATAATGAATATCAATAATAAATATACTGAATATTTATAATAAATATAATGTATTACTGAAAAATTATTACACCAGGGTTTCCGATATCACAAACTAGTCAAAACATTTACTAAATTTTATCATCGGTACAAGGACATCATTCGTAAATATAAATCAACATGCAGACACCTTATTCGTTCTGGTATTTCACATCCCATTTTTAATGGTAATATTCTATACAAAGCACAACAAAGTTGACATTCACCTTAAAAGCTAACCAAATCTTTAAACAGACTTATTCAGAAGGGATATAGTTATGATACTGTTGTAAGATCATTAAAGATGCCTAATTTTGGTATTAATATTGATTCACTCATAGGGTCTTTGCATCGGAAATAATCACATTTATTCTAAAACCAGTTGTTGGCATGATACATTCTTCTCATATACTTTATGATGGTATGATACTAAACCCCTAACGGGAGGGATTGTGCTTGATTATCATATGAAGAAGACATAATCTTTCAATCAGTTTAATTGAGGTTTGGAGCTGGCATGTCAGTTAGTGCTAGAAGTCCCTTTTTAATTTATGTATCATTGTTATTTTGCTTAGTTTCATAAGTTACCTATTCTGACATCGGACTCGGACTTCTTTTAAACTGAGTTTAACTCTGCGTATTAATGTGTGTTTGTTTATTCTACATTGGGTAGAGGTATGGGGGAGGGTTGAGATCTTACAAAACTTGTTTAACTCCGCCGCATTTTTGCGCCTGTCCCAAGTCAGGAGCCTCTGGCCTTTGTGAGTCTTGTATGTTTTTTAATCTTAGTTCATTTATATGTTTTGGAGTTTAGTGTGACGTTCATTTTCATTGAACTAGTACACATTTTGTTTAGGGGCCAGATGAAGCCCGCGTCCGGGTGCGGGATTTTCTCGCTGTGTTGAAGACCCATTGGTGGCCGTCGGCTGTTTTCTGCTGTTTGGTCGGGTTGTTGTCTCTTTGACAAATTCCCCATTCCCATTCTCAATTTTAATGAATATTTATAATGAATATAATGAATATTTATAATAAATATAATGAATATTTATAATGAATATAATGAAAATTTATAATAAATATAATGAAAATTTATAATAAATATAATAAATATTTAGAATACATATAAGTACTCTTTAGTATAAACATAACATGCATAATGAGGAAAATGAAAAAAAAAAAAAAAAATTCCTTGTAGGTTTACTCGTGATTTTTTTTTAAATAACAATAGTAGGCGATGTTAATATCCTTTCTTAACTCGAAACACGGACCGTTTATATTCTGAATTGTATATCCCGGTATAATTTTTATCAATAAACTATGTTTAACAAAGGTGGAAGGACAAAACAGTCGTAAAGAAATTTTTAAAAAGTCACATTTATCCCGATTCTACAAAAATGTGCACCAAAGGAAAAGTCTACTTTTTTAAATGTGTACCATATAAAAAGGCGTATGTTTACTCTATGTGAACTTTCAGCCGTGAAGTAACTAGGTTAATTAAATATGTCAAACTATTAAAATAAGTGACATGTTTCTTAATTTGTCACTCTAATATAAGTCTCACAGCAATTTGTATAATTGAACAACATATCTAGAGCTTATTTTTGTTATTTAATGTTTACTTATTTAGTTATATCTCGTCTCTGTATTTTTAATTTATACCAGCTTTGATGAGTGTTTGGTATGACTATAAATTTTTACTTCTGTTCTCGTACTATGAACAACAAAATTATTTATTTTGTAAAAATAAATTTCCATTCTCCATTTGGCGGCATTTTGTTCAAGGTTATGGTTGTTTTTCTGAAATTGTCTAACATCTAACCCCTAATTTTATTGATTTTGTATTTACATTGTGTCTTAGATCAAATTTATTCATTCAGTGTATGTTCACTTGTGTCAATATGTCTTTTGATTGAGTTAAGCCATTTCAATTGATATTTTATAGTGTGTCTTTCTATGCTGTGATGTTACACTATTGTTTCAGATCAGGCTGAAGTATGGTACCTATTAAAACGTTTAAATCCGCTGCATTTGTTTGCACCTGTTCTTAGTCAGGAATCTGATGTTCAGTAGTTGTCGTTTGTTGATGTTGTTCAAAAGTGTTTCTCAATTCAGTTTTTTATTTAGATTAGACCGTTGGTTTTCCCGTTTGAATGGTTTTATACTATTCATTTTTGGGGCCCTTTATAACATGATGTTCGGTGTGAGCCAAGGCTCCGTGTTGAAGACCGTACTTTGACCTTTAATGGTTTACCTTTACATATTGTGACTTGGATGGAGAGTTGTCTCATTGGCACTCATACCACATCGTCTTATATCTACTTAACAAACATGCATATTATATGGAAATCTATCAGTCTCTGAGGATATTATCTGCTCAGTAGACAGTACTCGATACTGACATGATTTATAACAAACCTTTCTAAAATTGTCCTTTCACACATTTTGAAATTATAAGAAAAAAGGTTTCAACTCCATCCTTCAAAGTTGGCCTGAGATGGATTTGGGTATAAGTAGGTCCTTTTTCGTAATAAGGCTCTTCAACTATTTCGTTACGTATAATCCGTGGCTTTCAAATATTCGGCTTTGAGCGTTCATGATGAAGGTAAATCCAGAAAAGCGCTTTGGACGCATAACATTAATAACGTATTGTTTTCATTCCTTATAAATTTTTCAAGTGTGACATGTTATTTTAGAGTTATCTTTCTTTGTATAGAGTTCAGTAAATGAAGTGAAAATGGGAAATAAAAAAAAATTTAAAAAAAAAAAGATAAATTTTATAATAGCATTTGTACATTTTATGGAATCATATTTTGATACCTTTTAATCATTTTGCCCAAATATTAGGTATTTCAAAAAGTATTTACTTCAATCTAGTAATTAATGTACAGGTAAAACTGTTAACTACATTGTATGTATTTCACTATTGAAATATAACGGATCGACAGATGTAGTTGTGTCTCAATTTCGTTAACAAGAATATTTGAAGTTTAAGGTTGGTGTATTTTGTAAATATTTATAATGATTTTGAATATGACTGTTTTATATAAAAGTGTTTTATAAAATACAAGAGAACAAAAATAGTATATGTACATGTAAATAACATTTTTATTTTTATCTGACGTTTTGCAAATGCAAACATGATTTTGAAAATGTGTATCACTATTGAAATTTTAAGTATAGTTCTATTGTGCCAGGCATTTTTGAGAACATTTATACTATGAAAGATGTGTTTTATATTTTAATTATATAATGTTCTGATTAAGTCAGTATTGTTCACAGGTAGATCTATGTATTTTTCGTACTAGAAGATGATATTTTGCTGTGAAAATGTCTGCCGTTTCCTTATTTAGGGTTTGTATATTCAATTGTTATTGTGTGCCCTTGATTGTTATTTTGATTATGTTTAGTTAATTTTTGATATCTCTAATTGAAACATTATTGATTATCCATGAACAAATGTTGGTTACTTTGAAGACTTTCTGTTATTTCATACTTTGATTGAGAAAAGTTCAGAATTGATATATTCAGAAAGGGAGATAATCATGTTCTTGTAGCTTTTATAAAGCTAAGTATGACTTAATGTTTCTGATGTATTTAATTGATATCTTGATAGCCAATCTTTCTTCTAAGTTAAAGTTCATTTAGTTTATGAGATGCATTTCAATAGACTTAAGTTGTTTTTTTCGATTTTTTCCGCAAATATTGAACAATTCAGCGTTGCCAATTAACTTGATTTTTTTTTTATAATTATATATATATATATATATATATATATATAGCAATATACAATGAATTCATGAACCTTATATTTGTGCTTTCGTAAGCCAGTTTATCGTTTTAGGAGGTTACAAAAAGAAGTATAACTCAACAATGTTTCGTGATATGAACAACTTTTAATTGTGATTGTAATGATCTTTTAGTAATAATTGATTTGCATCATTCCGATATGACACTATTAACCAACAACAAATGACGAATGATGAGGAAAATTACCAGAACTGCATTTTTTGGTGTTAACGTTGTAGGAACGTGACATATACCAGTGCCATTAGTGCATAAATGTTGTTAAACAATGGCATTTGCGAATAACATTAGTGCATCATCGTTGTTGGACAATGTCATTGTTATTCTAAACATAAGTGCATGTGTTCGGTGTTATTGCTGTATGACAATGATATATTTATCTTTGACGCTAGTACATTTGTTTAGCTCTAGAGTAGGGTAACAAATAATCGTGTTCAATATGGTTTTTTTTAAACATATCCTAAACTTTATTATACATTTTCGGTGTATTGTTTTACAGATAAGTGTTGCTAAGAAACATGAAAATGATTGAAATGTTGTATAGTATGACCTTTAGTTCTCTTCGAATAAATGTACTATAATATATGATAATTTGTTTACCATACATGTATAGTTGCGAGTTATTTTTACATGACGAGAAGGAAGGAAAACTTGAAATGTCTATAATAAACTGACAACGCCATGGCAAAAAGACAATTGACAGCAGACTAAACACATCATAACACTTATATTATCTACAAATGCTCACGGGGTGTGGTTACACAAACATATTCCTATAATCAATACATATACAAGATTTATTAGATATATTATTTCTACAGAAAACTAAAAATCCAGAACATATTACAAAATGTACGTCTTCCGCAAAAATATGTACAATGAAAATACTTGATAACATTGTACAGATTTAAACTACATAATACACGAGAACTGTTACTGTACAAACGTGTTCGCATAACTCGACGCATAACTCGATGTTACGTGTTCCCCTTTAAAGAAAGACGGACGATACAATAGGCACATGCAAACTCATAATTCAAAAATGAACTGTCACCGCCATGGAACCCTTTGGAATTTCACCCTATTATTTTTATCTGACAGTGAATTTAATTTTTTCAGTAGATTAAGAGTTACGCTTTAATATACTCGGGGTATTGGTGTACAGTGTATAGATAATCGAGCAATATTATTTTATCTTTGTATATTTGATAGCCATTGTTTTGAACAGTTTCTTTACTGCAGATTTGCCGAAGTCTATTCAATGATTTTTACGGAAGTATCATTAATTGGCTTACAATTTGTATATAATTTTTCCGTCTTACTGTACCACTCTCATTAGTTCCTCGTAGGAAGCATTTTGAACTATATCAACAAGATAACAATTGGTATTTGTGCTCAAAGACGTTTTCTTGGCACGTTTTGTTTCGAGCGTCTCTGACGAAATTCATTCTAACAACTCGTCATGTCTTACGCATTAATTAAAAATCGGTCTTGGTGCGATTTTTATACAACAAAACCAATAAAACGAAAATTAAGGGGAAAGTATAAAGCTTTATTGACTAGGTATTTAGCGTCAACATTTGCCGTGGTTATATTAGTTGTGAGTACTGAATCGTAGGCCCTTCAATTTTTATATGAATATGTAGGTTTAAAAAGAATAATCTGCCTAAAATTATATAATTGAACACCAATAAACTTAATATGACACTTTTAAGAATGTCATGTAAGTCATGCTCATTTGTGAACATATTGTTTCAAAAAAGTTGTTCTTTCGAAATAATTAGAATTAAAATGGAAATTATGCAGATATGAAAATGATGTTCGCATGGTGAGAGTATATATTCATCTTTATAGGTTCAGAATCTCTTCGATATTATTTTATGATATAATATGAGTAATATCGAGAAAGGACATCTGAAATCTATGTTTGTACAGTTACATGCCACTACAAACTGCTCAGAATCTGAAAAGACCATATTTTGTGCTCGACCAGTATGGTTGATCACAGGTTTTACTTGATAAGCCTCGACATAATCTCGACAGTACCTAACTGTACTTAGCTATACTCGACTTTGGTATTGACTTTCTTTAATTAGTCTGATTCAGTACTTGATATTTCTGGTATAGTCTGAAAAGTACTCGACAAATGCTCAACCAGTCTCGACTCAGTCTCGAGCAATCTCAACCTGTCTACTCTTACTCCTTACTCAGTGTTGAGCTTTAAATATAGCCTCGACTGGTTATCTGATAGTTTCATTAATTGCTGCCAAATCAAAGGATTTAATAAATAGGTGAAAAAAAAGTTAGAATTTTCAGCTTTTGAGTAAATTCAGATAGTCATCTTTAATTATTTCTATATACTCTACAGATATCTCAATTATACAATGCTAGATAATTGGAATGTTGGTTTATTGCTGTCAAATTTAAGAATTTAATAAATATGTAAAAAAGCTAGAATTTTCAGTTCAGACTGAATTTAGACCTCTAAATTGTTTTATTACTTCTTCAAACTAACTTGGATTTCATAAAACTATAGAGCTATCTCCGTTATATATTGATCTTACAATATGCCATTTATTTTGTAGTTTGGTGTATTTCTGTCAAATAGAAGGATTTGATTAACAGGTATAAAATGCTAGAATTATCAGATCGGACTAAACTTAGATAGAAACCTTTAAACAAATTTATTACTTTTTCAAATCAACTTGGATTTTTATAAAACTTTACAGCTTTCTCAATTATATATATCGATCTTACAGAATGCCGTGTTGTTTGGTTTATTGCTGTCAAGTTAAAGGATTTGATTAATGGGTAAAAAAAAAGCCAGAATTTTCAGTTCGGACTAATTTCAGATAGTCACCTTAAAATTTTATTATAACTATTCCAAAGCAACTTGGATTTTCATAAAACTATACAGCTATCTCAATTATATATTGATTATACAGAATGCAAGGTTGTTTGGAAATTTAGTTTATTGCTGTCAAATTCTATGATTTAATTTGTAGGTAAATTATGTTGAACTTTTCAGTTCGGACTAAACTCAGATAGGTTCCTTTAAAATGTTATTACTTTTTCAAATCAACTTGGATTTTCATCAAAATCTACAGCTATTTCAATTATATAATTATTGATCTGACAAAATACCAAGTTATTTGGTAATTTGGTTTATTGCTGTCAAATTCAAATATTTAATTTATATGATATCTTTCTGCATTTAGTCAAAACTGAAAATTCTAGCTTTTGATCGTGTTTAATAGATTTTTTTACCTTTTAATTAAATCCTTAAATTTGACAGCAATACATAAAACTACAAAACAACCTGGGGTTCTGTAAGATCAACGTAAAACTGAGATAGTTGTATAGTTTGATGAATACATTTTAAACTGAGATAGTTGTATAGTTTAATGAATATCCAAGTTGATTTGAAAAAGTTAAACAAATAATTAAAGGTGAATATCTGAATTTGATTAAAACTGAAAATTCTAGTTTTTTTACCTATTAGTTAATTTTTTTAATTGGACATCAATGATTTAATCTACCAAATAACCTGGAATTTTAGAAGGTTGATATATAATTGCGTTAGATTGGCTGACTTAGACCAGTCGAGACTAAATTTAAAAGTCCAGACTGAGTCTAAACAAGTCAATACAGGTCGGGACAGGTCGAGACTGGTCGAAAATGAATCGAGACTTATCGAGTATTTGTCGAGACCATTTCAGACTATACCAAGATAAGCAAGTACTGAATCAAACTCATTAAGAAAAGTTGAGACTAGAATCGAGTACAGTTGAGTACAGATAAGTACTGTCGAGATTGTGTGCAGTCTTTGCAATTAAAATTTGTGCTCAACTTTACTGACTCTGAGCAATTTGTAGTGTGAACGCAGTCAACATAAAAATAAAAGGGAATAATTTTGTTTAAATAAAAATCAGCTTAATATCAAAATAAGGAGATCTGGTATGATTGTCAATGAGACAACTATCCACCAGAGTCCAAATGACGTGCAATTATGTTGACTTTTCCCTCGTAATCAGATTTGTACAATTTAGTTGTCCGTCCTTGAATATAACGTTATATTTTGCACCCGTAAATTACATTTCTAATAACCAATTTAGGATTAACTAATTTGCATATACAAACTACATAGATGCATTAACTTTTCCTTAATTCAATGCATTTGATATAATAGCAAATTTTGTTTTCCGACGTTCATTGAAACAGTTATAAGTAATAGATTTCCCGAATGGATTTTTAGAAAAGATGAATGTCAAATGTATACACAGCTTAAAATATTGTCATTGTTTCATCGTGGGACTCAAACAATTTCGTCAGTGAGAAACCATGCATGTGAATATAATGGAAAGTTGGCCTTTAATAAAGAGGCGGGGTCAATCATATTGGCTATATTGTGTTTGCATGGCACATTTTGATTCAAGTCATTGTGCCGGTGTGATAAAATTAAATTCTAACTCCGAAGTTGACCTTTTTTCATTCCCATTTGATCAATTAAAGCTGAACAATTTCAAGTTAGAAGAGAGGAATGTCAACAGAAAGTAATTTGTGGTCTTTTGTGGGTTATTTTCCGTGTATTTGACTATTTATATCCGTTTATCGATTATTTTGCTAACCGTTTATCAATTACAATCACAACATAGATAAAATACAGTTAAAAAGTTTTTGTTTTTTTTTAAGTTTTAAAAATACAAAATTAGAAAATAAATAATATCTACAAACTACTGTGGTTGGATGTTAAGTAAGTAGTTAAGTACATGATGTTATTCTAGTATGTTATAGGGTAGTAAACGATTTTGTAATTTTCCTCTGATAAGCCTTGATCAAGTCAACAAAATTAAAGAAGGCCGTACGGTGACCTATATTAGTTAACTTCTATATCATTTTGGTCTCTGGAGGAGAGTTGTATCATTGGCAATTACACCACATCTTCTTTTCTTATATCAAATATTATCAAGGCAAAGAAACGCAGTTTTGCACTTAATATTCATAAAACTACTTACATTTCCTTTCTTCAAACGGACTTCCAACTATAATGTTAAGAAAAAATTATAACAATTAAGCGAAATGAATTGAAATAATGAATTCATTTAAAACGTTTGAATACTTTAAGTATCCAATAATAGATTAAAAACAACCTGGGGTTCTGTAAGATCAACGTAAAACTGAGATAGTTGTATAGTTTGATGAATACATTTAAACTGAGATAGTTGTATAGTTTAATGAATATCCATGTTGATTTGAAAAGTTAAACAAATAATTAAAGGTGAATATCTGAATTTGATTAAAACTGAAAATTCTAGTTTTTACCTATTAGTTAATTTTTTAATTGGACATCAATGATTTAATCTACCAAATAACCTGGAATTTTAGAAGGTTGATATATAATTGCGTTAGATTGGCTGACTTAGACCAGTCGAGACTAAATTTAAAAGTCCAGACTGAGTCTAAACAAGTCAATACAGGTCGGGACAGGTCGAGACTGGTCGAAAATGAATCGAGACTTATCGAGTATTTGTCGAGACCATTTCAGACTATACCAAGATAAGCAAGTACTGAATCAAACTCATTAAGAAAAGTTGAGACTAGAATCGAGTACAGTTGAGTACAGATAAGTACTGTCGAGATTGTGTGCAGTCTTTGCAATTAAAATTTGTGCTCAACTTTACTGACTCTGAGCAATTTGTAGTGTGAACGCAGTCAACATAAAAATCAAAAGGGAATAATTTTGTTTAAATAAAAAATCAGCTTAATATCAAAATAAGGAGATCTGGTATGATTGTCAATGAGACAACTATCCACCAGAGTCCAAATGACGTGCAATTATGTTGACTTTTCCCTCGTAATCAGATTTGTACAATTTAGTTGTCCGTCCTTGAATATAACGTTATATTTTGCACCCGTAAATTACATTTCTAATAACCAATTTAGGATTAACTAATTTGCATATACAAACTACATAGATGCATTAACTTTTCCTTAATTCAATGCATTTGATATAATAGCAAATTTTGTTTTCCGACGTTCATTGAAACAGTTATAAGTAATAGATTTCCCGAATGGATTTTTAGAAAAGATGAATGTCAAATGTATACACAGCTTAAAATATTGTCATTGTTTCATCGTGGGACTCAAACAATTTCGTCAGTGAGAAACCATGCATGTGAATATAATGGAAAGTTGGCCTTTAATAAAGAGGCGGGGTCAATCATATTGGCTATATTGTGTTTCATGGCACATTTTGATTCAAGTCATTGTGCCGGTGTGGTAAAATTAAATTCTAACTCCGAAGTTGACCTTTTTCATTCCCATTTGATCAATTAAAGCTGAACAATTTCAAGTTAGAAGACAGGAATTTCAACAGAAAGTAATTTGTGGTCTTTTGTGGGTTATTTTCCGTGTATTTGACTATTTATATCCGTTTATCGATTATTTTGCTAACCGTTTATCAATTACAATCACAACATAGATAAAATACAGTTAAAAGTTTTGTTTTTTTATAAGTTTTAAAAATACAAAATTAGAAAATAAATAATATCTACAAACTACTGTGGTTGGATGTTAAGTAAGTAGTTAAGTACATGATGTTATTCTAGTATGTTATAGGGTAGTAAACGATTTTGTAATTTTCCTCTGATAAGCCTTGATCAAGTCAACAAAATTAAAGAAGGCCGTACGGTGACCTATATTAGTTAACTTCTATATCATTTTGGTCTCTGGAGGAGAGTTGTATCATTGGCAATTACACCACATCTTCTTTTCTTATATCAAATATTATCAAGGCAAAGAAACGCAGTTTTGCACTTAATATTCATAAAACTACTTACATTTCCTTTCCTCAAACGGACTTCCAACTATAATGTTAAGAAAAAATTATAACAATTAAGCGAAATGAATTGAAATAATGAATTCATTTAAAACGTTTGAATACTTTAAGTATCCAATAATAGATTATAAAAAAAAAAAACAGATTATCTAATTATTCGGTTTTATTTCGGAACATTTCTTTGTTTATATATCTATAATATACAAATTCGGACATTTTAATTCTGATATGAAGTTCATTGACAGGTAACTTAAATCCTTTAAAAAATAAAATTTGGAAGTTACTGTATCCCAGATGGTAAGAGGTTGTATATATGTTTAATACTTCAGTTGTACAATGTTTGAACCTAACATATTTATGCAGTAGATCTGATTATCTATATTACTAAAAGAACAATGCACTATTTGTTAACCGGTTATATATAACTTATATAAAACAATGGTGTCTATTAAACATGATAAAAATTATATCACTTCAGGCCCTTTGTTTTCTTTATATTACCAATTATTAACAATTTTCGGGTCGAATCCGATACCGATACCAATAATATATGTCGCATTGAGCTTCCGGTTGTTGTAAGATAACCAAAACGGGTTCAAACAGAAATATTTTAAATGCAGAGACAATTGTGCACCTTATAATAGGCATGACTGAACCAGATTATAATACGAATACTAAAAAGGCTAAAAATAAGGCAAAGGTACTTAAATTCAGTCACGGAACCGCAATGTACTGCGGCGGATGATTTCTTGTATTTCGAAGTAAACATAAAATTGACATTACCACAAAGCGGGACATTACAAAACTCCCGACGTTTGTTTTATCTGTAGTATAACACCAAGGTCCTCCTATGCTTGGACTTCGGCAGTAGTTATGGTCTCCAACCCATGTATAACTGTGATTGTGAGGAGTGATAGCTGACCATTTCTGACAAGTGAAACCGTTAATGGTAGAGTTGATCGTGCCTTTATATGTAGTACCAAACAGATCAGACATGCAGTTCTTATCTGATAAAATATAGTAAGGTCAAAATTACATTTAAAACCTATACTGTATTATATAGCAACATTCAATAACAGCATACAATGAGAATATGAAAGGCCAAAAATAAAATATGATTCCACTAGCCCTACCATTTCATTTTCTGACAAGCGTTATTAAAGTTAGTCAAACTGTTTCACGTGTTTAAGCGAATTCAAATAATAAAATAAAAAAAAAATAAAAACAAGTTTGTCTTTAGACCTGATAGATAGCTATCGACCCTCCTTTTTTCAAATTTGTTAGCGGAAAAAACAGCTATTACCTTTATTATAGATATAAGAAGATGTGGTATGAGTGCGCGCAATGAGTTACCAATGATGTCTTAATTCACTCATCCTTAGATGCACACCAAAGGTCAAACAATAAGTTTATTTGACCAATTATTTTGCAGTATAATTAAACAGACAAAACTAGCTAAGCACATTTCCTAAGTCATGAGCCTGTTGTTTAGTAGCTGTTGTTCGTTGGTGTGGTTCATAGGTGTATCTCGTTCCTCATTTTTTATATAGATTATACCTTGGTTCACCTGTTTGAATTGTTTCACACTAGTCATTTTGGGTCACTTTATAGCTTGCACTTCGGTGTGAGCCAAGGCTCCTTGTTGAAGGCCGTAATTTGACCTATAACTGTTAACTTTCTATACATTGTGACATGGATGGAGAGTTGTCTCATAGGCGCTCATACTACATTTTCTTATTCATATTATTTACACTGGATGTTAAGCAACCAACTTTCAATCAATAATAGTATTTATATAAGCCATGTTTAAAGTCAATCAAAATTACCTGCGGTATTTCTAATTGTAATACTGAAGTGGTATATAATAAAATTGAGAATGGAAAGCGGAATATATCAAAGAGTCAACAACTCGACCAAAGAGCAGGCAACAGCCGAAGGCCACCAATGGGTCTTCAACGCAGCGAGAAAATCCCGCACCCGGAGGTGGTCCTCAGCTGGCCCCTAAATAAAATTGTGTACTAGTTCAGTGAAAATGGAGGTCACACTAAACTCAAAACATATAAATATACTAAAATTAAAAAGATACAAGACTAACAAAGGCCAGAGGCTTCTGACTTGGGACAGGCGCAAAAATGCGGCGGGGTTAAACATGTTTTGTGAGATCTCAACCCTCCCCTATACCTCTAGCCAATGTAGAATAAAGAAACTCATAGCAATACGCACAGTAAAACTCAGTTAAAAGAAGTCCGAGTCCGATGTCAGAATAGGTAACAAAAGAAACTAAGCAAAATGGTCTTTTGTGGGTTATTTTCCGTGTATTTGACTATTTTATCCGTTTATCGATTATTTTGCTAACCGTTTATCAATTACAATCACAACATAGATAAAATACAGTTAAAAGTTTTGTTTTTTTAAGTTTTAAAATACAAAATTAGAAAATAAATAATATCTACAAACTACTGTGGTTGGATGTTAAGTAAGTAGTTAAGTACATGATGTTATTCTAGTTTGTTATAGGGTAGTAAACAACTTTGTAATTTTCCTCTGATCAGCCTTGATCAAGTCAACAAAATTAAAGAAGGCCGTACGGTGACCTATATTAGTTAACTTCTATATCATTTTGGTCTCTGGAGGAGAGTTGTATCATTGGCAATTACACCACATCTTCTTTTTCTTATATCAAATATTATCAAGGCAAAGAAACGCAGTTTTGCACTTAATATTCATAAAACTACTTACATTTCCTTTCTTCAAACGGACTTCCAACTATAATGTTAAGAAAAACAATATAACAATTAAGCGAAATGAATTGAAATAATGAATTCATTTAAAACGTTTGAGTACTTTAAGTATCCAATAATAGATTATAAAAAAAAAACAGATTATCTAATTATTCGGTTTTATTTCGGAACATTTCTTTGTTTATATATCTATAATATACAAATTCGGACATTTTAATTCTGATATGAAGTTAATTGACAGGTAACTTAAATCCTTTAAAAATAAAATTTGGAAGTTACTGTATCCCAGATGGTAAGAGGTTGTATATATGTTTAATACTTAGTTGTACAATGTTTGAACCTAACATATTTATGCAGTAGATCTGATTATCTATATTACTAAAAGAACAATGCACTATTTGTTAACCGGTTATATATAACTTATAAAACAATGGTGTCTATTAAACATGATAAAATTATATCACTTCAGGCCCTTTTTTTCTTTATATTACCAATTATTAACAATTTTCGGGTCGAATCCGATACCGATACCAATAATATATGTCGCATTGAGCTTCCGGTTGTTGTAAGATAACCAAAACGGGTTCAAACAGAAATATTTTAAATGCAGAAACAATTATAATAATTATAATAGGCATGACTGAACCAGATTATAATACGAATACTAAAAAGGCTAAACATAAGGCAAAGGTACTTAAATTCAGTCACGGAACCGCAATGTACTGCAGCGGATGATTTCTTGTATTTCAGAAGTAAACATAAAATTGACATTACCACAAAGCGGGACATTACAAAACTCCCGACGTTTGTTTTTATCTGTAGTATAACACCAAGGTCCTCCTATGCTTGGACTTCGGCAGTAGTTATGGTCTCCAACCCATGTATAACTGTGATTGTGAGGAGTGATAGCTGACCATTTCTGACAAGTGAAACCGTTAATGGTAGAGTTGATCGTGCCTTTATATGTAGTACCAAACAGATCAGACATGCAGTTCTTATCTGATAAAATATAGTAAGGTCAAAATTACATTTAAAACCTATACTGTATTATATAGCAACATTCAATAACAGCATACAATGAGAATATGAAAGGCCAAAAATAAAATATGATTCCACTAGCCCTACCATAAGATTTTTCATTTTTGACAAGCGTTATTAAAGTTAGTCAAACTGTTTCACGTGTTTAAGCGAATTCAAATAATAAAACAAAAAAAATAAAACAAGTTTGTCTTTAGACCTGATAGATAGCTATCGACCCTCCTTTTTCAAATTTGTTAGTGGAAAAACAGCTATTACCTTTATTATAGATATAAGAAGATGTGGTATGAGTGCGCGCAATGAGTTACCAATGATGTCTTAATTCACTCATCCTTAGATGCACACCAAAGGTCAAACAATAAGTTTATTTGACCAATTATTTTGCAGTATAATTAAACAGACAAAACTAGCTAAGCACATTTCCTAAGTCATGAGCCTGTTGTTTAGTAGCTGTTGTTCGTTGGTGTGGTTCATAGGTGTATCTCGTTCCTCATTTTTTATATAGATTATACCTTGGTTCACCTGTTTGAATTGTTTCACACTAGTCATTTTGGGTCACTTTATAGCTTGCACTTCGGTGTGAGCCAAGGCTCCTTGTTGAAGGCCGTAATTTGACCTATAACTGTTAACTTTCTATACATTGTGACATGGATGGAGAGTTGTCTCATAGGCGCTCATACTACATTTTCTTATTCATATTATTTACACTGGATGTTAAGCAACCAACTTTCAATCAATAATAGTATTTATATAAGCCATGTTTAAAGTCAATCAAAAATTACCTGTGGTATTTCTAATTGTAATACTGAAGTGATATATAATAAAATTGAGAATGGAAAGCGGGAATATATCAAAGAGACAACAACCCGACCAAAGAGCAGGCAACAGCCGAAGGCCACCAATGGGTCTTCAACGCAGCGAGAAAATCCCGCACCCGGAGGTGGTCCTCAGCTGGGCCCTAAATAAAATTGTGTACTAGTTCAGTGAAAATGGAGGTCACACTAAACTCCAAAACATATAAATATACTAAAATTAAAAAACATACAAGACTAACAAAGGCCAGAGGCTTCTGACTTGGGACAGGCGCAAAAATGCGGCGGGGTTAAACATGTTTTGTGAGATCTCAACCCTCCCCTATACCTCTAGCCAATGTAGAATAAAGAAACTCATAGCAATACGCACAGTAAAACTCAGTTAAAAAGAAGTCTGAGTCCGATGTCAGAATAGGTAACAAAAAAAACTAAGCAAAATGACAATGATACATAAATCAACAAAGGACTACTAGTAGTTACTGACATGCCAGCTTCAGACCTCAATTAAACTGATTGAAAGATTATGTCTTCATCATATGAAAATCAAGTATAATCTCTCCCGTTAGGGGTTTAGTATCATACCATCATAAAATATATGAGAAGAACATAACCAGTATCATGCCAACAACTGGTTTTAGAATAATAGTGTTTATTTCCGATGCAAAGACCCTATGAGTGAATCAATATTAATACCAAAATATGCAATCCTTAATGACCTGACAACAGTATCGTAACTATACTCCTTTCCGAATAAGTCTGTTTAAAGGTTTGGTTAGCTTTTGAGGTGAATGCCGACGTTTTTGTGCTTTGTAAAGAATATTATCATAAAATATTGGATGTGAAATACCTGAACGTATAAGATGTCTACATGTTAATTTATATTTACCAATGATGTCCTTGTACCGATGATAAAATTTAGTAAATGTTTTGACTAGTTTGTGATATCGAAAATCCTGGTGTAACAATTTTTCAGTAATACAGAGATTTCTTTCGTTGAAATCAAATACGTTGTTACAAACACGAGCGAATCGAACAAGTTGAGATATATAAAAACCATAAGATGGTGACAAGGGAACGTCATCATCTAAAAATGGATAATTAACAATATAGGGAATGATATTTTTTCATCAACTGCGTTTTGCAATTTGGGCATTAATCCTTCTTAATGGTTTTCTATCTCATTGACGTATAAACACATGCATTCGAACATAAAACCATCAGTTTTGATGATTTTCAATGCTTCTTAATCATAACAAGCATTTCGTATTTTCGTTCACAGTTTAGCAGTTTAAATTGGTCTTAGGATGGCCCAAAAAATAGTTTCCAATGTTTACGAGAAAAACAATAAACGTTCGTGTGTGTCGGGAAACTGCAAAGGAATGGTCAAAAGGTTAGCCGGTGATACCCACTTAGAATACAGATTTTGTTCACAGAACTAGAAGGTAGATGTAAATAATTGTGGGGAACTCTATCCGTTTTTAGTGATAGAGATAGAATATTTTATAAGCCATTCTATAGTGGGTTTTTGCAGACTTTCCATTGTAATAAGATTGCTACCTTTTAGCTTCACTCAAATGAATTATGAAGGAAATACTACAATTGAGTTTTACTCCGTATTTCCGAATATATAAGCGTTTTTGTCCGAAGCAAATAAGTTAAAGTTACCGTTGGTAACCCTTGATCGTTTTAGTAAAATACATATGATCTTAGTTACGATACAAAAAGTATCTGTGTAAAAAAAAATTACACTTTTATGTCATTTGGTCTCTGGTGGAGAGTTGTCTCTGTGGCATTCATACCACATTTTATTTCTATATTCATTGATATTCATCTATAGTGTATGATACCATTTTGTGGGGAATTCGATGTTTGCTATACCACTGTTCATTTCAACACACTGTATGACAATACCACTATACCAATCAGAATGAAAATTTTTGCAGTGTTTTAAGAAATAATTTTACTTTGTAATCATGTATTATTTGTGAAACATTTAATGTTTTAAGAGGGCGTACTTTCTGTATAAAGTCAATAATTATGTAGACTTTTGAAGCCCAAACTTTCTATTGCCTTAAATACGCAAATGAAAGATCCAAAAACTATGCCAATACAGAACGACATGTTTATGAAATTATAGAAAAACTTTTGGTTGACAAATTTATATTCGTTATTGCTTACTAATGAACTTAAAATATCTGATATTTTCTCCCTACCTAGTTTACCCATATTACTTGTTATGATATGGACCGATCATTGTTATTGAATCTTACGCAATTTGATTGGTTTACGTTATTATTAGTTTACCTTCATACTGTTTATGCTTTTCATACAAGACTATTGATTAAATCAGAACGTGCATTAATGTGTACAGTAACTTAAATTACCTTCAAACTGGACACTGGACGAGTCAATATTATGTTTTATCAATGAAAGTAAAGTTATGAAAGGTAAGAATTGCCACCTCTCCTATTTTTACAAAATTTTCCCGAATACACAGTAAATAAACTATTTTATAATAGCCTATTGCGGAGGGAAAAAGTTTACAAATAAGACGTTTTATTCCATTAAAACAATACGCCAGCATTTTTCAGTCTCATTGGAATATATATTAATTACAAAATCCCAAACTAAAGTAGTCATTAAATAAAGTCAAAATATGTCCGATCTGCCTTTTTTGGACATTAACAATCTATACGATCGTTTTAAGGTCAATTCTACCTCACAAAATTTTGTTAGGCACTAAAAACTTAATCTAGATGGACTTCAAAACACACAACTCAGCAATTCAAAATTATTCGTTGATATTTTAGAATAAACAGAAAATAAGAAAAAAGTGGTTTAAATCTTTTTTTAAAATAAGTTGAATTAATCAATTGTAAATACATGTATCTTACCGTTGAAGTCCGATGCCGGCATTATAACAGCATGGCAAAGCCTAAACAGCCAACAGGAAATTAGAACAGAAATGATCGCTTGCATCTTCGATTCAGTTAAACACCCAGTAACATCGACCCATCTTGTCTATAGTCGTTTAAGAACTGATCTAATTTATATATAACGACAAACACGTGATTATTTTATATTTATTTCAAACTAAAAGCAGATAATTTCACGTATCTCATATAGGTTATAATATATCTTATATAGTCCATTAGATATCTTATATACTTTATGACATCTCATATATTTCAAAAGATATCTTTTATAATATATTATATATCTCATATAGTTTATGAGATATATGTTTTAGTGATAGAGATAGAATATTTTATAAGCCATTCTATAGTGGGTTTTGCAAACTTTCCATTATAATAAGATTGCTACCTTTAGCTTCACTCAAATGAATTATGAAGCAAATACTATAATTGAGTTTTACTCCGTATTTCCGAATATATAAGCGTTTTGTCCGAAGCAAATAAGTTAAAGTTACCGTTGGTAACCCTTGATCGTTTTAGTAAAATACATATGATCTTAGTTACGATAAAAAAGTATCTGTGTAAAACAATTTACACTTTTATGTCATTTGGTCTCTGGTGGAGAGTTGTCTCTGTGGCATTCATACCACATTTTATTTCTATATTCATTGATATTCATCTATAGTGTATGATACCATTTTGTGGGGAATTCGATGTTTGCTATACCACTGTTCATTTCAACACACTGTATGACAATACCACTATACCAATCAGAATGAAAATTTTTGCAGTGTTTTAAGAAATAATTTTACTTTGTAATCATGTATTATTTGTGAAACATTTAATGTTTTAAGAGAGCGAACTTTCTGTATAAAGTTAATACTTATGTAGACTTTTGAAGCCCAAACTTTCTATTGCCTTAAAACGCAAATGAAAGATCCAAAACTATGCCAATACAGAACGACATGATTATGAAATTATAGAAAACTTTTGGGTGACAAATTTATATTCGTTATTGCTTACTAATGAACTTAAAATATCTGATATTTTCTCCCTACCTAGTTTACCCATATTACTTGTTATGATATGGACCGATCATTGTTATTGAATCTTACGCAATTTGATTGGTTTACGTTATTATTAGTTTACCTTCATACTGTTTATGCTTTTCATACAAGACTATTGATTAAATCAGAACGTGCATTAATGTGTACAGTAACTTAAATTACCTTCAAACTGGACACTGGACGAGTCAATATTATGTTTTATCAATGAAAGTAAAGTTATGAAAGGTAAGAATTGCCACCTCTCCTATTTTTACAAAATTTTCCCGAATACACAGTAAATAAACTATTTTATAATAGCCTATTGCGGAGGGGAAAAAAAGTTTACAAATAAGACGTTTTATTCCATTAAAACAATACGCCAGGTAAAATTATCGTTTATCTTAACAAAAAAAGCATTTTTCAGTCTCATTGGAATATATATTAATTACAAAATCCCAAACTAAAGTAGTCATTAAATAAAGTCAAAATATGTCCGATCTGCCTTTTTTGGACATTAACAATCTATACGATCGTTTTAAGGTCAATTCTACCTCACAAAATTTTGTTAGGCACTAAAAACTTAATCTAGATGGACTTCAAAACACACAACTCAGCAATTCAAAATTATTCGTTGATATTTTAGAATAAACAGAAAATAAGAAAAAAGTGGTTTAAATCTTTTTTTAAAATAAGTTGAATTAATCAATTGTAAATACATGTATCTTACCGTTGAAGTCCGATGCCGGCATTATAACAGCATGGCAAAGCCTAAACAGCCAACAGGAAATTAGAACAGAAATGATCGCTTGCATCTTCGATTCAGTTAAACACCCAGTAACATCGACCCATCTTGTCTATAGTCGTTTAAGAACTGATCTAATTTATATATAACGACAAACACGTGATTATTTTATATTTATTTCAAACTAAAAAGCAGATAATTTCACGTATCTCATATAGGTTATAATATATCTTATATAGTCCATTAGATATCTTATATACTTTATGACATCTCATATATTTTAAAAGATATCTTTTATAATATATTATATATCTCATATAGTTTATGAGATATATTCTTAAGATTACAAGACATCTGATAAAATACCAAAAAAGTATACATAGATATTTTTGTATAAGATATCTTTTATTGTTTATAGGATATCTTTTATTGTTTATAAGATATCTCATATATTTTAGAAGATAGTTTATATATTTTATAAGATATCTCATTTAATTATCTGTATAAGATATCTTATAAACTGTATCTTTATCTTATAAGCTATAGCAGATATATTGTAAACTATATAAGATATCTTATAAACTATGTGAGATACACATGATACATGTATTTATAAACTATATTAGATCTTATAAACTACATGAGATATTTATACATTTCATAAGATATCTTGAAGCTAAAATAAAGATATCTTATAAAGAATAAAGAGTAAAACGGCTTGCCATAAACTATCTTTAATTGATTGGACCTCTCATGGGTGATTTAGGATATTGATTACTCTTGAGTGTCATTATTTGTTTTGTAAAGTAAATTGTACAAGGTATAAAGAGAGGAGATGTGGTAAGATTGCCAATGAGACAACTATCCAGGTTATGATTACACCTTTAACAAATTAACATATCTATGTACGAATAGCGTCGTATTAAGTGCATTGTCTACTGATGTTGTTTTAATATGTTTGGTTATATTAGTTGACGATGACACATGTCAAAGGTAAAATGCTGAACACTGAAACTTGGCAGTGCCTTTCGTGAATTAAATATGCCAATAAAATAGTGGCGCGACAATAATATCCTTATCTTTTTCTAAAATGAACACATCGTATTTTTTTTAGGCTTTGTATTTCAGATACATGTAAAGGATTGTTGCAATGAGAGTTTAATTGATATACTGACTCTAGGGCCTTTTGTGTTTTATTGAATAGTGTCCGCTTCCAGAAAGTCTTAATTAATGTAGATGCAAAATCTAATTCCACATATACCAAAGTTTAACTGTCTGCAAAGCCAATAGGACGTGTAGTTTCAGAGGAGGTTGATTTTAGATAGAAACATTTCGAAAACCATTGTGAAAGTCTTCTTTATTTACCAACATAATGAGAAAGGTCGATTAATTAGTTAGATGTTGACTGTGTACGATTAGTGAACATGATTAAACATCGATTGACACATATTTATTGTAATATTTATTCTGACACGATAAAAACAGGTACAAAAAAAATTGGTTGGAGTAGCTAGGAAAAGGAGAGAAAACGAGGGACATGATCCCCCCTTAAAAAATATTTTTCATGTATGTGGAACCTATTCATCACGGTATTTCTCTTTTTAGCTACCTAGGGCATTCATTTTATTAACCATGCTTTGATTAATGGTAAATTCAAAGAGTTTGACAACTGTAAGGGTATAGTACGAATTACATTTATTTTAAAGCACCCGACCCCCCCCCCCTTTTTCTCCTTTTTCCACCAACACCACAACTGGTATCCCCCGGAATTATGTATTTTTAGTTAAGTGTGTGTGAATTTAGTTTATATGGTCATTGATATTAGTTTTATTTATTTGTTCATTATTTAGTACGCGGAGTCAGACAGTTCAAAAACAACTTCTTAGTTGAAAGTTAACGCACTGTTCTTTGCTATTCTTATGACAAGCCTGTCGGTATTTACAAAAGAAAAAAGTTAAAAAAAAAACCCATTCAGTTGGTGCACTCTTCTAAAAATAACAGAAGTTAACCTACTCTAAGATCAAAGGAAATTACTATTTATGTTACAAATAATCTATAAGGAACTACAACCATGTGCATATGATTCCTTAATCTTACCAAGAGTTGTCGACAGACCCATGGTCTGTTCCGTGTGTCAGTTTGGAAAGAAACAAAAAGAGGATAATCAAAAACCATAAGTCTAACAATAATATACAGCACAATGGCTTAAAAGAAAAACTACGAAAATACAAAACAACCCCTACCAAATTATGTTTTCTTGTTTGGTAGTATAATTCAGAATAGCTTTATGGTTTTTTGCAGTTATCTATTTATATAGTCAATGTTTTCATCTTACAACTCGAACTGTAATTTAAAATAAATATATAAACAAAATAACATTGGGTTTGTTTTGATCGTCTTCATGTTGTTTTTTGTTCTCTGAACAATAATAAAAATTGCGATCAATACAAAATCGAATTTAAAAAACAGATAAGTCCATAATATTTGAGAAAGCATGAAGACAAATTGTATATATTATATTGCAAAATATAGCGATCGAGTAAAATCTAGATTGCTTGTTAATTGGTGTTGTCAGTTACTTCAAAGAGTTGATAGCCAATGATTAAAACAGTTTACTGATCTTTCATCTTGATTAATGTTGATATTCCATGGGTTGCACTGTAGAGTTGCAATAACACAGATATGTTATGAAAATAATTCCTAAAAATAAAGCAAGGGATTGCTTCAGAATAAACAACTTATGTTAATAGAAGGTTTTTATAGGAAAGTTGAGACTGGTAAATTTTAATATAGATAGATATAAGAAGATGTGGTATGAGTGCCAATGAGACAACTCTCCATCCAATCACAATATGTAAAAATAAACCATTATAGGTCAAAGTGCGGTCTTCGACACGGAGCCTTGGCTCACACCGAACAGGAAGCTATAAAGGGCTTGTTTAGTTATGCAAACGTATAAGTTTTAGAGACAATTTTAACTTGGCGAACACGTATTGTATTTGTTATTCTATTTATATACTTTGATTATATTACCCTCTATATATTTGTACATATTTTGCGTTTAAAGTTATAAGTTTCGAACCTTTTTATAAAGTTACATTCAGAACATATATTCGATAACAGCAAATATGATATGTTATTATTATGAGTGTTATTTGATTTGCTTTCAATGGGTCGATGTCCTATCAATCCTGATATTGTATCGCCCCGGTATTGATTTCTTTATCTATTACTTCGATCTCTGAAAACATATTTATATGGTTTTGTAAAAAAATATATTTATAATTTTTTTGCCAAAAAAAAAAAAGGTTCCATCTTATACTGGCAAACGTACGAATATTTTTTGTCCTTAATTTTTTGATTTTTCATAAAGACAGGATCATATCACAATTAAGGGGTAGACATAATTCACCAGAGTCTATATCATATTCTAAAACAGTTTTACACTTTAACTAAATCACAATATTTGTCAGCGCTACATAATACTCTATGGTCATAATAGTATTCTGATACAAATTCGCTCCTTTTATATGTATTGTGTAACACTTGCCTCAAACGACCAACCTAACAAAAATCATTTAGTTTGCATAAAAAAATACAATATATATCTTCCTCCAAACACAATTTGGGCTTTAGCTTAAAATGTCATTCTTATAAATATTTGGGATAAACATTCAATTTTTTTCAAATTTGTCAAAATACGGTTTTCGTCTATCTGCAGGCGTTTTTAGTTCAATCATCTGTTTAGAAATAAGACAGAAGGTGATTATTACATGGTGCTGAGACATTGTGAAATTTAAAACATACAAAAAAACTTTTAAATGACCATCGTGTGAAATCAACTTAGATTGGCCCTAACTCTTTATTTATTACGCTCATAACATTTTATGTACCTATTTATTAAAACTTATCTAAGAATAAGCATATTTATAAACATGTAATAGTATGTATCTTTTTTGTATTTTATGTCTTTCGATGTATATTTTCATTATGTTTTTATCCCATCAGAAACGTGAATTGTGCCTTTAAAATTAGGACAATAAATATACAAATACATCATGTATCAAAATTGTCTCAATCGAACCGACAATTAATTAAATGATATAAACTGCAACTGGTTACTGGTACATCAATTATGCAACAATTCATTAAAATTACGAAATATTTACCTTCAAAGTCATCTAGTGACATGATATAAGGTAAACCATATCTTAAAACATAGATGAAATAAAAATATTGTAGATTATAGACATGCTTAAAGCAGCGACCTTAAGAACTTATATAATTCCGTAATGATACAAATCACGTGGATTATAGGCAATTTAAAGCTAAATAATAGCCCACATCATTATCCATAAAGCTATTGGGACATATTCATAATCGTTTCAATTAGCCCATTAAATTTGTTTAATTCGAAATTATATGTTTAGAATATATTGTGAAAAAAAAAAAGTTTATTTTTTTTACAACTTACGTCCACACAGAGATTAGAAAAATTCTATGAAACAATTGTGTTAAAGATAAAAATGCTATGAAAATTTAAAAAGCGATAAGAAAGCTATTATCCGTATAAAGGAAATACTGACAAAGTGTCGTCTCTGTTGCATTCAAATCACTACAGTTATTGATTGACCTTAAGCTTGCATTATTGCATTTTTTGTTGTTGACGTTTACTTTACGTCATTTGGCAAATATTTCATGAAACTAAAAAATTAATTCGTTTAAAAAAATAAAAAATTAAAAAAAGTTAAAATAAAAAATAAAAGAAATGTCACAAGGCAGGTTCGGCAAAGTTGGTCGACCGGGATGAAGGGCGAGAAATGTACAACACTAATTATAAAAGAGGGTATGATTTTAGAGTGTTTAAACTTATTCTTATAACATGGCGCCTACGGGCCTATTAACAAGGTTGTTGCAAGTCTTCTTTTACATTTTTACGTGCAGAGGAGTTGGCACTTTGCCTACTCGGATTTAAAATCTCTTTCTGAACGGACATGGCAGCGAAATTTTAAATTAAAAAAAAAAAACAACCACACGCAATAATCTTTTGTGTATGGGATTACCGTCCTTGAGAAGTCCAGGTGAGCTTTGTTCTTTTTTCCATAAATAATCTATGCTGGTTGAACATTCTATTTGAACATAATTTGACTAAATAATGAAATAGTCAACTTGTTAAATGCATACTACTTGTAATTGAAAAGGGGGTAAATTAACAAAACATTCAACATTTCGCTCTCATGATTATCAATTTCACATCTTGTTTGAAATTTTAAAACTGCAAATTTTGTAACTTTTTTTTTATATTTAAAAGAAAGTGAGCACTAAAATAAGTTAGTTTGTAACTTGAATGATTATGCGTGATCAAATACTTACTTTCCCAAAAATGTAGGTTTTCGAAGTTTCATGTGTTAAAATTGTCGTTATTATTCATTACTCAAAATGCGCAAAAATATATAAAAATTGTTCGGTTTTTTTTATCTTCTTTTTCTTCTAGTGATGTCCACCCTCTTTGCAGGGTCATTACATTAAAATATATGCGTTTATTTGAAACATAAATTTAATTTATTTTAATTTACCTTCTTAATATAGTTATATGTTGATTAAATAATACAATAGTAAAATGGTGAAGGGAGAGGGAACATCTTCAGGTAATTACACTTCAATTTGATTTTGCAGATGCGCAAACGTATGCTATGACTGTGACGATAATAATGTTATAAAGTTTAAAGGGGCATCAGCTGTCAGAATCATGTTCACCGAGTTAGACTCAAGTAAATTCTCATGGTTGATTTATAACATTCTAAAATGTATATTCATAATATAAAAACTTCAAAAGAAACAATTGACAATGCGTTAAATTGTTGGTCCTTAATGATCATCAACTTTGTTTTCTATTTGGCCTTTTTAACTTTTTGTGATTCGAGCAATCATACCACATCTCCTTATTCTTATATTATCAGATGCTTGGATTCTTGATTGATAATATATTTGCAACGTTTTAAGGATGTGTTTTTCGTAACTATTGGCATCCACATAGTAACCATTTGTGCTCTTCTTCATTCCGATTTGTTCCTTTATTAACACGAGGCTGACTTCAGGAGATTCTTAGGAAGAATGAAAAGAAGCTAGCATTATTCTTTAACGCCACGATCCCATGTATATAGATTGTATCCTTTCACTAAATTATTCAAATTTTTGGGACTAGGTTGAACCTAACTATTTCATCGAACTTAAAATAATGAGTGATTCTAAAGTGTTAGAGGGTTGATGCTTTCATGTTTACAAGGAAGCTAAAAATCCAGGAGTTCCTATCCTCTTCTCCTCGAAAGTTACCTATTGAATTAGACTTATCAGCAGGTTTGTATAGGAACAAGACGACGGGTGCCACATGTGAAGCACCAGTTTTGGTAGGGTTCGTGTTGCCCCAGATGTTTTTTTCTATGTTGTGTTTTGTTTAATGTTATTTGTCTTGTGATCGTTTTCCATTTGTTGCCATGACAATGTTTATTTTTTCCGACTTATGAATATTAATATCCATTTTTATCGCCTCTCTTTTATTGAAGTTATATACCACATTACAATTATAAAAGATCAAAGTATTCATAACTTTTTATCCACTGGAGGTTTGTGGTAATGACATATTAGAAATTTTAATTGCAGGATAATTAGTGTAAACTGTACATTTTTGTGTGTTAACCGGTTGTTAGACAACAAAATGAATACATAAATATAAATTAGCCTGCTAATACTTCTTTTATTAAAAGCTAGTAAAGAAAAATCATGTCTTTGTAAGCTTCTAATTAAACTCATCAATGTAAATTTATTGATGGATTAGTTCACATGTAACATGTGAATGCAAATAGGAGTTATAGGAGATGTCGAATACGTAAAAGAGGCAGTAACCCAATTATATAGATAAAAGTTCAAGATATCGTCCATTGCAAAAACATGTTTTTATTTCAATATATTAAACGAAATAATGCTATTTAATTTAATATTTTGTTCTGATGATTAAAAAAAGAATAAACAAATCGAAACAAAAACACAAAACAAACATTTATTTTCTTAAATTAAATATGTTTTCAAAGTTGAAATGATTGCTTTCATCCTTATTTATCAGATTAGAAAGTTTACTTGACGTTTTTGACACAATAGTTACCCTTCGTTATTGAGCTGGATTTATCAAGGAAAGTAATTTTTGATTAAATAATAATATTTTGAAACATTTCATGCGTTCGATATGCCTTCTTGTTATGCCTCCATCACTCAAACTTAAACAATTAATAGCCAAAGATGTGTGGATACACCGAAACATTAGGACCGATATATCAAAAAGGGGACCTTTAAGTGAATAGCCAACTTCATCTAAGGTCTATTTATTATTAATAATATTATCAATTTAACACGGGCATTTAATTATAAGGTACCTCAAGTATGAATTTATGGGTGGGGTGTATATTATTGTCATTTGTTATATTTTTCGTCACTTTTATTCCATTTAATTACCACTTTAATATCTATGGCGCAGCTTTATAACATGAAATGGTAAGATTAAAGAATATTTATTTTTCTTCCTAATAACTATAAAAATCATGTTCGCTTATTTAAGGCATCATGCATATCTGCGATCTAAAGAACATGTATCACATCCCAGATTCAGACTTTAAAGTTAGATTGTCTTATTCAACTTACAAAAGGAACATTTCTTATTAATGGTTAATCGATCATACTAACAAGTTTCTTTTGAGTAAAGTCACAACTTTTATATCTGAACTCAGAGATCTTTAATTTCCTCTCCATTTAAGTACATAATTGATCAAATTTCATACCGTTTTATAAGAAACTACGCACTAATAAAATATCTGGAATTTTCTAATTAGCAATGTTTAACAGCCCTCATACAATGGCATATTCCTTAGGCTTATTATCTTCTTCAACAATAACATTTTGAAATGATTTTCCTATCATATATATATATATAAGATATGTAGTGTTTTGAAAATAACTTAATAGCAACTACAGTAACTACTAATTAACTGTTTCGAGGATTAATATTTAGTACAAACCCTACCACCTTTACTAAATATTGATACATGTTGTACATGTTGTATGAAGGATCCGATTCGGGAACAAGAAATATTGAGATGATGCATGTTACCCACCCCAAGACAGGTTTGGACCTAGAAAGCGCAAGATCTTTTGCAAAAAAATAATCCCTTTATTTATTTTCACAGCAACACACATGCAGTAATGAACCATTCGTTTTATATAAAGGCAACACCTTGTGTGAAAACCACCTAGTACGATTTAAATCATTTAAAAAAAATAATGGTAGCATAAACAAAGGGATAGTCAATCAAAACCAGAAAGCAAAGAGAACACATAATACCATATGTCCATGCAAACACAAAAAAAAAAAAAAAAAAATACGAAAAGATAAACAACAATCTTTACAAAATACTAAGAAAACTAGAGTTTGAGAATAACGTTTCAAATGCTTCGCTAGTGGCAACCGTCGTATTTAATTGCTCATGACAGGTAAAATTCTAACGAGGAGATGTGGTAGATTTAAGAATTAGACAACTCTCCACCAGAGACCTTATGCCATATAACTACAACATAACAACTATATGTCACCGTACGGCCTTCAACAATGAGAAAACAAATAGCGCAGAGTCAGCTATGAAAGGCCCCCAAATGACAAATGTATTACAATTAAAACGATAAAACTAACTGCCTGATTTATGTACAAAACAATTAATGAAAAACGGATAAACATCTTTGCGGGCACCCCACTCTTCCTCTCACCTGGGACAGTGAAATTACAGTACAACATAAGAAAAACAACTAAAACAATCTGTTAAAAAGGCTCAACTCATCAGGTCGATAATAAAACAAGTAACATAAACACAGACCGGACGTACATAGCTGAGAGTACGCGCAGATACTGAAAGATGGTTCAAATCCAATAGTAAGCCAATAATAAAATTGAGAATGGAAATGGGGAATATGCCAAAAAGCAGATAACAGCCGAAGGGCACCAATGGGTCCTCAACGCAGCAAAAAAATCCCACACCCTATGGTGGGCCGCAGCTGGCCCCTTAATAAAAATGTGAACTAGTTCAGTGAAAATGGACGTCATACTAAACTCCAAAACATATAGATGAACTAAAATTAAAAAAACATACAAGACTAACAAAGGCCAGAGGCTCCTGACTTGGGACAGGCGCAAAAATTCGGCGGGTTAAACATGTTTTGTGAGATCTCCCCTCCCCTATACCTCTAGCCAATGTAGGATAAAGAAACACACAGCAAGACGCACAGTAAAAACTCAGTTTAAAAGAAGTCTGAGTCCGATGTCAGAATAGGTAATAAAAGAAACTATGCAAAATGACAATGATACATACATTAACAAAGAACTACTAGCAGTTACCGACATGATCAGTATTGTCAGTATTGAAGGAAAAAAGGACAAGTTTTTGCCGACGGCAAGTGTAACATAATTACACGTAGTCCTTTGAGGTACAAATATTCCATAACGGTCAGCCATATTAGATTGCGGCCATAAATCTTCCACACGGATGACTTCAACATGAAGCCGTTATATTGCATTTAACACCACTGAAAAAATATATATGAATAAAGCGACAAATTTGGGTGCGAATCCTAGCGAATTTAAGTAGTGCTCACCTTCGTCCATCCATATAATACAGACGTAAGTTAATTAATTTTCTTGGACTGGACATAAATTGTGTCACTAGCTAATAAATATGCACGATTTTATGGTCGTGATGCCTGAATATCGTCAAATAAATTGTTCACCCTGCAGACTTAACATATAGTTAAGGCGATTTCAATTTACAAAGATAAGCACATATTGTTTAGTGTTTGATAACAATCTACGCTAACAGAATCGTGAATGACTTTAAAGTCCATGCAAGGATTTTAGTAACAAAAGAAAAAAAGATTGACACATGATAATGTAGTCAAACATTGTACTGAAATGCGTTCTTGTAAACTATTGGAAAACGTAAATAGCAATATTTTTATAGATATGATTAATTATTTCTGTCATTCGAGTATATTTTGGTTGAAAGTCAAAAGCGTGTTACTATAATCATTTTGTCCCTCATCATTATACTATCATCCTTTTTACTATAAGTCTCTAATTGTTGTTAATTGTTAATTGTTTTTCGGCTTTCGTGTTAATTTGACTTGTTGACACAATTTGTAAGGCATTTCTGTAATTCAATGCTTACTTATTTTGTGTTATATCTCGTCTCACTATTTTAAATGTGTACCACCTTTGATAAGAATTAAATATGACGATAAATTTTCACTTCTGTACTCGTACGCAGAACAACAAATTTATTAATTTTGTTAAAATGTTTACTTTCGTTCTTCTAACAAGATAATTAGTATATTAAGATTAACCGTGTAGATTGTTTTCATGTAACGCCATTTTGTCCAAGGTTAAAGTTATCTTTTTGACACTGTTCATACATCTTCTTAATAACTACCTGTGACGTCTCTGATATATAGGCACCTTCGTTTTAGAATTATATCTGTATTGTGTCATAGATCAAATTTATTCGTTCAGTGTATGTTTACCTGTTTTCGTTTAAATGTCTTTTTGATCGAGTGAAGCCATTTCAATTGATATTTTATAGAGTCTTTTTATGTTGTAATATTACACTACTGTCTCAGGTTAGGGTAACGGTTGGCGCCTGTTAAAAAGTTTAAACCCGCTGCATTGTTATGCACCTATTTTAAGTCAGAAGCCTATTATTCAGTGGTTATCGTTTGTTGGTGTGGTTCATAAGTGTTTCTCGTTTTTAATTTTTTTTTGTATATAGATTAGACAGTTGTTTTCCTTGTATGAATTGTTTTGCACTAGTGATTTTGGGCCCTTTGAGCATTGCTGTTCGGTGTAAGACAAGGCTCCGTACTTTGACCTATACTTGTTAACTTTTGATATAGTGTAACCTGGATTTAGAATTGTCTAGTTAGCACTAATACCACAACTTCTTATTTATAATAAGATAAATGTCTATTTTGTTTTTAGAAAATGCATTTCGCTGCATAAAATTAATTGTTTATGAAACATATTCATAATTTTTCTTGATATAAAATAATAGTATCTGACTGTTTAGATTGTTCAAAATGGTCCTAAATGATACCTTTTCTGTCCGTCTATACAATTGTATCAGCCTCTGAAGATATATTTGACTAGTGGAATAAATTATAATGTCCCAAAAATGCCAGATGAAGAAGAAAACCTAGCATTATTTAAATAGATTAAAGGTCAACACTAATTACTGGTATACTCAGGACATATACGCACGTGTTTGTGTTTTGAGACAGATAGTGGCAAACAAAATTGTCTTGCTACAATGAACAACCAAGGAATAAATAAAAAATACAAAATAAGAAAACTTTTGTATCATATATCAACACTCCGAAAGATAGAAATATGATAAAATAAAAAAATAAATCTCAACCATCCCCCTATACCTCTAGCTAATGTGAAATTAACAAACACACAGAAATATGCACAGTAAAACTCAGTTTAAAAGAAGTCCAAGTCCGATGTTAGAATAGGTAGCAGAAGAAACAAAGCAAAAAAACAATGATCAACATACATTAACAAATGACTTAGTATGTATGTTGTTATTAGCAATGAAGATGATGATGATGATGATTAGTGTGCAACACGGTTGTCTTTTGCAACTGACACATTTGAAATAAGAAGATGTGGTATGATTGCAAATGCGACATCTTTCCACCAGAGACCAAATGACATAGTTTATAGTTGATAAAGTTTATCTATTAGTGTTCTTAATTTTTGACTCTTTGTTACATAATTTTCAATTTTGAAACACGTTACTATAGTCTATTTAAAAATATATTCAATTATAGTCTTGATTTATCGCTGTCGTCTTAACTTCAAGTGGACAATTGATGAGGCATATTCAAGATGAGCAGTAAATAACATGATTTGAAAGACGTATCGGAATCTTCAACAACAAAATATAACTTCGAACGTTTTAAGTTCTTGAACCTAAGAATAAAATAAATACAAAACTGGGCTTTTCAAAGTTTTTAGTGAAAATTCCTTAGACCAGACTCCTTTAAAGAATTGAATGCTTGATAAACATATGCATACTATGGTGTTATAAACTTTTCTTCTGTTGTCAATTTTAATGGACAGATTTCTTGATTTCTTGATTGATTGGTGTTTAACGCCACTTTCAACACTACTGTACTAAATCATGGCGGTCATGTTTATAAATGATTGAAGCCGTTTAAAAAAAATAAAATATTTCTGCATGGTTATCGTCTACTTATTTTTTAATTTTCTTATATAAAATATATTTCTAATAATGTTTTAAAATATTCGGACCACTTAGACCACTCGACTATCGAGGTCACTTCGGTTTTAATGAAAAGCAAATTAAACGTAATGCAAGTCGGTTTACAGTATTACGTATATAGATCGTTTATCACAGTTTGGTTATAAACATTTATTGACAGAACACTTCATATGCATATATACAGACCATTTATAATTTTAAGGGTGTCTTTTTTCTTCGAAATTGCTTGAAAAAATAAATCATGAAAGGAAGTGAAAAAAATGTTTGTATTTAGAAAGTCAACACTATGATTATGTTTTTCTTTGATTTTAATTCTTGATAAAGTTTTTTTTTTTATATATAAAATTGATTTTCTTATGAGTAAAGAAAATGCATGTCCTATAATAAAATAACACCCTCATAAAATTAAACGATATTTTCCAAATCTATTTGACATTTATGTAAACGACTTATTCAAAATTATAACCTGAAGTCATGTATCTTAAGAAATGGAAATAAGGTATGATATAAAAAGTAAAATACTATATGTTTCAAACGATTAAATGGTACAGTTTCAATAAAATGTAGTCACTTGTAGTTTACAAATGTTCAAGTCTCTTTAATCGATTAAGAATATGCATATCAAGGTAATGAAAAAACTAATGGAATCACATGAACTGCAAAAGAAGAGACTGAATGCGTCCACAGGATTAGTATTATCTGGTTTGAATGCAACACCCACAATGTAAATACACACACAATCAAAATGTCAAAATCGGCGAAATAGCAAATCAGGTAACTTTTCTGGTATCTATAGATCTAAGAAAGCGAAAACATGCACAAGTGATTTGAGATACACTTATGTCGTATCGGGCAACCAATCTCTGTTGAGCGGGAGCGTTCGCTTTGTCAGTTTTATGGACTTCCCTTTTGAATTTGCTTTGGGTTCCGTATTTTGTTATACTTTACTAGAATATATGACAAACGAGACGATTTTAACTTCGAAATTATCAATTTCTTAACCTTAGTAGCAAAATACCAAATTCACCTGCATATGGGATATACATTTTCCACTTGATTCGGTATTCAAGAGCTTGCAGCTGATACTCAGATTTTGTAAAACGCCACCAGTGTCTGAGCAGAAAGTTGATGAACCAGTGGTAGGTCACAGAACGTCTCGTCCTTTTTCTAAAAAGTTCATCGAAAGATACAAAACCTTGTTGAGAATTATATTCCGTTTCAATTTCACTAATGATGCACGATGGTCTTGAAGTATAGATTCTAGGTACTACTTACGTTGTTTATCATCTTAATACCGTGTTATAGTATTCTTTTATTTGCCTTTGTAAATTATAACTTTAACTGATTAGTTTATTTCTTAGAAATATCATTTTGACGTGGCTCGGTTCTTATACGTCCCGTCATTGTGTTATTGTGCTATTGTAAATTTTGTATTCTTGTCTTTCGTTTTGCTAAATTAATGTGCTTTGTATATATGCCTTTTTATTTTCTTTGTTAACATATTTGTTTGTTTATAGTGATTAAGACTATAATACAATGCCGACTGCTATACTCAATTTATGACATTTTACCCATTTTGTCTGTTTGTTTTGTTAACACATCGTTGTCAATATATTGGAATTGAATGCGTAACTACAATACCCGTCCCCTTTTCACAAATGTGACCTACAGAATTAGACTTGTTACCGGGTTTGCACTTACATGAGCAAGACGACGTGTGCCGTATGTGGAGCAGGATCTGCGTACCCTTCCAGAGCAACTGATATCACCCCAAGTTTTTGATGGGATTCGTGTTGCTTTGTTTTTAGTTTTTTATGTTGTGTTTTGTGTATTATTGTTTGTCTGTTTATCTTTTTCTTTTTTAGCAATGACGTTGTCAGTTTATTTTCCATTTATTAGTTTGAATGTCCCTCTGGTTTTGTTTTTTCGCCCCTCTTTTATATAGAAAATATTTTTTAAAGTTTTTCTGTTTTTTTACTTTTTTGTCTGAAATTACCTAGAACGTTATAAATATTTGATGCAATGGAAAATTCCAATCTTCTGGGTTAGTTTACAAGGTAGAAGAGACATAATGATTTTCCCATCTGTTTTCAGGCAAGATAAAAAATGAACAACACATAATATTAATTTTAAGCTTCCTAATGAGATCACACATAGAACATCTAATTAAACTATATATATAAAAGAAGATGTGGTATGATTACCAATGAGACAATTCTTCACAAGAGACCAAATGACACAGAAATTAACAACTATAGTTCACTGTACGTATATGTTCATTATTAAATGGAAATATCTATTTTTCATGCTGAGTAATTAATATCTGATTTCATGTTCATCATTGTTTTCTTCCTTCTGTTGATTACTTGGAATTCGTTTACATTGTGCTTAACTGAAAGTAAAATTTAATACACATGATGATAATGGTGAGGATTTTGATTTTAACAATACTTAGCTAATACTACACCCCTGTTAGGACTAAAACATATCAATGCGACGTGAAGATGAAACATGTTTTGTAGAAGACCAATTCGCTTAGCGAAATTTTAACTTCAGAGTTCACAGGTCAAAATGTTATATATTGAATCGGTTAACTGATTTCTTCATTAAGGAGACACAGTTATGTCATCTTACATCTTGTTAATGTTTTTAACGCAAGCGCATTTTTTCAAAGATTGAAAATTTCACTTCTGATAATAGTATGTAGCGAATCTCATATCTGTCCGTTGGTCCTTCACATTTTTTTGTTTTGGATGACAATTAAAGTACAACTTGAATACATTCTTTGATATTTGTACATAACTTTCTTAGCCCATAAAAGTAGTATCCGAATTTGACGTTTTTGTTTATTGATTCGGATTTGTTTTGATTTCCTGAGGATACTATATGTATACCTTTAACACAATGTCATGAATCATAAGATACAAATCTATTTGACAGTTTTTTGTTTACCTGTTCAAGGAATGTTTTTAATATTCGGATAACTTAAGTACCAATCAATAGAATAATTTCTTCAAATGTTTATATAGGCCATAAACTACACATGCAAAACATTTATCATTATAAGTGCAGCTATTATATTACCATTTTCCCAGTTATGGTATTATTGAGTTTGCTTATTATATACTGCACGTCATCTTCCTTGATATAATTCTCATGTAGTAATTTTTCGACCATTATCACGATTTTATCCACCATACCATCATCGTTTGTAGTTTCATCGCAAACACCTTTGCTTTTGCCTTGTGCATTGTCCCAAGAAGCTGTAATTGTGCCATGTCAATCAAACAAGTTAAAAAAAAAGCTAGCGATCTTTTCATCAGTTTTACGATAATGTATCTCTACATACATATACCTTGGTCAAAAGAGTAAATATAACTAGAATTTTATTAAGAAAAGCTGGACGAGGCATGTCATTTGTCATTAGTTAAAAATGCACCGTGTTTACGTTGTTGAAGTTACTTACTTACTTGATCATAACGACACTGTACTAATTTCAATTATTGGTTCATTAACTGTACATGAATGAAAATATATATATATTTTAAACTAGTAATTTGTGTGTTGTATCTTAAATATGTCTTTCTATGTTGTGATGTAACTTTTTTTTCATGTTAGCGTGAAGGTTGGCGCATATCAAAACGTTTAAACCCGCTGCATTTGTTTGAACCTGTCATAAGTCAGAAACCTGATGTTCATTGATTGTTGATTGTTGATGTGGTTCATAAGTGTTTCTTATTTTTTTATATAAATTAGACCGTTGGTTTTGTTGTTTGAAAACTTTTACACTGGTCATTTTTGGGGCCCGGTTTTAGCTTGCTGTTCGGTGTGAGCCTCAGCTCCGTGTTGAAAGCCGTACTTTAACCTATAATGGTTTAATTTTTAAAAATTGTGACTTGGACGGAGAGTTCTCTTTGGCACTCATACCACATCTTCTAATATCTATATCCATTTCGTGTAATTGCCCTGCAAACCTTGAGGTTTATATATCAAATTGCTGTTGTTGGAGTTTGTTATCAAAAATGAAAAATGCCTACAACATATGGAAAGGTTCATGACAGTGGATTATATTTTTTTGATTCTGTTTGATTGTTAATTTGTTTCCATCTATTTTTAGCTTAAGTGTTCAACTAATTAAATAAACTCTTCATAAATACCAGGATATAAACTGTGAACACAAGACGCACGTTTCTTCTTCAAAATTCTAATCAGTAACGCTCGAATCAAAAAAAAATTAAAAGACCAAATAAGTTACGAAGTTGAAGATCATTTAGAACACACAATTCCAAAAGGGTTTCCAACAGACGGCTAATGTATTCTATTCCTGAGCTAGACAATTCCTAGCATTGCGATAATTCAAAGTTTTGTAAACAGTTAACTCCTAATTATGACCATATGAATGATAATTCATGTCAACACAGAAACGCTGGCTTCTTTTAAAGGGATGATGATAGCAAAGGAACTAACAAACGACAAAAGTATAAGATACATACGTTTCCTCTAATAGATGCAAAGGTATACAGGAAAGGGTTCAAAGCAGAGTTGATGGGCAAGATAAATACAGCAGTCCAAGCATAAACCTCGACAGGAATGGAGTACCCACGTAATGCCATTAATCCTGCAAGTGCTGCATAAGATGAGTTTTTATTTTCAAATTGTTGTGACCTATATTTCATGGTCGATTGAATCTCTTAAAACGACAATCCACTTCTAAGGATTGTCACATTTCTGTTTTAAGGAACATGATGTTTGCATATATAATTCAATGAAACCTCTTGAAAAATTAGTTCTAAAGTTTCATTACACTCAAAACTGCTTCAAAGTTCACCTTAAGCGAGTACATGTTTTATCAGGTTATTATTTTCTTGTTCCGTTTTGGTAATACATGTGCATTTCAAACCGCAATTACAGTAACTCTTTCTACTATATAAGGTATTTTTTAATCTGAACCCCGATGATAACCTTTCATTTATTTATGGACTTTTCTCAAACAAAATACTTTAACATTGTTATCTATACGCATTTCTTCTATATTTGTAACAATCTATACATTTTGAGAAAATACTGTGTTTTCTTTAGGTTTACCACTCTTGTTATAACAATTGCATGTATCTTAACCGCAGAAATGAAATGCATAGAAAGTCCTCTACAGCGATTCGTATCTACTAAAAGAGAATGATTGACATCTAAAGTCTATAATGTTTTGCGTAATATATACACCTGAAATCTTATTCTATTATTCTATAGTTATAGGAGGAAAGATAACCGTAAATTTATTTCAGTATTCACTATATCCTCAAATCCATTTCCAGATATATTGGTTTTCCCGTTTGAATGGTTTTACATTAGTAATTTTTGGGGCACTTTATAGCTTGATCCGTGTTGAAGACCGTACTATAATGGTTTACTTTTATAAATTGTGACTTGGGTGGAGAGTTGTCTCATCGGCACTCATACCATATCTTCTTATATCTATCTAATCTGATATTTGTTCCTTTAATCAACAATTTATTCAACTTGGCTTAACCGCCGAAAACAACTACCCGATAAGTTACTTACTTAGTGCAGATCAAATTCTGCTTTAATGTACTTGCAAGTTTTTTTCATATATATTTTTTATAACGGAAAGGCAATCTTAAAACAACTTTACAAAACACATTTATCTATATCATTTCTTACCCATTACACCAACTGGAAACCAACATAAAAAGTCGCTGAATACAATCAGGAAAAGCTTCTTTGCAATGGTTAAGTCCTGGTTTTTCTTGCTGGATCTAATATGAATCGGATTTGTAACCTCTTTATATATCACTAACTGGGTAACAGCAATACGTCATTTCTGGAATCATGTCTTTCACCGGAAAAGATCGTCAATTTCGCACGCCTTTATGACGTCATTTACCAGATAGAAGGCGCGCCTGTATCCCTGCTCTATTAAACGTTTCCAGCGCTTTCATAATCGTCATTCTGTAGGGTAGTATAGAAATAATTTATGTTCCTTAAGTACGTTATCTTGATTCCCGTATGACTGAGGGAGGTCGACAATCTTATTAGATTTTAATTTTCCAAATATTTTGTGCAGTACAAAATCAAACTTTTTCACCCGTTTGCTCAACATGCGTTGGAAATGACGGTCGTAGAAAATTCGATAAGCAAGAACAATCAAGTTTCCAAATAAACCACATACACCAATAATCCATAAGCAGGTTCTAAGTATATCGTTTCTCATCATATCGGAACACGATGAGAACTCATTTCTTGTTGGTAAACAATCTTCCTCCTTTACAGAATCCGGTCTAAGGCAACAAAATACGAAGGCATCAGAGTATAGTTCCTTTAGATTGGTAAGACCTTCAAATATACTTTCCTGAAATGTTACTATTTTATTTCGTCTTATGTCTAGAATTTCCAAGTTGCCTAAACTTGCAAAACTGCGATCTTCCACCATTTTTATTTTATTGTCAGTGAGATTAAGTGATTTTAAATTTGTTAAACCAATAAAAGTATTTTCTGACAATAAATAAAGATTACCTTGTCGAAGCGATATCATCGGCAAACAATGTAATCCAGAAAACGATTTGGGATAAATATTTTCAAGGAAATGATTTCCCAACAGAAGAAGACTATTTAAATAGGGTAATCCTCTGAAAATATTTTTTGGAATAGCCGTCAACTGGTTAAATGATATGTCCAATAAAAACAGGTTATGAGATTCACCAAATTCCAATCTTTCAAGATTATTAAGCTCTGTCATAGATACATTCAATTCTGCCAAAAGAATATTATCTTTTAGTTTCAAACTAGATGATGATAAATTGGACAGACTCAGGTCAATTTTTCGAATTTCAGAAAGAAATGAAATTTCGGAGATGTTTTCAAATATACATTTTCTTGATAAACCGTGGCATTTACAAGTTCCTGCACATTGGGTATGACAGAGTAGTTCGTCATCAAATTGTGGGCAATCAGGAAATCCATCATTTGTCTTGATTTAAACACAAATTACTACTGTGGCATCTAAAAAGACCACTACAATGAGGTTTGCCTGTGAAATCACAAAGTATATAAATTAAAAATGTACAACGCAATGACCAATATATACAAGTCAACAAAAGTAACATAACGATACACAAGTTTGAACTCCAATTTATCATACAATATAAGATGTATAGTCAATAGGAAAACCTGCTAAATTATGCTAGTGTCATGATTTATTTGCAAATGAGAATGAAAAGCACATGATCGGAATAAAAAAGACCTATCAAATATTTAAATAATATACTACAAAACGTTTCATGGTTGTACATATTAAAGTTTAAAGTTTTACTGGGATACCAGTTTCCGTAATAGAGACAGTTTCTCTAGAGAACAAAACTGAACAATTTAACAGGCTATATGTATACCGACTTAAGCCAACAAAACCGGCTGAACATGAACATTTATTGATCATGATGAAGTTTCAGAATTAGTTTTTCATACATTTGATAATTTCTAAAATAAACTTTTACAAAATAGAATGCATCTATCAAATAATGCTAATAATGAAGCAATTGCTACTTGATCATTGGTAGCCATGCGCGCGAAAGTTTTTAAATTGGACTTCCTACATTTAAAAGAAGATGTGGAATCAGATATTTTACCACAGTTAGATAGACGTGACAGGTCTCTACAGCCAATCAATTCTCGTTTTTCGTCATAATCTAAGACACAAAGTACATTTGATGGTACACTCTGTCCCCTACTGCATAAATAAACAGTTGACACTATTGCAACATCTGAAATGTATTGAACATTGTTTAGCTTTTGGAAACGATATCATGTTTATCAAGCTGTTTAAGCGTTGTTTTCTTTTTACACTATAATACCTTTCGAGCGTATTCTGTATGTTCTAATTCAATCATACAGAAAAGACAATTTTACAGTGCCATGAAGTAAGAATGTAAAATATTGTATGTAAGAAGTTATTGAAATAATGGTCAACCCCGAAAAGAAATACAAATTTCAACAACAATAATAATAAGCGATAAATGGTAACAATATCATAGACGATAGATCAACAGACACATTACTTTCATCAATAATTAAAACCGATGGATTATTAAAAAACCAGAAGAAGTGCAAGGTTAGCGAATGGTTTTGTAAATAAAATATAAGCCGAATGTTGTGACTATCTTGTCATGATTGGAAAACGAATATGGATTTAAGTTTATACAATATAAAGATGTCCAGGTTTTCTCTAATGCAACGTTTATTAACGTTGAATCATGACGATTACGATAACTTCAATCATTCGTAGTGATGTGTCTTATAGTATTGTGAATTCAATACAAAATCACCTACATTGTTAAATTTTCAATTTTTGGTCACGTTGTCATATAAAGAATGACGATTTCGTGACTTTACTTTAACGATACAATTTCCAGCAATTTTGTATCACAATGATGTGAAACTTCACAGAATTAAGTATTCTTTGTAATGTGTTGTATTGTATGTATTTCTCATGTACGTTGATGTTATTCGACAATCCAAAAAAATAACGAACGGACTAATCCCAATCCATACCTTATCAAGTGTTGATTTCAAATTTCTGATAGTTTCAGCTTAATTTATTCAGAGCTATTACCTATACATGAAATGATTTAGAGTTTGACTTATTGCCTAGACACTTGTCTATTGTTGAACACCTTGTGATGACTTCATAAAGTCTTATGGTTTTTTGTCGTTCGGTTGAGCTCTCATTGACGTATATCATAGCATCTCTTTGAATTCATATTTAGCAAGTTCATTTAAAATTTGAATTTAATTATAATATTGTTGAAGACACACTGCTAACTGTAAATATATCATTTAGATTTTAAAATACCTTCTTCACATTTTAATGGCTCTAGATGAACTTTAACGAAAGATTCGACACTTGCTGTCCGTTCTGTAGGTATTCTTATAACGGGTAGATCTTTTTTGTTTTTTAGAACACCAATGTCTGATCTTATTTCGTTATTATCAGATGAGTACCAATCATATGGTTCATTACTACAGTAACACCTTGAAGAGTAGACATATTGCATTTGCTGTCTATCAAAACAAATACAAAATACATTCTAATCAGGATAGCAATATATATCTATAGAGCGCAAAAAGGGTTGACGCAAAAACGTACGTGTTTATCAAAACATACTTTGATGACAAAACAAATGTCACAAAATATTGCATGAATAACATAAACGGTACCAATTTTCTGCACCAGATGCGCATTTCGACAATCAATGTCTCTTCAGTGATGCTCGAGGCCAAAATATTTGAAAATCCAAAGCTTATTAAAAATATGAAGAGCTATAAACCAAAAAGGACCAAAAAGTATAGCCAAAGCTGGGCAAGGAATCAGAGCTTTGCATGAGGGAGATACATTCCTTAACTTTAAATAATTTCCAAAATTTTGTAACAGCAAATTTTAATAACACAAAATCCGTATTTTCATGCCAGTACCAAAGTACTGGCTACTGGGCTGGTGATACCCTCGGGGACTATCAGTCCACCAGCAGAGGCATCGACCCAGTGGTAGTAATAACATAAACGGTACCGGTTTTTCTGCACCAGATGCGCATTTCGACAATCAATGTCTCTTCAGTGATGCTCGAGGCCAAAATATTTGAAAATCCAAAGCTTATTAAAAATATGAAGAGCTATAAACCAAAAAGGACCAAACATCATAGCCAAAGCTGGGCAAGGAATCAGAGCTTTGCATGAGGGAGATACATTCCTTAATTTTAAATAATTTCCAAAATTTTGTAACAGCAAATTTTAATAACACAAAATCCGTATTTTCATGCCAGTACCAAAGTAAAAGTGCAAGGTACTATTCTGAAAGTAAGTATAAGTTGAGTTTACAGTATTTAGAGATAAACTTACAAACATTTATATTAACATAAATTTTCTATTTAAAGATACGACTGTTCGTTTTCTAAAGAGAACATATTCCTTGTCTGTTTTGTTATTTCAAATTGTCCTAGCCATAATACCGTCTTATTTTCCTCGATTTTGATGTCGCAGAATTGGATATTTTACCGATGTTTTTTTTTATTCGTTATGAACAACATGACGGATGTGAATAGTGAGCAACGATCTTCTGACACTTCCGACACACATGTGATTTCTTCCGGTTTTCGAAGGGATTCGTGTTGTCCAGTCTTTTGTGTTCTGACTAGAACGAATGTTTTGTAGCTTTTTCGGCTTTCCGTCGTTTTTCACTTTCGCAATGTTATCTTCTGAAAGGACTTCCCCTTTTTGGATTATCTTTGGAGTTCGGTATTTTGGTAATACTTTTTTCTGGAACTTATGAGGTTTATTGTCTCTTTGGTATCTTCTATTCCTATTTTACACACAGTCCAAACTATTTTTTCAAATGATGGACATGAGTAAAAATCGGGAAATTGTGCGAAGCATTCTATTTAACTTCACCCTTGTAGAATTCAGATTTTAACAAAATAATAAAAATATGTATCAAACAGTCCCTGATTCCAACTTTTCAAATGTTCCTGCTTTCTTTTTATCGATTTTGACATTACAGAAAAAACTACACAACGAATGTCACTTTAAGAACTTAACTGCTTACCCTACCAAAGCACCTGATTTCATTGCAGTTTATGATGGGGTTTGTCTTGCTCGGTCTTTATTTTTTATGCAGTATAAAATAAGAAGATATGGTATGAATGCCAAGGAGACAAAAAACCAACAGTGACCAAATGATGTAGACAGAGTTAGCAATTATAGTTCACTGTGCTGACAAATGTAAAACATTAAAACGACCTGATTTGTGTACAAACAATAAACAAAAAGCATATATAATATACAGCAACAAACCTTAACCTCTGATATACAAGCTTCTAACTTGGGACATGCACATACAAAACGTGAAAGGGGAGGGGTAAACATGCTTTTCGGGCGTGCCAGTCATCCCCTAACATGGAAAATGGCATATCAGCACAAAACAAGAACAAACTATAACTATAAAAATCAGTTGAAAAAGTCTTCATAGTGAGCGATACAATAGGTTGCTGTATATGCAATGCATTGTTATTGTGGTCTGTCGTCTCTTAATCGTTTTCCCCGTGGTATATTTGTCTCTTTTCTTTCTTAATCTCATATTATAAAAAAATATATTTTACTTGTTGGCATGAGAATGACAATTTCCGACAAACGGACATCCGCAGTTCCCTTGATTTTGTTTATTATGTATTTCTCTTCCATCTAGCGATGATCTATATATCAATGATGATTCATGTTTTGTGAGAAATGACATTTGACTTCAATGGCCTATTGGCATTTTTCAATTTGCTTTAACTTAGCAATGTGGGCATCACTGGCAAAATTTTTGGGCCTTATATCGAATCCATCCATAATGCCAGTAACAGTTTCTTCATTATCATGATGGAATATATGCATTCTACCAAAGCACTCTCTAAAATAAATAATGGTTGAATGTAAGTATTTACCATTATAGAAGACATGCAATTTTTAATACGAATTCTATCTGCAGCAACAGTGTAGCATGTTTATCTATTGTCATCAAAATTTATAATATCAAATAAAATTAGTAGATTTAGGTAACTAAGTCCTTATAATTGAATAAAGTAACATTCATTTTTAGTGGAAAATTGTTTAAACGTTAATCAAGCTCAAATGAAAAATTGTTTGATAGCCCTCTTTGTCATCAATGTAAGATAACTCTGGTTCATTTTCCAAACATTTTATCATTATGGGGAGATAATATAATTCGGTTTTCATATATAGTCTTTTTCATGAAAGTTCAAATGCTTTATATAGGTTCCAATCATAATTTCTCACTAAAGCGTTTGACATACGTTTGAAGTTTCTGGAATAAAGTGGTTGTTATGGTGTTCTGTTTTTGAGTTTGTGCGTATGTGTATCTTGTGTGTGTTTGTGTTATGGGTGTCAATCATACATGTATTTGTCTTTAGGGAATCAAGTAATGCAACTTTATTAAGGCAGTTTGTCTGCGTCATTTTAATTCTGACATAATCATACACACCATATTAAAACAATAAATGCTTTTACAAGTAGCAGGATCAATGCTGTTGGAGGTTAGATGATGCGGACAACAACTTAAAACAGTGTATCCTTGAGAGCAGAATGACTACAGGTGTCAAACAACACGTGTGTTGTTCACCTGAATAATTTAACTCAAATTATAAATAGACAGAAAAACTTTATATATATTATATTACCACAATGCGGCTTTCATAGTTTGAGGCAAATGCACTATCAATACTCTCACAATAAGATGCCTCATTCAACCAAGTATATGAGGGGAGTTTATATCGAACTTGACTACCCACGAGGGACTTGCACGGTCGGTGAGGTTGTTACTTGAATTTGACTAAATAATATTTAAAAACATTATGAATGGTTCTTTATAACGGTATATAATAGTTTTAAACGTTTCAAAACATTCAAATAAAATCATGACTATACATGAATGTCTTTAATAAACCAATAATAAAAACTAAAATCTATTAAATTTATAAATTTTGTAATTATTTAAAATTAAATCAAATAACTATACGTAAATATAAAATTATAAACCTGTTCAAGGGAGACAATACACGATAGATTTAATAGACTTATTCGAATTGAAATATAGTACAAAGGGATGTCACTCTTGCATACAAATGACACATCAAAAGAATTAATTAACACAGCATTCCCGCTCCACCTTCAATGAAATTTCTAAATCATCAATATAACCAACAGTTGTTAATCTATAGGATTGTGACAGCTAACGAATGCTAACCCACAGTAAAGTATATTTGTTTGAAATGTTTTAAATCTTACTCAGAAAAATACACGAACTACTTGACTTGCTTAGCTCATAATTAACGTGTTTACACATAAATATAATATAGTCGTTAACGATTATTTGCATCTAATAGTATAAGACACAATACAGATCGTAGGCTTGCAACAACTTACCCAAATACAGATTTTATTAAAGCCTGAACATTTTGACATTGTTTTATTATTTTTATCCTTGTCGGTTTTTTAATATTATCACAACTTCCTGTTAAGATCCGACTAAATACCCATATCCAGATGTCGTCAGGTAAATACGCTAAACAGTGATATGTAAGTATGTATTTTCAACATAATACTACCTGTATAAGTATAAGAAATACTGGTAGCTACATTATTGTACGCTTTAATTTTCACCAATTCATTGCATTTGACCTATTGATGGAATAAACTTTAGGGTGCTATAAACAGTTTCGTATAAAAAAACAAGGGGTTATTCCCCGACTAAAAGTACCCATGGCGGGAAATCCCTTTTTATTTACATAATTGGTGAAAAGGTATCATGTTTTTTTGAATTTGATGGTAAAAATTAATTAGTTAGCTTTCAATTAAAACAGGATGAATGATAAAAATAATGTACAAAAAATTATATTAAATATACATGTTTAAAGGAGACACAACACTGTAAACTTCCTGTTTTTTTTGGTATTGAAAATTGAAAACTTATTTGTAGCTACTGTAGCTCCTTCAAAAGCAGGAGAACGTACCCTGAAGCGAGAATGTTTTAAAAGACCAGGTAAAACCTATGCAATTCATACAGTTTTGATTATCTGAAATGTGCCTGTATCATATCTACATGGGTATACACATGACCTGATTTCAGGTTTTATATGCTGATAATGGGCATTTGTTTTTCATTTAATCTTGACAGAACTTTTTTATTATGTCAAAATTACACTTTATCTTTTTTCATTATAAACAAGAGAAAATCCTGATTCCAGTGATATCTAGTTTTATACAAGTATCTTTATTAACAATACCACCACTAAGGATCACATATGTATGGTCCCTCAAAATATGACGTCATAGAAAAAAAACTGTTGATTGCACCCTTAACCCTGACTATACCACCAGTGACGTCATCATTAACAAGTGGTACATATATTACTTTTGTTTTCGTTCGACTTTGATTAAAACCCCAAATACAGAAAGTATTAGTGAAGTATTTATTCCGGTTCTAACGCTAACATTGTTGAACTTTGGCATATATTTTACATGCCAACTACAAATGTGCTTTTGTTATTACTCACTTTTAACACAAGTGTTTTCCCTTTGCAAATTAAAGACCGGTTCCAAACCGGATAAAACGGGCTGCTTTCCATGCTTAGCATGATAAGTTTTTAAGAATATATATATATGTGTGTTTAAACCAATTTCGATTGGTAAATCACTATTGATAAATGAGATTGAAGATTTTAAATAACTTAAAAGATTGCACAGATGACGCACAGTTATATTGTTTATTCCGCTAGCTCTTCATTGTCAATGAATTTGTTGTTCCTGCTATGGAAAACATCTCGTACAGATGGATCTCTAGTTATTGGTAAATATCCTTTTAATTGCTTATTACTAGTATTTGATTTGAGATTTTGGTAATCTGATTGAATTTTTAGAATAATCAAATTTTATTACTAGTACTCAGATTCTTAATCAATGATTCACCACAATTCTATAGAATATATTTACAGAAAACGCAAATGAAATTATTTAATGTATGAAGCTCCTAGCATTTAAACAGATTCAATTGTTTATGACTTTAAGACTTTGTTACATCAGGATCTACTTTATGAAATGTGCAGAGACAACTTCGAATGATAGATTGTGTAATTATAAAGTGAGAATTTATTGTATGCTTTAAGTGAACAAAAAATCTTTGTTAACTCCCATTTTTTTTTATTTCAAACTTCATACTTTTTTTGTTCTCATCTAAGAGGAATCACAATAAATATTATTTAACGCATCAGTCGTTCAATAAATCCGAAATGCTTTAAATATTTATCAGGTAAAAATACATCAATGTTACACGACCTATTCATATAATATTTGAATAATAGTTTGTTCATGGTATAACGCATTTGTCTGTCATGTACATGATATACAAGGATACTTGGATTCATTTATAATAGAGTTTTCAATTAATTTTTCCAGGAAAATGTAAGTTTCCATGATTTGACGAGTTTCTTTGTAAAACAGAGTACATACCCTTGGTCTGTAACTGTAGTTAGTACATATCCGTGTGTTCGGAGTGAACTGACGTTGTCATTGTTTTATGATACATATCAACTTTCAATGCTACTATCATGCTACTCTAACCTTAGGTAATGTGTTCACAGTATTTGGTCTCTGTGCTTATTGTTATGCTAACATTTCTGTCTGATATAGGTTAACTGTTTTGCCTTGACGTCATTTTTTATTATGATTAGTAAAATATGGATTCAATCGGACCGATAGTAGAGTAAAAACTCATCAATTGAATAGTAAGATAGGGGGACTTTTCTCCTCGGTGTAGTTCAAGGTCAATTGTCAAAATTTCTTGTTTAGGGTACTTTCTGGAAATTTATTATTGAGAGGTTGACTAAAATTTGTATTCGCAGTTATGTAAAGGTGTACAGTTTTATTTCAAGCGGATCAGTACATGTGGTTTGAAAATCCTTTTGTACAATGACCAAAGTTAATTATTGCTGCTCAAAAGTCAGTTACTTTAAATTACATATACATTAAACGAATATCATTCATAGCATATTGCACAGTTCTAATGTCCGTAAGATACATGCTTATTTATTTCATCTTATTGACCAGTGTTTAGTTTTATGATGAATTCGGGTTGTCAGTTATCATATGTTTTATTTCTTGATTTTAAAAAAGCATTTGACACCGTTAACCATAACATCTTATTATCGAAACTTAATTTATATAAATGTGATGATCACTCTGTTAAGTGGTTTTCATCCTATCTCTCAAATAGATTGCAAAAGGTTAGAATTGGAAAAACTGAATCAGGATACAATAATGTAACATTTGGGGTCCCACAAGGTTCCATATTAGGACCTTTATTATTCTTAATTTATATAAATGATCTCCCGCTTACATTAGAACACACAGAGTCTGAATTATATGCTGATGACACAACTTTGCATATATCGTCCAAATCTATTTCAAACTTAAACTCTAGTTTAAATAAAGACTTTGAAAACGTAATTGAATGGTGTGCTAAAAACAATATGATAATAAATAACAAGAAGTCCAAATGTATGCTTATGGAATCTGAGAGAAAACTTGAGAATTGTAATGATGTGTTGTGTGTATTATCGCAAAATCAAACTTCATTTGACAATGTGGAAGTAGAAAAACTTCTTGGTATCCATATTGATAAAAATCTATCATGGTCAATTCACATATTAGATAAAGTAGGTGAAATTTTTCAAGCAGATTATACCTGCTAAATAGATTAAAACGATACTTGCCTTGCAAAGGTCTTATCCTTTTTATAACAGTTACATATTACCAATAATTGATTATTGTTGCACCATATGGGGTTTTACCGCAAATTGCAACATTGAGCGGATTCATAAACTACAAAAGCGCACAGCAAGATTAATTTTGAATAAGCCTTTTGATTATCCATCAATATCAATGTTTAAAGAACTTAATTGGATGACCATTTTTACGCGGATAAAATATTTTCAAGCCATTTTAATGTTTAAATGTATGAATGGACTCGCGCCAGATTATCTTACAAGTAAATTTACTGCGTGCAGTGATCTATATAGTTATTCTCTTAGGTCAACAACATCTGGACATCTTCATATACCAAGGCCAAAGTCTGAATACTTCAAAAGACTTTTCAATATTCTGGTTTAATCATTTGGAATAGTTTGCCAAATGATATAAAGGATTTAAGACATATAAAAGCTTTATCATGTAATTGTGTACATCTCTATTGTTTATTGTGTTATATGCATTGATTGTTATATGAATTATTCATTTAAATGTGTGAAGGCCTCGTGTGAGATTAAAAATTGTATGTTAAATGAGTTAACTTCGTTAAATAAAGAATTTATTATTATTATTATTATTATATGTACAAGGTACATATTTGTTGTCTCTAGCATTTATGTAAGGTTAACACGTATATAACAAATAATTTCTTTTTTGTGCCCTTACTTTTAACCTTCTTTTATCTGCATTGTATATTTAGTTCGACCCCGATTTAAATACTTTCAATATTGTTTTAGTCAGAATTTATCCAGAGGGAGAGAAGTTTACTCTTGGTTTTGACAAAAATATATAGTTTGATTTAAAGACTTAAATGTATATTGGTAAAGAAACAGTTAACACTAAACTATATTTGAGTGATAAGAATTGAGAACGGAAAAAGGGAATGTGTCAAGGAGACAACAACACGACCAAACAGCAGAAAAACAGCCCAAGGTCACAAATGGGTCTTCAACGCAGCGTAAAAATCCCATACCCGGAGGCGGGCTTCAGCTGGTCTCTAAACAATAATGTATACTAGTTCAATGAAATGGACGCCACACTAAATTCCGAAACATATAAATGAACCAAAATTAAAAATCACACAAGACTAACAAAGGCTAAAGGTTCCTGATTTGGGACAGGCGCAAACATTCGGCGGGATTAAACATGTTTTGTGAGATCTCGACCTTCTTCCTATACCTCTAACACATGTGGAATAAACAAACACACAGCAATACGCATAGTAAAACTCCGGACTCAGACTTCTTTTAAACTGAGTTTTACTATGCGTATTGTGTTTATATTTCTCAAGGAATGGTGCCAAAGTGAACGTCACCATCTAAATATTGATAATTAACAATAAGAAATGAAAATCATCTCTTTTATAGTTGTTGGTCAACTAAATGACAAATCAATTACTAGTATGAGAACTTTCATTAACAATAACATGAATATTATTTGAAATTATATAGGCACAATATCTTACTATTTAGATATAAATCAATAAGGTATTCTCCATTCCTATTTTCCCCGCTGGCCCACCATTCTTTGCAAGTATGTTGTCCGGCGGGATTCAACAGTGGAGCTGAAACTGGCTGACCCTTCTGCAGCACTTCAGTCAACGGTATATATGGTCGGGTACTTGTTGTGCAGTTTTTGTTTTCTATTCGCACTGTTGTTTGTCTTTTGTCAATTTTGCAGTGGTATTTACTGTTATTCTTCGAATTTGGGTTTTGATTGCCCTCTGACACTGGTTTCTTCTGTTTCCTCTTAATATATAGTTTCAATCAGTTCTAATCTCTCGTTAGAACTGTCGGAATAATCTGTCTTAAAAAGTTCTACCCTAGAAATAGTCTCGACCAGAACTACCACAGACAGTTCAAGAGTAGATCTGTCCGAAACCTTTTGTCAGGATCAGTTCTAGAGAAAACATATGACAAAATCCTAGGTATTGCATTCATATGATTTCTACCACGTGACTTTATGGTTAAATTACTTCCCATAGTTGTAGATTGAAAATATAAATTATATCAAATTTGCCGATAATCCAGTCATTTTCCATATTGGATCTAAAACAAACGTGTCTTTGAAACTTCCTTTGACGGATTTACAAATATATCGTGTAATTCTAAGAAAAAATAATTACAATTTGACTATTATCACTGTGCATCATCGCCACCGGAAATTGGGTACTATCGAAGCGGAGAGAAATGGAAAAAAAAGTAAACAAGGTAAGAGTTCACTCAATTTAAAGCATTTCTACCGATTTGATGAGGTACCGCTTAAGAAATGATTTTCTGATATATAATTCTTTAAATTATTAGGCCGATAAGTACATAATTAAGACAAGATTTTGTTTTATACTCCAAAACTTGCCACTTAGTACCGGAAAATTTCGAGGTCGTTCGTCCTCTGTCGCCCCATTGGCAAGATATTCAACTGTTTTCATTATTTTTCCAGACACGTTTTAGATTATGATAGTGTGACATCATATTTACTGAAATTTGTTGTCATAAAGATGTTTTCTAAAGAATATGGACCAAAACATTTTTTGTTTATTGTACGGCGAATTGCAGGACGTTGTACGGCGAATTGCAAAATAACAACTTTTGTCTGTACGGCGTCTTGCAATATATTGTAATTTAAAGATGAAATTAATCACTGTTTAGATTATATCAAGTGACGATATTTTGTGCATATCAAAGCTTACAAGGCATACAAATATACAAAATAAACTACATATCAAATATTATAAAATATATGCCGTTAATTTCGTTCAGAAGTCGTCGTTGCGTACCTCTATTCGACTTTGTGTTTCTAAAGATAAAAAGTTTTTCAACCATGTTATCCTAAATGCATTCTTATATCGTTATACTACTAACGACTGCTGTCATATTTGTTGTCAGGGTGAAATGTTGTAAGTTCAATAATAAAAAAACGACCATTCATCTTTCTCAGTAAATTTTAATGTGATATTGTGCCAATTAAAATTATATAATTAATACAAGTAAGACTTGCATTTGCTTTTAAAGATAAAGCAGCACGCGATTATTTGTTTTCAAACACACCTTCTCTGTTTTGAAACTTATAAACGTATGGATGTCGGCCTATCTGTTTGGTTGAATATAAATGTGAATTCATAGTGTTTCAAAATCAACAGTTAGCCCTATTTGTGTGTGTGTGTAAATAATCTAATCTTTAGATAGATGCTAAAATTAAAATCATTAAGAAGAAAAAGTGCAGACTTGAATGTAAAACGGTGTACCGACTTATTCTTTCACGATAAGAATTTACCGATTTCGGTATTTTAACAAAACTGTTTACGAGGGCAAACAAATAAATGAACGCTATCAAATCAACATTTAAATTTTCGTGGATTTTCCAAAAGAATTTATGAGTATGCTCCATCAGGATTCAAAAATATTTCAACTTGTCCTTATACGTTGTTATTTGACTATAGTTCTTTAACTTGCAAGTCGCAGATGCTAGCTTTTGTGTATTGTATTGATAAGTATATATAACATTAAAATGACAACCAAAAAACTTCATACAAGGTCATCTTTATTCTCAAGTAGAAAGTTTATATAAATAGTTTATGCCGTAGCCACATCCGGATTTGTATCCCTTGTATCAGATTCTACATTCATTCTTTCCAAAATGATTAATATAAGGGTTAATAGTTTTAAAATTCAAAAGTGTTAGCCACTGAGCTTGTGTATCTGCCTTTTACAAATAAGACAATAACATTAATTGATTAAGGAGACGTGGAATGATTTTCATTGAGAGGACTATCCAACAAAGTCCAAATGAAATGGATTTGACCAACTATTGGTCACTTTACGGACAGGACAGACGGGTCGGACGGACATGGGTTACATTAACGCTACGTCATGGGCATAAAACAGGTCAGTGAAACAGTGACATGCCTTTCCGAAAGTTACAACATTTTCCAGCTTTTGTATATGCCGTATTCATATTGTATACATCATGTATGTGAAAGATGTAATAGGACTGTGTTCAAGCCTTATATTGTGTATACATCTTAAATGCTGTCAAGCGAATTGTATTTTATCAAATGCATAATTAGATATTTGAACTTAATATTAATACTTTATTTTCTTTAAAAGGACGGCAAATAAATATGTTAGAATTAGCAAGTTGCCATACAGTTGAAAACAAGTTGCCATACAGTAAATTTGTCAACACGAGCAAGTTGCCGTACCCTAGACTTTATTTTTATGGTATATATTCTTTTAAAACACCTTTTGACAACAAATTTCAGTAAATATGATGCCACACTACAATAATCTAAAATCGTGTCTGGAAAATAATGAAAACAGTTGAATATCTTGCCAATGGGGCGACAGAGGACGATCGACCTCGAAATTTTCCGGTACTAAGTGGCAAGTTTTGGAGTATAACACAAAATCTTGTCTTAATTATGTACTAATCGGCCTAATAATTTAAAGAATTATATATCAGAAAATCATTTCTTAAGCGGTACCCTCATCAAATCAGTAGAAATGCTTTAAATTGAATGAATTCTTACCTTGTTTACTTTTTTCCATTTCTCTCGCTTCGTTAGTACCGGTGGCGATGATACACAGTGATTATGAAATAGGAAGGATGAAATTATCATGTAATTTAAACAATTTTGCAAAAAAAAACCGGAAGAAAATCAGGTAAATACAAGTTATTTAACCTTAAAATTCAACCAATATGCGCACAAATCATGAACAATCTCCCCTTGTATCCTTATTTGTAAATTTGAACCTTTGTTTTACGATGTTTCGTTATTGTATATAGCAATAATACTATGGGTACGCTTTCAATTGTCAAACTAAAAAGGCCGAAAGTTTTCAAAGTAGACAATGTTCATTTGTAACCAAAACAGAAGGCAAAACATGTACAATTCAAATATATGCTGGGAAATTATTGATTTGACTTAGAAATTGAAATATTTACATTTTTATTTGAGGGGCATGTATGATCCTATTGTAATGGCTGTGGTCGTGATAAGATAATATGGACGCTATGCAATTAGCAAAGTACCACAAATTTTGCCATATGAACTGTCCAAATCTGTTCTAGTTTAAAACTGCTAGTCAGAACTTTAAATTATGTAAATTATAGCATCTGTCCGATTTTGATTTAGAGCAAGAGTAGCAAGGGTAGTTAGCTGAATTTTCCTATTAAATTTTAAAAAAACATATGATTAAACAGTGAAAAAATGTAAGTTTTATTTCTGTTGTCCAGGTTTGTAATTAATGTTTAATAAACAAATATTGTTATTTGTGTACAATTATGTTAAACAGTGAGAAAATATACTTCAAATATTTCAATACCTATTATAAAAATGCTAGTAATAAATGTCTTTCGGACGACAATTATGGAGTCGAGGAACACTTAAGGTATTTATGACATGTAAAATATTTGCATAGTGACAATATATAAGTATTTTATACCCGTGTTAACTAGTTTTCGGAACGTTTTCTGTGTAGCAACAATCCAAGAGTGCCTAAATATGGAGTATATCTGAGTTGATAAGATCTTCCAGAGGTTGCATGTGCTGTCATTATGTCCTTGAAAGAGGGTTGCTGCCTCCAAAAAAGCTATTGAATCAAGGGTTTCTAGTTGTTAGGTTGAAGAAATTCCTTTGATATTATGAGTAAAAGTATACGATGACCATATAAAAGGTCCGTGATTAGACTGAGAAATTGGCAAACGTTAGCATGTTTCGTAAATTTTGGCATATAGGAAAAAATTAAAATTTACCTAAAAGTTTACCATCCCTTTTTCCTTGCTTTCTTACAAATTAAGCTTACTGCTTGTTTCATATAAAAAATATGTGCAAATGTATATAATCAGTATCTTCCAAAGATTTTACTGCCAGTAGTTAAAATGGTGAAATATAATTCATTTATGGTATATCTATGGCAACAATCTGCATTTATTTGCTATAAAATATTGCAAAAAGGGTGTGAAGATGTCACAATTCCCCAAAAATTGGTTTATAAGTAGACTTAAAATGCCTTTAAGGGATACCTTTTCTGAAACTGTTTACATATATCTATCAAATAAAAATCATTTGTCTTTCGTCTCATTTTTTCGTAAATTGTGTCAAAAAGTTCGTGTGAAAAAAATTATTTGTAAACATGACAATAATTGCTGGACCTATGGGCGGTTGGGTTATGAAAATACAGATAGTCAAACAGAAAAAAGCCCATAAAGCATGTAACAATTATTCTTGATGTTCCTCTAAATCCACTTTGAAGGATTAAATCAAAGATGCGAATTAGGCTAAAAAAAAAAATTCCAAAAAACCAAATTGTCGATATAAAATAAACCAAAAACAAAGTAAAATATGACACAAGACAACGACGGGCGAGGTTCCTGTTTTTGGGACATTACTATACACTTGGCAGGCTTTGTCGAGGCGTTTATATAAATATACTCCCATACGTAGGATATACATAAAATTCAGTGGTAAGGACATGAAATTGCAGCCAAGTCCCTTTACCTGACGTTTTTGTATAATTTTGTTAATTAAAGATATGAAAGTAAACTTACCATGATGTAAATGTCATCGGTTTACCATCAGACCAAATGTAATCATTAATACTATATCCATTTGTCTTCTTTCTTAACCCTTTATTATAAAGAATATGCAAATGAAGTACATGTGTGCAATACTTGATGTGTGGTGACATCCCTTGACGTTTTTATTCAAAAGGTATTTATATTTTTCAAATTGATAACATAGTCATACTTTCTCGATACTTAAAAAATACTTTAATCTAGATAGCGATGATGACGGCTGGATAACTAATATGAGTATAGATTCACAAGGGAGTATTGCAAAACTAAATTAGAACATTTGGTTGCAGTAGGAGGTAATATATTTGCTTGTGCAATTTTCTCATACAAGTGAAAACGCTTATAAAGTTGAACCATTGTTTTTTTTTCAAACAATTTAGTTATATTAGAAAAAAACATTGTATGTGTAAATTATTAACAGCTTCCAAGAGAAGGTCGTACCTTCTGGTTAAACCTTGTCTTATCTGTAATGTTTTCAAACATCCATCACATTTTATGATCTATATTTTTCAAATCGCAATTTTCACTTATGAAACACAAAAGCGCCAAATTTGTAAATTATGAATTTTTAAGAGTCAAAATGTTTTTTTTTTATGTTAAGAAAAGTATGTTGACGCTTTTAATTATAGTGAAGTGCCAGGTACCAATGTATGCACGATTTTCATTCGGGTCGTTGCTAAAGACTGTTACAAGGTAATGAATAAATTCCATTTCTGATTGATCGGTTATGCCGACAAGATGTCCTTCTTGAACCTCGCATTCACTCTCAGCTTCAATCCATGTTACCCCAAACGTCTTCCTCTGCATCCCGTAGCAACTGTTTTTAAATCCATACCAATTTTCTTCACAACCTTTAACATATAAAATTTGACGATAGAACAAACAAGTATGTTATGGGCAACAGGTTTTTTTACGCAAAATGACTTCGTTTAGTAATACTTTACTTTAAGTACATTTAGGCTAAATTTGACCATGAACGCTAGATACCTCCTCCGTTGTGTTATAATGTTCAATTGGTTCTTAGTTTCCTTTAGAATATTTTTTATGATTGATTTGAAAAGTGTGTGAAAAGTGATTTTTTGTTGTTAGTAGTTCTTATATTTGAACTGTCATCACTATTAACATGATAAAGTTATTTCAGAAAAAACATGGTCTTAAATAGATGTGTATTACACTATAGCACAACCAAGCACTGACTAGGTCAATAATACAAGAACTAATATAGATTGTATAAATTAACTGAATTATATAATATATTTTTTACGAAAATGTATGCTTACTGCTATTTCCTAAATCAAATGTTTCCTGTATAAAGGACTTAAATGCATATTTTCCGAGAAATCCACCATTTTCTTGTAGATCAATTGCAGCTTTAAATTCAATATAGAGTTTCTCCCAGCTTGATATTAGTACATTGTAAGGCCGAAAGCCCTTGCAGAACTTTCCTAAGCTTTTACTACGTCCTTGAAGGTCGATATCATTAACAGAAATAAAGGACTTTTCGCATTAGGAATCATCAGTAATATCAAGATTTATAATGTAACATGTTACATATTGACCGTATGCGCCCTCTATTTTCCAAAAACACGAGTCTCCAGGTTGGTAAGCTATTGGGAACCCTGGTGTAGATATGTAAGTCGATTGCTGTTCACATGTCTGGAAACAACTATGTATTCCGCCGCATGCAGGTATATCTGAAGAAAGACAAACTCAACATTTTCTAGATGTATATTGATGTTTTGCGTCATAAACAATTCTGCGTCGTTGCAACATTTCTGACGGTCTTCTCTCCCTTTAGAAGTCAATTTTTCACATATATCCGTGCTCATAATAAAAAACGCTGCCATGCAGCGGACGCACTGTTCGACAAATGATGGCATACTGTTATTCCCACTGCATTTGTAGAGATCGGAAAAATAACAATATTGAGGCCGTAGCATCTATTAACATTAGTTCCGAAATCCAATATATATAACAATCCGTACTTAGAACTGACCATATAAGCAAACGTGTAAGTCTAATGTGTGTATATACATTTATTATAGATAATCAACATCTTACGCAAAGACAAATGCAACATTTCATGTGTAATCATTTTGGAAATCAACATCGAAAAAAATAATTCACATTTTCTCTTTTAAGCAAAGTTAATGTAATAAGACACAAGATATGGCACTGTTCAAATTTAAAAAAAATATTACTCGACAGAACCAGGATATGAAAATCTTCCAGTTTAAGAGACTTTTACCGATCCAATATTGTGTTTGATTGTACAACATGTACAAAATACAACTTCATGAGCTGGTAAAACTTGTGTCTGACCCACCATTTATTTCGAAAGAAATGCCTGTACCAAGTCAGGGATATGACAGTTGTTTTTCAGTCATCATTTTGGTTGATATAGTCAAGTGTTTGCTTTTTTGCCAGGGTTAATTGACTGCCCCTTTTTCTATTTACCATGGAGTTCGTTTTTGTTTGTTTAAACATCTACCATATTTTAATCATTGATAAAATAAAATAATGATAGATTTAAACCTCGATATGACTTATCAATGTATGTTAATAGGAGTACACCAGCAGATATCATCAGTGAAACCGTAAAAGAGGAACCTTGGGAGCACTCCCGGTTTTTGGTAGATTGATTTTGCTCATTCTTTAGTTTTCTGTGTAATGTTTTGTGAACTGTTGTTCTTTTTCTTATTTTCGTCATGTTATCGTTTTTTGTCTTCGGGTTATGGTTTTTGATTGTCAAATAGGTATTTTATCCTACCTTTTTAACATATGATACAAAATGGCACATACCAATCATAGATACTTTCAATTCAAAAACTTTTGCATTATTTCTTTCAAAATGAAAACAAGTGGAGAGCTGTGTCGTCATTTCATTTGATACCGATATTTGTTTGACTCCACCCAATTTTTGATCAGATGGAAGAATATTCTTTGTATAGCCACTCTTGTCTCTGATACTCAAGGTGTCTTCACATTCTCCTGGATTAATGTCGTACACACCCATCTAAGGTACAAAAAATAAGGTTTCAGATTTATTAACCTGTGTTATGTGCGACCAAAATGTTCAAATACAAACAAGTGTTGCAGAATCTCAATATTGACAACTTAAAGTATAAACAAACTCATTGCACCTCTGCAAGTTCTTTATTCAAATATAACCCACGTTTTAAATGTTGACCTTATAAGAAATGTATAAGGTAACGCAACTGGCTAAAATACCGTTAACCGAAATCGAATGACTGTATTCAATAACGGATTATGCCAAACAATGGACAAAACTTGGAGAGAAGATGTTGATACTCCTTCTAGCTGTGTAAAGACAGTGTAGGTGCTCGTTCGAATCACTGATGAGGCTTTTGTAGGTGAAACGCGAGTCCTGCGTGCAAAATTATAAGCCTGTTTAACCAATTTTGATCTGAAACAGTCATATTGATCTGAATAGCTCTTGAAAGACTAAACAATAGATGATTACGTCGTTTTCAGTTTTTCAGTTAATTTTCAGACTAATCTACTGCGGTACGATCAGTACTGTTCAGATATTTCGCTAGCAGTCTGTGTTCAGACTGTTCAGTGGCTTATATTTACCACACATCAACATCATACTGATTTGTCTGAAATGCTACTCAACAGTCCTGAAGTTACCGCAGTGAATAACTCTAAAAATTGACTGAAAAGCTGAAAATTTCCGAATCATTTATCATTCGGACTTTTTAGATTCAGTTAAGATCAGAATGACCGTTTCAGACTAAAATTCACATACTAGTGATGTATCTTTTGTGCCTCTCGACCCTATTATATGATTAGAAGCATGGCGTTGTCAGTTTATAGTCGACTAATGTGTTTGAATGTTTTTTTTTTTTGGTTTCTTTCGCCTCGCTATTTTATACATGTCTCATATCCGTTCAACTCTCAGTTGATGCGATACTCTAGACCTTGCGTTTTCCATGATGATTTCCTTGATAAAGGCAAACAAGGAAGCAATCACAAAAAGGTTTCAAATGATAAAGTTGAAGTCATCCCATTGAATGTTTTACGTTTGATACAACGTTGTTAAATATCTGTGTAACATGCATATGTTCCAATTGTCACGACAACAAACCTATCCTCTTTCTCTCGTGTTTTACATCACAAAAATGCATCATATCCCTGGAGTTTTACTTCAATGAACAACACGACACATGTGGAACAGAAAGTGTGTCCAAACCAGTTAGCGTGGTGTCGTTTTCTCTATATTTTGCTTTCTGTGTAATGTTTTGTTATTGTTATTTGTCTTTTCGTTATTTTTATAATAAGGCAGGGTGTCGTTGTTCTATTGGACATGATTTGAGATCCCCCTTAGAATCACTTCTCTCTCTATGTGAACGCATAATGTAAATCGATAGCATCACTTTATGTCCATTTAAAATATAGGCCAATATATATTATGAGAGGAAGAGTTATTTTTTAGCACGAAAAATTCAAATAAACAAACAAACAAAAAATAAATCGTAACTATAAAAATAAACAATGACTTATAAATGTCTTTACAACAGTTAGTGACCAAATTAGAAATTTTAAATAAGTAGCAATAAGGTATATGTTTATTTTCCTTTGAAACAGCGGTGTTTCTATTTTGTCTGAAATTGTGCAAGTTTTCAAAATGCTATGGATTTTTAGTAACGCATTTTATGGGTGTGTCATACTGACCTTTTGAACATCATTCACTAGAATTTTCTCTTGTAGCTTCATATAGACAATTTCAATCCCACATACATGTCAGACTGAATAGACCAAACACAATTTAATCCCTGACCATAACATGCATAATTCAATGGAAAACTCTGGGATGAAATTGTTGTTTTGTTTTTGTTTTCCAGAAATATTTTTGAGCCACATTCGTTAACTTCTAAGAATTCTAAAAGATAAGATAAAGACGTTGTATATTTAGTATATTTAAGTAAATTCAAATGTTTTCAAAAGTCAAATTTAATGAAATATGAGTAAAACTATTACGAATCTTTTTAGTAAATGTTTATATACCTGAGTAATTAACAATTAAAACAAAAATCAGGGACAATAGTTTGCTCATTTACTTGACACTACATCGAAATTAATGTTTACCTTATCATAAAATTTAAAAATATTTAACTGACACCTACTACACCTTTAGCTAATTATATAGTAATTAGACATCTTTTACCACGTCCTTTAAGGTCGATATCATTAACAGAAATAAAGGACTTTTCGTATGAGGAATCATCAGTAATATCAAGATTTATAATGTAACATGTTACATATTGACCGTATGCGCCCTCTATTTTCCAAAAACACGAGTCTCCAGGTTGGTAAGCTATTGGGAACCCTGGTGTAGATATGTAAGTCGATTGCTGTTCACATGTCTGGAAACAACTATGTATTCCGCCGCATGCAGGTATATCTGAAGAAAGACAAACTCAACATTTTCTAGATGTATATTGATGTTTTGCGTCATAAACAATTCTGCGTCGTTGCAACATTTCTGACGGTCTTCTCTCCCTTTAGAAGTCAATTTTTCACATATATCCGTGCTCATAATAAAAAACGCTGCCATGCAGCGGACGCACTGTTCGACAAATGATGGCATACTGTTATTCCCACTGCATTTGTAGAGATCGGAAAAATAACAATATTGAGGCCGTAGCATCTATTAACATTAATTCAAATCCAATATATACAACAATCCGTACTTAGAACTGACCATATAAGCCAACGTGTAAGTCTAATGTGTGTATATACATTTATTATAGATAATCAACTTCTTACGCTAAGACAAATGCAACATTCCATGTGTAATCATTTTGGAAAAATCAACATCCAAAAATATAATTCACATTTTCTTTTAAGCAAAGTTAATGTAATAAGACACAAGATATGGCATTGTTCAAATTGAAACAATATCACTTGACAGAACCAGGATATGAAAATCTTCCAATTTAAGAGACTTTTACCGATCCAATATTATGTTTGATTGTACAATACAAAATACAAACTTCATGAGCTGGTAAAACTTGTGTCTGACCCTCCATTTATTTCGAAAGAAATGCATGTACCAGGTCAGTTGTTTTCAGTCATCATTTTGTTTGATATAGTCAAGAGTTTGCATTTTGCCAGGTTTGATTGACTTCCTTTTTCTATTTACCACACATGACAGAGTTCGTTTTATTTGTTTAAACATTTATCATATTTTACTCATTTATCAAATAAAATAATGATCAATTTAAACCTCGATATGACTTATCAATGTATGTTAATAGGAGTACACCAGCAGATATCATCAGTGAAACCGTAAAAGAGGAACCTTGGGAGCACTCCCGGTTTTTGGTAGATTGATTTTGCTCATTCTTTAGTTTTCTGTGTAATGTTTTGTGAACTGTTGTTCTTTTTCTTATTTTCGTCATGTTATCGTTTTTTGTCTTCGGGTTATGGTTTTTGATTGTCAAATAGGTATTTTATCCTACCTTTTTAACATATGATACAAAATGGCACATACCAATCATAGATACTTTCAATTCAAAAACTTTTGCATTATTTCTTTCAAAATGAAAACAAGTGGAGAGCTGTGTCGTCATTTCATTTGATACCGATATTTGTTTGACTCCACCCAATTTTTGATCAGATGGAAGAATATTCTTTGTATAGCCACTCTTGTCTCTGATACTCAAGGTGTCTTCACATTCTCCTGGATTAATGTCGTACACACCCATCTAAGGTACAAAAAATAAGGTTTCAGATTTATTAACCTGTGTTATCTGCGACCAAAATGTTCAAATACAAACAAGTGTTGCAGAATCTCAATGACAACTTCAAGTATAAACAAACTCATTGCACCTGTGCAAGTTCCTCATTCAAATATAACCCACGTTTTAAATGTTGACCTTATAAGAAATGTATAAGGTAACGCAACTGGCTAAAATACCGTTAACCGAAATCGAATGACTGTATTCAATAACGGATTATGCCAAACAATGGACAAAACTTGGAGAGAAGATGTGGATTCTTCTTCTAGATTGGTTAAGACAGTGTGATTGTTCGTTCGAATCACTGACGAGGCTTTTGTAGATAAAACGCGAGTCCTGCGTGCAAAATTATAAGCCTGTTTAACCAATTTTGATCTGAAACAGTCATATTGATCTGAATAGCTCTTGAAAGACTGAACAATAGATGATTACGTCGTTTTTAGTTTTTCAGTAAATTTTCAGACTAATCTACTGCGGTACGATCAGTACTGTTCAGATATTTCGCTAAGAGTCAATTAATTTCTGGCCAGTCTATGTTCAGACTGTTCAGTGGCTTATATTTACCCGGACACATCAACATCATACTGATTTGTTTGAAATGATACTCAACAGTCCTGAATTTACCGCAATGGATAACTCTAAAATTGACTGAAAAACTGAACATTTCCGAATCATTTATTATTCGGACTTTTAGATCCAGTTAAGATCAGAATGAACGTTTTAGACTAAAATTCACATACTAGTGATGTATCTTTTTTGCTTTTGTCCCTATTATATGATTAGAAGCGTATCATCACGAATTGGTTGATCTATACGATGTGTCTGTCTCTAAACTAATTAATGACATTTTTACCACGTTTTAGATTGTGGTTTAACATCTATGTCGTCTTTCAGCTAAGTATCGAACGTGACCTATTCCCGAATATATTAAAACAAAAATCAGGGACAATAGTTTGCTCATTTACTTGACACTACATCGAAATTAATGTTTACCTTATCATAAAATTTAAAAATATTTAACTGACACCTACTACACCTTTAGCTAATTATATAGTAATTAGACATGACTGATGAACGTATTTTGACGTGAGCGGCTCGGCGGTTTCCAATAATAGAACAGAAATCACTGACCCTGCCGAATAACATGAATACATTAGCATTGTACAGTTAGAAAAAAAATTCCCACTTAAATTTGACCATCCCCTTTTCATTTCTTTCTTACAAATTAAGCTAACTGTTTGTGTCATATATTTTTGCATATGTATGTAACCAGTATCTTCCATGGATTTGATTTCCAGTAGTTAAAATGGTTAAATGTAATTTCTTTTTGGTGTATCCATGCCAACAATCTGCACTTATTTGTTATAACGTTTTGCTAAACGGGGTGTGAAAATGTCACATATTTCCCCAAAATTTGTTTAAAAGTTGAAATTCATTCCTTAGAGTGATATCTTTTTCGAAACTGTTAAGATATATCGATATATCTACCAAGATATCAAATAAACTCATTGGTCTTTCATCTCATTTCTTTTGCTAAGTTGCGTTTAAAAGTTCACGTGAAAAAAAGCGTTTGTAAACATAACAATAATTTCTGCACCTATGGCTGGTCTGGATATGAAAATACGGACCGTCAAAAAAAATAATAGCCTATAAAACATGTAAGAAATAATCTTGATGTTAAAATAAACCCACTTTGAATGCTTAATTAGTCATCAGCTGTCTAAAAACGAACTTAATTGCACAATAATTTTCATATTTGAAAAATCCACCGGGGTCAAATTGCGGAACTACACTCTTAACTGTGTATTGCTACCTAATATGGGACCGTCCCGGATTTTTTTATCCTTTTAATGTGGCTCAATCTGTAGTTTTCTTTGTAGTGTTTTGATGTAAAATTGAAGAGCATTTTCATCTTACTTTTGTTCATTTGCATTTTGTCTACACCAGACGCGTTAGTGGCTCTGAAATAATAATAATAATGATAAATTCTTTATTTAACGAAGGTAACTCATTTAATATACAATTGTTAATCTCACACGAGGCCTTCACACATTAAAATGAACAATTAATACATGCAACAATCAATGCATATAACACAATAATCAATAGAGATGTACACAATTACAAATCTATATACACAAGCATGAACACAAGCTGTAGAACTAGCATGGCAAGAATGTCCTAAGAATAAAAAACAAAGTTTGTCTGCTCATTTTGTTTTGTGAAAAAAAAAAAATAAGCACATTTCACCTTAAAGCTTTCTTTATGACTTGAATCCTTTATATCATTTGGCAAACTATTCCAAATAATTAGACCAGAATATTTAAAAGTCTTTTTGAAGTATTCAGACTTTGGCCTTGGTAAATGAAGATGTCCAGATGTTGTTGACCTAAGAGAATAACTATATAGATCACTGCACGCAGTAAATTTACTAGTAAGATAATCTGGCACTAGTCCATTCATACGTTTAAACATTAAAATGGCTGAAAAAAATCCGTGTAAAAATGGTCATCCAATTAAGTTCTTTAAACATTGACATTGATGGATAATCAAAAGGTTTATTCAAAATTAATCTTGCTGTGCGCTTTTGCAGCTTATGAATCCGCTCAATGTTGCAGTTTGCGGTAAGACCCCATATGGTGCAACAATAATCAATATATAACTGTTGTAAAAAAGGAGAAGACCTTTGCGAGGCAAGTATCGTTTTAATATATTTAGCAGGTATAATCTGCTTGAAAAAATCTCACATACTTTGTCTATGTGAATTGACCATGATAGATTTTTATCAATATGGATACCAAGAAGTTTTTCTACTTCCACATTGTCAAATGAAGTCTGATTTTGCGATAATACACACAATACATCATTACAATTCTCAAGTTTTCTCTCAGATCCCATAAGCATACATTTGGACTTCTTGTTCTTTATTATCAAATTGTTTTCAGCACACCATTCAATTACGTTCAAATCTTTATTTAAACAAGAGTTTAAGTTTGAATTAGATTTGGACGATATATGCAAAGTTGTGTCATCAGCATATAATTCAGACTCTGTGTGTTTTAATGTAAACGGGAGATCATTTATATAGATTTAGAATAATAAAGGTCCTAATATGGAACCTTGTGGGACCCCGAATGTTACATTATTGTATCCTGATTCAGTTGTTCCAATTTTAACCTTTTGAAATCTATTTGAAAGGTAGGACAAAAACCACTTAACAGAGTGATCATCACATTTATATAAACTAAGTTTCGATAATAAAATGTTATGGTTAACAGTATCAAATGCTTTTTTAAAATCTAGAAATAAAACAGCTGTGAAATTGCCTTTGTCAAATTCGTCTACCCATTTGTCAATTATTTTGATAACTGCTTTGTGGCATGAGTGTTTTTCTCTAAATCCAGATTGTTGTTGTAATAATAGTTTGTATTTAGTTAAAAATGAATATAATTGTTTAAACACAGTCCTCTCAAAAATCTTGGACACTGTAGGTAAAATTGAGATAGGACGATAATTGTAAGGAACATCCTTATTACCACTTTTGAAAATTGGAGTTACTTTTGCATACTTTAGAATATCAGGAAATATACCTGTACATAAACTAAGGTTTATAATATGAGTAAGAGAACCTACAATTATTGATTTTGATATATTCTTGGGCCAACTCCATCGGTCCCAGTTGATTTATTAATATCTAGATTTGTGAGATATTTAAAGACATCACCATTTGTGACAGTATACAGTGAAAACAACGAATAAGTTTTTCTCCCACTGAACTAACGTGATCATTTAAGCAGTTTACAATGTCAATTTTATCCGTAAGATTCTTATCTTCGTATGTTATCATATCAATATCATGATTCGTTGTAGAGTTAAAATCTTTTAAATGTCTCCATAGAGTTTTACAGTTTTTATCATTATTGATGGCATCCATAAAATATTTAGATTTTGAAGAACGAATCAGTTTATTTGTTAGGTTCCGTTATTTCTTATAATTATCCGTATCTTTCTTGTTATGATAATAATCTCTCTGGTAAGCTGATTTGCATATTTCATCTGTATACCACTCTGGTTGATATTTATTTGTTATCCGTTTGGTTACAACAGGGGAATGTTTATCTAAAACATTAACAATAAGATGATACCACATATCAATTGCTTCATTTGGGTCACTTATTTCATGTATAATATTAAATGTTTTTTTAGACAAATTAAAACTGTTAAACTTGTTGAAATGCATATGTTTCGAACAGTCATGCTAGTATACAGATTTATATCTTTGTTTTATTATTGGAGGTCTCTCGTGTCTTTGGACAATACTTATGCCAGATTTATTCCTTCTGGTATCGTTTCCTAACTTTGTTGAAAATTATTCTTTCTAAATTATAATTTGAATGTAAAAGAAAACATCTAACCTTTAAAACACAATCTTTGGTAATAGATGTTACCAATATCGACTTTATCTACCCACCACTTTCGAAACTGCCGTGTGTATTTATGACCCATATGTAAAACGCATTTTTTTTCGTGGTAATCAAATGAAAAGGAAAGGCATGTAATATTTTGACAGTGTCCAATACATTGCTGAATATCGACATCTTTTTTTTATCATGTGAATAACATCATGGTCTTCGTTCATCCAAAACGCATGGTATGGTAGAACCTCAAATCCGAAATCGTAATTGTAATTTCTGCAACACAAATCACGTCTTGCTGAAAAATAATAGATAATTATTCATAATCTTAAAGTAGAATTGTTCAAATAAAAAGTGACGAATTTCTATCCTGCACTAGAACAACCCTTTTTTAAAGTCCTAAAAGTTGAAAATGAAATAATTGATTCAATGATATCAAAAAAGTAAAATTCAATGAATATAAATTGATCAGCGGCAAGTAACAAACACATTCTAACGTATTGGATACGCAGTGTTCTCTACCGGCAAAAAGACTGGATGAGTTTACACATAAATGGTACAAGAATTCGATTGAGATGGACGTCTTGTGGGTGTTAAGTAAGAATTGTTCTTAAATGCCGCCTTTGCGTCTCCTGTCTCCTTTCTACTGATTTAGTTGGAAATTTCAATATGATCATTTCCGTAAGAAATCGAAAACTTAACACTAATTTTATCGGTGACTTCTCATGATTCGACTATATATCACATGAATACCAACTGATTCAGGCATTACAGATAAATGTTTGAACAACAGATAGTTTTACGTTATTTTGACATTTTTTTATATTCTAGGGCCACAGCTTCTGCTAAAACAGAAAGAAACAAACTCAAAATTGATCCCTAATTTCTTATGATATGATAATGTTCTAAAAACATTCTGTCAATTGATGCGGGTGTGTCATAAAAGAGTTCCGAAAACTGATATTTTCATGAAATGTTATATTTTTAAAAGTCAAAATTTTCAACCGGAACAAATGTCAAACTCGATCTGCACTTGTAATAATTTGACTACATACAAAATAGCTAATTCAGGTTGAACAACAAAAGAAAATGTGCGGAAAATTTATCAGGCTGACGAACTTATAGCTTTGTGTACTATTATACACACACACAAAATAGCTAATTCAGAAGGTTGAACAATAAAAGAAAATGTGCGGAAAACTTATCAGGATGACGAACTGACAGCTTTCGGAGGAAGTACAAGCCTCATGTTTCCTTCAGTTTTTGTCTTCGTTCGGTTGTGTACTATTATATACACATACAAAATAGCTAATTCAGTAGGTTGAACAATAAAAGAAAATGTGCGGAAAACTTATCAGGATGACGAACTGACAGCTTTCGGAGGAAGTACAAGCCTCATGTTTCCTTCAGTTTTTGTCTTCGTTCGGTTGTGTACTATTATATACACATACAAAATAGCTAATTCAGTAGGTTGAACAATAAAAGAAAATGTGCGGAAAACTTATCAGGATGACGAACTGACAGCTTTCGGAGGAAGTACAAACCTAAAGTATCTTTAGCTCTGTGTCTTCGTTCGGTTGTGTACCATTAGACATTTGACATGAAAAGTCGCAGCTCTTCCTTTATTATGATTCATTAAAATCTACTTTTCGTTTCCCTTTACATCAACTTCCTGTCGTGTATTAAAAGAAACGTCATAAAAGTTTGATCTCTTTTTTCGTTTACAATAACATGAATAACTGACGATGTCATACGTAAGGTTTTTACCATGTGTATTTATATGCTGTCTTTGTGCCATAATTTGAAACAAAAGTTATAGGCCATTTATGTTTGAATTAGTATGTCTTATAAAAAATTTGCATTGTTTTACAAATAGAAGCCTTGTGCTCTTACCTTGTTTTGGACAGCCAATTATTTCTAGCTATAAACATGCATATGTGTATTCCAGTGGGACAACTTTTATGTACCGGCTGTAAATTTCTGTGTTGAATACAAACTGCTGAATTGATAGTCCTATTGAGGGATCGGTTTTGAACACCTGGTGGAATATAAAACAAACTAAAATTAAAATTAAACTAAATTCGGTTGAGTGTAAACAATCTGCAAATACTCTTAAATTGGTACTTTGTACCTTTTTTGTTCATTTTTTAGTTGATTGTTTTTGCCTTGTGTCGATCTACATGTTATGAGTCAAGCCATTTTCAACGGACTTTTCCAGCTGTTTTTTTATGATGTACTGTTGTTCCAGGTAAGGGAATGGTTGAGCGCTCACAAACACGTTTGAGCCTACCCAATTCCTAATATGTCTGTCCCAAATCTGAGATTCGGTAGTTGTTGTTCATTTGTTGTTGGTTACTGTCTGTTTTATCTGTTTTTCGTTTATCTTTTTTTCATAAATCAGGCCGTTATTTTTTTAGTTTGAAGTGTTTCACACTTTTTCATGTTGTAGCCTACTATACCCAACTTTACGGTTCGGGTTTGCTTATTGTTAAAGGCCGTACAGTAACCTATAATTACTAAAATGTTCTTTGGACTCTGATGGCTACTGTAAATTCAGTAATTATTGCGAGACTTTTATTAATGCGAATAATGCGACTAGGCGAGTCACGCATTTATAAGAACCGAAGATTTGTCTGAAATCGCAATAAATAAACTCGCATTCTTGTCAATTTTTGGAAAATCGCTGTAATAAATGCACGCCATAATTTCTGAATTCATAGTAGTTGTCTCATTCTCAATCATACCATTTCTCGCTATTTTATATTGTTTTGTTCATGGTATAGTGTCTCTGAACATAATGTACATGCCGAAGTGAGCAAAATATAGTCCTTTAGTTGCCTTTGATTTTTAATGGCAATTCCTTATATTACAGCGTTCACATATTTTTCAATTGTGTTTACCTTATTGTGCAGCGATTGTGGTCGGTGACCGTCTCACTGGTACCATATTGGGCTTCAAAATGTTTGGTCTTTTTGCGTCTACCAAATTTTGCGTATTCCACACACGCGTGTCGCACGCTGGTATCGATACTAGCAGTTATTCTTTTTACTACTAGGTCGACGCCGCTTCTCGTTACTGTCTTTGTACCGATTGAAGAATCCGCCCTATATCAAGGAGTTTAATTTTTTTTTTTTTGCAATTATCTCATATAAATTGAATAAACGATAATTTGGTGTCACTCTTTGTTTATCCTCTTTTAAATGTTCATGCTCCTAAATACATTATGTATTTGGCTATCAAAAAATGACTAGAATCCACCGAAATCATTCAGGAAACATGTTTCAAAAATAAATCCTGGTTCATAAAAATTGATCACGCCGACAAGGTGTTTAAATTTAAAATGATCTCTTATCAGTAGTAAGCAAGTCTGTGAATTAACTGTTTTTTTTATAAAAATTGAAATTTTTTTTTTACTTAGGATTTTCTACCCAAGAAATAGATTACCTTAGCTGTATTTGGCAATACTTTTCGGATTTCTGGGTCCTTAATGCTCTTCAACTTGGTACTTTATTTGGCCTTTTAAATTTTGTTGATTGATTCGAGGGCCACTGAGGAGTCTTTTGTAGACGCGCTTCTGGCGTACAAAATTGTAATCCTGGTATCATGGATGAGTTTATGTTCATTTTATTGAAATTATAGAAATTTACCATGTTTACCGTATTTCAAAATATATAAACGAAAAAAGGGTTTGACACATTTTTCACCCAATATAAACAGAAATAATTTATGTAGATATGTAAAAAGAATAAGGGCTAACAACAAACGATCATGTGATCTTTAGATGAGATAACTAACCTTCATTGTTCCCTTTGGGTCCTCGTGGGTAGCAAGATTGTTCTTATCAATTCCGTGTAAAATATTGAAGGAATTTATAAGTTTTGTCCGTCTTTAATTCCTTGTAGCTCAACCCCTTGTACTTTCAAGGGCACTATCAAATCAACCTGGAAAACAAAAATATCTTTGAAGACATCGCGATCTTAGATATTTAGATACCAGTTTAGTCGTCTGATCTGTAATTTTAGCGATTGTGTCTTTTTCCGATAAGGACATTTTGACTGAGTGTAATATCGCATGGCGGGTGATGTATGTATAGCAGGAGATGTTTTCCTTGTCGACTCATCCCGTCTCGCTATTTTATAGCGACCCTCTAAGATTTTGTTTGTTTTCTGGCTTTGTATATTCCAAATCGATTTACGAGATTTCATCATCGGTAAACTACTGTCACCTTAATTTACTTAACAGGAAAACATATGAACAAATAACCGACTTTATTAAATCAATTAAGATCATGTGCTGAGACAATATTTCTATATCACCTAAAGTTCATAATGTTTTTGTCCGACTTTCAGCGACAAAAACTTAAGTTATTCAACAATAATTATATTTTAAGATTTTCTCTGAACGTTAACTGTTTGTCGTGAACTGGTCTGTTCAATGGATAACCCCCACACACACACACTACAAACACATTAACAATAATGTATGTTTCTTACCATAAACCATGGGGTATGATCAATGGAACTTGCACACCAGCCATTTTCAGGACGAAATAGTCGACCAAAAGTAAATTGATGATCACTGTCCTTATGTGATGAAGATTCAATCTGATAATCATAGACGTCACCAGTATTTAGTCCAAGTTGCCGTCCGCACCTTGTTGCTAATGTAATTAAGAAAATATTAAAATCGTATTCAGCAAATGATAACATTGAACACGTCATCAAAAGAAAGTAAAAATGAATGAGGAATAGCTGCTATTGTGGATTGTTATTCTTCGCAGTGCGACATGAAATAACATTATAATACGAAAATCATTGAGCGTGTTGCTGTCCCAGATGATAAAGATAATGGTCAACTAAATCATTCTGATATCAATAAGAAGTTGTTTTAAAACTCAGCAACACCGATTTCTTTTTATGATCAATGTTTATCAAAATAAGCAATCTTAATTGTTACAAATATCTCCATTATCTCATAACATCAGTTTTCCATTGAGTTATACTACTTTGCTGTCGATGGATTTTGTAATTGTTATATTAAACAATAATTGTTTAATGTTCTTGACAGAAGATCAAACTACTCTATAAATTTATTTGTAGATATAGGAAGATGTGGTGTGAGTGCCAATGAGACAACTCTCAATCCAAATAACAATTTATAAAAGTAAACCATTATAGGTCAATGTACGGCCTTCAACACGGAGCCTTTTCATCTCGATGCAATGATATTCTTTCAAGATGTAGTTTTTAAAAAAATTTCCGATATTGTAAATTTATATTTTTACACTGGTAAACAGTAAAATAACCAAAAAACAAAACGAACACCTAAGAAAATTCAAATCTAAAAGTCCCTTATCAAATGGCAAAATCAAAAGCTCAAACACATCAAACGAATTGAAAACAACCGTCATATTCCTGACTTGGGACAGGCATTTCCTTATGTATGGTGGATTAAACCTGGTTTTATAGCTAACTAAAACTCTCACTTGTATGACAGTCGCATAAAATTCCATTATATTGACAACAATGTGTGAACAAAACAAACAGACATAATAGGCGGCAAAAATAGGGGTACAGCAGTCAACTTGTGTTATAATCTTAATCACTATAAAACAAAATGGCATATAGACAAAGCACATAAACAAAAATGCAAGACAAAAATACAAAAATTACCACAGCACAACAGCACATTGGCGGGATGCATAAGTCCGTCCACGCCAAAAGGATATTATCAAAAATAGAATAAACAGTAAAGGTTAATAATTAACAAAGACAAAGAAAAGAACACTATAACACGTAATTAAGATGATATACAACGTCAGTACCTTATATCTATACTTCAGAACCATCGTGTATCATTTGTGAAGTTGATACGGAATATTTATCAACAAGGTCTTGGTATCTTCCGATGAACTTTTTTTAGAAAAAGGACGAGACTATAAAGTCTGGGTAGCAGCTGTAAGCTCTTGAATACCGAATAAGTTGGGAAATGTATATCTCATATGCAGATGAAGTTGGTATATTGCTACTACCATGTACTGAGGTGGGGGAAATTGATAATGTTAAAATTAAAATCGTCTCCTTAGTCATAGATTCTGGTACTGAGATGACCGCTTATGTCAAATTCGAGGTATAAGTATAAAAATGAGGCGAAGGAAGCCGTGTCTGTTGTTTCTTTAATTTCTAGTTCTGGCGGATATTTAAATGGAAACCCATCAGAAAAATTTTGATTGTTAATGGAAAGAACATCATTAATATATCAGAATGTGAAATTAAATGATCTGGCTTTTTTTATTTTCTTGTTTTTGACAAGTGTCTGAAAGAACTCATACTCATATGAAAATAAGAAGAGATCGGCAAGGAGAGGCGGACAGTTCGTTCCCACAGGAATGCCGACAATTTGTTGAGAAAGTCTACCTCCAAATTCAACAAATATGTTGTCAATAAGAAACTCCAGCATACTTATCACTTGTTCCTCTGTGTAGCATGTTTTACCTATTTGTTCACTACTAACAAAAAATGCCGCTTGGTATCCCAAAGTAATAAATCTATAGTGTATACTACCATTTTTATATTGCAAAGCATTGTGGATTATTTCTTTAAGACGATTTTTCAATTTCATATGGGGAATGGTGGTATACACGGTTGAAAATTCAAAAGTTTTGATAGAATTAATTTCAGAGAAAGAGTGAGTTTTTAAATTATCAAGAAGTTCTTTAAAGTTTTTAAAAATCCACATACGGTTAATACCACTACGCGAGTAAAAAGTTTCATGGTATCTCTGAGGGCCCTCTTTCCCTGTAGACAGAATTATTGTCAATCTAATAGACAGTTCCTTTGTAGAACATGCTGATGAGCCGGCAATGAACCGTTGTCTGTACGGAATTTTGTGAAGCTTAGGTATCCAATACAAACAAGGTAAGTCCTCAGATTTGCTGTTCAATGTAATGTTCATTGAAGCCATGAAGGACTTATGATTCGCCAAAATCTGTCCCTTGTCAAATGATACGTTTATGGTATGTGGAATTACCTGTAGTGAGTGCTTATTTATTCTTAATTCTTTTACAAGACACTGGTAGTAGTACGATTTACAATTGGTCCTTGTGATATTAATTAGTTCTTGCTGTCCTCGGGAAATTGTGATAAATTGTATAAATGAAAGAATTTTGCAACTGTGTTGATGCTATTTTATTAATGTTAATGAAAGCATTTGTGATTGACTCATTGACATAATACCACAATTACATATGTTTCTCTCCAGATATATCAAATAAGAAATATAGAGATCAGATTATTTATTTCAAGTACATAGCCAATGTATACAATGGTATTATATACAAGAAATCAAATGTATCAAAAACAGAAGTATAACATATTATTACATAGCCTTTTCAAACAAATATAATTTGTGTATTTTGTGTAAAATCTAGAAAGAATAAAATGTAACACATCAAACCCATTCAATTAATAATAATCCTAAATAAAATAGAAATGTAATAAAACAAATTGGCATCTTGTTTTTCTTAAAATTTTGAAAAGTGTTCTGTATTATTTATTACCTCATGTCAACATCTATCTACATAATACACATATACATGAATATATATAAATCTCAATACATAGTTTTCTATTATATTCCATAAATATATACAATAATGTTATTTACATGAAACGAGTGACTAATAACCATAAAATATGTACTAAAGCAAATTGTTATTTTTATCTTCAAATTTTGAAACGAGTTCTGTATTTTTTATTACCTCAGGTCAACCAACATATATCTGTATAACACATGCTAATCGATTTCCTGAAGTTAAATTGCACTTTTATTGAGTAAACACGACTAATATCTTAAAATTATATACTTTAATATTGTTTTAAGTTGTATAACACCATGTAAAATCAAGTTTTCAGGACAAATCAATTGGTCCTTGGGATATTAATTAGTTCTTGCTGTCCTCGGGAAATCGTGCACCGCATTTTTAATGCTGGGAATAATCCTTCATGAAATGTTAATCAAATAAAAAATCTAAAATTTAACTCTTACCCATCTTGTCTTTATATCTAGATTGAAGATATCCTAGTTGCATCTGTAAGTTTGATTTCTTCCATTTCCTTTGTGCGTCATGTTGTCGTCTGGAACGCTGGTTTCCGTGTGAACCGTACGGGATAATTATAAGAAAGGCGAAGCATTAAAATTCTCATTTAGACCGCATTGAATGATTGAAATCCATGCTTAAATTTATAAGTATACAAAACAAGTATACATAATTAATTAGTTTATGTAACCGATTGGATTTAAAAAAAATATCTACAGTATGAATGTGGATTCCGTAATTTCCTTTGAGTCACCAGTGTTACGGTATTTCCTGCGGTTATTTTTGTACACTTTTGACAGAGAACTTCTAAATGTGATACATTGTACTTGCCACTATGAAACTCACAGAATGTACAATTTTATAAAGACTCACACACTGTAAGTATATCGATACACTGTGAAAAAATCCCTACATCGAAGTTTTTGTTTGCACTTGCCTAAGACTTAATTGCTGGGCCAAACGATATGTTGTGAATAAATACTCGAAAGGCCACAACATGGTTCCAACGTTGGACTCAGTTAAATGACTTACCCCTTCTAACTTTAATTCGTAAATGAATTATCCAGTCAAGTTTTTGACCGCACTAGGTGCAAGTGAAAGGCATTGACCTAAGGATTGCAGCGCATAAAAACGCAAGAAGAATACATGATAGCAGGCCTACAAAATAGGTCCAAAGTAGGGGTTCTCGCGTGACTAACCCCTCTTAATTTGTAGAAAAGTCGCTGCGGCATAGCTTTAATTTGTCCGCACTAGGTGCAAGTGAAAGGCATTTACTTATTCTTGCTGAGCATAAGGACCTAGGTGGCCATATAAATTAACGGAAGTCCTACAACATAGGTCCAACGTTGGGATCCTAAATGACTCCCTTTTCATAACTTCATAGTTCTTAAAATTATACTTTTTTACAGATTGTGTCAGCACTAGGTCCAAGTAACATGCACTTGTTAAAGCTGGTCAAAACGCCTCATGTGGGTAAATTCACGAAAGCCTTACCAAATTAGTCCAAAGTTTGGGTCCGGAATGGCTACTTCCTTCGCACAGAGATTAGTAAAACGGCATCTAACGCAAACCTTTTATCGCACGAGGGGCAAGTGAAAGAACTTGCCAAGGGGTTTATAATGGTATCTAAATATCTAAGATCGCGATGTCTTCAAAGATATTTTTATGTTTTCTAGGTTGATTTGATAGTGCCCTTGAAAGTACAAAGTAAAAAAGGGGTGATCAGGAGTGACTTACCACTTACTTACTTTAATTCGTACAAAAAGTTCCTCCGATAGGGATTTTATACGCACTAAATGCAAGTAAAAGGCATTTACCTAAGGCTTTCCGCGCCAAAAAACCACCTCTTAGATGTAAATTGAAAGAAAAAATCCCTAGGTCAAAGCTTTTATTCGTACTAGCTGCCAGTGAAAGGAAATTACTTAATGCTTGCTTTGTACTGTATTGCAGTATGGCTTTTTTATATGTTGACAGAATTGAATTATGATTGAAGTTTTGTCAGGACCTTAATAAACATATTTTGTATTGTATTGTATTGTATTGTATTGCACGAGGGTCTGAATGAAGTCTTCATTTCTGTTTTTTTTTTTTTAATTTGTTATGCCATTTTTCTCTATTCAGTGAAAATATGCTTGTTCTGTACAAATTGTTGTGTTCAACCTTCATGTACAAATTTCCTGTTATTTCAATATATGACATGTTAATTCTTCTTCTTCTTTCAACCTCTCGTAGATTGTTATTATTGTATAGTGACGGTTGCTGGTATGTATCCAACTAAATGTACCATCATATCTATGTCTGTTTTATAACAGAGACAATAGTTGACCAAAATAAGACAAATCTGAGTAAGATTTCACATAATCAAAATGCTAAGCTTTATCAATCTTCATCACGGAATAGGAGATACACGCAGACAAGTACGCAGTGGCAATTGGTTTATTTATGCTGATAAAAAAACATACGATTACCAGAACTAGATTTTTCCTCGATAGACTAACTGTTTAAAAAAAATCCAAAACATTGTCATTTGTTTGGGAGAAGATTAGAATATGTTTAATAATTATTGGTAGTGAAGAAAATGTTATACACAATCCTTTATGCGACCCGGATTAGTCATTTTATATTTCAGGACTTCCGTTATTTGGAATCCAGGTATCCATAAATCATTGAGGACCTCCATATATTGATTTGATTTCAGTATTTTCTGAAGTTTCTCGGGACCTCCAATATTCGATTTGAGGACCCCCATAAACCGTTTTCATGATATCCTGATAGATTTCAGGACCTTCATAATTCGAGTTCAGGACCTCCATAAATACACTAATTTTGGTGACAGAAGTAACAAATGGGATATTGAAACTCATATGTCGAAACGAACTGACAATGCATTGCAAAAACGAAAAACGACCAATACACAAACACGTTTACAAAACACAACATAGAAAATCATAGACTGAGATACATGAAACCCACCAAAAAGTGTGGGTGATCTTAGGTGCAACGAAACGGTAAATAGTCTTTTTTTTTTCTTATCATTTTATAAATCTAAAATGCTCAATAAAGAATTGGTAAGAGGCAATTGGCCTAATATTAAATAAAGAAAGGGATACAAACCAAAGTGTCATTCCAGAAGAACGGAAATGCAAATAAAAACCAGGACATAAATACCGATGCATACGAATGTATACAATTGGCATGGCTAACATCAATAAAACAGTTCCAATCAAAATCATTTCATACCGAATGATCTGCTATTGTCAATTATCAATAATACATGTTATGTGCATAAAACGCTCCATTTCGTTATTTTGCTAATCTTTTATTTCTGTAATTGTCTTTAAATTATTCTTTATTTTAGCACAATTATTCTATATTTAGTGCACTATTTTTCTCTATTCTTCATTTTTTTACCCATATTTCTTTATTCTTTATTTTTTGGCCTATGTTTCTTTATTCTTTATTTTTTTGGCCTATGTTTCTCTATTCTTTAGTCAGTATTCTCTATTCTATCAACCCCATCCACACCCTCTTGCATTGTATTTTATATCATATTATATGTCTTTGCCTGTATTTATCATGATTTGCCATAGAAAACGCCAAATTGCTCAGAGACAGCTTTCTAAAATATTGCAATTTAACAAAGTGCATTAATCATATTAATATAGAAATACATTAGCTATGACCAAAGCACATTTTGTACGATAAAGAGAGGCAAACAGGACATTCAATATCATAAGTCAAAAACAAACTGAAAAAAGAAGCTATGGCAACAGAAGAAAACGACCAAAAGACAAACAACAGTACACCAAACACAACCTAGAAAACTTCAGACTGAGCAACACGAACCCTTTAAAATCAGGGTTGATCTCAGGTGCTGCGGAAGGGTACGCAGATCCTGCTGCACATGTGGCACCCGTCGTGTTGCTCTTGTAATTACAAACCCGGTGATAAGTCTAATTCGGTAGGTCCGAGTCACATTCGGGGAAAAGAGGACTGGATTTTGGTAACGACAATTGGAACATATCCGTCGTCATCTATGAAACAGATATTCTATAACGGCCAACCAACTCGTCATGGCGTCCGTAACATTTACAAAGGGGTGATTTCAACTTCAACTGTTGGTTTGATAGCAGATGCCCTTCATATTATGAATGTGAACACGATCAACACTTTGTAATAATCAAACATGCAATGTCGTTTAAAGCACCGATAGTCAAAACAGTTCGCTTTTTCCGGTAGACAAGAATCACACGTCTTCTCATTCCCTGAAATAGACGTCGGAGTTCAAATTGTGGGGAATGATGAGATTCTTGTACTGAGACATTCTTCAGATCAGTAGTTGTACATCTGGCTTCTCTCTTTTTAATTTTTGTCATAAAAGTTCGGCTTGTGGTCAATAGGATTCATGTATAGTAACAGTAAGACCACAATTGCCAAACAAGAGTTTAAAAACCGTTTTAAACAATCAAAATCGATTAAAAAAATTTTAAAAAATACCCGTCTCTATCAGTTACCTTTCCATGGGTAGTAATGACGTCATGTCGACGATCGATTAGTACAGTGATTTTGTCATAGTTTGGTTCAGTAAGGCATGATTGTGTTAAGTGTATTTGATGACAAACAATGACACAATATAGACATTCTGATTTTTTGCTAAAGAAACTTTTGAACATGAATTCAAACTGAATCATCTTTGTATATGTTGTATCTTATATATCTAGGTAATATGTGAGTAAATTCTAATTTATTTCATATAACTTATAATTTGACACAGAATGATGGTTGCTTATGTCTCAATTTAAAAGTTGCTTTCTCGTTTACCAACCATAAAAAAAAAGATTTATTTGCATTCTTTTACATCAAATATTTCGTTATAATTTTTCCGAAAAAAAATGCTACTTTTGCACATAATTTAAGATTACTGACATTTCATTGTCATGGTTTAGTTCATATTCGACATGGTTCAGTTCTGTGATTCGTATCGTCTATGAATTATAGTATAACTAATCGAAGAATTCAAATAGAGAAAAATATTCAACGAGTGACCGAACAACACATTCATTCACGAATGCGCGTAGCGCATAAGTTAATTATCAGTGTTGTTTGGTCACGAGTTGAATATTTTTCGATATTTGAATTCTTTGATTAGTTATACTTTTTATTACATTGGCAAATGTTTTTTCTGAAATTAAAGTAGAAAATGTAAGGAACTATATTTTTTTCTAAGCATTCACAATTTGTTTGGATCCGACGTCATGACAACGCCTATTGTTGTATGACGTCAGAGGAGTTAAATAACCACGTTTATTTCACATGTGAAATTATCGGTTTTTATTTCACTGGGAAATCAATGTAATTCATTGCAACCAATGTAATAAGGATAAATAATGATAGAAGTAAACATACATTTAATTTATATAAATATCGAAATACCGTTAAAAAAAACTCATTTTCGCGGATACTTTTTTTCGTGTTGAACCTATTAGGGTCACCATACCCCAACTTTGGACCTCAGGTGTAGAAATTCTATAACTTTACCCACCTGGGTCTTTGGGTCCAGGCAACCTTAGGCCATTGCCTATCATTTGTACCTAGTGTGGACAAAAGTTTTGCCGTAGGAACTTTTTTACGAATTAAAGTTGGGAGGGGTTAGGGTCACCATACCCCAACTTTGTACCTCAGTTGTAGAAATTCTATAACTTTAACCAGTCTTTGGGTCCAGGCAACCTTAGGCCATTGCCTATCATTTGTACCTAGTGTGGACAAAAGCTTTGTCGTAGGGACTTTTTTACGAATTAAAGTTGGGAGGGGTTAGGGTCACCATACCCCACCTTTGGACCTCAGTTGTAGAAATTCTATAATTTTAACCACCTGGGTCTTTGGGTCCAGGCAACCGTAGGCCATTGCCTATCATTTGTACCTAGTGTGGACAAAAGCTTTGCCGTAGGGACTTTTTTACGAATTAAAGTTGGGAGGGGTTAGGGTCACAATACCCCAACTTTGGACATCAGTTGTAGAAATTCTATAACTTTACCCACCTGGGTCTTTGGGTCCAGGCAACCTTAGGCCAATGCCTATCATTTGTACTTAGTGTGTACCTTCGTTACACTACTTTAGTATGAACTAATAACATTAATTTTTTAATTATCATAAAGACGACAAACCCATCTCTAAAAACACTGAAAAGAGAAAGGATTAGCTAAAAGGATATTTGAAAATCCTAAAAGAGATGTCCGGCTTTAAAAAAAAAAAGGATTATTATTAAATAAACAAAAACTAATCTATTTCGTCTGGGTGAAAATGAATTGCATTTCGTCTTCCTACTGGAAATGATTGTCATCAGATTTCAGAGAACGTTTCATGTTATTACAAGTCTTCGGTTTTTAGGCATGATCAAGTTGGCGCGTTTTCTTATTGTTCGCTAGCTTAATGCATCTTATTGTTCGCTAGCTTGAGTCTGGTAAATTTCTTTCTATCAATTATTCAAGATTCACACTAAAAATACAAGTTATGACGGATAATTACAATTAAGTACCTGCAATGAAGAAATCTAATTAACTTCTTCTGACGCATGTCTGTATCATGTATTTAAATAAAGGTCAGACCCAAAGTGTCCCTTTTTCATTTTTATTTTCATTAGGTATTGTGTATCATGTTAATTTGCAAGTTATGGGATAAGTATTAATCTTTCCATTTTGAAAGGTCGTCTCGGAGTTTTAAAAATGTGAATTAGTGATTACTAACCGAATTTTAAGATCTATTGAATTTATGTATAATACTGAATATTTTTTTGGTAATATAATAAATATAATTCTTCATTAACATAAACTTCCAGATTTTAGAGTTATACGAGTTTAAACTTTCTGCAAGCGTTCGGTTTTAGATTTTTATATTTATTTAGTACTTTCAATATTTTTGATATTTGTATTTATCATCAACAATCTTAATTATTTCAGAGGTTTTGCAAATTCACTAGTCACAACTAGTCAGTACGATTTCATTGCATTTGGTTCGTATATTTTCATCTCTAAAATTTACCAATAACGTATCACAAACCTAATTAAGACTTGTATGTATATGCATATATATAATACTTCGTCTCAAATCTAGCCCAACAATGTTAGATCTGCAAATTTGCGTTAGGAAATTTTTGATCTTCCCTCAGAGGGATTCGAAACCCTACATCTGAGACATCGTTGCAACTCCGCCTGCACTGTGTCCAGCGCCCTGGACCACTCGACCAACTAAGCTATATAAAAATATAGCTTTCGTTGGCCGAGTAATGCATTTCCTCGTCGGCTTTATCTCAGGTTGTAGATGGTATATTTTGCAGATCAGCCGTTTTTTTTTTTTGTATTAAAGGATGATATTTATATATACACACATCAGAATCCAGAATTAATCTCCCTTATACAAAAATACCAATACATGTATCTTCTAGTAAAAAGTTTAAAGATTCTGATTTATACTAATTAAAATCCAGTACAAATCAGAATATTAACTAGTAGAAGTTGTAATACTGCAATGTGTACTTGGAGGATTCTAGATTGGTAGAAATTTCTAGTAGGACCAAAGATAATTATTACTAAGACTCTGAATCTTGATTTACTGGATTGTACTGGATTTAGTTTTAGTTATTACTTTTACTGTCGCGACTTGATTAGTAGGAAAACAAAAGAAATTATAATAAAATGCAACTATCAATAATTTATTACAAATAATGCTTGTAAAATAAAAAAAAAGCGTTCTCGAAATTCTTTTAAGATGGTTTATCTACAATATTTTTTTATTCTGATGAGCAAACAATTTTGGCATTACGCATTGTATGAGACAGAAACCAACTGACAACACCTTCATAAAAATATATAGTTTTTCTTCAAATGCTTGCATATCTAAACTTTAAATGTTTTGGTGTAGAATGTTCATATCATGCATTGTTTTGAGAATAACTAAAAATTTGCCAAAAATATATCAAAATTGAAGATTCAAACTAAGCATCTTTAGGTATCTTTAATTTGATAAAATGTTTAGAAAACCAAAGTGTTCTTAAAAACTTAAAGTACACAAAAGATTGAAGAACTTTTAGAAAAAGACTCTGATATGAAAAAAAAATCAGGGGAAATTGGCCCTATTTATTTCATTTTTGATTCAGACAACTTTTGATTATAAGTTGCAATATGAAGAAAATCCAAATATTGTTCATGTGTTTTTTTCAACTAGTCATCTAGTACAATCCAGGATCCTTCTAATGTAAATCTAAAAGTCTCAATATCAATTAGTAGACATTGCAATTCTGATTTGTACCAGGATGATTCTTGATCCTACCGAATTTCAATTTGTACTGTAACATATACGGTATATAACTCATGAAACAGACAATTGTAATTGAAGATGATTGACACGCCGTTCATTTTGGCAAGTTATAGAATGCATTGCATGACGCATGTGGTTTGATACATAGTCGAATTAATGCAGTTTATAAATATCTGGAAATTGATTCATTTTCCTACACTGACCTGACCATAAACATGCATGTGGTTAACTCATGTTCAACGGAAGGGTAGGTAGTTACTGCTCCACTGGTGGCATATGTCTTTTTGTTCTTGGCAAGTTATAATTCGTTGATTAGTCGCATTTGAGGAAGTCAAAATCGAAAAAAAAACAGATTATGGTTTTTTCCTTAAAAAATATTCTGATCCTAATTTTTTTCCCCATACATTATAGTGTTAAATTTTGAAAAAAAAATAATTTGATTGACAGCGTCGAAAAACTAAAAAAATTGTTTGTGCCCCCTCTTTGAAGTTAAATGGTTGCTCCCTAATGAGTGTTGTAAATTTTAATCAATCGTCAAACAGGAAGTAGCTACAAGACGGACGTAAAACTACTTACACACTACAACCGAACATGATCAAGCTGCATACCAAATATAAAAACGTTTGATACAAATTTTCGTTGTACAATGAGCGTTGTAAAATTTCAAACTATCGGCAAACAGGAAGTAGTTGCACGGCGGATGTAAAAATTGCTTATACGCTTCAACTGACAATGTAAAGTTGCAGACCACATTTAAAACCAGTCCCTTTTATAGACGAAAGTTGTCTACCCCAAAGTCTTTCAGACGGTTGGCCGGACGGACGGAGTCGGGCGGTTACTTGTCCTGATTTCGCCGTCGGCGAGGCAGACAAACATGATTTTGTAAATATTGCCGGTATTTTTAATGATCATTCTGTTAAAGAACAAATTCCTGGCTATTTTGATAATACTGAACTCCCTCTTATTTGTTATGTTTACAAAAAATCTACCCGGAAATATGTGTTTAATTACAGCGAAGTGTGTAAAGATGTTAATATCAGTGACAATACACCTACGTCATGAAATTGCAGTAATTCCGAATACATTTATGGCCCCAGTTCCCATGTTATAACAGGAGACCTTAACATCGTTCGTGACCGAGAGTTGAAATCATTCCTCAGTAAAGGACCTAAATATCTCCCCCCGTCAATTATTAATTTGAATGAGTGTCGTAACATCATCCACGACTCACTCCGTACTTACTGCTCTAAATGGATAAAACGAGAAAAAGCTGACAAGAAATCATTAGATTCTTTTTTTAATTCGATAATGAACATAGTTGATATACGTATTCAACATTTTAAAGAAAATTTTACTCCTAACAACAACCATAATAGCCCAATTTCTCGTATCAAACATAAGCTAAAAGAACTCGCCAAGGAATTTATTTTTGTCCCGGCTGATAAGGCTGCTAACAATATCATTATTGTTTGACGTAAATTTTACATTGAGGTTCTAAAAAGGAAATCACGAATTCACCAAGATTCCAACTGACTCCATTTTCGGAAAATGACATCTGTAACAAACATAAAATTTTAGCTACATTTTTTTATTTTTACAAGCAGAACCAAATACAATGAAAGTTCAAACTATGTACTGGCTTCCGAAGCTGCACAAAACTCCTTACAAATATAGATTTATTTCGTCTTCAAGCCATTGTTCCACTACTAAACTATCTATTCTACTATTCTACTTACTAGTACACTTGGTACAATCAAAAACCTGGTAATAAATTGTTCAAATAAGGCCTTTGAAAATAGTGGAATTAATTACTTTTGGAGTGTCAAAAATTCGTTGGAAGTACTTGATAAATTGCATGCTTATATTGGTGATTTTGAATCTGTTCAAAGTTTTGATTTTTCTACCCTATATACCACTTTGCCTCATAATCTTATTAAGAAAAAATTCACACACCTGATTAAATGGGCATTTAAAAAGTCGGAATGCGAATATATATGTTCGAACTCTTTTAGGTCATTTTTTAGTAACAACAAACAAAAGAACTATGTCAATTGGACCTGCTTTGATACTATAACTGCCCTTGAATTTTTACTAGATAACATTTTTGTTCGCTATGGAGATTCCGTATATCGTCAGGTTATCGGAATTCCCATGGGAACTAACTGTGCACCACTTATTGCGGACCTGTTTCTGTATTGTTATGAGTTACAATTTATGACTAAAATCAGCAATCACCCAACGAAACAACATCTGATTCAAAAATTTAAATAACACTTTTAGATATTTAGATGATATATTGGCTCTCAATAATGACGACTTCAGTATGTACCCTAAAGGGATTTATCCTGCCGAACTGACTTTAAAAAAAGCTAATACTAACAATGAACACTGCCCTTTCCTGGATCTTGATATCTATATCTTTAACGGTAAGCTTAATACCAAAATTTATGATAAACGAGATGATTTTTCATTTCCTATTGTTAATTATCCATTTTTAGATGGTGACGTTCCCTTGTCACCATCTTATGGTGTTTATATATCTCAACTTGTTCGATTCGTTCGTGTCTGTAACAACGTATTTGATTTCAACGAAAGAAATTTCTGTATTACTGAAAAATTATTACACCAGGGTTTTCGATATCACAAACTAGTCAAAACAGTTACTAAATTTTTTCATCGGTACAAGGACATCATTTGTAAATATAAATCAACATGCAGACATCTTATACGTTCAGGTATTTCGCATCCAATATTTTATGGTAATATTCTTTACAAAGCACAAAAATGTCGGCATTCACCTCAAAAGCTAACCAAACCTTTAAACAGACTTATTCGGAAGGGATATAGTTACGATACTATTGTCAGGTCATTAAGGATTGCATATTTTGGTATTAATATTGATTAACTCATAGGGTCTTTGCATCGGAAATAAACACATTTATTCTAAAACCAGTTGTTGGCATGATACGGATTATGTTCTTCTCATATATTTTATGATGGTATGATACTAAACCCCTAACGGGAGGGATTGTACCTGATTTTCATATGAAGAAGACATAATCGTTCAATCAGTTAAATTGAGGTCTGGAGCTGGCATGTCAGTAACTACTAGTAGTCCTTTGTTGATTTATGTATCATTGTCATTTTGCTTAGTTTCTTTTGTTACCTATTCTGACATCGGACTCGGACCTCTTTTAAACTAAGTTGTATTGTGCGTATTGCTATGTGTTTCTTTATTCTACATTGGCTAGGGGTATAGGGGGTGGGTTGAGATCTCACAAAACCTATTTAACCCCGCCGCATTTTTGCGCCTGTCCCAAGTCAGGAGCCTCTGGCCTTTGTTAGTCTTGTATGTTTTTTTAATTTTAGTTCCTTTATATGTTTTGGATTTAGTGTGACGTCCATTTCACTGGCCCTGAAGATCACAAAAACATTTTATTAAAATTAAATATGTCAATAAATTATCAGTGACAATACACCTACGTCATGAAATTGCAGTAATTCCGAATACATTTATGGCCCTAGTTCTCATGTTATAACAGGAGACCTTAACATCGTTCGTGACCGAGAGTTGAAATCATTCCTCAGTAAAGGACCTAAATATCGTCCCCATCAATTATTAATTGGAATGAGTGTCGTAACATCATCCACGACTCACTCCGTACTTACTACTCTAAATGGATAAAACGAGAAAAAGCTGACAAGAAATCATTAGATTCTTTTTTTAATTCGATAATGAACATAGTTGATATACGTATTCAACATTTTAAAGAACATTTTACTCCTAACAACAACCATAATAGCCCAATTTATCGTATCAAACATAAGCTAAAAGAACTCGCCAAGGAATTTGTTTTTTCCCGGCTGGTAAGGCTGCTAACAATATCATTATTGTTTGACGTAAATTTTACATTGAGGTTCTAAAAGGAAATCACGAATTCACCAACATTCCAACTGACTCCATTTTCGGAAAATGACATCTGTAACAAACATAAACTTTTAACTACCTCTTTACAAGTAGAACCAAATACAATGAAAGTTCTAACTATGTACTGGCTTCCGAAGCTTATTTCGTCTTCAAACCATTTTTCCACTACTAAACTATCTATTCTACTTACTAGTACACTTGGTACAATCAAAAACCAGGTAATAAATTGTTCAAATAAGGCCTTTGAAAATAGTGGAATTAATTACTTTTGGAGTGTCAAAAATTCGTTGGAAGTACTTGATAAATTGCATGCTTATATTGGTGATTTTGAATCTGTTCAAAGTTTTGATTTGTCTACCCTATATACCACTTTGCGTCATAATCGTATTAAGAAAAAATTCACACACCTGATTAAATGGGCATTTAAAAAGTCGGAATGCGAATATATATGTTCGAACTCTTTTAGGTCATTTTTTAGTAACAACAAACAAAAGAACTATGTCAATTGGACCTGCTTTGATACTATAACTGCCCTTGAATTTTCACTAGATAACATGTTTGTTCGCTATGGAGATTCCGTATATCGTCAGGTTATCGGAATTCCCATGGGAACTAACTGTGCACCACTTATTGCGGACCTGTTTCTGTATTGTTATGAGTTACAATTTATGACTAAAATCATTAAGACCCATCGAAACAACATCTGATTCAAAAATTTAATAATACTTTTAGATATTTAGATGATGCATTGGCTCTCAATAATGACGACTTCAGTATGTTCGCTAAAGAGATTTATCCTGCCGAACTGACTTTAAATAAAGCTAATACTAACAATGAACACTGCCCTTTCCTAGATCTTGATATCTATATCTTTAACAGTAAGCTTAATACCAAAATTTATGATAAAAGAGACGATTTTTCATTTCCTATTGTAAATTATCCATTTTAGATGGTGACGTTCCCTTGTCACCATCTTATGGTGTTTATATATCTCAACTTGTTCAATTCGCTCGTGTATGTAACAACGTATTTGATTTCAACGAAAGAAATCTCTGTATTACTGAAAAATTATTACACCAGGGTTTTCGATATCACAAACTAGTCGAAACATTTACTAAATTTTATCATCGGTACAAGGACATCATTCGTAAATATAAATCAACATGCAGACATCTTATACGTTCAGGTATTTCACATCCAATATTTTATGATAATATTCTTTACAAAGCACAAAAAAAAATCGGCATTCACCTCAAAAGCTAACCAAACCTTTAAACAGACTCATTCGGAAGGGATATAGTTACGATACTGTTGTCAGGTCATTAAGGATTGCATATTTTGGTATTAATATTGATTCACTCATAGGGTCTTTGCATCGGAAATAAACACATTTATTCTAAAACCAGTTGTTGGCATGATACGGGTTATGTTCTTCTCATATGTTTTATGATGGTATGATACTAAACCCCTAACGGGAGGGATTGTACCTGATTTTCATATGATGAAGACATAATCTTTCAATCAGTTTAATTGAGGTCTGGAGCTGGCATGTCAGTAACTGCTAGTAGTCCTTTGTTAATTTATGTATCATTGTCATGTTGCTTAGTTTCTTTTGTTACCTATTCTGACATCGGACTCGGACTTCTTTTAAACTGAGTTTTACTGTGCGTATTGCTATGTGTTTCTTTATTCTACATTGGCTAGAGGTATAGGGGAGGGTTGAGATCTCACAAAACATGTTTAACCCCGCCGCATTTTTGCGCCTGTACCAAGTCAGGAGCCTCTGGTCTTTGTTAGTCTTGTATTTTTTTTTTTTTTTAATTTTAGTTCCTTTATATGTTTTGGAGTTTAGTGTGACGTTCATTTTCACTGAACCAGTACATAATTTTATTTAGGGGCCAGCTGAGGACCACCTCCGGGTGCGGGATTTTCTCGCTGCGTTGAAGACCCATTGGTGGCCTTCGGCTGTTGTCTGCTCTTTGGTCGGGTTGTTGTCTCTTTGACATATTCCCCATTTCCATTCTAAATTTTATAAAAATTTATAAGAAATAATTATTTTGAAAAAATTCTGGCAGCAATGGCAGCAAAAAATTTCATATCCTAAGGAAATAACTTGTCCTGTGTGATATTTTGAATATCCTATAGGATTATAGCTTTATCCTATAGGATTGAGATACTAAATATCCTATATAGGATTGGGATACTAAAATATCCTATTGGATTTTGGTATTTTTACCTGTAGTGCCATTTTGGGCATGGATTACCTTTACCTAATATACCTATATGGAGTTATGTCCTCCCAGAACGATAGGTCATTCTTTCATTTAATCAATCCTGACACCCCTCGGTGTCTTGTACTACAGGAAAAACCTTGAAATATGCATTATCTTTAACATGACAGACATGTTCAACAAATTTGGTATGCCTACCTTTACAAACAGTTGACCCGGCTTTGCACTCATGAGAAATACAAATTAAAATAAATATTTGATTGGCTTATCCAGCATAATGAAACAAAATTGCGACATGTTCATTGGCTATCGTTATGTCATCGATGACTTTCAAAAGGTCAAAACGACACATATTCAAACAATGGCGACGGAGATACTTTTCTTCAATAATATACAAATCACTTTTCGCCTGAACATTTTATTTTGTCAAATATTACATTCTGAAGCGTACAAAATGTTTTATATACCAACCAGACTATTCAGTTGTACCAGGAATTTTACCATAAGAGAAATAGGTTTAACTACTCGTGAAAATTGGATGTCGTTTAACATCAACTCTCGATATTTAATTTAAATAGCTTGACCTGATATCAATCGATATCAAATTTTCACTTGTAATATATATGAATGCTATTGATATCAGTGAGAAAAAACATCATCTATATAACGTGAAGTAAAAGGGAAAAAGACAACGCTAGCTAGATCTATTGATTCTTGCATTGGTGATAAAGAGAAGAGTAGAAATTTGAACATCTAACGTTTAGAAATTAATGAATTTTTTAGCGACATTGAACATAGATTTAGAATACGATATAGTTGTTTCATAAAACAATATTTTGTTCTGAAAATCTATACATACATGAATTTTTTATATGAAACGATGTTGTATATTCGTTTAAATTATAATTTTAAGAAGGCAAAGTTTTACGAAAACAATTGCATTCATCATGGCTTTATGGATACTGGTGATGATGCTTATAAAACCTGTTCATACAAGTAGGTTGACAGTAAAATATTAGTATAATTTTCGTACATATGTTATTTATTTGAAAATAATAAAATACCTTGAACTTGGCAATGCACTCTTTTTTTTTTATATCTTATGTGATAAAATGGAAGACTGGTTTGCGTATTCTTATTTAAAATTGATAATAGAAATACGATTGAACAAATTATGAAAAATTATTATCCGAATTCGAATATTAATATTATTGTATTATCCAATTCTTACCATTATTGTTACTAGAACACACCCGCGACATCGCGGTTCCGTGACTGAATTAAAGTACCTACGCCTTATGTTTAGCCTTTACTTTTTGTATTCGTATTGTCATCTAATAAAGTCATGCTGATTATAAGGTGCACATTTTCTGTGCTTTAAAATCTTTATGTTTGAACCCGTCCTGGTTTTCTAACTACTTCTGGTAGTAAGACCCGTCTAGGCCAGACTGGGAAACTGGGAAGGCTAATGCTCACATTTAATCTGTACTGATACGGTAAGTTCAGTGTCCTACTTTACACAATATCCCATGGTGGTGCTCCTATTAAAGGAGGAAGAACATACATACATACTTAAACCGGAAACTATATGTGACATATACTATTAGTATCGGTAGCGGATTCGACCCGGAACTTGTTGATTATTGGTTATATTAATTATCTGGAAAACAAAAGGGCCTGGAATGATGTAATTTTTAATCAACACCATTGTCCTATATTAGTTATATATAAAGTTGAATTCTTTGGATCGTCGTCTTTATGTCATGCCGGCTGACAAATTGGACCTCGTTATTTGAGTATTATAGATTATCAATTGTCAATATGCAATACCTACATGTACAAAATGTATCACTATACGGGACTGATCATTCGAATAAACTTGATTTTGAATACTTTACTTAACCGTTTTATAAATTGTAACTTCATTTTACAAAAAGAGAAAAAGGAAAGAATCTTTGGTTTTTAACTATGTTTTTTAATCCATTTTTAAATACTCGTTAAAGCCGTCCGTGTTAAACATGATACAATATATGTTATTATACTTCATGTCAAAATGCCAGATTTTGATTGGTTAATACGAGGGAGACAATTTACCATGGCAAATACTCTATCACCCTTGACGGAGACGCTTGCTTAAGTGTGCGCTTTAATAAATACGGATGATTGTTATGTACAAGACGACATAGTTTATTACTTGGAATTTGAAATTTAATAGACAGTAATAACAGAACATTCAGTATAATAAATTAAATAACACATATATCTGAGAGGGTGATAGAGCAGATTGTTTACCCCCTCGAAAAGACATTGTCAACCTTGGCTTCGCCTCAGTTAACAATGTTTTCTCGGGGTAACAATCTACTCTATCACCCTCTCAGCTATGTGTTATTTTTATAGAGTCATCCTGGTGATCTATACAGGTTCTATAAAGATCAAACTTTTAAAAAATCGGTCGTTCGATAAGGCATTGATAATTGAGGGTCCGGATAGGAGGTCCTTTATTTGCTTTATTCTGTAATTTGTAGACCATTTTCCTTATTTTATATTCATGTTACCCATTATCATCCATTGTTTATATTTTAGCACCCCATTATTTGTTATTCTTTATCATTTTTGCCTATTTTTCTCTATTCTTTTTTTGGGGTCCTTTATTCTGCACTTTTAGCCCATGTTTCTCTATTTTGTAAACCCCATCCAGACCCTCATAACTGAATAGTAAATGTGTTAATTGTGGAAATGAATTATTATTGTGAGTTGGACGGTATAAAGATAGTAAAATATAAAAGAAAAATATTAACTTTTGTATGATATATTTATTTGCCCAGGCATTGAAGAAAAATGTTTGCTATACGTCAATCAGACAAAAAAAATCCAACAACATTAGTGAACCAAACGTTACACCTCAGGACACCGACTTCAATAATGAGACAAGTGTCTAATAAAGCATAAATGTAAAACTATGATTTCAGTGAGTCACAATCTGATCGGGGTCCAAGCTTTGCTAACAAGGACCTGAAAATGCTCCGCTTTACTTTCTGTTTTAAAGACCTTTCAGGATCCTCTGGTTTAGTCGGATTAATACACACCTTCAAAAATTTGAAGGCTGAAATTTCATTGGCTGAAGTAATAATTACCAGAACAGAAAGTAAAACTGAGTGTTGTCAGATCCTTGTAAGCAAAGCTACAACATGTAGTACACAAAATCTGTATTTTAATCAAATTGTGAGTCTTTACAAGATGCGAATAAACTTAGACTATCAAAGATCTTTCATTAACGCCAAATTGTTTAAAGGATAAAAACACAATGTATAAACAAAGACAATTAATAGTTAGTATAATAGTCCCAGTTAATGGTGAGTTTTGGTATAAATCATGTAAAATTTTCCATTGTAAACTATCATGATTTTTACATGTATTATGAGACAGGTGCTACAATGTACCAAATGAATTCCCGAATAGTAGCATTAGGGAATTATCGAAGATTCATTTTAAATATCTTTCTTCGGCAAATGTAATACAAATGGTCTTTTTTGTGTGATCTTACAACTTGGTGTAAAATCATATGCCCCTTCTTTAGATCATTTACAAATGTGAGAAATAGTATGTTCCTAAGTAATGTTTTAAAAAGAAAAATCCGAAAAGAAACAAAACTGAAAGATGTTTTACCGCCGCAATGTTGTAGACCCGAATCGACCCTTCCACCATTTACGATACCTTCGAGAGTAAAAATAAGACAGTATCTATTAAGAATAAGCAACAGCAACCAAATGCCAAAAAAATCATGATCGCAATACATTGTGTTCATCAATTCTCCGCAATATATGTTAAGTTCCTTACCGTCCCGACTAGATAAACAAGTTGTACACATAAATAAATAAGCGAAAACTATCAACGATCTGCCATCAAGACAAATCCTCCAATTAAAAGAGAAGGAATTGTAAGATATAAAATAAGACAGTCACTGACAATATCACGGACTAGAGGTGATTACATTTAATCGAGGTGAATACATTTAATAGTGTGATAATAACATTACAAGGATTAGCGTTAATGCTTATATGCGAGTTATAATGCTAAGTTTTGTTTTAATAATTTAGGTGAATGCTTAAAAGGTGACGTGGTATCTAATGACACTTGCTATTACCTTCCTGACCAATCACTTTTTTATAACTGGACTGATGGAAAGCGGGCATGTTCGGAACAAAATACAAATATGGTGTCCCCAAAAGATGTTGGAACCATGCAAGACTTGTCACTGTACGTTGATGTTTATAATTATTTTTCGAATCTTATTTGTATCGAATTTTACCAAATATATAATGTCCCAAGCTTGCATAAATCATGATAGCTTGTTTACAAGATATACTTAAAAGTAAGAGCATATTAAGGTAACAAATGTGCCAAGAAAACACAAATTGAGTCTTTCACGAAATTTGACCAAAAACTATGCTGTATAGTAAGCTATAAAGACTGGACATGGATTACCAGGATAAACCACCATTTTCTACATAAGGAAATGCATGTACCAAGTCAGGAATATGACAGTTGTTTACATTCGTTTAATGTGTTTGAGCTTTTGATTTTGCCATTTGATGAAGGACTTTATATTTTGAATTTTCCTTGGAGTTCGGTATTTTGCTATTTTACTTTTTTACAAAACATGAAACAATTATTTTATTTCAAAACTTTAATTTTACTTTAACTTTATAACCATTTTGTGCTACACGACGTATTCCAAGTTGTTACGTGTACGCAATACCAGCAGGTAATAAAGTAGATCTGAAGGTGCTAAATACAAGTAATTTAACTTGCCAAAGGTTAAATGCATGTCTAAAGTTAAAACTGTAGTTGCTTCACAAAGATTTCTCCTTTTCCTTTTTATATGTATATGGGGTAGAAGGGCTAGGATACGGGTATTTAAAACCATGTGTTTAATATGGCAGACTTTCCATGAACACTGTCGGATTGATACACCACTCTGGTCGATTTAGATGGCTAGATATCGTTACGTACGATGTATGCGCTGATTGCATAATATTATTATATACATGTGCTAAATGCATTATTTCGATGTTAGATCATTCACTCTTTTATATTTGTATAGGCTATTCTCAAGTCTTGTTGTGTGGCTTGGTCTTAGATATGACGTTTACAAAGGCAATTTTGTATGGAATGATGGTACTGAATATGAAGCACATAACACTTTCTGGATCACAGGTACAAAAGTGTAAATATATATATGTTGCGACCGTCACGGAAGTTAACATTTTGAATGGGCAATACCACGTTTGCTTCAATGTAATTTAAGGCAATGTTTTACCTTAACCATGATATTCATATATTTTTTTTATTTATTCCCAGTTTATTTCAAAAGAGTTGAACTTCTTTATTTTCACGATATAGTATGTAACGTCTTCCACCACCCCAACAAATAATATATAATGGTCACAATTTATATTTTGGTAGAAAACACTCTAGTTATTTAAATTGTAAGAACATTAAAAGTTTTGTTTGTAGACGAGCCAAACAACGAAATCAGGTTTAATAGTATACATGGAGAAAACTGTATGATGATAAAAATGATGGCCATCTACCCTATAATTTGCGAACAGAAGCTCTTTTCTTCTTCAATGGTTAATGGTAAGTGTCTACCTACGCATCATGTAGATTTATAATAGTTTTATGATAAGTGTTTCACAAATATACCATATCACATACATGTAGACAGTTGTATAATACTTTAATGATGATTGATGGTTGCTTAACGTCCAGCGGCAAATTAATATTCATATTCAGGACGATATAATACTTTTAAAAGGTATTATAAACAATTATTTTATAGATCAACCAATATGTTGAGAAGAAAATCAATGTTTTATCGTTAAGATTAATTTTAGGATATACTCAAAGTTGACCAAGTGACAAATGAAAAGTTGTTTATTTTGTTGAAGATTTAAAAGTGTGTCATGGAGGACTTCTTTAATGAACACATAGCTTGAAATACACCAATATTGTACCTTTTGATTTCGTAGCTATGTCTTAACCCTTATGACTAGTTTTTTTTTTTTTCCTGTTTCTTTTTTTTTTTCTTCACTGTGTATCATCGCCACCGGAAATTGGGTACTAACGAAGCGGAGAAATGGAAAAAAAGTAAACAAGGTAAGAATTCATTCAATTTAAAGCATTTCTACTGATTTGACGAGGGTACCGCTTAAGAAATGATTTTCTGATATAAAATTCTTTAAATTATTAGGCCGATAAGTACAAAATTAAGACAAGATTTTGTGTTATACTCAAGAACTTGCCACTTAGTACCTGAAAATTTCGAGGTCGATCGTCCTCTGTCGCCCCATTGGCAAGATATTCAACTGTTTTTCATTATTTTTCCAGACACTTTTTTAGATTATTATAGTGTGGCATCATATTTACTGAAATTTGTTGTCAAAATGATGGTTTTTAAAGAACATAGACCATAAAAAATAAAGTCTAGGGTACGGCAACTTGCTCGTGTTGACAAATTTACTGTATGGCAACTTGTTTTCAACTGTATGGCAACTTGCTAATTTCAAAATATTTATTTGCCGTCTTTTAAAGAAAATTAAGTATTAGGTTCAAGTATCTAATTATGCATTTGATAAAATACAATTCGCTTGACACCATCTAAGATGTATACACAATATAAGGCTTGAACACAGTCCTATTACATCTTTTACATACCTGATGTATACAATATGAATACGTCATATACAAACGCTGGCAAATGTTGTAACTTTCGGAAAGGCATGTCACTGTTTTACTGACCTGTTGTTTGACGTAGCGTTAAATGTTACCCATGTCCGTCCGACCCGTCTGTCCCGTCCGTCCAGAAAGTCCCAAAAATTGGTTTCCGTTCTCTTATTTAGTATGCCTTAACCGAATGTTTTAAAACTTACACAAAATGCTTATCACCACAAAACACAGATCAAGTTATAAATTGGGTAGCGTCACTGTTACCGTTCTTGAGTTATGCCCTTTTATAAATGAAAAAAAGCTAAATCTGTCGTTTCTGTTCTCAAACTTTAGATTGCCTCAACCAAATGTTTAAATCATACAACATTAGTCAGCATTTGCATATAACTGATGAACATTTCGGGGATGGGTTGTGGGTGGAGGGAAGGAAGGAGGTACTGAGGGCAGGAGAATTTTTCCGCATTGATTATTTAGAACCATTAAGTGAATGAATTCTCTTTCAACTTTCAGATAAGTGAAATATAAATGAATTATCATTCTCTGCAAAAAAAAAAATGTTGTATTGCTACACCACGGCACCATGTTAAGGGAGGTTTGAGTGCTCACAAACATGTTTAACCCCGCTTCATTATATATGTGTCTGTCCCTGGTGAGGAACATGTAATATAGCGGCTGTCATAAGTTGCTGCGTGACATATTTGTTTATGATTTTGTCATAAATCAGGCAATTTTGATACGGTATGGGTTTTGTTCATTGTGAAGTGTATAGTGACCAATAGTTGGTCAAATCTATTTCATTTGAACTTTGTTTGAAAGTCCTCTCAGTTAAAACCATTCCACGTCTCCTTTTTCAATTAATGTTATTGTCTTATTTGTAAAAGGCAGATACAGCCAATATATTAGAATAAAGAACATTAATTTTCTAAAAAAAACTTCATCTCTATATAGTAAGAAATGAACAAGCTTGGTGGCTAACACTGTTTGAATTTAAAAAAAAAATATTAACCTTAGATTAATCATTTTTGGAAAGAATGAAAGAAGAATCTGATACAAGGGATACAAATCCGGCTGTGGCTACGGCATGAACTATTTATATAAACTTTCTACTTGAGAATAAAGATGACCTTGTATGAAGTTTTTTTGGTTGTCATCTTAATATTATATACTTGTTAATACAATTCACAAAAGCTAGCATCTTCGACTTGTAAGTTTAAAGAATTATAATGAAATAACATCTAATAAGGACAGGTTGAAATATTTTTGAATCCTGATGGTGCATACTCATTAATTCTTTTGGAAAAATCCACGTAAATTTAAATGTTGATTTGATAGCGTTCATTTATTTATTTGCCCTCGTAAACAGTTTTGTTAAAATACCGAAATCGGTAAATTCATATCGTGAAAGAATAAGTCGGGTACACCTTTTTACATTCAGGCGTGCTTAAGTTGCACTTTTTTTTTTATTAAGAAAAATGATTTTAATTTAAGCATCTATCTAAAGATTAGATTATTTACACACACACAAAAATAGGGCTAACTGTTGATTTTGAAAATCTATGAATTCACATTTATATTCAACCAAACAGATAGGCCGAGATCCATACCTTTATAAGTTTCAAAACAGAGAAGGTGTGTTTGAAAACAAATAATCACGTACTGCTATATCTTTTAAGGCAAATGTAAGTCTTACTTGTATTAATTATATAATTTTAATTGGCACAATATCACATTAAAATGTACTGAGAAATATTATACATAGTAATCATGAAAATGTACTACAATGAAAATTCGGTCGAATACACTCCTTTTCACTACCCTCCATCTACTCCTTCAAGTTTAGGCCAAACAGCCTTAGCAACAGTCTTTGGTTTTTTCCCTGTAAATAAAAGATTGATTGAATTTACTTAAACTAAAAAAAAAAAAAAATACAATCTTATTTTCAATAAGAAACAAGAAAATTAATTCGAAACACAATTCATGATTTATTTCTCCTAATTTTCAAAGAAAACAAAGTATTTTCTTCACTTTTCTTTTAACAAATTATTCATTTCAGAAATTAAAAAATAAACAATGTTGAAGACCGTACCTTGACCTATAATGGTTTACTTTTATAAATTGTGACTTGGATGGAGAGTTGTCTCATTGGGACTCATACCACATCTTCCTATATCTATTTAACCCAGCACATTCTTTATGTGTCTGTCCGAAGTCACGAGCCTGTAGTTCGGTGGTTGTTGTTGGTTCATCTCTATCATATTTGTTGTTTTCGTAAATTGTTTTATTATGAGTTAGGCCGTTAGTTTTCTTGTTGAATCCTTCCACAATTTTCATGTCGGGGATTTTATAGCCGACTATAAGGTACGATGTTTCGTTGTTGAAGGCCAAACGATAGCATATAATTGCTTACATACACTTTATTTGACCCTGGTGGATAGTTATCTTATTTGCAATCATACAACATCTCCATTGTTTATATTAAAAAAAAAAAACAGCACCAACAAAAGATGAATGGTCGGTTTTTCTTATTGAACTTACAAAATTTCACCCTGACAACAAATAAGACAACAGTCGTTAGTATTATAACGATATATGAATGTATTTAGGATAATATGGTTGAAAAAAACCATTTTGTCTTTAAAACACAAAGGCAAATAGAGGTACGCAACGACGACTTCTGAACGAAATTAACGGCATGTATTTTATAATATTTGATAAGTAATTCATTTTGTATATTTGTAAGCCGGTAAAGCTTTGATACAGCCAAAATATCGTCACTTGATATTATCTAAACAGTGATTAATTTCATCTTTAAATTACAATATATTGCAAGACGCCGTACAGACAAAAGTTGTTATTTTGCAATTCGCCGTACAACGTCCTGCAATTCGCCGTACAATAAACAAACAATGTGTTGGTCCATATTCTTTAAAAACATCTTTATGACAACAAATTTCAGTCAATATGATGTCACACTACCATAATCTAAAAACGTGTCTGGAAAAATAATGAAAACAGTTGAATATCTAGCCAATGGGGCGACAGAGGACAATCGACCTCGAAATTTTCAGGTACTAAGTGGCAAGCTTTGGAGTATAACACAAAATCTTGTCTTAATTTTGTTCTTATCGGCCTAATAATTTAAAGAATTATATATCAGAAAATAATTTCTTAAGCGGTACCCTCGTCAAATCAGTAGAAATGCTTTAAATTGAATGAATTCTTACCTTGTTTACTTTTTTTTCATTTCTCTCCTTCGTTAGTACCCAATTTCCGGTGGCGATGATACACAGTGTTCATATGCCTTTGCGCATGCATGATACTAATTTATACAGAAAAGTGCATCGTATGCAAAAAAGTAGTTTATTGAAATTTTAATTATAATATCCATTTTTTTTCATTATAATTTAAATTATAATCCTTCAAAACGTTCATATGCTCTTTGAGATACATTTTTACTTTCGGGAGAGATACAACATTAGAGTACAACAACAGCTATATTATCATCGGCCCCTGAGATTTTTTCTGTTCGGATTGATGTTACGAACGCCTTATTTGAGATATTTAAACTTTTAAAATTGCTTTAATCAAATAATTGTGTATTGCCGTTTGCTTCCTCGTAATTGCTTGGAAAGCAAGTAAAACTACACCTAGAAAGGCTGAACCATCCCTTTTCCATGTCGAACCCTTACGAATCCACCTTTTAAATCTCTGGATTCATGCCTGGTTTCTGTGTGTTTTGAAAGTGTCTATCCTGAACTATACGATACTATATAAATAACACATAGCTGAGAGGGTGATAGAGCAGATTGTTACCCCGAGAAAACATTGTCAACTGAGGCGAAGCCAAGGTTGACAATGTCTTCCGAGGGTAACAATCTGCTCTATCACCCTCTCAGATATGTGTTTAATTATTATACTGAATGTTCTATTATTACTGTCAATTAAATTTCAAATTTCAAGTAATAAACTATGTTGTCTAAGTCTTGTACATAACAATCATCCGTATTTATTAAAGCGAACACTTGAGCAATCGTCTCCGTGAAGGGTAATAGAGTATTTGCCATGGGATAGAGTAAATTGTCTCCCTCGTATTAACCAATCAAAATCTGGCATTTTGACATGAAGTATAATAAACGCATTTGACTTATGCAAACATTCCCTTTTCTACGTAACAACAATAACTTGAATCTGTTATCTGAACCTGTAACCTCCACACACAATAATGCATTGTATATAAAGGGAGCTGTGTGATTGCCAGTGAGATAACTATCCATAATGGAAACAAAACAAATCTAGATAAATCTATTATAGTTTGACGTTTATTTGTTTGGAATATGAATACAAAGAAAGGAGAATCTATGGACAACAATAAGACAGCAGAAACGACACGCAAAATTCAAAAGAAATGTGGAGATCATATTCTCATAGTATATAAGATAAGTAGATGTGATATGATTGCGAATATCAACCACAGACCAATTGACGTAAAGTAGATGTCAGCAACTAAACGGTCTTTAACAATGAGCAAAACCGGTACTGCATAGCAAGCTATACAATATCCCGACGTAACAAAATGTGACACAATTCAAATGGAAAACCAACAGTCTGATTTATGTACAAAACAACAAACGAAAACATATTAATATCCAGTAACAAACGACAACTACTGAATTACAGGCTCCTTGTAGGATTAAACAGGCGCCCAAACCTCCCGTAACCTGGTACAGTGGTGTAACACCACAACATAAAACAAACTATTTAAATCAGTTGAAAAGGGCTTGACTCGTTAGATTGACACAAACCAAAAACAAACAACTAACAACAACAACAAAAAACAGTTTCAAAAAGACACAATTCATTTGCACTTGAGAGTATTAATTTGAGTTTGATTTTGCATTGTTTTGTACTCGTTCTAACTCGTTAAAGACGGGAAAAGTTTACGATGCGACGGCCATTTGTATACATATAAAACTAGAACACACCCGCGACATCGCGGGTCCGTGACTGAATTAGAGTACCTATGCATTATTTTAGAATGGATTTTTAGTATTCGTATTGTCGTCTGATAAGGTCATGCTGATTGTAAGGTGCTCAGTTTTCTCTGCTTTCAAAATCTTTCTGTTTGAACCCGTCCTGGTTTTCTTACTACAATAAACTTACTATAAACTAAATTTGATTTTTAAGCTAATTAACCAAAATTTATAGTGGTATTGAGGTGGAAGAAAACAGACTTGTTAAATAGTGTACTATAGTGTAACATATATATAAACAACTACTGGAAGAATTCCAGGTTCTCCTAATAGAGGAGGGATTTACAGAAGGTAACAGGTTACAACCAGAAACAACCTGGTGTCAACGTATATTTGTTCCGCCTAACAGAAGGTGTCAGACCACCAATTACTCCCTCAAATTTAGAACGTATGTAAAAGTAGTCCTACTCTGACACAAAATAGTGCTTTTGATGTCCTTGTTTACTTAAACTAACCAACAAATTTGCAGAAATGAAACTTTTGATGAAAGAGAAATATATTTAGATCATTTTGAGCCAAAATTTACTTGTCTATGAGTTTGCATTAAAATTCAGGATTAATACGCTCCATAGTATACTAATTCAAGATTTTCAGAAAACCAGGAGTTATTTTGGTAGTACCTGTGTTTCCAAGGTCAGATTTTGCTTATAAGATTTTAAACGTGGGTTGAAAATTTGCATGTAGAAAGGTGATACATGTGCAATTCAGGATATACCTGGTTTCTATGAAGTTAAACTTAAGGTAAAATATTTAGAAAGCTGTGAAAATTGCAAAATTTGGTTGAACAGAAAGGGATTTTTAATTGGTGGTCTGACACCAGAAGTTCCCTTGGAAACTTGTTATAAACAATGTCATAATATCTGTTCCTGTTGGAACAAATATTCTATATAGATATAAGAAGATGTGGTATGAGTGCCAATGAGACAACTCTCCATCCAAGTCAAAATTTATAAAAGTAAACCATTATAGGTCAAAGTACGGTCTTCAACACGGAGCCTTGGCTCACACCGAACAGTAAGCTATAAAGGGCCCCAAAATTACTAGTGTAAAACCATTCAAACGGGAAAACCAACGGTCTAATCTATATAAAAAATGAGAAACGAGAAACACTTATGAACCACATCAACAAACGACAACTACTGAACATCAGATTCCTGACTTAGGACAGGTGCAAACAAATGCAGCGGGTTTAAACGTTTTAATGGTACCAAACCTTCACCTTTTTCTGAAACAATAGTGTAACATCACAACATAGAAAGACACACTATAAAATATCAACTGAAATAGCTTAACTCAATCAAAGGACATATTAACACCATTGAACATACACTGAACAAATAAATTTGACCTATGATACAATGTAAATACAAAATAAATAAACTAAGGAAGAATAATAAAAGTAACATGTTATATCGGTATGAAATGTTAAACAATTTAAGAAAAACAATATGCTCGAACAAAAACATCAGCCATTTGCAATAACTTTAAACACAGGTAAATAAAAATAATTTTGTTGTTAGGTATACGTGCACAGTTACAATAGAGAAAGGAAATATTTTACAAAACAAATAATTTTGATGTTCATAGTACGAAGTGGAAATTTATAGTAGTACCAAACACTTATCAAAGCTGGTATATAGACCAGATATAACCCTGAATAACATTAAATAACAAAAAGCATAACAATTAGTATCAACAGGTCAAATAAACAAGAAAGTACGATTTGAGAGTACTCGCAGTTACTGACAACTAGTTAAAAGCCAAAATAATTAATAATAAAAATCATGCATCAGAGACTAAAATCAACTAAAACACATCCCAGGGATTTAGTATTTTAACGCCATGGTCAGTCAAAGAAGACATGACTTGTGCAATGCCAAAAATAAATGTATCGACAGACAGTAGGATACTTAGGAGTTTAACCACTTAATAGATCAAAATGAACGTGGGTGTGTCTTTAAACATCCCGTTTGAAAAGAATACAAATTTAGTTATGTTTTAATTTGCTGATGACAAAATCGACATTAGTGCCAGTGTAAACTATATTCAAAGATCTAATTACAACATTGGTAAGATAACCTGAACTAATAAGTTTATTTAAAGGTTCGATGAGTTTACACGGATCACATAGTGATTTCCGCGCTTTAAGTACAATATTACCGTAAAATTTAGGATGTGAAATACCGTTTTTAATCAGTTTTCTACAGGTACAGCCAAATTTACTAATCAAATCTTTGTATCTATGAAAGAACTTATACCCTTTATTCCGTAAGGAACAAATACTGTAATATTTGTTCCAGTGGAAATAATATTACATAATATTTCTTCCACTTGGAACTTATACTATGAAGGAACTTCTATTTCGTGACACTGTGACACATACTATTGATATCGGTATCGGATTAGACCCGGAACTTGTTAATTATTGGTTATATTAATTATGTGGAAAACAATAGGGCCTGGAATGGTGTAATTTTAAACAACACGATTGTCCTATATTAATTATATATACAGTTGAATTCTTTGATTCGTTGTTTTACGTCATGTCGGCTAACAAATTGGACCTCGTTATTTTAGTAGTATAGATATTACAAACAGTTATGGTCAATTGTTTATTTATCTATATTTTTTAATTTTCTGAATGTAATATACTAATTACGTATACTACTCTCTACACAGCATGTCCTGATACAAGTCAATGGCAACTTTACATGGGAAAATGTTATCACATTCTTAAGGACGTCGGTATTGTGATTAAAGCCTCCTGGTATCAAGCAATTGATTTGTGTAAGAATATTAGCAAGAATGCTACCCTTATAATGCCCAAGACTCATATGGAAATGGAGTTCATAAAAGAAATGATGCAAAGGTACTCATATTTTTATTATGTAAAATCTTATAGATGAACAGTAGATACATGTACCATGTACATGGACTACATGTAGTATATAGAACGACAGAAAAAAATCATGATTGCAAGTGTTCTCAGTTTTCTTTAAGAACCTAGAAATAATTCAAATAAAACAAAAGAAAAGCTTGATTTAACTCGTAATTTCATAGTTTCTATGTATAGTAATATAAGCATACACATAGATACGTTTGATATTTTAGAAGATGTCATCTATATTTGGATTGGCTTAGATGATAATCAGGCAGAAGGTGTATACGTTTGGCAGGATGGTTCCGTGTTGCGCCAGCCAATTAAGGCATTAGGTAATACACATTTGATTATTAATTCTTTTACTTTAATTTTTAAAAGTTTTTCATCTCATTTCAAGTCAAGACTATAGCTAAATAAAAGGTTAATATAAGTAACAAAACAATACCGGACAATTAAAAGCTTAAAACTCACCAACGATACCAGACTTACAATTTTGTCCCCCAGCCGCGCGTTTCGTCAATATAAAGAATCATAACAGGTCAAAGGCCAAATCAAGTACGAAGTTGACGAGCATAAACTGACCGCATTTGATACCAATAACCGAGTCTTAATAAAATAGACGTACAAAGACAAAAGACAACGAACAACACATGATCAAGATAACCTGACATAATAAAGGCACAAACTATGGTGAGACTAAACAATTTTTCCGTGCCCAAAAGTACGACATTTGCCTAAAGAGAGTTATTGAAATCTCACATTCATAATGTTATACATACCCTATACATTACAGTACTAATCTAAGCAATGATCCTAAACGCAACTCTTTTTCATGCGTACAATGTATAGGCTTATGCTGGTTTTAACGTAAAATGTTTATTGTAATTGTGTGTTTTCTCTATTAAGACTATACAACACGTATATAGGCATTGCATGCAACGATGAATAAATTAAAATGCCATCTAATAATTAATGTATACTCAAATTATCCACATCATGTACATTATACATACATTATTGCATGTTTAACCCACCAAAACAACCCACAAGTTACATTACAATTGATTCTAAAAATACATTTTCCCCTTCTTTGCCGGATATTCCTAATAAGATATATTATTTATTACATGGTAGTATGCACTTTTTCTGACGTCAGCTGTTGGTAAACATTAAAAAAGATCTTGAATTCCCTATAGGATTAATACTCAGGTTTCATCTTGAAAATAAAACACACTTTTATCGTTGTTTCGCTTCTTTCTGGTAACCCTCTAAATACTAAGTCTCATTTCATTGCGTAAAAAATAAACTTGGCCAAAGTTGAATTAACCAGTAAACTTTCTACTTTGAGTTAAAATAAGCATGCTTATTCGTGTCAAAAAGAAGAAGCATAAAACATGTCTACCAATTCAAGATGATGACCGTAATACTTATGCCTTTCAGTCGTTCTTCCTGATAACTCTGTACGTCTTTGTGTGAGGAGTATAGAAAAATAAGCAATCCAAATATGGGAACTCGGCCATTGTGTACCTTTTTAATGAAGAATTCCATTTCCATTGTTAAAGTTTCGCTACAATTAGTTTTTAATATCACTATTTCCTTCATTTCAGGAGTATCTAAATATGAGTTATTATTTATTTGATACCAGGCAGAATCAACATACGTAAGCTGATTCTACATATTAAAATCGGAAATACCCTGCAGGAGTAATACACAAATTGGCCTTGTCAATTTGTGTCCGTAAAATATTATCTAAAGATGTTTTCAGAATTAATATATATATATAAAAAAATGCCGTTAAACGTAGTGTTGAAATAAAAAACAAAATTGCTTGCAATGATATTAAAGGTTTATTTTACGTAATCCGACAAATTTACTAACTAATTTATCATTTAATTACTCTCTCGTGATCTAAAAGTTTCTAATGTGGTTTGACAATATCATCCCCTACTACGATACATCCCTGAAGAAAATCAATAAAGTCAGATGTGAGTTATATCAAAATCTACGACAAAAGAAAAAAAGCAAGACAAAACTATTTTAGGGCAACATACAGTCTTCAACACGAGACATGTGTCCATAAAGTATTTTAAACTACAAATACTCCCGACTCTATAAAACTGTGAATAAATTAAATCTAACAGAAACAATCAAAGATATGATATCAACGAAGGCTATTATGTCTCATTTGATTTTGGGTTCATGATTAATTATACTTCTGAGTAAACTTATGCAGTTGCAATGTCAAACTTTTCGATAATTCATATTTCTTGATGAGTGTTATTGTTATGTTCGAAAACTGATTAAACACAAATCATTGAACAGTCAAACCAGCTATAAAGGTCACCTCTTTTAAGCAAAAACCTGTCTTGTCAGGCCATCCTCTTATTGTCTCGCTGTAGAAATACCTATGCATTTTGAACCTCAATTCAAATGTAACCACATTTCTTTGGTCCAAGGCGTGACTTTTATATACAGGTTTGACGATATATTCAATAACTTCGATTTGTTTTACATTCTGAAGAGATTAGCCTAATTTTAATCCTATCAAAACTTTAGCTTTCAATTATTTACATTCAGCATTTTTTTATATAAAGCTTATTCATGTTCAATGGGTCTGTTTATACAAAATAAAAAGATTCTGACAGGAGTAAAACTGTAACCGATAATAGTGGAGTAGGAACTATTTACCCTTCCGAAGCACCTAGTCGATTCCCTGTTTCTGAGTAGTGCTCGTCTTGCTCAATCAATCATTATCTTTGTAGTTATGGATGAATTATTTGTCTTTCCTCGTTTTCTTTCGGTCATGATTTTCTTCTGTGACTTATGGTTTTGGTTTTTATTAACGCTGATGTGAAATGAAGTTCTGATTTTCAGAATAAAAATGCTTGATACATGTTATTGATACTATGCAGATTGCGAGTTTTAAAATTCTAAGATTATTTTGTCTCTTCCTTAATGATATCGAAACCTATTACAGACTACAATTATACGTTCGTGGATGACAATTCCTGTGTTATTGCTGACGAACATCAATGATACACCGTGCGTTCAAATTGCGCCGAGAAGCATACAGTTGTATGTCAGCGTCAACTCATTGAAGACGAGTCGTCAACAAGGAGCATTCAAAATGGTATGGTTTTATAGAGATTTCTCTCTGTATAAGTAAACTGCCAATACAATTACTAAGTGAAGAGTAGGAATACGGATTATGCTAAATCATAAAAGTTACCAGGCTTATCATTTTGTACGTCAGACGCATGTTGTGTCTACAAATGACTTATCAGTGACGCTCGAATAAAAAATGTAAATGGCCAAATAAAGTACAAAGTTAACGAGCTACCTATTTTGACTGCTATTTATAATATCTAAACATAAATATACGCGACGGGTGTGGAGTTGGAACAGTTACTGTTGGCCCTCTGAAAATGATTTCTCCCCGGATATGTAGTTTACTGTGTAATGTCTTGTTGATATAATGAGTTTTGGATATATTTTCTTAATGAATTGTACACGGAAATTTCTTTAATTTATATGATTTAAATTAGTTTTGCCCTTAAATGATATATAAATTGAATATGGACTTGTGTAAACTATAATTATTTCTCGGATATTTTATTTTTCATTTTACATTACCAGTAGAAGAAACTGAGATTTCTGTTGAATCTTGCAACCAGTGTTCCTGCAATAATTTTGGAAATGTCGAATGGAACACTGACAAGAGTGTTGAACATGTAGATACTACAGGAAAAGAAGTTGCTGCAAAATTGATTCTCTGAAGAAATCCCTTACTATTGACAGGACAAAACTATCATCGACTAAACGGAAGAAATCAAGTGCAAATGATGACCGCCAATCCTCACGGAACATGGGATATATAGCTGTATCGATAATAGTCATTGTTGTAGGATGCATAATGACATTGGATTTACTACCAGGCCATTGAAAGGAAACGACCTCTACTTATAGTTTTAAGTTATTCTTTAATTTTCCATTGTTATTGGTTTATGTATGTGCTTTAGCATGTGGAAAGTTTATTTCTCTTTCTTTTGTTTTGCTGTAAATATATATGTGTAACGACAAATGTAAAACTGGTTATTCGTAACGAACTATCACAATATACAAGCTTTCATAAACTGCAATGTTAATTGATGGAAGCTAATTTCAGATTTGATTGTACATCGTTTTCTATTCAATTTAAATAATTTGTAAACTTACAGATAGATTACAATGTTTTAATAATAAATGCAGCTCTCCATCTGATTACCTCCATTATTTATGCTTTTACAATTGGTCAGTGATTTGGAAAGAACTTCAGGTGTATGCAACTATGAAAAGTACAAATATGAAACAAGGACTCTAAATACACATAGCTGATCACATGGTAGAATGTAACTATGCCATACCGTCTAAACCTGGTCGAAATCATCAGACAATTCCTTATATGAATTATTGCCCTTCAATGACGATTTTTATCTTTTTTTTTTGGTGTTTTTCTTCATATCTTAAATTTTATAACAGATAGAGAAAAACATTACAGATCTAAACAACATTGTTGAAATCGTATAACCACCCTCTATTGGAGTTATTGCTATCTAATGAAGAATTTACCATGATTTGGCGATTTTACTTAGTATCTGAAAAACTATGATAGATGGATGAAAACTCAGATAAGCAAAAATAATCAGCTACACAAGATCTACAAAATAAATTAATAGCTGAAATCGACAGTCGACTCCTTATTGGAATTCTTGCTCTTTACTGATGATTTTACGAATATTTTGCGTTTTGCCTATCATCTTGAAAACTACAAGAGATGGATAGACACTGATTAATAGTAAGACAAGATCTTCGAATAAGTCAAATTTTGCCGAAATTGTGAGTAGATTTTCTATAGGAGTAATTGCCCTTAAATTGTGATTTATTCGCACGAAACTTTATTCACTACCGCTTTAAAAACTTTATTCTCTTTACAAAATATGTTTGGAAACCAATGTTACAAACCCTATTTAAATAAATACACACTTATAGATATCTTCTCGAATATTGCCAGTCACAGATGTTTCATACCAATTCGCATTGGAAAAGATGAAAAGGAGAAAATCCTTTCTATAACTTTCCTTTACCAACAAAGATCTCGATACCATCAACTTGGGCAATATCCTTCATCATAAATCAGTTCGCTGTGAGGTCGTTGATAGCAATTAGAATTTAATTAAAAAACCTGAATGGGACTATGAATAAACTTGCTTCATCAATCTTTAAAGACCCTAGTATTGCAAAGTACATGTCCAAACTTCATGACAAATGTGTTATTGTCCCAGCAGATAAAGCCCAAAACAGCATAATTGTTGTGTGTAAATCACAGCACATAAATTGTTTGATGAAGGAACTAGGTATTGACAATTCACTTGGAAAATCAACATATACATTATACCCCCATGACACCTACCAAGGAGGAAATCCTGGTACGTTTAATGTTCCTTTCGAATTTCATCCAAAGATGGAGAACTGGATCTTCCTTTACTGTATTTGATACTTAAATTACATATTAGGTGTCCTTACAGGCAACGTTATATCCACAAAACCTCTTTCTGATTATTTATATCAATTTTTTCAACAATCAAGGCCGGGATTCAAAGTTATTGTGAAACTACCTATACTAGGGCGGTGTGAACCAGTTGAGGATACTTAAAATTCATAAGATCTGTTGGGTAACATACAATCTAAGTCTCTTTCCTCTTGTAACAATATTAAACATTTGATTTTCTACCCTTAACATAAGTATTCCCATTTCAAAACAAAAGACAAATTGAAAACTTAATCTCGATTTGTTTCATGACAAAGAAGTAGATACTAGTGTCTTGTCTTATGTAGGATACATCACATTTGATTCAAAATCGCTCTGATTCAAACAAAACATTCTCTGAAACTGACATTATCAAGATGCTTAATTTCTTGATTGACAAAATATTTTTACGTTTAAAAAAATCGACATTCCGATGGGAACTATCTCGCTTCTCTTCTTGCACTTGCAGAATCAACCCGTAACATATGTTTGAAATTGTAAGTTATATTTAACTCTTGTTAACTTTCCTAAATATATATGTGAACCGTGTGGATATAATCATTTCTAACTATTAAAGAATAAAAAGACAAAATTTGGAATTATCTTTATGAAATTCCGTTGATTGGTTGTAAAACAGTAAAACAGACACTCGTTTTACCAGAAATGGGTTAAGCTAAAGAATTTATAAGACGTAGTGGATTTGGAAACGACGATCAACTTTCGACTAACTTCACTCATTGATTATCGTTTACGAATCCAATATTCAAAACGAGTCTTACCCAGTACTTTTTCATAATTGTTTAAATCTTCTAAATGTGCAAACCTATATCTGACAGCTTTGAAAAACGTACACAAGCTCAGTCCTGAATTGTATAATAATTATTTTTCACCTTAAACACAACATTGTCGATATACCAATCTACGCTTGACTGGTTAAGTAAGTATTGACGGATCATATTCTATTTTAAATTTATAGCAAACAAATTAACTTCCTAGTTATAATTGTTTATTTACTGTGAATATTTCCTGATTAAAGGTACGTCTTCTTTCACAAAGTACTTCATTACTAATTATTGTCAATATAAAAGCAATTGTGATTTGTATCATTCTTTTAATGACGTTCATTCCTCTGTATTACTTTTTCTTAGCTGTTTTACTGTTTCATTGTTAATATTGTATTGCCTTTTGAGGGTCCTTTTGTGGAATATATTTTTTAATGTTAAGGTGACTTGAAATACCAATGTCTAACTATATTACCCTAATTGGTGCTTAAATTATTATTACTGTTTGAATATTACTGATATTCTTCGTCATATTTTAACAATAGACGACAACTACTGTCAACGTGTAGCGATATCATTTAGAAATATTAATTTCTGAAACACGAATGACAATTGGCCCCATGAGTAATCAAGTTGGTCTTTTAATGTTTACGTTTGTAATTTTCGTCATCATTTTGCACAAAACGCATTCTTATATGCAACTTTTAACAGTTAATGTGTTTTCTTTGCACAAGTTGCCTTCTATAACGACGCTTTGTCAATGACATGCTACGCGACCTAGGTTATGCAAATCAATTTTGGTCAGGAATCTGAGCAGGTGTTTTAGCTTACGTTATTTTCCCTAGCAGTAGTTGACATCTCTACAATTTGAATTAAAGATTGTGTGAGGTATATGTCAGTGAATAGTAATAAATTAGGATAAAATTGGGTAAAGTGTTCACCAATTATGATATCTATACCGATGCAGTTTAATTTTGTAAAAGAAAGGCGGATTAATCAATTAAAACAGAAGTGAAAGATACCAAAGGGATATTCAAATTCATAAGTCGAAAACAAACTGTCAGTGACAATGCCATTGCATAAAACGAAAACGATAAAAAATAAAACAACAACAAACTGAACAACACGAACCCCACCAAAACCGGGGTGCTGTAAGGTACTCAGGAAAAACAAGCATCTCCTACTTAACATGTGGCATCCGTTATGTTGCTGTAGTTTTGCATTTTGGCCCCAGTGTATTTTTCATATTTGAAAGCTAGTGTGCAATACAATTAATTTTTGATAGCTAAAGATTAATATACCCTTCATGATGGGTCTGTATGAACATCAAGATTGTGAAATGTATGTACTATGGGCTGTTTTCTGTATGACAGTCCGTATTTTCATATCCATACCAGATCTAAACATTGGTCCAGAAATTATTGTAATGTTTTTTCGAACTTTTGTCGCACGATAATTGTGATTCAAGTTAAGGAAAGAAATGAGGCAAAAGTCACTTATTTTTATTTGATCATTTGGTAGAATAATGTCAAAAGTTTCAGAAAAGGTATCATTCACAGGGATTGAAATTCTAGTTAAAACCGAATTTTTGAGGATATGTGACAATTTCGTGCCCTTTTTGCAATATTTTATTGTAAACAACTGCATAATGTTGCAATGGATACCCAAAACAGAATTATATTTCACCATTTTAAGTTTTGAAAATCAAATCTATGGAAGATACTCGTTACATACATATGCACATGTATGACACAAACATTTGGTGTAATGTATTAGAAAGCCAGGAATACAAAATGATTAAACATTTTGTGGTTCAATTTAATTTTATTTCCTAACTGTGGAGTGCTAACACATGTAAGTACAAACACGGTAATAAAATCTAATTCGATAGGTCTCATTCGAGGATATGAGGACAAGATTGTGGTAAAGACAACTGAAACATATCCGTTGTCATCTAAAAACAGATATTCCATAACGGTCAACCAACTCGTGATGGCGTCCCAAAATTTTCGAAGGGACGATTTCAACTTCACCAGTTTGAACTCTTGGTTTAATAGCTTCCTTGTAAGCAGTAACCTTCTATCACGGAAATCATGCTACGAAATGCAAGCTCTGGAATATCGTATCAACTGGGAAAAATATACTCCATATGCAGGCGCTGCTGAATGTTGCTAAATAGAAATGGAAAGTTACCAATTGGAAAGTTGAAAACATCTCTTTTGTCGTACAGATTTTTTCAACTCACCATCGTTGTAAAGTTTAGATGTAAGTCAAGATATGAGGCAGACTTAACTGTATCTGTTGTATTCAAGCATCTTGATAATGTCAGTTTCATAGAATTATTTGTTTGATTCAGAATTATTTTTACAAAGTAAGATTTATCCTCCATATGACAAGATACCTGTATTTACATTGGACATTTTTTCTGAGACAAAGCAGGACCGATTCTTTCAAACGGTCTTTTAGTTTCGAATAAGGAATACTTGTGGAAAGTGTAGACAAATCAAACGTTTTAATAGTATTGCAAGAGAAATGAAACTAAGATTGTATTTACTCTAACAGGTCTCTGGAATTTAAGAATCCACATCTGATACACGCCGCTCTACGATTAGGTTGTTTCGAAATATCTCTGAAGCCCGGCTTTCATTGCTGATAACATTTATGTTGATAAGTTAGAAGGAGGAATCGTGGAGCACTTGGAAGACACAGTAATATATAATGTTGTTTGTAAGGAACTTATGTTATTTAAGTGTCGTAGGGATATATGTTGAGTTTCTAAGGAGTTCCACTACCTAATTCCTTTATCAATAAAGAGCGGAATAAGTAATAAACCTTGCGCTGATGTTTAGCAAACACATTTGTCATATGTTATTAAGCGTCTTTGAAATTTCGCTCATGTATGATTTATTTGTCTTTGTGTTGTATCAAACCTGAACACCAACGACAAACTTTTTTTGAAAATAATGTTCAAAATAACGACTAACCGTGGTCCAATTATCTAAGGAAATAAAACAAATAAGACTGCACTGCACGACGTACATGTTTCAATGGCATTTGCGTTCGCAATTGCAACAACGATATCTTAAAATACGTATGTCCATGTAAAATATGTACCAACAGCAAAATCTTGGGAATTGTGTCACTGTCAAATATAATATTAAACAGCTTTACTAATATACTAGAACACATATGAAATGAATCATTCAAATACTCATTCATAATTAAATATTTCAGAAGTAGGCATTTTTTTAAAAGTAAAATGAATCTTTTGGAATAAACAACCAGACTTGAATTATTCAGAATACAATTGCACTTATTTACAAATGAATATTTTGAATATTAAAGAGTCCGAATAATCATCACTTGGTGTAAGAAATGTACAATTCCTTTTATGTCCTTCGATGATGCTCGTACTGATTGGGAAAAATATATCTCCCAAACAGTGATCGAAAAAACTAGTTTGAAAATGAAATTAATTAGTAGTTTTGCATCTGGTAATATGTACTACTTCAAATTTTCTCGTTTTGTCAATTTATGTATCGAAAGTGTAAAGCAGTCCATTTGAATTATTTGCCATACTTATACATCATTTCAATTTTGCTCATATTACACAAATCTATGTTCATTAGGGCTCCAAAAGCAGTTCTGGAAGCTGTCGTGACTTTCCTTGAAGTGTAAGCATTTGATCCGTGTTCAAGGCTTTTTAATGATATGTTAACGAAAACAGCCATAAAAGATTTGCTTATTTTGGCTTTGCCAATTGCATGTAGGTCCCTGAAATTTTGTGTCGTGAATTTCTAATTGTTTACTCGTATGCGCTATCAATAAGTCGACAAATTAGTTTCCTCCTGGAAAAGTAAAAATATGAGAGAGAAGATGACAAGGGGCAATTGAAAATAAATTGTTCCAATAAAACAGATATTAAACAGAATGGCCAAAATGAAATCAACAAAATGACAACAAAAACAAACCATTAAACAAAATTGATATGGTTTCAGCAACACGATCCCACTGAATACCGAGGTATACTCAAGAGTACGCAGTTTCTACATTAAATGTACCGCCCGTCGTTATGCTCATGCAAGCACAAATTCAGTGGACAGGGAAAAATGTGGTTACGATAAGTGGAACATATCTATATATATTGAGAGTGTAGATATTTTTTCGAAATAACATTGTTTCACAAGCGAGAATCCTATCCTATGGATAGTATGTTTTCTTTTTGTGATATTTTGTCAAAATATGGCAACAACGTTTGTTTAAATACTGTGTTTTATGGCACATGGATTAGTGGATAATAATACGGTGTCAATAACATTAATTTTGACCAACAGCCGCTTTGCATAGACATGTTCAACGTTGGTGCCTTACTCAATGTTATTCATTCCAGTCATAGTTTGATACGATTGCAAATATTTATTTCAACAACTACATTATTTACATTACTCTAAAGAATTTCATTATTATCAAAATATGTTATTTATCAACATATTTTCTCCTTTTATTTTAGCATAATATTATTTCATATTGCACCTGGCAGATGTCACGACTTCTGATATGTTGTTCGTTTTGCTTATCTATGCAACTGTTCTGTTGACAATTACAGCCCAAAGTAAGTTGGATTAATAGTCTTGTAACATTCTAGAATTTTTGAATTTTATGTCAATGAAAATTCTTTTCATTGTTCAGTTACACCAATCTTACTTATAAGTGAAGAGATATTATTTCAGATGTTTCGGATCCTCATTACAAAATAAAGAGACGAAGTACTAGTATGATTGCCAATGAGACAACTCTACACCAGAGACCAAATGAAGTAGGTGTTATCAACTATAGATCGCCGTATAGCCTTCCACAATGCACAATACCAAAAGCAATCTATATTAAAAGGCCCTGCCATGCAAAAATCTAAAATAATTGAAATGAGAAAACCATCGTCCTGGTTTATGTAAAAACAACAAACGAAAAACTAGTATAATATACAGTAACAAACAACACCCACTGATTAACATGCTTCTGACTTATATATGTATGCGGATGCCGAAACCTCACATAACTTCATGTTAAAATTATGTCATTGAACGATGAACTTTTATATATCTTCATAACTAAAAAATACACGAATTTTGTATGACATTGAAGACATTCTGTCACTTGCTAGACTTTGCCTAATGGTACCGTAAGTGCATGTTTACCAAAACTCGGTCCATGATTAAACATTATTCAAACCAGTATATATTGGAATGCGAGCAAGTTTCACAAGCAGTTATCTTAACATTCGTCAATGCATTAGTCAAGAAGCCTTTATCAAAAGAACATATCGTTGAAGGTAATATTAAAGTATGGAAATATGAAATGATTGTAAATGAGACAACTATCCACTAGAGACAAATAGACGCGGATGTAAGCTTCTATAAATATGACCGTAAGGTTTTTATCCAGGGCAAAACCCATTACCTATAGTTAGATATAAAAGAACTCGGAATCAAAAAATTCAAACAATTCAAACGATAAAACCATTAATGAAAAAACAAATAAACGATAAAAGAAAAATAAAATATGGCAGACAGCGACCAATGACACTCACAGAATTATAGGCTCCTCACTTTGGACAGGCACATTAAGGTTAACATTATGTGAGCGCTGAACTCTCCCATGACCTCGAATAGTCTTCTCATTGAACAGCTGAACAGTAACAATCAGTTGGAAAAGGGCACGAAGCACAAAAACAACTACAAAAAAACTTCAAAGTACCAAGTACTCGCGGTTACTGAAAGTAAGTTAAAAGGCAATTAAAAGTAATACATTAATAAGTTTTCCTAGACTAAACTATCAATCGGTACAAATGGTTCAGTAGCTTTTTACTAATATCAATTTTGTCACTACCTATAATATTCACCAAAACACAGACAAACCCGACATAACATACACATCTTTCTTTAAGTAGTAATAATTACATTAAATAGAATAGAGAATGGAAACAGGGTATGTGTCTAAGAGACAACAATCCGACCAAAGAACAGAAAACAACCCAAGGCCACAAATGGGTCTTCAACGCAGCGAGAAATCCCGCACCTTGAGGCGGGCTTCAGCTGGCCCATAAACAATACTGTATACTAGTACAGCGAAATGAACGCCACACTAACATCAGAAACATACAAATGAACCAAAATTAAAGCAAAAACAAGACTAGCAGAGGCTAGAGGTGCCTGACTTCGGACAGGTGCAAACATGCAGCAGGGTTAAACATGTTTTGTGAGATCTCAAGCCCCTACATTGTATATTTCTAGCTAATGTGGAATAAACAAACACACAGCAATATGCACAGTAACACAGTAAAACTCTGTTCAAAAGAAGTCCTGAGTCTGAAATCAGAAAAGGTAACAGAAGAAACTAATAAAAAAACAATAATCAACATAAATTAACAAAGAACTACTAGCAGTTGCTGACATGCCAGCTCCAGACCTCAATTAAATTAAATTGATCGAAAGATTATGTCTTCATCATATGAAAATCAACCACAATCCCTCCGTTAGGGATAAGTATCATGCCAACAACTGGTTTTAGAATAAATGTGATTATTTCCGATGCAAAGACCCTATGCCATGTATGCGTGAACCAATATAAATTCATAAAAATGCCATCTTGCATGACTCGACAAAAATATAGTAACTATATCCCTTGTGAATCAGTCTGTATAAATATTTGATTAGCTGTTGAGGTGAATGACATTTTGTGCTTTATATAGATTAATATCATAAAAGATTGGATGTGCAATGCCTAAGGTGTTTAATATTAACGAATGATGTCGTTATACCGATGATAAAATTTAGTAAAACTGTGTATGTTTTATAAAAATCCGTACTTTTGATTGACTGAAAGCATTCCAGAATCAAATTGTATTTCTCAATAAAATGCTTGATATAAATTATAATCTAATAGTTGTAGCATATAAATGTAATTATAAGAATTGAATGCTAATTTGTAATGTTATAGAACTGTAAAATCGTTGATCGTGCGCACAATTTTAGTAGGAAGCGCTGATACAAAATGTGCATCGGTCAACGCTTTTACACCCTAATATAATAAGAAAAGAAGCATTCAATTCTTCCATATCCGGCTTATGTGTTCTAACGATAAAACCATTATTTAGTACAGGAATTTCATTATCATGGAATCCTGGATATACGATATGAATGAATGAATGAGTGATTGGCTAAAGTTCTTATACCTGAGAATTTACCAATCGTTATGAAGCCGAAGGCTGTCCATTAAAACATCACCGCGACACGCAAATCTATACACTGTTTTGTAAAGATAATATCATGGTTATTTGAATGGTAGGCCTCATTGCGAGCATTTACAGATCAAACCAACTAAAATGTGTATAACCTTAGGAGTTGACAAGAGATAACCAGGAAATGAAATTAACAATAGGATTATAGAAATGGTCGTCCCATTTGTCACAAATTTTGATTTAGAGGTGACTAGACTTAATTCTAATATAAAACACATTAAGAGAGGTCTAAAAGGCAACCATGTCTTTAAAGTTAGCGAAATGCCACCTTAACATACACAGATTTTTTCCTTACGAGTCCTTACGGATCGTCAACTCGTAGTCAATTTCAAGCATCCGAAAATACCTCGCTGAAATACGTAAATAGCTACTCACAACACGCAGACACTCTTTCCGAATGGATTAAGGCTGTGAGGTCGTAAATACAAATCAGAATTAAGAAACTGAATTGGTCTATTAATGCCCATGCTTCATCAATCTTTAAGACCCAACTGTAGCAAAACACCTGTCCTACCTCCATGACAAATATGTTGTTGTCCTCGCTGATAAAGTCCAAAACAACATCGTTTTTGTGTGTATATCACATTACAAAAACTGCTTGATAAATGAATAAGGTATTGAAAATTCACTTGGAAACTCGACATATACCCCACGACACTTGCTAAAGAGAAAGTCCATGATAATTATAGGTCTATTCTATGTTACTTTGGAATTTCAACCAAAGATGAAGAACTGGATCTTCCATCGCTGTATTGGATACCTAAATTACATAAGTATCCTTATAAACAACAGTGTATTTCTGGCTCTTCCAAGTGCTCCACGAAACCTCTTTCTAAATTATTAACACAATTTTATCAGCAATCAAAACCGGGCTTCAAAGTTATTGTGAAACTACCTATTCTAAGTGGCGTGAATCAGATGTGGATACTAAAAATCCAAAGATCTTTTAGAGTACATACAATCCTAAGACTCTTTCATCTTGCAACATTTGACTTTTCTACACTTTACACAGGTATTCCCCATTCCAAACTAAAGACAAATTGAAAGAGTTGGTCCTGCTTTGTTTCATAAAAAGAATGGCCAACGTAGATACAAGTATCTTGTCTTAGGGATAAATCCTACTCTGTAAAAATCACTCTGATTCAATAAAAATTTCTGAAACTGACATTATCAAGATGATTGATTTCTTAATTGACAACATATTTGTTACGTTTGAAGGGCGTGTTTTCAGCAAACAATCGACATTCCCATGGGAACAAACTGTGCCCTCTTCTTACCCACTTGTTTCTTTATTCATATGAGGCTGACTTCATACAGAAACTTTTTAGGAAGAAAGAAATCCTTTACTTCACTTTCAGCTATAAAGATGATGTTCTCTCACTAAATATTTCAAAATTTGGTGACTATGTTGAACGCATCTATCCGATCGAACTTGAGATAAAGGATACAACAGATACAGTTACGTCTGCCACATATCTTGGTTTACATCTATAAATTGACATTGAGGGTCGGTTGAAAACGAAACTTTACGACAAAGATATGATTTCAGCTTCCGAATTGTGAACTTTCCATTTCTATGTAGCAACATTCCAGCAGCGCCTGCATACGGAGTATATATCTCCCAGTTGATACGATATTCCAGGGCTTGTATTTCCTATCATGATTTCCTTGAAAGAGGGTTGCTGCTCACAAGGAAGCTATTAAACCAAGAGTTCCAAGTGGTGAAGTTGAAGTCATCCTTCGTAAGTTTTACGGACGCCATCACCGAAGATAGCAGATATGTTCTTAATGTCGTTACTACAATCCCGTCCCCTTTTCCCGAATGTGACATTCCGAATTAGACTTTTACCGGGTTTTACTTACATGAGCAACATAACGGGTGCCAAATGTGGAGCAGGATCTGCTTACCCTTCCGGAGCACCTGAGATCAGTTTTGGTGGGATTCGTGTTGCTCAGTCTTTAGTTTTCTATGTTGTGTTGAGTACTATTGTTTGTCTGTTGGTCTTTTCTTTTTAGCCATGGCGTTGTTAGTTTATTTAAGACTTATGAGTTTGAATGTCCATCTGGTATCTTTCGCCTCTCTTTTAAGGATCATGAAAGGAGAGGTAATTTTTGACATGTCAAAATCTTCTTACGGCTGTCTATGGATTGATTTTCCGTAAATTCGTAACAATCCGTAAGTATCGTAAACCGCTCGCATCAACACGTAACCATCCGTAAACTGCTCGCAAGAATCCGTAAATGACGTTTTTACGATTTGTTTAGGGATTATTTACGGATTAGCATTAGTGCTTGCGTGTTGCTTACGATCTCATTTAGGTCGTGTAACGATGCCTTTACGGATAGTGACGAGTTATAACGAGCAATTTACGTGTAGTTACGAGCACTTTACGAATAGATACGTATGATATACTTATTCTTTCGTATTGTTTACGATTTGGGGAAAGGTATAAAAGCTACATTTATTTTGGCAAAAATCTTAAGGACTCGTAAATACTCGTTACTAACTCGTAATTATTCGTAAGAACGCGTAAACAGGTCGTAACTATGAATTTGTGCGATCCGTAAGGACTCGTAAAAAATCCGTGTATGTGAAGATGGAATTAGTTTTAAAAGGACGTAGACACAAGTTGGTAGCGAAAACACTTAGTTATCATACTTCCTTTCTCTACAAAGCGCACATTCTATTGTCGTATTGTGACATCAGTGTTTCGGAATTTGAGAAATCCGGTGGCTATTCTGGGAAGACTTGTTTGATACATTGTAAGCCAAGTTGATAATATGTACGGTCACTTGAAACACAGATATTTTGCAACAATCTATAAAGTAACTACTGTGTCCATAAAACTTTCGAATAAATAACTTAAAACTAAAACAGAACTAGTGTAAAAGCTATCTTATAAACAGTTATAGTCTCCTTACCTAATAATATTCAGTTCAAGTGGATATTCTAAATAAAATGTCTATTTGTTTGGGGATGTTGTTGTATTTTTACTTTGGTATTCATAAATTACAGATTTAATTTTTGTGTCTTTCTTGGTTATCACTTTTATTACTAACCGAATATCATTTGCATGGTAATTCAGGGTAAAATATCAATTCAAATTATAGTTCTGTTGTAATATTGGTTATTCAAGGTGATAACGTACTCAGTTCCTACAAATTGCATGCCTTATTTTCATTTAAGAACATGATGGGAACGGGAACATTTGTATAATCTCATCTCATCTAGATTATTGAAACATTATTTTTGATTTTATCTTCGTTACAAACAAAATGAAAATGTATTCAACATTTTACATTTTTTCAAAACGAAATTTCGTTCATTAACTTATTTCTAATCGGAATTAACACCAGACAAAATTTACGTTTTAAGCTTTCCTGTTAAAATGGGAAAAACATGGAAAACTGTACTCATCGAATTAAGATTCAATAAAATTAAAACCGAAACTACTTAAATATCGTAATTTCACTAATTTATTCAACTCGCGTTCCCACGTTTTGTTTTACGATCACCAATTAGATATATATTGAGGGACCTACAAAGGGTACATGTTTGTACGTTTAACATTTATTATTCTTAAACTTTGAAATATTCAAGTATAAAATAAAGTTTTACTGCATTTTAATACTTCAAATCTGGCTAAATACATTGTATACATTATATTAAAAAAAACAACTTATTTTTTAAAACATAGATTGTCACACCTAAAAAGAATGCGTATGATGGCACAATAACAGGTTTAAGTTGACACAATAGCTTACTGATTATCATGTTTTTCTGTATGATGAACATATTATTGAATTCATGAATATGTACTGAAACACACATACGGTATCCGAAAAAACATAATATCCAACTCGATTGTTGTGATCCGTTCAATTCTAACTTCAAACCATCAGGACAGTTGCGTTTAAAACTAAAACTTTTCAATTTGACAATTTTAACATTAAATTTTTTTTTCTGTAATTTTCTTTTTTGTCATGCAATTGTGATTCGATGTCTTGGTTTAAACAATATTTTATTCGATAAGACAAATCATGCTATATAATATAATACAGTATAAACAATGGGATCCAGAAACAAGCAACATTGCTTATTTTAATCTGTCTCCAAAAGAATATTGACATACAATATAATGAATACTTGGAGCATGCTCTGTCAATTGGAATATATTAAGAATAGTAAATACAAAATAAGATTGATTATATAGTTTGAGAAAAAGGAGAAAAAAACCAAACAAAACAAACAAAAAGCAAGTGAATGAAATGAGCTAAATGAAATGCAAGGAAAACATATAAATGAAGCTTTCATATTATGGTGTGAATCTTTTACTTTTCAATATATATGTCTGTACCAATACAAAAGAGTACAATTTTCTTCACCAGTTAAACAATCTGACCCAAAAAGCAAAATATTTACATCAATACGCTGCGGAAAATCAGCAAGAGAATTCAGTAGCACTTGGCGTATGTTAGTATAGTAAGGACACGTTAATGAAAATGAGAGTTTGTTTCTATAGCACCACAACGACAATTTGGCGAATCCACTAAATTACGTAAAATAAATTGGAGTTTAAAGCACTAGAGTTCATTCGCAAGCGTGCATGGCGAATTTGTCCAATGCGATTTCCAACATAATAATGTGTGGAACCTTCTTTTTGTTTACAAATATGTTTTTTAAAAAGAAAGAGAGTCGCATTATCTTATATTAAAAGGTATCTTATTCCATAATTTCACGGTTGCAGGAAAAAGTATTCAGAATATAAGCGAGTTCTTGTACCGATTTCTAAGATATTTTGACGTTGCCTTGTATTATTCGATATCTTTTGGTTATTTGTGTCGCTGGGATGCTGTATCATATACATATCATAAAATTTCCTATTTTAATACTCTACATCAAGCAAAACCTTAGTCACTTTCCATAAACTGTATATAATTATGTTTACAACGAAGCATATTAATAAAAGTTACGACCCGCGATTTGTGATAACACAAAACACCAACGTAAATTTTGCACGTAAACGACCGGTTTCATTTATACTTGAATAATATTTCCAGGAGTTAAATTTATTAGCATGATATTTGAATGTTCACGCAATTCTGATTGTTAAAGTCTTCAACAGGACCATTTTTTGTGAAAATAATTACTTAGTATTTAGTCCTAAACTGATTTTTACTTCAAGGTCCGGGTTAGCCCTTTAATATACGACCTCAGGCAATATTATAGTGTTATTACATTTTTGTAACCAATCTGATTAAAATTCAGACCTATATTACTCGCCTGTTCGTACTCTTATGAGGATAACGAAATCAGAGGTCTATATTTTATTATGTTTCGTAACTTGTTGTTTTGCATTGGATTCGAGGTTAGCTGTATTGGCCCCAAGACTCAAAGATTCGGGGCATAATACAACTGATCGAACATCTATACCAGGGCCAGTACAAAAACGAGAAATGCATAATTATCTATTCGTTATTGTCCTTACACGATTCGCTTCGTATATGTGTAACAAACAAGTTGTTATCAGCCTATAACAAACTACATTTATACAAATAAGGACAATACAATATTGATAAAAGTAGACTCGCGTAAACATCATTTAGATAGCAACAACATCCTATCTAAACGTCATTATACAATGCTTCCTGATATTTCTAACATTCTATCATAAACAATAAGATTATTCTAGGATATCTTGAGAATTAAATAAAAGTACAAGCTTATGCATACACATTTTACGCGATCATACGTGAGGTCTTTATTTGGGTTCAATTTGTATGTTCCTTTTAATAGAGAACCTTACACCATTTGGACAGGCTACATTAAGTTCAACGTTGGAATACAGAACAGCAGCACGAAATGCTATAGAGCAGCCTATATCAAATGCATGGGATATAAGTAAACGTTATTGTACTCACACAAAGCCTGATAACACCAATGACCCGGCTTGGTGGATGTTTGGATTTTCTTTCGAGTCTGCATACATCACAGAAATAAAAATATACTACAGAACAGGCCGTAAGTAAAGTCAAGAATTACGGAGAAATCTGTATCAGATAGGCATCGCCTTTTAGCAAGCTACCTTTAACCCATGCAACTTTTGGTGGCTTAAAGGGACAGTAGTTGGATGTGTAATGATTGATTCTTCAATTTGGGAGAACATGCTTTATTTATTAGTTGTAATCGACTTTTAACTAGCTTTCAGTAACTGCAGTACTCTTATTTCGGTGCTTTGTGTCTATTAGGCCAATTGCAATTTCTGCTGGTGGACTGTTAGTCCCAGGGGTATCACCAGCACAGTAGCCAGTACTTCGGCATGAAAATACGGATATTGTTTTATTGAAATTTGCTGTTGTAAAATTTTGGAAATTAATTTAGATTAAAAATATAAAATTATCTCCCTCATGCAAAGCTCTGATTCCTTCTCTGGATTTGGCTATACTTTTGCGCTTCAACGTTTGTATTAGTGTTTTGGTTTTCCAAAATGTTGGCCTCGAGCATCACTGAAAAGGAATTGATTGTCGAAATGCTCATCTGGTGCAATAAAATTAGTACTGTTATGTAATTTTACAGTTTTTCTTATGTTGTGCTGTAACACCTTGTCCCAGGTTAGGGAGGTTGAGGGCTCACAATGTTTAACCCGCCACTTTCTTTATGTGCCTGTCCCTAGTCAGGAGCTTGTAGTTTCCTGGTTGTCTGTGATGTTTGTTTTTCGTAAATTGTTTTATTATAAATTAGGCCGTTAGTTTTCTCAATTGAATTGTATCACATTTTTCATGTCGGGGCCTTTGATAGCCAAATATACGGTATGGGTTTTTCTTTGTTGTAGGTCGTACGGTTGGCTATTATTGCTTATATCCACTACATTTGAACTTTTGTGGATAGTTGTCTCATTGGCAATCATACAACATCTCCTTATAATTTTGTATTACTTGCTTCGATTTAGAAAAATATTATTCCGATTGTGATACATTCTTAAAAGCGGAATATTGATATATATATATAATAAAAATGCTCTATAAGCAGCCACTTTGTTTTAATTTTGAAAAGAATCATCGCTGATTTATAACTGTCTTGCAAATTATTATTCGACATTTTGTTCAATTCATGTATGCATAAACCTTTAAATTGTACCCTTAATTTGATATGGATTGCGCATAATTATGTTCAGCGTGTTCAGTAAAAAAAATGTTAAAATTAAAATTGAAACAAAGTAGCCACAAGGAGAGACTTTTTCGTTGACTGATTCTATCCCCACAGAATCATGCTTATGTAGGTAAAACGATAATGTACATATGTTTTATTATATGACATGAACTCAAAATCAAGGTATGGATTAAGTGCCCTAGAAAAATCGTCATTATATTATTGCAAGTGTTTGTGTGTCTATTTATATTTAAAAATATCATAATGTTTATACTGTAATGAATGTGATTTGATAGTCTCCTTTAATAGTTTCAAATTAGTATTTTCTTAATTAAATGTTTATTTAATTTTTAATTTTTATTTAAACGCGAAGAATACTGTTACAGTAACTTTTACTTTTAAGCTTAGTTCTTATTTGATTTCATTTGACTTGAAGTACTTTTCTCTTTTGATTTTGTTTGCGAACTATTACAGTTAAACTACATTTCGTTTTTGAACTTAACTTTTGAAATGCTCATCTTTTTATAATTTCATTTGACTATGTTTTAGTTGAATGTTTTATATTTGTAAATAAATTGTTGAGTTCTATTTGATTTATGTCTTTGTTCAGCCAATTCTTATATCAGGTATCCTGATGATCGAATACGGACGAAGAACTGGCCACTACACGTCAACACCGACCCTCCCTCCTGTTACACTATCGAGTCACTTGACCTACGGCAGTCTTCAGAGGTTATCTCGATGGTTGATTATAGGGCGTCCATATACAAATAATTTCAACCAGGGACCGACTTATGTAGAAGTCAGTTTCAAATATGCACGAAATGCAGATACTTTATACGATTTTATGAATTATTGTTTCTTATGGAACTTTTGTAATTCTGGTAAATATCTTTATGTTATAAATCAAATCAAAAGATTTTGATTCATACGGTGGAAATGAATTCGGTAGGTAGTGCCACTTTAAGGTAACAGGTACATAAATGGGCGATCTCATGGATTTTATGAAATTTTGCATGCAAATAGAGTACGAGGAACTGCATAAAATATCGAAAAATGATAGTGTAACTTTCATACTTTTCGAAATATGGCAAATAAAATATGCGGAAATAGAAACACATTGTACAAATATTTGCTAGCATTGGAAAAAAAATTCAACAATTTTTAATATAAATAATTATTTCTCGTAAACCTGTCCTGCAAATTGACTTTGAAAATGATATGATATTCTACTGAAATATATGTTTTATTGATCTAAAATTTATAGGAGGTCAGCAAATTCGTTTTTGGGCATGCATAGTTTAACCTTTTGCGCAGTGTGGAAAAAGGACCGAAAAGACAACAGTAAGCGCAACGTCGTGACTGCATTATGCATAGAAATCTTATTTTTCTACGTTTTTAGATATCAAACATACAGTACTAGTTGAAAGATTTAGAAAAAAACAACAGTTTTAGTGGCGTGGCAATAACATATTAAATTTAAGAAAATTCGTTGGACATGTCTACACAGTTTTTGCTGCTGGATACCAGTTATTGTCACATTAACCTATTATGTCTGTTTGGGTTGCACATCCAATTTTGTCAATATAACGAAACTAGAAACAACTGTCATACAATTTGGAGGTTTAGCTTGCTGTAAAACCAGGTTTAACCCACCATTTCCTTTTGAAAATGCCTGTTCCAAGTTAAGAATATGGCAATAATTGATAAGGTATCATTTTGTCAGTTTTATGGACTTTCCCTATTTGAATTTGCCTTAGAGTTCGGTATTTTGTTGTACTTCTTTGAGAAAAGACAATTTAAAGTCAAAATATTCAACATTACAATATTCCATGACGTTACGAACGGTGTTCATGTTAACAATGGTAACATTACGCGACGTCGTTTTTCGTTAATTTTGGTTGTCTTTTGTACGAAATGTCAGAAATTGGCACTTTTACACAGATTGCATTCTGATTTTTAACTATTTACTTTAAAAGGTGGACAGTGTTAAGGTAACTGGCTACATATTTTGACACAAAATTTTTTCCATGTAATATATATATTTTAACTTATTTCAAGTATATAATTCACATATTTGTCAATTGCTCAAGAATTTCAACAGTTTAAATTTTGATTTGTAATTTAAGTATAGTCCACGACTAATTTCAATGCGTTTAAGATATGATCTCCCAATTCATTCGATGAAGAAATGGAACTTAAAAACAAGTGTATCTAAAGTATTAAATAGACTGTGAACTATGTAAATTTTGGGAATGAAAACTTCAGTTTGGAATTATTCATGTTGAATTATTAAGTAATGTAAAGTCCTTAACAGTTCATTTTACATGCGTCTATATATCGGATGTATAGAAATGACTATATATGTGTAATACACTCGTTTTATCAGAGTAAATTAATGTATCTGTTACTAGGTTCCAACAGCAAAGGCTCAGGTATTATAAAAGTTTGTGTTACATACACTTTTCACTAATAATCAAATGTATTTCCCGCTTCGTAAACTTACGCATGGAAATCTCATAAAATTTTTTACGACATACATGTGAGATACTTTTTCAACGCTATGCGCTCACCAACGTTATGAATTTGCATGATAAATAAATAACCTTTCGCGTCATATTAGAGATTTCCAATAAAATGACATTACTAGACATAACCGACCTATCTGACCGTATATCGGCCTATTGCATTGAAGCATGACGGAGGAGAGCATATGCTGCATGGAATTTTGGCATGTTGAAACACATACTTTGTTCGAATACATGTTATTTAAAATTAAAAATTAACCAAATATGCTATTCCAATTCTTTACATATTTTGTTATTAAACTCGGGATGATTTCATTGACAACAATCGTTTACGGAATGATTATTCCAGTTACTGGTAATCAAATACACCATTCATTACTCCGTCATTTCACTTGACCCATATATTTATTTTTCAAAGGGTGAATTCTTAAAACTACTAAATCAAAATTAAGTTTGACAAAATAAAAATTATGAAATCTGAAGCAAGATTATATCCTTATTTTTTATTTATAAGTTAAAATGTTAAAACAGGAGTTTAAAACACGCCGAAATTTAAAAGATGTACACGACTTTTTTAAAAAATACTTCTATAATTCATTTCAAAATACTTTTGTCAGAGGTAGAAATTCAGACCACTGTTGCATCTATCTGACGGTACTTTTCATCTTTCCGTCTTCTTGTCTTGATTATTATGATGCATGGGTTCTTGGAAGAGTCTGAACACATGTATGCGTAATTTAACGTCATTGCTCACAAATTACTTTTATAAAACGTTTGGCGTTTAACTCATATACACACGTATAGTATGAAAAACGGGCATGTATGGAATATGCGATTGCAGTTTTGGAAAGTCGGATGATCCTTTTACTGTTATCATATTCAATGGTCTGTCTGTACGTCATTCCGTCTGAACCGTTCTAAATATAAAACTTTTTTTTCCAGATTAGAGCTTGACCCGGATTAAGTGTTTCATTGAACATGTAAATGTGATAATGTGAGATGCCACGGTGTCTTATGGCCACATATTCTTGTTTCAAATGTTTTAAATATACATGTTCATGTATGTGAATCTTCCATATTCATAACCGACTCTTTGGTCCTGTGGTAGCGTGCTCTCCTCGTCGAGTGCGGGAAGTCTTGGGTTTAATTCTCGCCTGGTTCATAACAAAGATCGGCTGCCTCTCTGCTGAGCGATAGTTAAGAGTAAAGCAAAGACTGATCGATCCGGAGTCGGCATTATATGTCCAGATAGGGCGAGATGTCTTCCTGCGGACTTTGTGAACTAGCACGTTAACAAATTTGGATCAACGTGAAGGTCTAATACAAAGTCGGGTTCATATTCATCTTCTCGTCCCGAATATGCATATTCAAACAACATATATGCAATGAACACTTATATATATAGTCCAACATCCTGTTGATACTTATATTTTAGCGTTGCGCTAAATAGTGATCTTCTACACTGCATTGGGAATAAAACATCAAAAAAAAAAAAAAAAAAAAAATTGCGTGCCGTTTTGACTGCATTTTACATGTTCACTCCTAACGTTGCCTAGTTTTGGGCCTCCCCTTTTCAAGATTCCTGGATCCGCACCTTCTAAAATACATCATATTTGAAGGATTTGTTTTATCTTTACATTTTCTAATAAATGGAAAATACTTTTATTTAGATATCAAATGGAGGCGATGGTTTTATCTCAATTTTTCAACGTTATAAAGAGACAAATTCTGACAAATACTGATTTCGACATTTTCGAAATTTTCAGAAAAATATCCTTCTAAAAATGTTTTCCCCACAATAAGTATAAATGAATGAAAGAAAGAACATCGGATAACGAAAAATAAACATGTAAACTACATGCATAGAATAGTGAAGCGTTCATCTGCGAAGTATATTGAAAAATAATTGACAAAATCACAACCATTAAAGAGGGTATGATAGGTAAGGGATACGTGTGTTTATATGTGATCTTATGTCAGTGAAAATTAAGGCGGGAATATAGGGAACCACGTGATAATAAAAATGCATGATTACTATCATTTTCGTCATTTTCGTCATGTTAAAATTATTTAATATGGACGAAAATTACAGTGTATGATTTTAAAAACTTTGGAATACTTTGTTTAAACTTGAGCGACGTATTTAATGAAATTCATGGTTGGCAATAACCAATCCCATTAGATCTGTACATCGAGTTACGTACGTATGTCATTTTATTAAAATCTCTAATATTTGGTTATATCCGACATTTTAAACGCTGTTACGATCAGCACATGGTTTACAAAACTTGATGGAAGCAAATTTATCGTATGTATGTCTGATTTAGATAATTTTGAAAAGATATAATAAAATATCTTCCAAATTGTATTATTCTGGAGAACGTGCATGACGTTCTGTGCGAAAACGTTCATTTTTTAATAGGTAATGTTTTTGGGAAACAGACAACTTAATTGAAATAAATATATGATTGAGCGATTCACAGAAATTAATGGCTTTAATTAAGCTTTAAAACCATCAAATGTCGGAAATAACATTTTTATAGTACGTTTGTCTGTCACAATTTTGAACTATCCTAGATTATTATGGGTACTGAACAAACTTGTGCAAGTGGATCTTTGGTTATAACATTTAAGGGTGACACGAAAATGTTGAATCAGATTAATATGGTATATGTAAAATATAGATATATGTACGTAAAAATAATAAAAATCACATTTGTATGTTTAGACGACACAAAATGGCCGATTGCCGTCAAACTCACTTCACAATTAACTTCATCGTTAAAACTTCATGAAAATGATTATGTTAATTCTCTTTAAGCTAATTTTATAGAAATCTTTCTACAGTTAATGTTTTTTCTACATTTTGATTTTCATGGTTTGTTCTTGTTATCTCAAAACCAGTTTTATTTGATTTCCAATCAAGTGACGAATCAAGATAGTTTACCATTTAATAATGCAATAAATTGATTTGCTTTAATCCTCTTTGGCATAAAAACAGAGAAAGGTCAAATGAAAAATTGACCGATTATCACCATGAATAACATATTCCGTGTGAGTTCAAGTGACTCAACAGACTGAACTATGACTTTCGCATAACTTCACTGTTAACAAACTTAAGATATTTTACCCACCACATCTATATTCAAATCCCATTATTTTTATCTTGAATGCATTATAATACATAACGCGCCTTTCATTGTCTGGCCATTTCTTAAGGTTGCGAAAGCGAGATTGTGGGTGCTGTTTTCGGCGACGGCATAAACGGATATGTCTTCATTCAAAATCCAGAATATAATATACCAGGGCAGATTTAGGCGGGGTTAGTATATTTCTGTGTAAACCTATCAGATATTTTTTTTTTCACAAGCAAAACAAGATTTAATATCTTTTAGTAATTTCTTAATTTATCAACGGGAGTTAAACATTTTATTTTAAATCACCTGGAATAAAAAATCTTTAATGTTTGCCATCAGAATTGACAAATATGGCGGCGTTTGAGTAGAGACATACCTGGTCAGTTGGCAAAGTTTAAAACATATATGGAACTAGAAAACAAACTTAAAGGTTTATCTGACCCTTTGTAGTGCCTGTGAGGTAAACACAATTGACCTTAAGACGATCGTATTGAATTTCAATGTCCAAAAATAGGCAGATCGGACACATTTTGACTTTATTTACTTAATACTTTTGTTTGGGTAAATTGTAATTATAACTTTATAAAGGAACTAAAAAATATTTGTTGTTGTTAAGATAAACAATAATTCTACCTGACGTAGCCGTGCGTAAAATGTATTTCGGCATTTCTCTTCGAAAAATGACTTTTTTTAATGGAATAAAACGTCTGATTTGTAAATTTTTTTTCTCGGGAAAAGGCTATCAAAAATAATTTGTCCACTCTAAATGTGGAAAATTTCGTGAAAATATAAGACGTGGTAATTCTTACCTTTCATACCTTTAGTTTTTTTATAATAAATTTATATGGACTCGTCCAGTGTCCAGTTTAAAGGTCATTTAAGTTACTGTACACGTGTGTACATGTAAAAAGAAAAGCAATTATAATTCAGATTAAGAAAACAAAATTTTTAAAAACATTTTGTTGTACATTTTCAGCTAGATAAAAAAATAAATAAGGCACCGACTGTTCATTTTTTGGGTTTACATTCAATCAATGTTAATCAATATACATGTTTGAAAAATTCAGCAGTTTGAAGGTAAACTAATTATAACTTTATCCAATCAAATTGCGTAAGATTCAATAACAATGACCGGTCCACATCATAATAAGTAATAGGAGTAAACAGCTGGGTAGGGAGAAAATGACAGATATTTTAAGTTCATTTTTGTTATAACGAATACAAATTTGTCAACCAAAAGTTTTGCTATAATTTCAAAACATATCGTATTGTATTGGTATAGTTTTCGGATCTTTCGTTTGCGTATTTAAGGCAAAGAAAGTTTGGGCTTCCAAAGTCTACATAATTATTGACTTTATACATAAAATTCGCCCTTTTAAACATTCATTGTTTCACAAATAGTACATGGATACAAAGTAAAATCATTTCTGAAAATACTGCCGAAAAATCATTCTGATTGGTACAGTGGTATTGTTATAAAGTGCGTTGAAATGAACAAGTGGTATTGCAAATAAAGGAAACAGTAGTATACCGATGTTCAAAAGTCATAAATCGATAAAGAAAAAAAAAACAAATCCGGGTTACAAACTAAAACCGAGGGAAACACATCAACTATAAGAGGTTAACAATGGAACAACAGAAACACTGAACTGCAACATAAACAAACGCCAACATACATAGAAACGCAAACATCGAATTCCCTCACAAAATGTTCACACTCTTTTATAGGCTAAAATAGTGGTGTTTACATCACAAAATTTACTATGCTTGCAAACAAACTTCTGAAAAATTTAAAGGTATGGCCTGACCTAGATGGATAAAATTCAAATGCATTGTATGTTTCAGAAAATTATAAACTTAACAGAATTTTGCTGTGCACTTTTGTCCTTGCAGAAGATGATAAAATAATCAAACGCTTGAGTGTCACTTGATATGGTCCACTGATCGGTACACAGTTTCAATCACCTTTTGTTGTCAGTCTACTTTCCATGTCAATCAATACAGTTCACCTCAACTATTACCTATAGGGAAGTTTTCAAATATCTTTCCCAACTTTGTTGATTTTGTAACCTTCTTTAATTATATTTTTAATGTATCTCTATGTGCACATGTATGTGGAGAAATGTTGGTATTCTTTGAAAAGTAAAATAACAAATTTACCGAACTCCAAGGAAATTTCAAAACGGAAAGTCCCTTATTAAATGGCAAAATAAAAAGCTCAATTACATAAAATGAATGGAAAACAACTGTCATATTGCTGACTTGGTACAAACATTTCCGTATGTAGAAAATGGTGGATTTAATCTGGTTTTCAAGTCATTTTATGACATTGTTTCAATCACGTTAAGTGAGTCCAAAGCTGGAATATTTGGAAGAATAAAGGATATTATGAATGTAATCTGAAATACAAATGTCCCCAAAAGTAAAAATAAGAAATTAAGTATTAATATAATACCATTTTTTTAATTCTTTAGTAGTTGAAAAGTCTGTTACAAAAACATTGACTTTTGATATGAAAAATTGCAGTCAGCTAGGATATTGGATTTTGGTATAGTCAACACCTGAAACTACAAGTAAATGAAAACACAATAGTAATACATTGTAAAACATGAATGAATCATTAAAAGCAAACATTTATGGGGAATTACATTGTAGCTGTCAAATTCATGTTCACTGATTCCACTCAAAATCTCATATTTTATTCATAACATACTAAAACGTCTATCCAAATTTCCAAAAAGTTTTGATAAAAGAAACAATTTAATTGCATGGGCTCGTTATAATGTATCAACATTTATTGTGTATTTTAGAAAAGACGACATCTAATTAACCACCGAGATGATCTCCGATTACCTGTATTCGAATGATTATTTGTGGGCAGAATCAGTTAACGTAAGGGATCTTCCTGATTGCTGCCTTGTTCCACTTTTTAATTTTGATATTCTTTTCTTTTTAATAACTTAACATGCTCAGCTTATGCCCATCCCATTCAAGGGTTTAATTGAAGTTCGCATGAATACGGATTCGAATGAGTTGAATTATTGACCTGCGAGCCATTAATACATTGTCGATGTTTTCGAGCGTATTTTGACAAAATTGAACCAAAATTGACTGCTTATAGCGAAATTATGTTTCGCAATTCAACTTTCTTAGATGTTTGAAACAAAATATCATATTTTAATTGTTTTCCAACTTCTTAGATAATTCCCTTTAACAGGTAATGTTGTAAATGTTGGATCTTGTTTTGCAATGGTGCATCATAATGTAAATGCAATAAAATTAAACACTTCCATCAACTTATTTATAACCGATTGAGACTTATTATCATCCAGTTTGTATTTGCCATGATTAACACTAAAGGTGCCACACGCAGAGCTGATTCTACTAACCCATCTACATATAAACGCCATGAAGATTTTGTTTTGGATTATATTTCTCAGTCGATAATATTTTGAAGACGGTTGTTCTTTGTGTAGCTAATTGTTTTTGTCATATGGTTTTGTGGATTTTTCTTATTTTCCTTTAGCTACAGTATCTTCCTGCCCTTTTACATTATTGTTTTACATTGATTATTAAGTTCAAAGTGTCCATGTATTTCAGCTATGACTAGTCTTCTGTTATGGATTAAATACAGACAATCATACATCATTTACATGCGAGTCCAGTGTACATTGTAAAGATTACAGATGTCAATTGTCATTTTGTACAATGTGTTTATACCCAAGCATGAAATTTTCAATATCATGTTATATGATTGATTGATCGTGGTTGCTTAACGTCCAGTGGCAAATATTTCATGCATATTCAGGACGAGAACAAATTAACAATAAATACAATAGGTAGGTTCTGTAATAGAGGCGTCCGGAATTAAGGTCGGAGAAATGAGGGTATATTGGACAGGGATAGAAATTAAGCCTTGCAACAGATCACCTACGGACCCCTCAAAGAGTTGTTGAAAAGGTTTTAACGTGCAAAGAGCGTGGCACTCTCTTTTCACGAGGCATCGGATTTAACGTCCCATTCTGACCGGACGTGGCTGCAAATTTGTACATCCCGCACAGCCAAACGGACGCCCCACTTTGGCGATGGTTTTATTGCCGGTCGGAGGAAGATCAATGGTCACTATACTTCTATTCCCCAGTCACCCTTGGGGATATGGGGATATATCATGTTATATATTGCTTACATGTTTTCGAATGGTACATTGCATATGTTGCACTACACAAACAATTTCATCGGCGCTCGTTTGAATAACAACAAGAAAGCATAGCATACATCGTATGCTTCAAAATGAACAATTTGCATCCGACATTCGAAAACCTATTCTTACGCACTCTGTCACAACTTTGACTATTACGTGCCGTTTTATGCGTGGTTTTATACATTATTCCTATGTAGCAATATTCCAGTAGCACCTGCATATTCGGAGAATATATCTCCCAGTTGATACGATATTCCAGAGCTTGCATTTCTTATCATGATTTCCTTGATAGAGGATTAATCAACGTTTACAAGAAAGCTATTGAACCAAGAGTTGCAAGTGGTGAAGTTGAAATCATCCTTCGAAAATTTTATGGATGTCATCACGAGTTAGTTGACAGTAAATTCGGAAATTATTGCGATGTTTTTATCAAATGCTAAAATACTAATTGAGTATCGCAATAATAAGAACTCGTATTCTGATATCTGATATATTTATCTGTATGTAGCTTATCTTAAAATTCCAATTATAGTTAAACTCACTTTTTGTTCATTTTTAAAAATTGCATTAAAAGATGTACGCAATAATTTCTGAATTTACAGTATCTGTTTCACAGATGACGACGGATATGTTCCAATTGTTGAAACCACAATCCCGTCCTCTTTTCCTGGAATATGACCTACCGAATATTACTTATCATCGGGTTTGTACTTACATGAGCAACACGACGGGTGCCACATGTGGAGATTCTTCGCTGTCATCCTTTCAGTAAGAGACAGTAACAAAAACGGACATATACTTTCCAAAACATTTGATGTAATCATCCTTTGTGGACATCAAAGTATACCACTTCGTGGCCATACTAGAGAAAAAGTAACTTTATGACAACACATACCGTACAGCGGGTTATTTTCGCGGGGTGTTTATTTTCGCTTATTTTGGCGGATGAGGGAAAATCGCGAAAATAAATTCCGCTAAAATTAATGCATACATTTGGTTCTTTCTAATAGCTAAAGCGTTTTGTAAACAATCTATTTTTTTTTTCGGTCGACGGGGCCAATAACGGTTTATGTTAGTTAAACGACATAAATGCCAAAGGGCATTATTCACATAGATCTTATAAAATGGCTGTCAGGTGTTAATTAGTTTAATAGTGTAAAATAATATAAGAGTGTAAGGTACTCTGTCAGGTATTTACCCTTATTAATTAGTGTCAAATTATGTAAGAGTTGCAAGTCACTCTTGATAATTTAATAACCTAATTAGTAAATCAAAGGTCCGGTCAATTTCGTAACTAATCAACCGTAAGATTTACAAGATGTTTGTACACCTGTGACAAATATCTAAGTACCGGTATTCTATTGATTTACTGTATCAAAATATAATCAATAAATAAGACGTCATGAAGGTATAACAATCATTTAACACTTGTTTGTCAATTTTTACAACTTTTTAACTTCAAGCATTTCAGTATCCGTCAAAATATTTAATTGGGATTAAAGAATCCGCCAAAATAAAACCGCCAAAATTTTTCGTATACTTTGTTGCCCCTAAATCGCGAAATTTTACATCCGCCAAAATAACCCGCTATACGGTAATACAATTGCAAATTCGGATGACGTCTTAGCTAGGCATCTTGCTGTACTTGCTGATCATCATATAGAGCGACTCAAACTCAGCTTCAGCATGCGTTAGATTTACAGAAACTAATGATAATAAAGTACATGTCCGTGAATTATTCTAAGGATTCCTGCACGCCAAAGCTTCAACTGGTTAAGCAATTGAAAATCTAAAACCGCATATAGCTACAAAATTGAAAGCATAGGGTTATGGTGCAAATAATATGTCAAGTAGACATAATGGTGTTCAAACACTTATTCGTAACCACGCATCTGATGCAATTTATGTACATTGCAATGGACATTGTTTAAATTTAGCAATCATGCGTATCTGTAAAGAACCTGTGGTCAGGCAATGATGACAACAGTCCAGGAGATAACCTTGCATTTGACTACTCTTCAAAAACTAAAGTGACAGGCCTTTTCTGTGGAACTCAAAGAAAATGAGGTTGTAAGAGAGACATGGAACAGAAAACAATGTTAAAGTTGCTTTGCGTATCTAATGCTTCAACAACGCTCAAACAGGCATTTCCAGTAATGGTTAGATGCAATTAAGCATCATCAGGATAACCGTGATGATAAAGCCGGGTTGTTTAGAGCTGCTATTCTACGAATTTATTTCATCGTGTGTTCAGTTGTCTACCAGCAAAGCCTCAACTGTGTTGTCAATTTGTAATATATTCTGCAGCATATATCTTGTGACATGCTATTAGCGATAGATGAATGTCGAGTTGTAATATCTCACATCAACGGAAGACAAGATGACACAATATGGGAATCTTTATTTTGAGAGGCCAGAAACATTGCAAATGAGCATGAGATTGAGTCCTCATTTCCGAGACGACCCGGTCGCCAGAATAGCTGTGCCAATGTTCCTGCAAATAGTACATCTGGTTATTTGCGAAAGGTACTATATTATGTATTTTGGACCATTTTGTATGAGACTTAGTGTGACTGAGCCCAGAATTCAAATTAACTGCCTGTTACCTATACAAGCCATTAGGAATAAAATTCCAGATGTTAAACTTGAAGAAAATATTTCCAGTATACAAAATGACATCTTTGGAGATTTGAACTTCTTCAAAATGGAGGTTGATCGTTGGATCGTCCGTTGGAATTTGCATTGTCAGCACGGAAACTTTCTCCTTTGTGTGAAACTAAACATGACAAGGAGAGTGTGTATCCCTGAATTTGGAACTTACTCACCATACTGCTTATCATGCCCGTTGCTACAGCTACTGTAGAAAGATTGTTTAGTGTTTGACGTAGGGTAAACATTTACTTACGCACTACTTTGCACCAGGAAAGACTATCCGCATTTTGGTTGGTGCATATTCACCAAGAAATTCCAATTAATGTAAAGCCATGACTGCCATGGCGATTGCCAAATAAACGAATCACCAGATAAATTCCTTAAAACTGTGAGAGTCCTGTTCTATATAAAAGGGTACAACAACACCAAAAAAAGTAGTAAAATCATGAAAACATATTAAATATTTCGGATAACTAATATCCTTCATCAGTAAGATGTCAAATGATTCTTATCTTGTCTTGTGGTAGTCGAACAGAACAGGACTCTCACAGTTTTAAGGAATTTATTCCTCCTCCCAAACATCAATATTGAAAAAATTACCAGCGTATTTATTCGTGACAATTGGTATAACGTTCAAGATTATTATTTCATTTCGACTACCACATGTCAAGATAAGAATCATTTGACATCTTACTGATGAAGGATATTAGTTATCCGAAATATTTAATATTTGTTCATGATTTTGCTATTTTTTTGGTGATGTTGTACCTTATAGACTTGCTTATTATATATACATGATAGGGATTCGAACTCATGCTATTGGGATATCGAGACAACACCGCTTGCACTGTGTCCATCGCTCTAGACCATTAGACCACCTAGGCTGAACTAAATAATTCAGTTTTAGGTGGCCTAGTGTTACCTTTCCTCTTCAGTAGAATCTAGAGTTGTAACACAGTACATGATATATAAGGCATGAAGATGGAATTGATTGCAGATTAGCTAAATATCTATAGTAAAGGATCGTATGATACAGTCACAGAAATAATTATTTTGATAAGTACGTCTAAACAAGTGACAACTCTACGACAGATCAATCCATTGGATCACCAGTGAAGGTGATACACGGCTGAAAACACATATTATATGAAGTCAAAATAATTAACAGAACGACAACATTGAAATTTCTTTCTAAACAGTTTTGGCTTTTTGCAATTGATTGTTTTACACCATAGCTCCTTTAAAACATATTTTATAGTGACTGGTTTGGAAATTTCCACTAAAACCAATGATAATTTTGATTCCCAATCAACACAATGAAGACATTAAGCATAAAAATGAATATAATAGTCTCCAAAGTTTATTGCTATTGACGAGTTTTTAATCACAGGAATGGTATCACTTTATATATAACACATGAGCTTCCTCGGGCTTCGATACCTAGTACCCCTACAAGGGTTTTGTCCTAAACCAATTGAGGGACTGAAGCAGCCCCAGACCCATGGCCGAGGTACGGGTGTACACATAAAATTGAAAACCTACGCCACTGGTTTCCCTTTGGTATATGTACAAAATTGCTCGGCTCTTTTATTCAGTATTTTGCTGTTTTGTAATATTACATTAAAAATTTAAAAATGCATACTACACATGTCTTCAAAGGGATCAGAAACATTCTGTAGTCCAGGACAGTTGATATAAGGGTCCTTGTTTTATTTACCAGGGTATTGTAATTAGCCCCTTAGGCCTGCATATAATATTGTGAACAAATACCTGCATATATTTCCAATACATATATTCATACCTTACAATACGTATCTGGGACAAAATATTGTATTATGGTATTATCGGGTATTTCTCATAAATTTACCCTTTTACGTTTAAGCATCTCCAGTACCACATATGTTCACATTATATCTCGTGTAGAAGAAACAACATTTTGTTTAAACAATTAAAATTAAACTATTTAATATAGAGGAGACAACGGCATATTTGGATTATTTACACCTGTTTCCGTGGTCTTTAAAAGTGGAATGTAAGTGTAAGACTTTTGCATCTTATATAGTTAGTTATACATAAGCTATGGTATATAGATGAGAGATATAATGCATCTTTTAAATTGAAGAGAAACATTCACAGCAGCCGATTTCGGTAGGTGCAAACCATTTTGGACCTTGAAGATGCGTATGCATAATTTCCATAAAAATATTCGACGCAAAGATAAAAGATTGATATTTTGAAAACATAATTTTCCTATCTGCCACTGGCAACTTTTTGAGAGAACAAAATCTGAAAAGTGGCAGTAGTATAAGCGTGAAAAAGCTGTAAACACTATTAAACATTCAGGTGATTTTGAGTCGACTGATTTGTCATTAAAACGTATAAAACAAAGCAAAACAAATGAAATATAAGATTTTATTATTTATTGTATTTCCAGGCTTAATGTTTTTATGAAAATAGTACATTAGAAAAAAAACATAAATAAATGGGTTAAATTAAATACTTTTGTTTTAGTAATTAGTCATCACAATAGCCTAGATGTGTTTGAATAACATATTACCTTTTGCTACTTAATTTGTTAAAACTGTAGGTGCTCTTCTTACTCGTTATGTTATTTTATTTTATTTGACAGACACATTAATATTTTCAAAGCACACTTAAGGCATATTAATCATTTTATTCATGAAAATGTATTAGAAAAGAAAAGTCGGGCACACCGTTCACTTACCCTCTTTAAATTGTAGCCCTTATCCCTTAACGACAAATTTGACCTTTGGATCTTTAAAATGCATAACTTCAAAAACACTTAGAGGTTCTGCAATGTTATCTTAAGCTATTAGTATTCAACTTCTGCAAAACATCTAATCTGCCCTTTCACGAAATATTATATTGGAAATATATAAAGAGTTTTATTGAATTTCGAAAAGAAAATTAACCATTCAGGCAATCGTTTAGAGTTGTTAAAATACATAATAGTATTCTAATATATCACGATGCCTATTAGCAAGAACAAACTGTGAAAATACAACTTGAAGTAGCATAAATTACTGTTCGACATTGACATTGACATGTCACATGCTTCAAACACTTAAGAATTTCCTTTGTAATGAATAATTATGAGATATGCACTTATTAAGACAAAGCAGTTATGGTGAGTAAAATACTATCAAGACTATTATAATATGTTATATCAATATGTATAGAGAATGACCATTGTTTGTAAATGAAGCTTAAACAAAAGTGCAATGATTCGAGGTAATGCTTTTTGTTTTAAAGATTGCAATACAAAACTTCATGTTATTTCATCTAAATATAATATTAGAATACATAATTATCCATAACTAGTTAAAATGAGAGAAACGCAACGAGTATAAGCTATTCAGGAATAATAATTGAGAGAAACTGTGCAGATTTTCTATTCAAAAATAAGTGCCTTTTGCTTGCTTAAATGATCCTTTGATAAAATTATTCATAGCTGTCTTAAAAATATGTTGGGTAGTAGTTTCATTAAATACTTTATTTTGAATGTAACGTTATCCCGACCTGTCCAAATGCAACATTTCCTAGCACTTTAAAATTCCCTACATTCGTTAGTTTTCCAAAAGAATCTTGATTATATCCAATTACTTTTGCACAGAGAAGCCATCTATTTTAATTTCATTTCTTCAATGATATTTTGAATTTTAATTCAATGAAAAATATTGATCATTGATCTTGAGTTGGAAAACTATATTATAGTTTAATTTACAAAGGCGATCAAACTCTTGCATTGGTATGTGTCAATTGAAACTCTGTATAATGTATATTTTATAGGGATCTGTATTGGAATGAGAGCATATTGTTGGATAAAGACAGCTTTTGCAGCCTTTTCTAAACAGATTGCCAGTTTTGCTCCGTAAAACATGTTCTTTAGAATTTAACTTTTACATGTCTGACTGATGCATTTGTTTAGTATTTTGTTGTCATTTTGGTGACATAAAATTACCAGGCGGCCGTCCGTGCGTCTATGTGTCCGTCCGTGCATCACTGTGTTCGTTTGTCCGTCCTGTCCTATCGTTTCAAAGCGCTTTCTCCCTTACAATTCTTGCCAAATGCTTATAAATTTTCATCATTTTTGTTTATCTATATCGGCAATATATCGGACGAGTTCCAAAGCAGCGTTAATCAATGATATTTCCGAATGTCGCTTTAATCGACTAGTCTTAAAATAGCACTGATCAATTATTTTACACGAGTTATGTTCTGTAGAAATGTTTTGGAAGATGGCATTGTAAGCAATGTCACACCACCTTATTCTGACAAATTCTTTACAAATATCAATCTGACTTTAGAATGGTTAAACAAAGGCTATCATGTACGCGTATTAAGGTCATACATATAAGCATTCAAGAGACTGAAAGCTAGTTCAAGTCAATTACAACTAATAAATTAATCATATCTTCCCTTTATAAAATATCAACTAGTACACATCCAATGGATTACATGTAACTGAAAAGGTGTTATACAAAGTCCGAGAAAGACACGACCTAGTGCATTGCATCCGAAATATAAGTGCATTGAAGTCCTCAATAACAGTATAAAAAGTCAATATAAAATCTATACTTATGAATCCAAAATTGTTATTTTTTTCCGACTCCGACATTTGCATAGAATTCTTTTCCTGTACCGTGTCTGTCTTTCAATATTGTTTCTTTCGAAACTTTGCGTAAAGTATATGGAAGGGCATCATATGATTTAGCTCAAATTTGTTGTATCTGATTACTAAAAGAATATTGGCAGTTTTACAATGAAAATGAATTCCGTATTATTCTTTAATGAGTTAAGTGCTTATTCCACATGCGATTTTATAACTACGAAACGAGTTTTCCGGGAACTCATATGATCAATCTGGCAAATTTTTGTATCGGATACTCGAAGATGAATACTAAGCTGACTTTATCATGTTTATATCGTCGTCGTTTTAATGTGTTATTATAAATTGTTATATTTGTAATTCAATAATTCTTGAATATGAATATAAAGATTACACGAAGATATCGTTCTGTTTACATTGAAAATGGCGTCATAAGTAAAATTCCAAAAACAGGACCAAAATCCGATACGTTTCCGTTATGCTGGGAATTGTTTTTGGCAATTTGGTAAAGACTTGTCTATGGTTCAGCCCTCAGTCATGAAGCCAATAATATAGGGTATTCAAAAATAACGTGATTGCTTTGTTGTTTTTTTTTTTTAATGTCATAATTTGCAAAATGTACAATGTAAAAATAATTGATGACCATAATACATTAAATTGCAGTTTTAAGTTTGCAAGTATTTAGTATCAGTATTTACATAGTTATTTAATCGGGCATCGTCCTATTTCACTGGTCACACCTGCCTAATATTATATTGTCATTACTGTATATCAATACTTATTAAGTTTTGTTTCAATTTATTCAAAGAAAATCAACGTAAATACCGATAAAAGACAATATTTAAAAGATCATACTACAGTCTTAATCATTCAAACTTATTCAATAAGTGTACACGGATTGTATCTATATTTTCCGCCCTTATTAACAACATCGCCGTTAAAACTATGATGTGATAGTTTGTGAAAAGTAATCTTTTCACCATCTTATTCTGTCAAGTTGAACTAGTTATATCAAATTCTGTATGAATAATAGTTGTTTAACGATTTTCACTGCATGTGTTCGACGAATCCAGGGCATTTACGTCTTATTTTCGTCTGTGGTTTTGGTAATATTTGGATGCCGTTTTGTGAGTTGTTGCTTCAAAATTGTTGCAACTAACTTATACATTTTAAGATAAGCTTGTCTTTACTAATAATATAATCTGAAAAATGTCCCGTGAATGTCATTTTATATAGGAAGAACCTTTCAGTGCTAGAAAAGGTTCTTAGATTTCAGACAAAAGGATTTCAATTAAAAAGAAATTTAGTTTTATATTATTAACAAGCATGATTATAAACAGATTGTCACACATACCCGAATAATGCATTAGTGAATCTTACTATTTTAATGAATGGTGTAAAGAAAACCCTGTTTTACTCCATTTCCTTGTACAATTTAATGTATTAACTTCACTTGTTGAAACAACAGTTGAATACACCGAGATGCAATTCGAACATGTCGAATACTACAGGCTTCTTATTACATTCTTCTCATACACTTTAAATCGTTTTGTATAAAAGCAGAATTAAGAATTGAAACGGGAATGTGTCAAAGAGACAACAACCCGACCAAAGATCAGAATACAACCCAAGGCAACCAATGGATCCTCAACGCAGCCAGAAAATTCGGCACCCGGAGGCGGGCTTCAGCTGCCCTTAAACAATTATATAAACTAGTTCAGCAAAATGGACGCCAC